>CM056550.1:25684618-26284618 GCA_029721515.1 Synanceia verrucosa
TGGTTAACAGCATGCATGTCCCGTATTTATGTCTATATGCTCTGTTAAAGGCCATTCAATGCAAACTTCCATCCAATCCAATCAGGACTTAATGTACAGGCTTTAATGGCTCCCTGCTCTGAGTCCCTAGGGTGCTAGTTAGTCCTTGCCCCAGGAAGGTTGTCGTCATAGCAACCACGCCATCAGCAAGGAGACAAAGATGACACTGCTAAACTCACTCAGAGAGGCCAGTCTGTCTGTGGATTGTGCATATTAAATAAAAATTATAATGAAAGGTCGAAAATGCACATGTAGGCTCCATGTCCGTAAAGGCCCATAGAGTTTATTATAAGGGTTTATTATGAGGATGACGTAAGCTTGCATGTCAAAATACGTCTGGTGTTTACTTATTCTCTATGGTAAGAATAAAAACACCACAGACAATAACTATCATTGAGCCTGCAGAGACCCCCACTCAAGCCAGAGCACAGCTACTATTAAACACACTGACCTGCACACGGTGATGAGGTTTTTTCGCTCCACATCCACATTACGAACCGACGCTTTTTTCGAGACATCTTCCATGGCCATCGCTGCCTGCACACAGCCGGGCTCCAGCCAGGAGGAGGCAGCAAGCAAAGGACCGCTCCCTGCCGGCCAGCGGGCCTCCTCACTCACTGCTGGGCGGCAGAGAGGAAGCTGCAGACCGCATCAGGACACACAGCCTGGCCCATCAGACAGAGAGAGGTTTCATTAATGCTCTCTTACACAGAGGACTGGATTACAGCTCATCTCTCTCTCTGTGTGTGTCCACGCCTGCACCGTTACGTCACTATGACGTCACAACTCAGCTCTCATCTTGCAGACTAAACATGACGAATCACCTCAGTGGTTTTGAGTGACACGTGCACATTCAAAAACATGGTGCTTTATTGCAATATTATAATTTCGTGCATTTACAATAAGCTAATATTCAACACACTGAGTCTAATAACCAAGTGTAAAGTACTGTAAACAATGTGTCATCAACATCCACTTAAACCTCATTTACTTATTATTTACTGTGCTATTATTATTCATAGTGGTATTATTAAAACCTATATAACTTTATTTTAAGGTATTGCAAACATCCCATAGTTTCTAAAACAGCTAAATACGTCAGACTGATTTTTGGGGAAATATTCAGTTTAGGGAAAAGGCGTAGCTGTAAAAATATATAGACTTGATAAACATCATACAACTTCAATGAAGAGTTGGGACAAGATGACACTATACATATGGCTACTGTAGGACAGACTGGCATGAGATGGTTTTTCAAACCTGAAAGCTAGATAGATAGATAGATATTTTTTTTATTTTTCAATATATTTCAATGCACAGCTTCTGTTTAAGCACCTACTTATAGCCTGTGACTGAAAGTTGAATTTGTCGTTCAATAAGAGCTTCTGAATATGGGTTTCCAGTACAAAGAGAGTGATATCATCACCTCCAGCAGCACCACAGTCATTATGTTGAATCATTTCCTCCTTTTGTAATTTATGATCAGCCCCTTCACTCTCCTCCCTCCCGTTTTCCTCCTCCTGCTGTCAGAAGAAGATGTTGTGTATTTGGATGAAAAAATGTCATCAAATGGTGACACTCAACCTTTTCCTCTCTAATGAACTGACAGCTGGTTGCTGCCATACGTTGTTGGATGGGGGTTGGGGTTTTTTTTGTCCTGGTGAGGCAATCACTCATGCATGTCTGTGTCTGGTGCTCCATATGTTTAAATGCTTCATATTCCTGTTTTGATTTCAGAGATGTAAAATGTTCACTTAAATCTAAGTGAGATTGAGGAGAACACAGATATGCAGGGACAGGTATACCTTATGTTTTGGTCTGCCAGAACAGAAAATATGAATATTAAAATGTTTAAAATGTAGTTCAGGTTTTATTGCTCTGATTTATGGCAAATTTTAGCTGTTTGGCAGGAGACAAAAGTCAGTCATTGTGATTGTTTACAGTGTACTCTTATATACAGTATGTTCATTTTATTTAATTTTACTTCTAATGTGGCAAAAACAAACAAACAAACAAACAGTGAGAATATTTCATACAACAGGGGACAGAGCTTTGTCGAGTAGCTTCACTCATCACTTAAAGGGGCAGTCCTTTGCACTGACATACTTTGGGCACAAGAGACATAAAAATGAAAAGAAAAAAGGATGAAAAGTTGCAGCAGCAGAGGATAAACAAGAGAATAAAAATGATATCATGATGTTTTCTGAAGTCATATCTTTCTAATGTATTTCACTTTGATAATATTGTTATTTTTAGGTTTTATTTTCTACTGGCTGGTATATTGACCCACACAGAACTTTGTACTCATCATTGTTGGCCTCCAATAATGTTGGAAATAAATCTGCTGCTCAAACTCAACTTGTACGAACAGGTAAAGAAAACCTTCATGTTTTCTGCTCCAGCCACTTACAGAGATAATCTGCAGAGAGGAAATTAAACTGATGAGTCTGATATCACTGGCAATGGTCAAGACCATTATAACTGAGTCCATTCTTCACAGAGAACAGTGCAAACAAGCTCAGATTACAAAACACAGAGGAGAGCAACTTCATTCTCTGGTCACGTAGACGTTACTCCTCCATATTGTTAAAAATCAAACAACTTGTGATTTCCCCTGAAATAACAAAGGTTTTCACACACAGAACTATAAAGTGGTGAGCAATTCAACTCCATTCAATTTGATTTAATTCACTTTATTCACAAAACATCCATCCATCCATTATCTACCGCTTATCCTCATAGGGTCGCAGGGGGGCTGGAGCCTATCCCAGCTGTCTTAGGGTGGAAGGCAGGGTACACCCTGGACAAGTCGCCACCTCATCGCAGGGCACATAGAGACAGACAACCACTCACACTCACATCCACACCTAAGGTCAATTTAAATTATCCAATTAACCTAATCCCCATACATGTTTTTGGATGGTGGGAGGAAGCCGGAGTACCCGGAGAGAACTCACGCAGACACGGGGAGAACATGCAAACTCCACACAGAAAGGTCCCGGGCCCGGGATTCGAACCCGGTACCTTCTTGCTGTGAGGCGACAGTGCTAACCACTACACCACTGTGCCACCCTATTCACAAAACATTTCTTAAATAATCAGTTTTCTTAGAATGTACATATCTCTTTGTTCCTGGACTCCTGAACATCCCTAAAATATTTACAGGTTTACAGGTTTCCTGTCTGTTTAGCTTGTGAAAACTGGTGGCTTGTGCTGCAGGTTTGTCACTCACACTCAAGATCTACAAACAGCTCAGACGCCTCCTGCTTTGAGTTAAAGGAGGGAAAGGTGAGAAATTCTGGATGGTGTTGTGAGGGCATTCAGGGCGGAGGTTACACAGAGGAAGGGGCTGGTGTTTGTGCATCAGTCCTCAGGATCACCTTTCCTGTCCTATACATGCTGTCTGGATGCCACTGACTATTGGAAATAACCAAATGTGGACGGTTCAAGTGTGGTAAAATTACTACTAATGACTGCTTTTACCATCATAGATGTGCATTGAGGTGAATATCTGGAAAAAGAAGGATTGCTGCAACAGATTCATAGACCGTGGCCACTCACATACATAAGTGGGCTGGGAAATCCAACCCAGGAAACACATGAGGAGAGAGACAAAACACAGGAGAAACTCCCTGTTGAACCATCCAGGTCTTTCCTTTGACTTTTCTAGATTATCTGCAGCATCACATGTTCTGAAATCATCTGGCTTCACAATATCTGATCACGATCCATGCATCAGTAGAAAGCACGTACATATTTATGTTCATGTGAACGCACAGAAATGAAAAAGTTCCACACCTTGACAAATCAGGCTCAAGTAAATTTCTGGTTTGGTTTGGCCTCTTGTACAGATGACCAGTCTAGTCAGGTGGCATCAGCCCAACACCTCATTCATTCTCATCTGAAAATTTACCAAAACGATCACAAGGTGGTCTCCAGCTCTTTCAGAGATAAGCAGCTGTCTGGATCTCCTGCTCCAGGAATTTGGGCTTCTTCATGACCTTTGGTGTCATGGCTTCCCTTGCTGGCTCTGGCATGCCTTGCAAAAACCCCAGATTCTGTCCCCCCTGGCTTCCACACAGCCAGCTCCTGCTGGGGGCCGGAGGTCTCGGTATCACCGAGCAGGTATCCAGGCAGGCTGGTTTGTGGGTGGAGTGAACTATGGCGTGGCGGCCTGACCCCTGACCCTCCACTGGCAACACCAGCAGAGCCCACCACACCTCCAGTGAAAGAAAGAGCTCTGGGATTGGCTGCAGACAAGCTGACACTGTGGGTGGTGGTGTGTGACATCATGCCGCCGTAGTAACAGCTGCCTCCGCTGCTGGTCATCCTGGCTTTCTGTTTGAGGTCCAGAGCGAGGCTGCGTCTTAACCACTCCTTCTTTACCTCTGCCTGCACCTGAGAACAGGAAGAGGGAGGCAAATGTGTTATCAGAGTAAATCTTGAGCTCACATTTCAAACCTAAATGATGACTTTATTACCTCTCCATTACAGAAACAGTAGATAAATGCCACAAAAAAGCCCTGGAAAGATGAAATTGCAATTTTGTTAGAAAGAAGTGGACCACATTTTTGCAGCTATATCACATCTAAATACTGAAAATATAAAAAAATATCAAGCTACAGCCAGAAGATGATTAGCTTAGCTCTCAGAAAGAAAGTGAACAAATTGTAAAACACTGCTTTAAAATATTCAGATAACATGTGTTTGCTTTAATACAGTATGTCGTGTTACTGTGCAGTGTACAATGTCATGTACTACAGTATGTTCAAGGATTTTTTTTTTTTTTGCCTGAAAGTGAAAACTTGTTCAAATAGGAGTTCGGGAAAAGTTCAAATCAATAAATTAAGTTAATAATAATAATAATATGCTCCTAGAAGTTTGAATAACTTTTCCAAAAGTTATTTAAATGTGTTTTCTGACCTGGGATGAATTGAAGAACATCTCATAATGCATTTGCACCTGCCACAGCAGCCCGGTGACTTCAGTGTAGGGAAGAGCCATGAACACCATGTAGTGAACTCCAAACAAGGGCATGAGGACTAACGTAGACTTGAGCAGCTTCCTGCCGATAAAGAGCGCAAACACCCATGTAGCTGAATTAACATTTGTAAAAGGGGGATAGTATCCTAAGGGGCATTTGAACAATTTTATGGGGAATTTTACACTAAGAGGAAGATAAATATTACCTATATTGCTGCCGAGGGTCCAGTTTACCAGTGTTTGTTTCCCACAGTTTAGAGGCTAGTACACGTATTATGTTGACAAAGAGGAGGAAATTCACCTGCAGGGTCAGAGGTGTGCAGTTAGACCATCGTTATCTTGAAGACAAGTGTCAAATATCCTTTGATTTTTTTTCTTACAACAATGGCTGCCAGGATGGGAACTTGATAGATCCACTTCAGGTTTCCTGCACTGATGTCCCAACAACTGAAAGCAGAGACAGAAGAGCGACAGTAGTGAGCTTTTGTGATGCAGGTGTCATGTAATTATTAGACAGAAGAAAGCATCACATGACTCACTGTGTGTCTGCTAGCGATGCTCGAGCACTGACCCAAACAGACACGAACACAGCTGGAACACCTGAGATGAGTGGAGACAAAAATAAGGAAACTCTCTGTTTGATTCACTGTTTGCTCTATGTGTGATAACAGAGCATCTGGTCTGATGCAGCTTACCCCAGCCGATGATGGTGAGGGCCCACAAATAGTTCTTGTCTGAGAGGAAGGCCATGAAGATGAGGCTGTGTAGGTACAAGCCCTCCACCAGGATCCAGTAATGATTGGTCGCCAGGAAATAAAGGAAGAGAGTAACAGCAACTTTACAGCCAGCCTGAGGACACAAAGCAGAACATAAAGGACACACTGAAACAGGCCATAACATGCTGAAAAGTACATCAGCTCTGTGTTTTGCTGAGAGTTAGATGAGAAGATTAATAAATTAAACAAAATCAACCAACCAGCACCTGTGAATCTCATATTTTATTTCATTTGTTTACAAAACCTTAAGTGTAAAAATGACAATTTGTTGGATTTTCATCTTAATCCCTGCAGTAAAGTGATCACTCTTCCTTTCAGACACCCCATGCATCTGTGAAACCATCTCTAGATTTAATTAGACACTAATGTCATTTAATTTCTAACACCATTATTGTTGCCCTTTATTATTAGTGTTTCTCTGTTACAACTACTGTAATAAATATAAAAACATATTATTTACCATATGGGGCCTCTGTGCAGTGAACTCAGGCTCAGCCTCTCTGTCTTCAGATATGGAGTAGAGCACTGCGTCCTTCACGAAAATACTCACTGCTCGACATATGAAGGAGGTGAAGAGGTGAATGTGGATGTAATTGCGTGTGCAGTGGAGACGCCTGAAAGGTTATGGACAAATACTTTTAGTTGTATGTCACTGAAGAGGGAGACAACTGACTATAACTAGTCCTAGCAATGTGGTTCATGGTGTTTGAGGTTCTCACTTGAAGTAACAGAGGATGGAGACCGCCACCAACAGCGAGGCTAGAGAAATGGAGTAGCCAACAGTGTACATGAGATGGAGTCTCTCAAACACCTTCTGAAGCGAAACAAAAACATACTTCAGAGTGTGCAGATGCGGTTGATACCAGATCAGCACGGTGAAACTGAACACAGAGGCCCAAATTCCCCAAAAATCAGAAATTCATCATCTGTTCATACCCATCAAGACAAACACACACCTACGTACCTCCTCTTGGCTCCTGTGGTTGGAGGTCAAGTATGTGGTGCACTCGGTGTAGTTAGCCCAAGTGCGATTGATACTGGGAACCTGCTCCCAGTCTCCTGATGCGTCACACTGGCGGTAGGCTTGTCCTGGGTCACAGGAGAGCAGGACATAGCATCAGCACGACAAGTCTGTGATGCCCCAGCGCTGTAATTCACACACCCAGGTTTGTATTCCAAGAAAGCCTCCATTAGACTATCAACTTGAACCACACATCAGGACAAAGCCGCTGTATGATTTCTGCATGTTTGAGTGTCTTGAGCACTTCTACCTCTGTGGTTGAAGTCGTAGATGTACTCTGGACACAGCACCGACACCAGCTGACCCGCTCTGCTCCGTGGCCAGCAAATGATCCCGTCCCACTCTGGCAAACAGTCACCTTCTTCATAAATGATGGGAAAGAGCTGTTAGCTGTTGAGCTTTCCCACAGACCTATGTGCACTATCACTTGTTATCTAATTTGTATTATACTTTTGTTCTTTTGTCTTTTTCTTTTTTCTTTAATAGTAATAATAATAATGTAAAAATAAAACATTACAAGTAAAAGTCTCACATTCAAATGTTTCCTTATGTAAAATAAATATTAACAGTCAAAGTGCTCATTATGCATATTGACCTTTTTCAGAGTGGTATATCATAATATCATAGATCATGCATAACAATCTCCCAGTTAAATATAGTGCAATAAAACATAAAAGAAGTCCCACATGTAAAGGTATAAAGTAAAGGTATAAAATACTTAAGTTTTCACCTCTAACTAGTAAAGCAAACAAAAATTGTTTAAATGGTTGCGCTTGAAGAAAAAAGAATCTGCATCACAGTTTTGATGGCTTCTTCAACTATTTATATACAGTAATATTGTATTTTATACAGTATTATAATAGAATATTGTGTGGCGTCGATCTGCTCTTCACTGTGCCTCTTCTACCTCTTACTAATCTTACAGACGGGGGCCTCCGTCTTATATAACTCCTCTCCAAATAGAGCAATGAAGCAATTTATCATTGGCTTCTGCGTCATAATGTAAATGAAAAATGCTCTGCTATTGTCTGCACCTAAATTCAACTCTGTCATCACAGAGATAGTGCGGCAGGATATTGGATGGCTGTTATATCTGATCCTACACAAATAATTGCTGTAATAAATGGTTTCTGATTATATATTTGTCCGTGCACTCCTTGACCTCTTGTGTTTTTTTTTTTTGTATGTATGTATCATCATATATATATATATATATATATATATATATATATATATATACACACACATATATCTATATATATATGTATATATAGATATATATAATCAGAAAGTTAAATGTTTCGACACAACAAATAAGACACAGAGCTGTTGACCTCATGATGACAGAATCACTGAGCCAGACTGAGTATTTCCCTGTCCTACACTTTTAATGAATAAAATGCAGCACACAAACCTTTAACCAGGGACATCTGTGACTGGATGGTCCTCTCACACTTGGCGTGAGCACCAATCAAGACATAGATCTGCTCCTCCCTTGTGATGACATCATCAGAGTCTATCTGTTTCGGGCGGATAAGAGTGACAGTACATGGCATGAGTTACACAGTTAACATAACTGCTGCTTGAAATAAATGAAAAAAAATCTAGACTTGTATGATGATTAGCTATGATGTGAAGCATGAATGCTTTGTTGATTGGTGAGCTTGGTTTTGTCCAAGCCTTAAGAGCCAACTTCAGCTCACCTGAGCATGTTGCATGTATTTATCTAAGAGTTCCCTATTTAAAATCTCTCTGAAGTCTCGCTCCAGCAAGGATCTGTCAACCACAAACCCTCTCTCGGATCTGATGTGCTGCCTCCAGGTGTTGTGAAATAGTTGTGTGAGGGTGCGGTATGTCGTTATCCCTCGCCAACCAATCTTTTTTCTCCCACATTGGAACCTTGTCCTCAGGACGTCGGCCATGCTGGTGAGAGCTGGTCTACACAAGCAGCTTTGTCTTCCAGGGTGCATTTCACAACAGAGCAGCAAAACTAGCAACTAGACAGCTCATATGAGAATTGTTTGACTGACAGGAGAGGACGATGATTAGGCAGAAAGATACAGAGAGAGGAAATAATGTGATAATGTAATATATAATAAAACATCCCTCACGGGGAAAGCTGAAGAGAATGGGCGCTTGGATACTTTAACACTTCTGTATTTTTTCTTAAATAAAGGATCACCTCTGGTTCTCTCAGCTGTCTTCCTGGAAAGCTAAAGAAAACTTCTTAGTCTCATTAAACAGACAAAAGCCCAACTGCATACGTTCACCTCAATGGATCTGTGATAACTAACATTCTTGGCATGAGTCACTAAAATAAATCAGCGGTGGGTGAACAGCGTTTCCAGTGTTGCAGCACTGAGCAGCTATCATTGTTTTGAGATAGGAAGCCAGAGTCAATACATAGAGCAGCTCAAACCACTTCTTGTTGTTGACTGTGGACACACAGTCACACATGTTGCCACAATTTGGTATTCAGATTTTATGTTGAACAAAGCGTGCTTCAACCAAACCTTCCTATAATCAAATACAAATGAGTCAATACTGAGAAATAATTCACTTTTCCTCGTACAGGAGGGTTTTCTGCTGACAGCCAAACAATCAGGCTGAGGCGTCTCCTCGCCTTTGTGTCAAAATCGAATTTGCTCTCCCACTCCTTCGCTTCATGTAAGGTGATTTTCGGGTTGACTGAGCAGGAGGTTGTAAGTCTGTCTGAGGTCGACACTCAGGATCGACCCCTGGAAGATGGAGTGGAGAGATGAGGCTGAGAAGTGACAGTGGTACAGCGAGCCGTAGGATGGCAAGGCTTCAGTGGGTGAAAGGAGCTGATGGAGGTTTGTGAGGTTAGGAAAGCAGACATGACAGGTAATTTGTGATGTGGAGATAGAGAGCTCATTAGTGTGTGCTTGTTTTGCAATCCCTACGTAATTTACTAGTAATTTACCTATTTGTACGTAAGATTTTCAGACAAATTTGAAAAATATCCTATAATTTCTGAAGTGGTTTGTTGTTAAGACTGTGTTATTAGTTAGTTGCTCCTTTTTTAGAAGGGTTTCTGTTGCAAAGAGCCTAAAATGATTCCACGTCACCTCATTCGGTAAAAATCAGAGTTTATCTGTGGTTAGCCTTGCTAGTGAATTGCTGGCACATTTCCCCGAAGCACAACATAAATATGTCCAAAATTCAAACCATCAAAGAAATTCACAGATACATGAAATTTTCTACATTTGCTCAAGGAGCAGCGTGAGGGGAGTATTATTTCTCACTCAGTGTCATGTTATAGTGTAAAATATGATGCTACTGTGTGAAAAGTCTAATTTTAGAGCCTAAAAATGACCTTTGATAAGTTTACACTGGACTATGAGATTGAAAACTGACTTACTGCTGTTTTCATTTACTTTTAGTAGGTGATTTCCTATTTACCTATCAACATTTTTATATTAATATAACTATTTTTACTATCATTATAATTATTTAAATACAAATACAAAGTCTTGCTGAAATTTTTCTTGAGCGAATAAACAACTAAAGAAAAAGCAAAAACAAGCTATTTTGCCCCCCCAGAGTGTGGAAACATTTTGTAGATTACTAAAACAAAGAAAAACAAAAGTTATGAAACCTACTAAATCAATGAAGCAACCCAAAATCAATCACTCAACATCCAAGATAAGTAGAGTACACTCACCAATGCAGTTACTATTAAGACACTGTGGAAAAGAGCCAGGACACCAGTTCCCTTCGCAATCATCTTCGTTGCTTTGAAGGAACTCCTTTCCCAAAGTTAAGCGCTGTTATTTTCTGGTGGCCCATCGGTGCTCCTTGTCTTGCTGATCCTATAGGTTGTGGTTATTTTTGTTATTTTTGCTCCAGTTGTGCTTTTTCTGTCTTCTGACATCCAGAAATGATCTTTTAAAAGTGCCTCCTCTCTCCAGGTTTCTCCAGTGGACATCACTGATCAGATGACCATGTAGAAGTCAGTAATGTGAGAAGACAGAAGGGAGCAAAAATCTCCTCCTTTTACAGTTCTTTTGGACTGGTGTCTATCAGAGATGGGCTGGCCTTGATTGGCTATGGTTTCCATCTCACTTAACCCCTTGTGCTCTTCTGCTGTGGTCATCTGTCTCTGTTTATGTGTCTGTTACTGTTTTTCCACTTGTGTCCTTCCAGACTGAACAGTTGCTTTTACCAATCATTTATGCATATGTTGGTCAGTAGAGACAGTATGTTCCTGTTTTTGAATCTGGGACAAGACACTGTTTCTATTATTATGATTATGTCCCATCATAAATAGCAGTATGAGTTAATAAACTTTAGTCCCATGGCAAGAGACCAACATCCAGTTCTCATGCAGGGACATTTAGAGGAAGCTGATACAGACCAAAACTCACACAGCCTACTATTTGTGTCCATGAGATGGAACCTACAGTATAATGTCCCGTGCTAGCCTCCCTGACAGTAGTAAATATGATGACCATACATGATTTGGGAAAGATTAATAATGTTTTTGTGTTGTGCTGGTATTGTTGATTATGAGCAAATGTTGAACGTGTGTGTTAACATTCTGCAGTGGTTCCTATTAGGAGATTAGGAACTTCCTAATCTCAACCAGAAATTCCCAGGGGTCATCCAATAAATTTCAGGTTTCCTTAGTTCAGGAATGATTAGACATTCTCCATATTCAGTACAGGAATCTTTGAAACTGTGTGGAGGAGGTGTATGACTAGTTTAATAATGACTAGTTTATGAACAGAAAATCTGCATGGGATCAACATAAATTAGATGAGACTATTGTAAATAATTGACATGAAATGATTGGTAACCAGTGCCTAGGAATGTCACCTCAATGATTTTTATTCATTTTAATCATTATTATTATTTTTTAACCAATTCAATAACTCTTATTTTCATATAATTTAAATATTATGGTAATTGTTCATTGGTATGCTCTGTATGGATTTAATTCTAACATAATTTTTAATTTTACATCACTTCAAGATGTTTTCAAACCTGCTATTAAAAGAAAGGGTACTTAGGATATTTATTGTTTCGCCTTTTTAATCGCCAAAAATAAAGTGCTTTGCTTGATTGGGCTTTTATTTTGAAGGGCCAATTTCTTACGTCAATTGCCGACGTCGCACCCGGAACTTACTGGATACACAACAAGGACAGCGGCTGCGTGTTCGCCTGACTTGTCGAAATTGTGCGTTTAAAAACTTCAGGCTGTCTCATTTACTTATCGATATGAAAATTATTTTTGTAAAATTAAGCAGACGGAGGTTAAAAGAGTATTTGGTCCCATTCATTAACGCTTCCCTTGTGTGTGTGTGAAGGGCATGGTGGGGGCAGCGGTGCTGAGGGCTCTCCGGTCCCTGCGGCCCCAAACACTTGCAGCGACCTCCGGCAGCTTCCCGGCCCCGGTGGAGTCCTTCTTACCGCCCTCTTCATGTGTGCTGTACCCGGCATGGAGGACCCCTCCCGTCAGGACCCTGCAGCTTTGCTCCGCCTTATGTGCCGGGCATAACAAGTGGTCAAAGGTGAAACACATAAAGGGACCTAAAGATGAGGCGAAGAGCAAGATGTTCATGAAGTTTGGCATGATGATAAAGATAGCCGTGAAAGGTGAGGTGAAACATGTCACTTACAGCTGGGAGTGTTTTCTTGTCAGCTGTAACTACTTTCACTGTTGGTCTCATCTGCAGAAGGTGGACCTAACCCAGACCTGAATGTAAACCTAGCTCAAATACTGGATCAGTGCAGGAGCAAGAACATGCCCAAAGCATCTGTAGACGCTATAATCAAGAGTGCGGTAGGTTGACAACACAATGATAAACACAAGTGGGAGTTTCAAGTGTCTGAGTATGGTGTTGGACATCTGAGCAGGTTCTATGAAAACATACTGAGAGTTGAACCTCATCCCTCCTAAAATGTTCACCTCTGTGTGCAAAGAGCAGGTCTATGGCTCACCATATGACTTCACCAGTGTATAATATACAGTAAGAATGCTATGCTGCTGGTATTATTAGTTGCAAGAAACACATGCATGTCTTTCCTCTTGACTCTAAAGGAAAAGGCTAAAGCATCCCAGCACATGTTTGAAGCTAGGGGGCCTGGTGGATGTCTGCTGCTCATTGAGGTCCTGACTGACAACAACTCACGCTGCCACCAGGAAATCAAACGGCTGCTTAACAAGAACAGGTCAGGACTGTTTCTATCATCTCACACTGCTGTGACTGTTCAGCTCAAACAGATATTTCATGAGATTTCACCGCTCCACTGATGATTCATCTGTGGTGTTAAACTGATCTGCTGGACATTAGAGATCAATATTGTGCTCAGATCAGAGATATAGGAACTATACACTGATCCAGCATAACATTATGACCACTGATGGTCTTCTCACTCTGGTCACCACTTGGTCAACCTGTTGCCCTCTGGCTGGCGCTACAGGTCTCACAAAACCTGGATCAGTAGATTCAGAGACAGATTTTTTTTTTCCCCCAGAGGCATCAGTGCTCTGAACACACAACACCACTGAATCTTTACAACTCTACCACACCACTCTAATGTACATCTGTGATATGATACACTATGTATGCTTTAAATGTAAAATATGTGTTAGGTTTTATTATTTTGTAGTATAGATGGTATATATGGTATATATTATAAATACATATTATCTTTCATTACAATAATTGGTAACAACAAATGTGCAATCATTTTTGGAAACAATAACTGTGCCTTACTACTTTAAATATTGTGCTTTAAATATTATATGCACTGTCATATAATGACAATGAAAGGCTTTGATTTGATTTTAAGTAAATAACACTGGCATTAGATCCTCATCATGAAACCTGGGATACACAAGGCATCAAATGAACATTTTTCCTCAAAGTAGATGTTAGAAGCAGGAAAATTGAAAAGTGTAAAGAGAGAGGGAGTTTGACAACAAGAAGCAAACAGTGGTGGCTAGAGGACTGGATCAGAGCATCTCCAGACCTGCAGCTCTTGTGGGGTGTTCCTGGTCTGCAGTGGTCAGGATCTATCAAAAGTGGTCCAAGGAAGGACTAGTGGTGAACCAGAGACAGGGTCATGAGAGGACAGGGATTACTGATGCAGGTAGGGAGTGAAGGCTGGTCCTGGTGGTCTGATCCAACAGACCAGAGAAGTTAATGCTGCTTCTGATAGAAAGGAGTCAGGATACACGTTTGTTGTGTATGCTTTAGGGCTGTTTTGCAGAAAAAGAGGGACCATCCCACTATCAGCACTATTAGACAGGTGGTCATAATGTTATGCCAATTAAGGTGATCACAGTGCACTGATTATGGAGGTTGGTGTACAAATGGTAGTAGCCACTAGATGTCTCTGTAGACATTTTGGTGTAGAAGCTGCTAGCACATAAAGTAGGTGCACGCAATTTATGGAATTTAGCAAGAATTACAGCTGAAAATACTGACTACAAATGTTGTTTATGTATATAAACAAAAATGGTCATCGTCATATAGTTTTAAGCATTACATTGTGTCACTACTAACCACAGAGGGATGCTGTCAGACGGAGCCCGTCACAACTTCAACAGGAGGGGGGTGGTGGTGGTGCCGGGCCACATCGTCTCCACAGAGAGAGCTCTGGAGCTGGCCATCGAGGTGGGAGCTGAGGACGTCCAGGAGACTACGGATGACGAGGAGCAGCCCCTCCTGCAGGTCAGACAGGAAGAGACATATTGTCTAAGGAGAACAGTACCGTCCTTACTGTTAATGGGTGATAAATCACTTCAGTCATGTATTTAAAAAAACATGATCTATTTCTTTGCTTTACGTCATTTAAAGTTGATTTTTGAACTGTTGATTGGTCCGGGAATGTAGTCATAACCTTGGAATTTGTTGAATTATTCATTATATTAATTATAGACTAAAAATGAAGAACAGCTTTAATGACAATGAAAGTATAGATGAGTTGCAGCCCCATGACAGTCTAAGTAATAATAATCTGTCTCTTTCTCTTCAGTTTATCTGTGATGTGGCTGAGGTGAAGAGGGTACGAGCCTCACTGGAGGAGCTGGGGACTCAGATTACGTCCGCCGGGCTGGAGTTTGTTCCCCGCACCTTCTCGTCTCTGGACCAGGACCAGCTGGATGCTGCTTCAACTCTAATAGAAGCCCTCACAGACTGTCCAGATGTTGTTCGAGTGTGGGACAACATTCAGGCTGATGGCTGAGCATGCCTTCTGGACACTTGGTGGACACTGAATATTTGAAACTATGATCCTTGTTAAGATGTGTTTTGTTTTTTTCTGTCATCAGACTGCACTTGCAATAAGTCAGCCGGTCTCAAGGATTCATAAAATACAGTGCAATTTCTCCAAATGCGTTAATTTCAAGTAGTCTTTACACACTTCTTCTACTACTTTAGAGTGAAGTAACTCCCACATCTGCAGTTCTTTACTAAGAAGGTCTTTAAAGGATGGTAAAGTCATTGATAAGATGTGCCTTCATTGGCTAATAATTCATCACATCCTAATTAAAAAGCTGTCAAAGTAAAATTTCACTTTTATTAGTGGAGGGAGGAAGCAACGTTTATTTATTAACAACAGACATTTTCATGCAGAGATCCCTTAAAGAATAATAATTTGTCCCACCACTTACATCATCTATGAATGTTTTCATTTATCTATAGTATATATGTTATTATTATTATTACTATTATTATTATTATTATTATTATATTATTATTATTTTTAACCAAACAAAAAGAATCCAAATGGCCGAAGGTTACAGCTGAAGGACATTTTCATCACAGGCCATTACCCCCTCATATTACTGTAGTGTCAACAACATGGCAGTCAATAAGATCCCACATTAACAGTATGCACGTAACATATTGATTGGGAACTTTTTTCACTTTTACAACAGCATCATGTATGTCACAGACTGAACTAGAGTGCATTAGCAACCTTTTCCACATTTTATGTTACAGCCTTATTCCAAAATGGAATAAATTCATTTTTTCCCTCAAAACTCTTCTCACAACATCCCATTATGGAAACACCTGTCTATATAAGATCCCATTGTATGAAGTCAAAAGAATTGTCTGTCGACCTCAGAGACAGGATTGTCTTGAGGCACAAATCTGGGGAAGGGTCCAGAAACATTTCTGCAGCTTTGAAGGTTCCAATGAGCCCAGTGGCCTCCATCATCTGTAAATGTGATCAAAAAAAAAGATCAGAACCAGCAGGACTCTTCTTAGAGCTGGCCGACTGTCTAAACCGAGCTATCAGGGGAGAAGGGCCCTAGTCAGGAAGGTGACCAAGAACCCGATGGTCACTCTGTCAGAGCTACAGCATTCCTCTGTGGAAAGAAGAGAAGCTTCCAGAAGGACAACATCTCTGCAGCAATCCACCAAGCAGGCCTGTATGGTAGAGTGTCCAGAGAGAAGCTTCCTTAGTTAAAAGCACATGGCAGGTTGTCAGGAGTTTGAAAAAATGCACCCGTAGGACTCTCAGACTATGAGAAACAAAATTCTCTGGTCTGACAAGACAAAGATTGTACTCTTTGGTGTGAATGCCAGGCGTCATGTTGGAGAAAACAGGCAGCATTCATCGTCAGGCCAACACCATCCCTATAGTGAAGCATGGTGGAGGCAGCGTCAAGCTTTGGGATGTTTTTCAGCAGCAGGAACTAAAAGACTAGTCAGGATAGAGGGAACGATGAATGCAGCAATGTACAGACATCCTGGATGAAAAGCTGCTCCAGAGCTCCTGACCTCAGACTGGGGCAACAGTTCACCCTACAGCAGGATAATTACTGCAGGGTCAGCAACAGCGTGCGCTCAAAGAATGAGGTCAGCTGACTACCTGAATATACTGAATGACCAGGTTATTCCATCAATGGATTTTTTTCTTCCCTAATAGCATGGGCATATTCCAAGATGACAATGCCAGGATTCATTGGGC
The DNA here is from genome assembly GCA_029721515.1 of Synanceia verrucosa. NCBI lineage: Eukaryota > Metazoa > Chordata > Actinopteri > Perciformes > Synanceiidae > Synanceia > Synanceia verrucosa. The sequence continues at coordinate 25,701,389 of CM056550.1, forward strand.
TCAAATTGTGAAAGAATGGTCAGGGAGCATGCATCTTTGGGATGTGCTGGAGAAGGCTTTACACAGTGGTCAGATTCTACCATCATCAATGCAAGATCTTGGTGAAAAATGAATGCAACACTGGATAGAAATAAATCTTGTGACGTTGCAGAAGCTTATTGAAACAATGCCCCAGTGAATGTGTGCCGAAATCAAAGCTAAAGGCGGTCCAACGAAATATTAGAGTGTGTGACCTTTTTTTGTGGTGGCAACTTTTTTTGGGTCAGGCAGTGTATGAAAGGAGGCTTCAGGACAACTCTGTGAATGTCCTTGAGAAGCCCAGTCAGAATAAGAGCCCATGTAGAATCCCATTAAACATCTCTGGAGAGATCTGAAAATGTCTGTGCACCGAAGGTTCCCATCCAACCTGATGGAGCTTGAGAGGTGCTGCAAAGAGGAATGAGCCAAACAGTCCAAAGATAGGTGAGCCAAGCTGGTGGCATCATATTCAAAAAGACTGGAGGCTGTAATTTGGAATTACTGCCAAAGGTGCATCGGCAAAGTATTGAGCAAAGGCTGTGAATATTTTTGTACATGTGATTTTTTTTTTTAATGCATTTGCTAACATTTAAAAATGTCACATTGTTATAATGGGATGTTTTATGTTGAATTTTGAAAGAAAAAAATAATTTATTCCATTTTGAAATAAGGCTGTAACAACAAAATGTGGAAACGTACACCACCAAACTGCATACATGAACATTTCATCTTCACAGGGAGGACCAGTGTGATGGTTCTGAGCCCACTGCTCTGTTTGTCAATGCCCCTCATTGATTTTCCTGTTGGTTCCTCTCAGCTATAGCATGGCATTGATCATTTTCCTGTGTTGGCGCAGCAACATGCGAGCTGCAGGCCAGTGCTCCGCCCTATGCCATAGTGAAGGGTTCAACATTGACGTCCGCATGAAAGAAGTACATTTTTTTGCCTAAATATGAACCATGAACGAGGAGAGTGAACGTGAAAACACTTTGTCCAAAAAGTGACCTGAAGGATGGATATTTGAGTCATGGCTGTCCAGGAGGTCAAGACAAGACGGATCTGACATTCTGGTTTCAAATCAGGTATCATGTGTTTATTTTCTTTTAGTGAAACTTTGTTGACAATATGAGCGACTAGCGAGAGCAGAGTGATTTTTTAATGGAACTGCTGCTGTCAGATGCAGTCACAAGTATTGAGACTACACTCTATTTGAAGGCAGTGTTTTTTGGGAGGGGCACAACTGGATAGGCATTCTGGGAAATCAGAGCAAAGAGGAACATGTTATCTGATGTCAGAATATTAAACGTAACTGAGTAGTTCCTTTTTTTTGTTTTTACATGGCAAATTTAGGATAGAAAATTCATTAATGTGTTACTGAGTAGCAACAGTAGCACTAAGCAAAATGGCTTTCTAGAAAAAAAAAAATGTACAATATGAAAATAAAACTGTGAGAACAAAGATCTCTTTGACTTGCATATAAATAAAGATGTGTTTTCGATCCCTGTAGGCCAGCAGAGATCCATGTCTGAGTCAGACCTTATGAAGAGTGCAGGACCAGCCAGCAGCAGCCCCGAATGCTGCTCGCCTCCAACTCCCAGGATGGAGCTGCTCAACCCCTCCAAGGTGAAGGACCGCTCTCAGAACGTCACAGAGAAGGTCACACAGGTACGGGGTGGAGCCTCACATGGGCCGAGAGGCAGGAGGTCCCATTTAAGAGCTTGAAATATGTGATATAACAAATGATCCATGGTGCATTCACAGCTTGCCATGAACTGTCCGTCATTAAAGCTCTGATAGTAATCACTTTTTGAGGCTCCCAGAAAGTTGTCGTGATGGAAGACTGTCGTTATTAACCCGCTAGTGGAAAAATCAGATCCTTTTGGGCCTGAAAACATGTCACAGCTACATTGAGCCAGAGTTCAATTCAAAGCAACTGTATTTGCTGCTGGAGCCCCGGGGCTCTGCATTCTGCATCACTGCCCCTGTGGGACGAATGTGAAAGTATTTACAGCAAGTATTTACGACAAACTGCGACCTCACTTGTGACTCCTGTCCATCTATCTATACAGTTTGTACACATGTTTATCTGTCTACCCAGTAGAATTGTCAGTGAGATTCATCAGGGCTGACTGTTCATTTGAAACTGGGCTGAAGAGAACACGAGGGCTGTGGCAGCACAGTAGTGTGACTGTGACACCCAAAATTATCATCACAGCCCTCCGGCTCACCAGCATCCAGTGCTCAGTCAGCTCTGGCACGGCTGATTACAACACACTGTTGCTTTGGCTTTTAAACTATGTAGAAATTATTCTACTTTCTGGTTGTGATGGGATCTTTACTCAAGTTTTGCCTCGGTTGAGAGTCACCAATGACAGGATGTTCAAGGATTTGTTGGACCCACAAGGTCGCAGATCCAGAGCATGCAGCCTCCGGCAGGAATTTGGTCAAAACAGTACATCTTCTAGAAAGGTCTGTTGGTTTGTATTGGTTCAGATAATGTGCTTGTTTTGCATTTATGAGAATCACTGCATTCTGATTCATTCTTTACGTTTAGGTGCTTTCTTTGGAGTCTGATGTACTGCCTGAATACAAACTCCAGGTCCCAGAGACAACGTGGTGGATCTTGCTTCACTACAGCCCTTTCAAGGCTTTCTGGGACTGGATTATCCTGCTCTTGGTTCTCTACACAGCTGTTTTCACTCCTTACTCTGCTGCCTTCCTCCTGGATGAACACGGAGATTTACGTCAAAGAAGTTGTGGCTACACGTGTAACCCTCTGAACGTGGCAGACCTCATGGTGGACGTGCTGTTCATCGTTGATATCGTCATCAACCTTCGCACAACCTACGTGGACCACAACGACGAGGTGGTCACACAGCCGAGTCGGATAGCCAAACACTACATCAAAGGCTGGTTCCCTATTGATCTGTTCGCAGCGATCCCTTTTGACCTTCTCATTTTCAGATCTGGCTCTGACGAGGTAAGAACTCTCTGCAAATCATATTTCGTTTATACAGTTTCTAAAATAAGTTGTGGTAATCCTTAGAAATTGCAATGTCTTCGAGCATCTTAACTTGTTATTCTACTATGAGTTCTCTGAAGTTACTAGAATTGAATATCCATTTCCCTGCCTAACATCCTCCTCCCTATTATTTATGGACACCAAAGATGGCAACCTTAACAAGCCTGCTGAAAACAGCTCGGCTGCTGCGATTGGTCCGCGTGGCAAGAAAGCTGGACCGATACTCTGAATATGGTGCTGCTGTCCTGTTCCTGCTCATGTGCACCTTTGTGCTCATCGCCCATTGGCTTGCCTGCATTTGGTATGCTATTGGCTTTGTGGAGAGGCCGTACACAGAGACTGGCTGGCTGGACAACCTAGCAGAACAGCTGGGCAAGTCGTACAACGACAGTGACTCCAGCTCCGGTCCATCAGTCAAAGACAAGTATGTCACTGCTCTTTACTTCACGTTGAGCAGTCTGACCAGTGTGGGGTTCGGTAACGTCTCTCCAAACACCAACTCAGAGAAGATCTTCTCCATCTGCGTCATGGTCATTGGCTGTGAGTGAAATACACTGATACAGATTATTAAGGTGTACAGGCGGGATCTTCCCCTAACACCACAAGATCTTCCCATCAATATCTCCTTTTTAACAAATATTAAAATTCCCCAATCATCCGTGTCCTCGTTGCTTCTTCTGTCCCAGCTCTCATGTATGCCAGCATATTTGGGAATGTGTCAGCCATCATCCAACGTCTGTACTCTGGTACGACCCGCTACCACACGCAGATGTTGCGAGTCAAAGAGTTCATCCGATTTCACCAAATCCCAGGTTGCCTTCGCCAACGGCTGGAGGAGTACTTCCAACATGCCTGGTCCTACACAAATGGCATCGACATGAATGCTGTGAGCCAAATTCAACAGGATTGATCCTTGTTCCTGTAACTGTTGTCAAGTTCGCCAAACATCACTGTTTTGCACTGAATCGCTTGTGTGTTGCTGGTCTTGTCTTCACATATTCAGGTGTTGAAGGGCTTTCCAGAGTCTTTGCAGGCAGACATCTGTTTGCACTTGAACAGATCTCTGCTAGAGAACTGCAAGGCTTTCCATGGAGGCAGTCAGGCCTGTCTGCGTGCCTTGGGTATGAGGTTCAAGACAGTCCATGCTCCTCCAGGAGACACTCTAATCCACTATGGAGACATCCTGGACTCTCTCTTCTTCATCTCACGTGGTTCCATCCAGGTCATCAGGGATGATGTGGTGGTCGCCATATTAGGTATCAAACCATAACAATTTGACTGTGTTGTCTCAAAAACATTGAAAAAAATCTACTAAAAAAATATTTATGTTCTTGCAGAAAAGAATGACATTTTTGGAGAGCTGATAAACTTGTACGAAGAGCCGGGGAGGTCCAATTCAGACGTATACACCATCACCTACTGTGACCTGCACCGTGTCCAGAGGGACGACCTGCTGGAGGTCCTTGATATCTACCCCGGCTTTGCAGACAACTTCTGGAGGAACCTGGAGATAACTTTTGACCTCAGAGATGTATGTTGGCAGGCAGTTGTAAAAAAGACAGTCTTGACAATTTCAAATTCAGATGTTTTTTTTTTCCTCATTGAAACTGTTGAAGATATCATATATGATACTGTTTTCCTGTCTGTCTTCATCAGGCTGATCAAGTACCACCAATAATATCAACAACTGATGATTCTGGTGATGACTGTGTGTATCGCCACAAGCTGAAGCACAGAATCCACTCCCTGGACTGCAGAATCAGGCCAGGTGACATAAGTGGTGCACAATTCCTTCACTAGCAGGCTGTTTATCTCTTGCATACAAATCAAACTTCCTGTCCACCCTGGTAATCTGACAGAAGAACTTGTGATTGGTAACTGGACTGAAATGTGAAAAAATAAAATAGTAAATGAAAGCTTTCCTGTGAACAGATGGCATCGATCATGAAGACTCATACCCCCCTCGGTCCCTCCGGCATCGTCACACACCTTCACAGGAGCACTGGGATGACCGCTGTAGCTGTGGATCCCAGTGTTCCCAGTCTAGCGAAGACATGGCAAAGCCTCTTGCTCACAGTGCCAAAGTGGAGCTTTGCCCTCCAGAAGATGCCAGACGGGATTACTCCACCTCTGTAGTGCAGCTACTCCCCCAGAGTGGCACCTCAGTGTGCAGGGAAGCAGTGCTGGACCGGGGTCACCAAGGTACATGGATCTTAATTGAAGTCCTGGAAAGACAGAGATGTGGGGTTTCGAGTGTTAAACATGCATTGGTTAACTCCAGCTGTTGAGGATGCACAGTGAACATTTCTGGACATTACTTTAATAAATATTAAATGGCTAAAAACTGCCGTCATATTCTCCTCAGCTTCATCTTTGAATGTGCCAGGAATGTTTCCATACTGGCCAGAAAGACAGTCACAACAGTTGTCCAGTCGTACCTGGCGATCTTCGTCTGTCCGCAACTCATACCACCCACCACCATTCACAGAAGAAAGGCCCAGTGAGCTGGAGTCTCGACTTGAGGTTTTACATTCACAGCTCAACAGGTGAGTTCAGGGATGCTCTCAGTATTGGTTGAAGGAGTAGTATGCAGCACTGAACAGTTACTTCACTCACTGTCTCTAAATTACTCAGACTGGAGACTCGTATGACAGCCGACATCAACGTTATTCTCCAGCTTCTCCAGAGGCAGAGCACTCCTGTACCTCCTGCATACAGCACTGTGTCGCCTGCTGCCCTTCCTACTGACTCTCTTTGCCTGTATGGGACAGGGACACCAGTGCTGCACAGCATGTACCCCATTTCCTCCATACAGATGGACAGCCGAGAACCCACACAGGTAAAGAATAGCACAACCTTTTACTAATAGAGATGTGTTTCTAGCCTTTTCTATAATTATTAATTATTAAAATGTGATTTCTTCATTCTAGAGCACAACCCTTACTGACCTTCACTTCACCAAGAAGTCCCAGGAGTTGCTGTCCAGCGATATCAATGTGACTGTGGCATCAAACGACACCATGATCCTGACCGCCACCCCGGACACTGAGACGCACACAGGGTTGGCTCCTCAGCAGGCCCAGCCATCAGTTAAAGCATCCTTCATGGAGAACTCCAGGCTGCGCAGCAACCTCCGCTGCCCCTCGCTGCCGGGAAACCTGGACGTCGCTTCAGGACTGACTGAGATCCAGAAACACCTCTCCGACCCCGTCCTGCCTGTCATTTGAAGACTGAGCAACAGCTTTAGCGGCAACCAGTGTGACTTATAAAGCTGTGACATACTGCTGCTTGACACATGACTAGATCCAGGTATCACTTCACATTTGGACAGTTTGTAGTGTCTCAAGGACTTCCATTTCATAGTGTTGACACAGGATTACACTCTTTGCAAGACAATTAGCATTTTCTTTTCGACAACACAGTGCACAGTAAAACTTTCTTTGCATCTCATCCAGTTTTACATCTTCTGTTCCATCCTCAAAGCTTATATCTCGGCCAAGAGCAGCAACTTCCTTGAGTCTCCACTAGTTGCCTGGCAAATCCTCCTGGCTAAAAAATAGTAATTCCCTTGATGTTCCATTAAATTTATATATTAAAAATGATGATATACATTGTTGGTGCTCACTGGTGCATGAACTATGTAGTTGTGACCCTTTTTCTAAATGACAGTAAATATATTAATGGCATTTCTGTGCTGCACTTTCTAGTTAATTATTGCCTTCAGCTCTGGCCCCAACTTGTGAAAATGAATCATGCACGAGTGTTTTTCGGACTTTATGTTTAGCAAATAATCATACATCATGACCCCGTAGGAAACACCTACAAGTAAGAAATACCCCCCTTTCACCTCCACATCTTCCCATCCCAATGTCACAACAGGACCCACAGCATTCATATACAATGTCAGTTTTCTAGTCTGTTTGGAAAAAAAAAAAATCTTTATATTGTACAGAAGGTGGATGATGTACTTCAGGTAGTGTTCTGTCAGTATGATACAGTAACTGGAAGAATAACCTATCACTTCTAACTGTAAATCTGTAGCATAGATTCTTATCAATATGTTGATGAGTCCCCTCACTGTGAACTAATAATCTAGATATAAAACTTATAGAATATTTCAAAATGTGAGGGACTGTTTATTTATGTATAAAATAAAAAAAATTATGTTGATATGCATAAAACAATTGGTACAAATTACAAAAACAAATCTGTATTATGGCCGGAGGTTAATACTAGTGAATTGCACATTTGTAATGCATTAATGTATTACAACAGAAATGTTTTTTTATATCACAAATGGTATTCAGTTGAATAAAATACATATAAAAACAACTGACTACATGAACACTTCAACCACATTCAACCCACTTTAAATGTGGCTAAACTACATTTTTGCTGCTTCATGAAAAATGAATGGTTGAGGATGTCGAAATGGTTAAAACTCTGCATACAATGCACCATAATAGTGTATAAAAACATGTAACAGACCAGCTTTTTGTCCGTGAGACAACATGCTGTAAGCTTGAAGGTTACTGAACCTCGGTTCAAGTCTGTACATGACAACAGTTTCTTGAGATGTGGTTACCATTTTTGTTTGGCGCTCCGTGGTTGGACGTCTTGAATTCATGTAACAAACTCAAGCGCTGACGTACTCGAGTTCTCCCTCGGTTGAAAAATCTCAACACACACAATCTGTACCAACATGAACCCAGCATGAACATGAGCTGGATATTACTCCGTCACTCTTAAATAGCCTATAAATTCAACTGAAAAAGTTTTTGAGTTGCCTCATTCCTTCATGGCTGCAGCTCAGACTCTGAGGATTTCCAGGCAGTTGTTGTAGCAGATAGCGATCCAGTCAGGCTGGGTGGTGGCCCACTGGACATTATTGATCTCTCCCTCAGCTGTGTAGGCCAGTATAGGATCTTCAATGGCCCGCGGCATCTGCTGAATGTCCCAGATTAGAGCCTGGTGGTCCTCCGCTAGACAGACAGAAGGGGAAGAGGTTTGATTAGAATTGATTTATCTTATTTAAACAGGAAGAAAATTATGTCACTAAACACTGAATGTCATTGGCCTGATCTGATAAAGAACTATTTTTATCTCCACCAAGAGATCATGTATTCAGCTGAGTGCACGCTGTGTGTGTCTGTCACAGCTAATGTCACATACTGCTGGACCCGTCAGTCTAATACTTGTGGTGATCATTCATGACTGTGTGAGCTCCTCTTGCAGTAATGACTCACATCACCTTTTATTGTTCATTATTAATAAAAAAAACAAAACAACAATAGTGAAGTAACAAAATAAGTAAATAATAATAAATATTTACAGTATATACTAAAAAAAGAAAAACATTTTTTGGCATATGAAATTAAATATTAAATATAATATTTAGACTATTGATGCCCTGTGATGAACTGGTGACTTGTCCAGGGTGTACACTGCCTTTCACCCTAAGACAGCTGGGATAGGCTCTAGTCCCCAGTGATGGATGGATGGAATCTTGGTTTATGACACATTGGTGAAGGTGCTAAGCTCTGCCACTCTGATTTTTATTCAACATTTGCACATTGCGCATTTGTGATTGATCATCTGTCACCACGAGGTGATCAAGATTACAAAAACACAACGATTCTTAGTTTCAACTGACCAATAAACACAGTTAAAATTATTCACATGTAGCTTAAGAATGGCTCCCTTGCATGCTCATTGTTAGTTACTACAATGATGCTGAATGCTTGTACTACAACGTTCTCTTATTCTGTATCAAACTCAATTTTTGGTGAAGCCCCCAACTGAGGGTCAAGCTTCTGTATGAATACTGCAAACAGTGTAGTCAGTAAAAGCTGCATACCTGCTGTACAGATGTGACAGGAGGAATGCGGCGCCCAGGCGATTCCATTGACGCAGGCCCTGTGGTTGTTGAGCCGGGCTACTGGAGTACATGGCACACGCACATCCAAGATCACCACCTGAGGAGAAAAAGAAATGTACGGATATTAACTGGCAGCAAATAAAATAGGAAAAAGAGAGGCTGACCCAAGAAATACATGGTTTTATAATTCTCAAACTAATTTGTTTTTTGACATTGTATGGTTTCCCTACTTCAGTTTTGTAGCAGGTATTCACAGGGAGCACTCACCTCCATGCTGTCCATTGCCATGGTGACCAGGTAGTTTGGGTCCTGCTTGTTCCAGCAGAGCCGGAGCAGGGGATGGTGCTGGGGGTCTTCATAGATGATGGTGCTGTGCTCAAGGTGACGGAGGTCAAACATACGGACCGAGCCGTCAGCTCCCACTGAGGCAAACATGTCCCTGCCACCACCCGCTCGGCTGAAAGAGATGTCATACACCTGCGATGCAACCAGACAGTTAGTTCTGATCAGCAATGATTATCTATAAGTACCATTATAGATATTTAGTATTTCACACCATAAATGTCTTGAATATTTTATCCATCAAATCATAACATTTACCTCTTTGTCATGTGCAATGAGCTGCGTCTTGACGTGACCTGACACTAAGTTGACTCTGCCTAGCACCTGTCCAGTCTCCAGCCCCCAGATCGTACAGGTGGTGTCGATACTGGAAGTACCTCCACAGAAAACATACACATATACATAAAAACAATGCCATCTTCATTTTCAAAATAATGACTTAATGTCATTGAAGCTCAATGTTTTTCTGTTTTGTTTTTTTTTTAACCAGAGAATTGCCACTGAGGTTTTACCTAACAAGTTTGGGTCCACCTCATTCCAGTCAAAGGATGTGAGTGGTGCACAGAAGTCAGAGTTCTTGTTATTGTTGAGCAGGCACTCCAGTCTGGTCTCTGTATCACCCACCTGTCAGTAGAAACATATTCTGTTGTTTATATTTGCGCACATCAGTGAGTTCATACAGACCACTCTATTTTTTGTTTTAATATGTGAGAAAAACAATCTGCATTTTCAAGTTTCAAGAAACGTGATAATTAATTAGGAAAAAGAGAAGAATGGCAGCAAAACCTATTCGTCTGCATTCTTGGGCTTCACTATATTGTCATAAGCAGTCATAATGTTGTACAAAGTAACAATATATCTTTGAAGCTTTGTGTGCAAAATTAAAAAAGGATAAAACAACACTGTTTTGTTCTTATGCTGTGGCACAGATCAGTCCTCTTACCCTCCAGATCCTCAGGTAGTCTCCGCTTGTGGCCAGCAGGTCAGGGTATGCTCCTTTGCTGTCAGGAATCCACATGACCTTGGTGGTGGGATAGGGATGGTCGAAAGTGTTTCGACATACAAACTCCGAGTTTTCCTCCTCCAGACCAACTATCTGAACCTGTAAACATAACAATAATTCACTTCAAGTGAGTCAGTCTAACATTACTGAGCGAGGTAGAAGCACCGTCCATCAGGGGATCCTCAGACATAATAATAACCCAGTTTGGGACATATTGTATTTCTCCAATATTCTGAATTTACATTATGATGTCCAATTCTTTGTATCACCACCATATGTCCCGTTTCCACTTTTACAAACCTACTAAATATGTTATTGAATTTAGTGGGTATTTATGGATAGAGTTCTGAAAATTTATGAACGAACATTTTATTACCTGATTAACTATTACATACATATCAATCATAAGTTAGCTCTCAAACATGCATAAACTGTAAAATTATAAAAATAAATATTCATTTCAAATTATTCTATAAAACAACGAACCTTTTTTCAAATGTCTGCAACTCACTTATACGTCTTTACATTCATGTTGTAATCTTCCTAAGGACAAACTGCCTACAGTTATCACAAAATGTTTAAATTACGCACAGACAGTTTATAGCAGCATTATAGCAGCATTATAGCAGGTATCATGTAAACAGAGTCATAATATATTATTAGGGTGGCTAGCTCGTAAATAAACCGTGAAGCTGTGACAGGCGGCCTGGAGTAAGGGACACATTTCAACTGCAAAATAATGCTATTCTTTTCAGCGATGCAGGAAATCTCCTCCGATCAGTTGCTAGATATTTTGGGTGCATTAATGTCCCCATCACTGGTCATGTGTGCCATGAAAACACCAGCACGGGACAAGATGAAGTTACCTTGTTATTGTACTCCTCCACAAAGCTACCGAGCGCCAGGCGGAACCGTTTATCCGGGCGGACACTCCAGTTCATGGCATAAACTGTCCATGGCGCCTCGTACTTGTAGATTTCTTTACGTTTACCGTGTAACGACATTTTCAACGCGTCTATAAATAACCGCTAACGTCTATAAAGAACGAATTAGCAGGAAAACAAGACCCCCAATGCGACGCAACAACCACATATGCTAGCTTACGTTACAAACGTACGTTAGCTAACGTTATCTCTCTTGCTAACGTATTGTCCTTGCTACCGTTGTGTACTTTCTACAATAGGAAGCTCGCTAAATGTTTAGTCTGTGTACGCTTTCCAGGCGGTAATAGGTCAACGTTAGAGACAAAAATACGTCAAATGTATCAAATTAACCGCACACAGCTGCTGGGAGACGTTGGTAATATGGCAGCAATGGCGGCGACAGGAGACAAAAATAATGCGACGATGAGCGTCATCCAGGCTGCTGGTGCTGCCTTCTAGAGCCAGCACGATTATCGGACATATCAAAACAAAGTGCAAAAACACCACAGCAAGTAGTTTTTATGAAAATTATTGGGTTTATACTTGACTTTTCGATATTTTTAAGTGTCAGAAAGATATTGTAGTGTGTGCGTGATTTTTCTGCCCACAAGTTGACGTTGACGAGTTCTATATTCAACTTCACAGAAGGGGAGTTTACGTGCACAATAAGGCAACACTAAAGTGGCTGAAGGACTGTGATCCATCCATACTTGAGAAGCTTAAGTCTTGAGAATCAGTATTGATATGACACCTACTTATTTTTTTTTATATGGGACATGAATATATTTTAAATCCAGAAATATAAACCTGACCTAGCCCGCACATACTGAGATCATCCCCACATTTAGCTGTAATTTTTACCCTGGTAATGTAATACGAGTAGAAGGATCTAGGTGTGTGCAGCACCTTGCTCCTCTGGTGCTTTTTGGCACATGGCCTCTTGTCAAATCTCCACTCTTAGCTGCGATTGCTCATTTAAACCAGTACCTCAGCATTGCTTGCAGAATTATTCATCATCAATGACAGCACATCTGCAATAAAACAACTGAGCTCTGACAGCTAATTTGCCTGTGATGTACAGGGTGAATAAATTGCCCCTCACTTTGTTTTTATCTGCTAGCAGCTAAAGCAACATTTGCCTGTCCTGTGCTCATACAGGGTTTTACAAATGACTTTCCACAAGATATTGTTTGCAAATTCTGATGATTTGCATCACTTTTTATGTGCAGAGGTGAATGACATGTCAGGTCAGAAATTCTTTGACACCTTCACTTTACCTTCATAATAATATCAACTCAGCTCAAAGTTATTGTGTGGTTGATGACCTATTTTGGTATATGGTATATGATTAACACTTATATCTTTGGATATATGGGCCTGCTTTTTTCCATAAATAAATAATTTGCAAAACTGCCACTGACATCAGGTCAGGAATTTGATTAAGGTCTGTACACAAATACCTGCAACTCCCACAGCACCACCTCCTTATATCAGTTCCCTCATTAGAAGGTGTTGTAGTGTATATGTAGCATGCAATGTTCGTGCTTGCATCATATGCTTGTGTGTGAATTTACTGTCCATGCTCTTAAGTAGTATATATCTGTGTCTCTCAGGTCTGACACTATCGTCAAGGCAACAAGACACAGCAGCACGTCGGTTAAAGCCTCCTTGCAAAACTTCATAAAAAGGTACATTATGTCTGTTTTTTTATTATTAATAAGTAGTTTGTGTAGTTTCATCAAATACAAAGTTTTGGTTTTTATTTTCATGTTCGCATTTCAGCATGTGATGTTCGTGCTTGCATCATTTGCTTGTGTGTGAATTTACTGTCCATGCTCTTAAGTAGTATATATCTGTGTCTCTCAGGTCTTTAACCTACTAGTCTGTTCAATAATGCTGCTGGAGAAACATCTTCGTTCCGGGCGTTCCTCCAACAACTCTGAATTTTTCTGGGAAGAGTTTTATTTTGATATGTGTGAAGACTTCAAAGTGCACAAATATATGTGGGCTGCATTTGTAACACTGAGCTTTGCTGTTGGTTTTCCTGCTTCTATTGCTGTCCTCTGGGAGATGATCAAGACATACAAGAGAGGAGCTCCCTTCACTCCAAATTATGTTTTCATGCTCAACCTCTCCATCATGGACGGTGTCTTCTTGGGCTTCCTCCCACCTGGATTATTAAATAATTTAATCTGGAAGAATTGGTCATTTGAAGCATTGTGGAACTGTGTTTACGCCTTGAGCACATGTGGGAGACCCCTCATGATGGCCTGCATCTGTCTGGACTGTTACCTGGCTGTGGTTCATCCGGTCACCTACCACAAGAGGAAAAGTCTGACTCCCAGGGTTGTGATGGCTGGCATCGTCTGGGCTTTGACGGTGGCCACAGGGGTTGCATACTTTCTTTTCGACAGTTTATTCAGCACCATGTTTCCTACTGTGCCACTGATAATAGCTATGGTAATAATTGGAATCTGTGATTCCTTCATCCTGCATACACTAATTAAGTCTGACCCTGGCAGGAAAAACATCCACCCACAGAAGCAAAGAGCCATTCAGACCCTCGTCAACAGCCTGGTGATGTCAGTCTTGTCTTACCTTCCTCCACTGCTTCTGTACATAGTCGTGAAGCCCCTGGTCAGCATCTCTGTCTTCGTATGTGCTTTTGCTATTCCACTTTCCATTTTTTCCTGTTTGGGATCTTCTGTAATGCCTCTTCTCCACTTAAAAAATCATGGGAAATTAAGTCATTTAGGACTCAGATGTTGCAGGCAGTCTTAATTCATTCCCATTGTGACATGTTTTTACATGATTGTTTTCTTTATCTCACTTCTGATGAACAGAGGACAGTGGATATTTTATGATGAAATTGTTTTCAGCATTTCAGTGATCAGTTGTCAGTTCAAAGTGTAGATCTCTGATAGACTTACAGCTGTAATTTGAAACATTTTTAGTGTTCTCTTTTTGGCTATGCTATTGGATGGACTGCTTTTACTTTTTGTACAGACATTCTTGGTTCCCAGAGGATGAATCCATCTGACATTGACTGTTGCACTTGCATGTTGACATTTTGGCTTTTATTGAAATGTCTCACCTACTGGATCAATGGTGGACTAAGTCTGTCTGAGGGGCATGGGTGAAGAGACATTAAATTTCTAGCATGTGTAGCAGCATAGGTGGCACGGCATCAGAGGGTGGATCCTACAGTACTGACTATGACAGTCCACTTCCTTCGCGTCTATTTAATGGATTGGCACAACATTGACTACAACTACTGGATGGGTTGCCATGCCATTTGGTACACACATTCATGGTTCCCTCCAGGATGAATTGTAATAACTCTGGTGATGTGAACTTTGGCTCATTATCAGGTCAGAAAACATCAGCTGAGAACGCAGTGTAAACACACCGCATGTCAGTTTGTACATTTATGTATATATGTCTCTCACCATTGGCCTTTGTGAATCTTCTGCACTCTGCAGATGTGCCCTTTACCATAATTTTATGCTTTGCAAAACTGCATCTGACACCAGGTCATGAATTTGTTTGATGGCCACAGACTAAAAACTGCAGTTCCCACTGACATCTGACACTATCGTCAAGGCAACAAGACACAGCAGCACGTCGGTTAAAGCCTCCTTGCAAAACTTCATAAAAAGGTACATTATGTCTGTTTTTTTATTATTAATAAGTAGTTTGTGTAGTTTCATCAAATACAAAGTTTTGGTTTTTATTTTCATGTTCGCATTTCAGCATGTGATGTTCGTGCTTGCATCATTTGCTTGTGTGTGAATTTACTGTCCATGCTCTTAAGTAGTATATATCTGTGTCTCTCAGGTCTTTAATCTACTAGTCTGTTCAATAATGCTGCTGGAGAAACATCTTCGTTCCAGGCGTTCCTCCAACAACTCTGAATTTTTCTGGGAAGAGTTTTATTTTGATATGTGTGAAGACTTCAAAGTGCACAGACATTTGTGGGCTGCTTTTGTAACACTGAGCTTTGCTGTTGGTTTTCCTGCTTCTATTGCTGTCCTCTGGGAGATGATCAAGACATACAAGAGAGGAGCTCCCTTCACTCCAAATTATGTTTTCATGCTCAACCTCTCCATCATGGACGGTGTCTTCTTGGTCTTCATCCCACCTGGGTTATTAAATAATTTAATCTGGAAGAATTGGTCATTTGAAGCATTGTGGAACTGTGTTTACGCCTTGAGCACATGTGGGAGACCCCTCATGATGGCCTGCATCTGTCTGGACTGTTACCTGGCTGTGGTTCATCCGGTCACCTACCACAAGAGGAAAAGTCTGACTCCCAGGGTTGTGATGGCTGGCATCGTCTGGGCTTTGACGGTGGCCACAGGGGTTGCATACTTTCTTTTCAACAGTTTATTCAGCACCATGTTTCCTACTGTGCCACTGATAATAGCTATGGTAATAATTGGACTCTGTGATTCCTTCATCCTGCATACACTAATTAAGTCTGACCCTGGCAGGAAAAACATCCACCCACAGAAGCAAAGAGCCATTCAGACCCTCGTCAACAGCCTGGTGATGTCAGTCTTGTCTTACCTTCCTCCAGTGCTTCTGTACATAGTCGTGAAGCCCCTGGTCAGCATCTCTGTCTTCATATGTGCTTTTGCTATTCCACTTTCCATTTGTTACAATCTAGGATCTTGTGTCATGCCTCTACTCCACCTAAAAAATCATGGCAAACTGGATCTTTTAAGGGTCAGATGCTGCAGTAAGTCTTAATTTGTGGCTCTAGAGATTCCTGCTTATCCCTCTTAATTTAACCATTTGCTGCTAAAAAAACACATTTAGTTGAGTTTCAGTCAGCTCTGTTATGTTAAAAAGTCAAAATGACCCCAACCCCAACTTTCACACAAGCCTAGTTACTAAATGCATATTTAGATTGTGATATATTTATGATTTTATGGGTTAATTTTCTTTGATTTCATGTATCTAATGTTATTAATATTGTTCTTGGATGTTGTTGTTTATTATATGTATGTTATAAGTTTGCACAAATTATTTGTTTTACCATAATAAAAAATCAATTAACAGTGGAAACCAAATAATGAAAAACGTGGTTCTTGTACCTAAAATCTGTATTCTTAATATGCTGCATGTATGCTTGGGAGCCTGTATACTTACACAAATGATAATGTTGTGATTGTAAATCAGTAGTTGGATAGTAAAACTCCCAGTTAAGCTTTTGAAATCAGTTGTTTTGGGCATGATTATCGATGGTAAACCACAGTTCGTCTGTGGTGGAGAATCAGGCAGGTACTTCATCTCCCAGTATGTCGTAGATTGATTAATAAATTTATATGTGGCCTGCTTTAGAGTCAGCACTGGGACTGTTAAATTGATAGAAACATGGACAATAATGTTTTTGTAATCAGAACACACTGAACTACTGTAGTCTGGAAGACTTCTTTTCCGTGACAGATTTACATTTGGTTCCTCATGTTCAATGGTTGTATTTCAGATGTAAATGATGATGGGAGCAGGTCGTCTTTCATGACAGTTGTGCTCATGCAGGTGTGCGAGTGTAGACAAACATCTTTTACATACTGAAGATGTTGAAAAAAGTACAGTATGTGTTTTAGAATATTTTTGTGACAAGTAATTATTTAAATAATTTAAAAGAAATAAATCTGTATGAATCAAGACATGCAAAACAGGCAAACATGGGATTGTATTTATTGTCATTTTCTCCTTTATTTTTAGCTTAATTGTTTCAGTGTTTTAATCTCAACTGTCTGTTGGATCAGACCACCAGGACCAGCCTTCTTCACTCCACACCTGCATCAATGATCCTTGTCCTCTCATGACCCTGTCTCTGGTTCACCACTGGTCTTTCCTTGGACCACTTTTGATAGATCCTGACCACTGCAGACCAGGAACACCCCACCACAGCTGCAGTTGTGGAGATGCTCTGATCCAGTCATCTAGCCACCACTGTTTGGTTCTTGTTGTCAAACTCCTTCTCTCTTTACACTTTTCAATTTTCCTGCTTCTAACATCTACTTTGAGGACAAAATGTTCATTTGTTGCCTTATACGTATAGCCCAGGTGTCATGATGAGGAGATAATCAGTGTTGTTCACTTCACCTGTCAGTGGCCATAATTTTACGCTGGATCGGTGTGTGCGATATATTATAAGAGATTATGTCTCAAATGACACATCTGGATGCTCCAGATTACATCTTCATCCTGACATCTGTAGACACAACAGCTCAGATTCTCACCATTAATCTTTTTTGTTAACAAAATGCATCAGGTTATATCATTATATAATTAGTTAATTTGTGCAGGGAAATGCTGTATACAGCACTTATAACAGTCATGGCATTACTGCTGGCCGCATGCATCAAAAACTGAGGCTCCCCTGTTTGATGAGTTGATAAAGATTGTTCTGTTCTGTTGTAAGTTTTGTTGGTCTGTTGTAGGTGACACACATCGCTGCCAAACCCGACTACAACCTTTCTGAACTGTCACACTAGACAACAGGGGCTCTTCAGATTCCCCAGAAAGAGCAGAGGCATGATCGCACTCCCTGCAGCTGGCGTTATCAGGATGGGTATTGCTAAAGAGCATTCATACACTTTGTCATCACTGATGATTAGATCCCCCAGGATATAAGCCAGCAGTGGAGGCACGTAGGAAGTGATGGACATGACCATGCTGTTGGTGATGATCTGGAGAGCCCTCTTCTTCCTAGGGTGGAGGTCCCCCCCCGCATGGAGGGACTTCTTCAGAGTCCAGAGGATGGAGATGTCACATGTGACAATGATAGGCAGCGCTATGGCGTACACAAACATGGACCAAGCACTGTGGTTCAGCTCATCAACCACTGTGAACATGATGCCTTGAGCCACTGTGACGACCCACACCGCAGCAGCCATGATAACCCGGGGGGTCAGACTTTTCCTTGCATGGAAGATGACAGGATGGACCACAGCCAGGTAGCAGTCCAGACAGATACATGCTGTCAGAAGAGGTCGTCCAGACAGGTTCAAGGCATACAGGAAATTGCTCAACATTTGAAGGGACCTCATGTGCCACAGGAAGAAGTTACAGAGCCCGAACGGGACAAAAACCAAGAAGACCAGGTCCATGATGGTGAGGTTGAGCATGAAGACGTCGTTGGGGGAGACGGCGGTTCCTGCTTTGTGTCTCCAAAACAGCTCTCTGAGAACAGCAATGCATGCAGGACATCCAACCAGAGAGAAGAGAGCGCTGAGAGAAGCCCAGGCTATAATACCTGCCATCATATCTTCACCACACTGTCCAAACATACCTGACGGCTCGCTGAAGTTAAAGGTCCGATTCTGAGAGCGTGGATGGAGAGACATTTCTCACCAGCAGTGATGGTTTACACCTGAAATACAACAGGGACACAAGACGCCCACGAGGCAAATTCAGACCTGTCTAACTGCTATGGTACCATGAGGATCTGACCTTATTTTGGGATGAAACTTTGTAGTAAAGCAGCAAATTTGTTTATTGTACCTGATGAAAATGATGATTTGAATATGCAAGTGACACTGAGGATCACTTTGCAATCTGTGCTGACGTTCCTGCCTGATGCGGTTAGTTAGTGTTTTTCAGAAGTAGTTATTGCAACAAAATCTATATTATCTCTGTATATGGTACATCTCATATCATTTCTACATTTAAATGTTTCAAATTAAATATAAAATCATATCAGATGTATTTATTACATAATTATAAATCAAAGTTGTATATCAAAGCAAATATGGAACAAAAAACAGAACTACTAAAAGATAAACATGGTAAACATGATTCAAAAAATTGAAACTCAGACAACCACTATTGTTGTAGTTCCAGTTAAACGTCACTAGGGGGCAGGGACCTGCACACGCCTCATTTCTACAGCTAAACTTCAATTAGCATGTCAGACCAAACTTGATGCATTAAGTCAGTTTTTGAAGATGGAATTACTGACAGTTACTGACAATTTAAAAGCATGGTCTCAAGAATAAAAAATGTCAAGGTTATAATGGGCCTATTTCCCATACATGAGTTCAGAATTTATCAAGAAAAAACAACTGAATACAATATCTCAGGTTTTAAGTGATTTATATGTGTTTAATGACACACACAACATATGCAAACAATTCCATGTATAACATTTCTTCATAAAATATTTCCTCATGTGTTTACTCCCACCTTCCACCACAGTAGAGCAACTGATCACACTATCCAAACAAATTAGCTACCAAAGTGATTGTTTATATTTATATATACTACACATTTACATCATGGGACTTACTGACCAAATAAGAAGGGATGCATTAAAAAATAAAATAAAATGATTATTATTATTATTCATATCATGTCACAATCACACAAACTGTGAAAGGTAAAAAATATTCACATGAAAAGTACAAAAGATACATTTTTCCCCCCAAAATGTACAAAACAGATTTAATTTGATAAAAACCTTCAGGACACTCCCAACGGTTCCTTCCTTCCTCTGAGGCTTACTGGATTGAATACCTGCAGTTTTTGCTCTGGTCAAATTTGAGGCTTTTTAAACACATTTTTTTTCACATTTATCAAACTTATAAAAAATAATCAGAGGCCTCATTTTCATTCAGCTCCCGCCTCTGCTCCATCGCACAATTCAAAAGAGGGACAAACAACCATTTAGTCTTCTGACATTTAGCTGACTCCAAACAGAAATCTGATCATGATGCAGATTTTTGCCTAAAAACACTTTCAGTGTGTTTTAAACCAAGAAAACAGCAGACCACGACCAGTGCTGGTCCTCAGGCTGGGCCGCATTTAGCACCACTGAACATTTTTATATTTAAATAAACTGAAGAAAGGATTTAAAAGAGGACAGCAGGTAGATCAGCCTCTCATCTGACGTCAACTATGATCATTTTACAGTGTAAACACCAATATATACTGTATATATAACTTTCATTGGATGTAAGGTCTCATGACATTGAGGAAAACATCACATTCTTAAGAAAGTGGGAACATCTGTGAAATTCTAACATCATTATGATCCTGTGAAAATCTCCAGCAGAGGTGATAAAGGTCCTCAGTTTCATTATCATTACATTCACGTTTTAAATTTGTTAAAAATTTAAGGATTCAGTGATGCTAATGGGGAAAAAAAACAGGAGGCACACCTTTAAATTTTTCAGTGGTTTGAGAAAAGTCAACAACATCAAATCAACAACTGTTTTAAATCAATCCAAAATATTTAACATCCATTATACATGGAAAAAACTGTTGTGGATCTTATGATATACTAAACAACGTTAGTGTATGACAGCTGAGAGTATTAAAAAAAAAAAAAAAAAAAAACATGTTAAATTTATGTAAGAAATTGCCATTAATAGTCAGGTGTAAAGTTTTAGAGATCCCTTTTCTGGAAAACCCTGTATGAGAACATCAAGATAAAAGACTTTCAGAGTTAAACTCTTGTGTTGATGGAGGGTTGTACACATTTCAGGAACCTAGTCAACTGTTTCAAGACTTGTTTCAGGATTTCAAGCCTCGAACACTGAACCACATTCTGCAAATGAGCTCCAAACCCCCGTAGAAGAAAACTTTCTTTCTTTCCCAAGCTGAGACGGCCATCAGTCAGGGACGTGTGAGTTGTCCGAGCACTGACTTTCTAACATTGACATGAGGACCAGACAATGGCTCCATTGACTCGGTTTTGACCTCCCCCAGACCCAACACCAGTTAGCGTGGAAAAAAAGCACTCTTCAAAAAAAAAGAAAATGCCGTTGATTATTAACTGGAATGGCAGTGTGTTCTCGCTGAGTGGAATTTGAGCCATGCATTGATTATCGAAACCGAGCAGAACGATGTTTCTGCCACCTCAGACTCACACTCAGCTCCAGTGTTGAGGCCGTTGCTCACTTTTCCATAAAACAGCGACTGTTTTAAAGGGTAGCAAACAAATGTGTGCATAGATGTTCTTTACTTCTTGTGGAATATACTCACCAATAGCTCGTAGTGCTTTCCTGCACAGTGAAAGGTCACCAAACCCAAAAGGCTCATTGTGATAACACAAGCCTGGGGGAAATACGCAGGCAGCAGACTACCACGTAGTGCATTGTGTATAATTCAAAAAAGCACACAACCTTCCCTAATTATTAGTAAAAATCCCTGAAGAGTTGGCTCTACCTAAGTGCACTTTGTCTTCAAAACAAAAGCATACATTCTTTCAGATTTTTGCAGCTTAAAAATTCTGCTAGTACCTCATATCTCATTTATTGTACCACAAAGTAGCTGCAGCCATGGCACTAACAGCCATACATCAGAGAGGCACAATGCCTCTGTCTTCTCCATACAGGATGCCTTTCTTTCATGGAGCATGTTTACTGGCCAGATGGGCTGCTGGGCCTTCTCTGGCCAAAACAAAATGGCTTTGAGTGTTTTGAAGACCCCCATCAGGTCAGAGACAAAGTGACCAGAATACTAAACACCACCTTCAATGCATGTCATGACTCACTTTGTCAAAGTGTTCTATATGTTCCTTTCTCTTTTTAGCTGGGTGGAGTAGCATATGGAATAACATATAGCAAGAGGGAACTGAAGGAAATACAAAAACAAT
Organism: Synanceia verrucosa; assembly: GCA_029721515.1. Classification (NCBI taxonomy): domain Eukaryota; kingdom Metazoa; phylum Chordata; class Actinopteri; order Perciformes; family Synanceiidae; genus Synanceia; species Synanceia verrucosa. The sequence goes on from CM056550.1 coordinate 25,723,187, forward strand.
GCTTCATGTGCAGAAACATGCACAGACATTGAACAATGAATGAACATTTAAAAAAAAGCATTCATTCATCCAGTCAAATGTTGCATTCTGTGATAATCAGACCCTTCTCGTACCATGTTGGGTTTTGACAAATGTGAATTATCAAGTACTGAGTTATATACAGAGGCCGAGTGAAGTTCCTTTTTTGGCACTTAACGGTCACACTGAGAGCACAGATTGCTGAGAGGAAGACAGGAATACAAATGATGGCACGGACACCACTGTTTTGTCATGGTGTGTCACAGCTGGGAGTGATTTGGTGACTTTTTGTGGGACAACCTTGACTGGTTTGTATTCAGGTGCTAGCTCCATATGCACATACTATTCCCAATATCGCTCACACAGCTTATTTCTGTCATACAGATATTCATCTCCTTTTTCCCCTCAGTAGAACACAAGCTGTGACTCCTACTTGAGTTCACTGCATTACTCCCAGTCACCCTCCTCAAGAATATCCACTCCAGGTGTCCACTAGACCAAGATACTCTGGGTTCTCTGCTGTGGGCGTCACAAACCCGTTCATGTGCCTTGCCGCTCTTCCGTCTCTCTCTGGTGCCTCGGGGCTATCCACTGTTGCAGCCCCAGCTACAGCAGTGGCTTTGGCCACAAGGTCCAGGTAGTACGGGTTGTCAAAGGCTGGGGAGGTGGCTGACCCACCACCTGTGGGGATCAAGTATCCCGGGTTTTCCACGCTGTGACCAGAGCTGAGGCCATTAGGGAGGCGTCGGTCTGCTCTGGAGCCTTTTCGAGGCAGCGTGCTGGGCCGCTCAGGGATCCCCAGCCTGAGATTTTGAATTTCCTGGTTGACATACTCTAACCAGATGGAGGAAGAAAGAAAAGTCAGAACCAGGATAGAACCATCAAACATTTATATTATTCAGTTTGCCACTCACCTGGCAAGGCATGATTATGATTATAGCCATGACTCCGTCTGGGCAACGAGTGATGAAGGTGATGAGGAGGATGAAAGCCATCCATCTCCAGGTCGTCCTGGCTCCCATTAGAGTAGGTGGGGTCTTTGCAATAGCGTCCGGGGCTGGCCGGGGGCAGCGAGGGGTCATCTGGAGACCCGTCAATGAAGACTGAGTCAGACTGGCCTCCAGCAGAGGGGCTGCGAGCCAGCGTTGGGTACTGAGGGATCCATATGCCGTTGGAGGTGCTGGCTCCTAAAGGTAAAGTGGGGTACTGGCTACGGCCAAGAGTGTTCAGGGAAGAGTACATGCTCCGAGGGCCGCCAGCAACAGAGGGCTCAACATCCAAGCCCTGATCTCTGCTCTGCTGGAGACAGAGGACATATGAATTAAATACAAACAAGAAGGTGCATTCAGCCAAGCAAAGGTTCCTACCACACTAACCCTGTAAGACTGGTGTCTGGACGGTCCATTGGCTGGAGCCCCGTCCACCTGAGCCCTGGGAAAGTGGTTTGGCTGAGGCACCAGATACTCCTCAGCATCCAGCAGTTCCCTCATGTTGTTCCCTTCCTCCTCCAGAAGCATCCGGAAGAACTGGCTGTCCACTGGGCTAGACATGCTCATCTGCTCATCGTTCTGCAGGACAGAGAGAACAACATGAATGGCAACACAGTTAGAATGAAGAAGTAAGTGTTTTATTTACCCCAGAGAAAAACATTACAAAAAGTAAAACATTTGCAACATGAAATGCACGTTCACATACCTGAATGACTACATAGCGAGGAGGATCTCTGGCCATGGCACTGAAATCATTCACCAGATCTTTGAACCTCGGCCTGCTGTCGGGCTCAATCATCCAACCTGCCACTCACAAAAATCAAATTGTTGATCAATCATCTCCCAACTACCAATATTCTCCCTCTACAAAAGGAATAATGACAAATATTTAACACAAATAGCAATTATTCTGCTTATTCATCCATATTCATATACAGTTTCCATGTCAATCATCCGGCTGATTTACTAAATCGGATTAAACCTTGAGACACAACCACAACGTAAAATCAATTACTGACATTTGACCATGATCATGTAGACGTCGATGGTGCAGATGAGGGGCTGGGGGAGTCGTTCTCCACCCTCTAACACATCTGGAATCTCCCTTGCTGGGATCATGTCGTATGGTTTAGCACCAAACGTCATCAGCTCCCAGACCGTCACACCTGAGAAAGAAATGATGTACGATTTACAGCACAGCTTTACTCTGAAATAAAATATCTACCAAAAGACTAAAACCTCACATGAAACAATGTTCAAAATTAAACATCAATTTATGCCACCATTTATTAGGATTTTACTGATAGAGCAGTTACAGAACTTTGGAAACTCATTAATTGTAACTGCTATTGTTCCCCAACTGTGTGACAGTGGCTTCTTTTTTTCACTTCAATAACAGATGAAAGAAAGCAAGTATGAAGTATATGAAGTATAAACAAAGTCAACCTCACCAAAAGCTGCTTAGAACTTATAGCATCATGCTACATTAGCAAAAACTGAGAAATTAACTGAGGGATGAACCCGATGACAAAGCTACTTCTAATTACTATTATCAGAGTGATACTGACCATAGCTCCAGACATCACTCTGATGAGTGAACCTCCTGTGCAGAATAGACTCCAGGGCCATCCACTTAATTGGAACCTAGAAACACAGGCATAAAAACACCACTTTAAACTGATCAATAATTGTCAAGTCTCTAGTGCAGATGCTCCTCCAGTCATAGACATCTTACTTTGCCTCCATCAGCGTGATATTCAGTCTCGTCTATGTCGAGCAGACGGGCCAGACCGAAGTCAGTGATCTTCACATGGTTTGGGTTCTTGACTAGGACATTGCGGGCAGCCAAATCTCTGTGGACCAGCCGGACTTCTTCCAGATAACTCATCCCCTACACCAACACACACGCAGATCCATCACCCGCAAACCCATGTACCCATGTATCCACAAATACACAAGCTGATACCACATCAAAGACGACAGAGAAATCAACAGCAACATTCAGATACTTTCTTTAATTCTAAATCAAATGCCTACCACAAAGATGATTTTTTTGTTTACACACCTTGGCGATCTGGACACACCAGTTGAGGAGGAACTGGGAGCCGATGCGGTCCTTGTTCTCCCTAACGTAGTCGAGGAGGCAGCCATACGGCATCAGCTGAGTGACCAGCTGCACTGTGGAGGTCAGACAAATCCCCAGCAGTCGGCACACATAAGGGCTGGCCACTCCTGCCATCACATAAGCCTCCTAAAGAAGGTGAAGACAAAGGAAGGATGTTGAGGGGTTGAGAGCAGTGTTTATGTGTTGTAACTGTTTGTATCTGACAAGAACTCACATCAAGGATCTCTTTATTGGCCTTTGGCGAAGTGTTTTCTCGTAACACCTTAATGGCCACTGGTATTTTCACATTTTCCCCATCAGGAGCCCACACTCCCTAGAACAAAATAATCAAAACTATTCACTAAAGATGTTAGGGTAGCTATGAAATGAACTATAAAGGACCTGGCTCACATACCTTGTATACAGTACCAAAGGCCCCTGCACCCAGCACCCTGAGTTTTTTCAACTCTGTCTCCTTCAGGATACGCATCTGAGCCTGATTGGGCGACGCACCGCTGGGTGTTAGAGGCTCCACCAGCTGTATACATGAAGGAAGCAGATGGGAGATTACTTCATTAGACACAACAATACCTAAGGTGACTCTAAGAACTATATTTGCCCTGAGTTTAATTTTAAAACAATTAAGTCTAGTTTACGTTCAGCATTTAACTTCCAGCAAATAAAGCCCCACCTGTTTAAACACCTTAAAACATCTGTGCCCACCTCATGTTCTTGCAGGATCCTCCTCATTGTCTCCTTCCTCCTCAGCTTCTTCTGTCTCCTCAGGTAGAAGACCAGCAAAGCCAAGAGGATAAAGAAGAGCACCACTCCACCCACTGCAGCTGCAATGGTTGTACCCGGTCTAAAAAGAGAAAAACAGCTCAACACACAAACTGCTAATGTGTGAATAATAACTAAAATATTGTAAATATCTTTTTTTTATTTTTTTAACAAAACTTTATTTATGTTTTTATTTTTTGCTCGACTGATTTTTTATTGTATCAAGCACCATTTGGAGCAGCACTCCTAATTTTGTTGTATGCACTGTTATATAATGACAATTAAGGCTTCTCATTTGATTTGATAATCCAGAAAAGAAGCACACAGAAAACCCACCATCACACTGTTTCCATATGTGAACTCACCCTGAGCTGCTGTCAATAGGGCAGCCTCTCTCGTCCATCACAGTGCAGCTGGAACACAGAAGTGCTTGGTGAGAAATTATTATCATTGTCATTGTGTTGTAGTGTGTGCTGGTGTTTGTGACGCCACTCACAACAGTGTGCAGTTGGTGCTGCAGGGCAGGCAATGCCCTGTGGCGTTGCTGTACTTCCACACAGTTTGCTGATCCCCCTTCACGCCATTGGGACAATGATCCACACAAGACTCTCCATCCTGGAAGTTTCGACACTCTGAACAATGTTCTGCACCCTGAAGACACAAAGAGAGAAATACTGAGATGTATTTACACATGAAATGTTTTTATGCACAGGTGTAATAACATCTAATATTTACAGTGGAGAAAGGCAGAGAAAAATAAAAAGAAGGGGATGACACAAGTTTCATTTTAAATTTGTTTCTGATTCACATTATAACTATTGACAATAATATTAGGAATTTCCTTATTTGAAATTATAAGAATAATTATTATTATTTCAGTGCACCCATTCAAATCTACAAAAGAGGCAAAAATGCAGAGGCCATGTGAATGCTGCAACTATTGATTCATTTTCTTTTATTTCCAATTAAGTAAATTTATTGATTTATGTTTAATCAATAAATTTTAAAAATTGCAAATATTAAATGCTCAGAGCAATACACAGAAAGGTAATATTTTATAATACGTAAACTGCATTAAAAATTGACATACTGTTTTTTTTTAAATTTAAAAATTGTAATTTCAATGTATGTTATTTAAGCTGAACTGAACAAACAGTTGATGTTGTTTTAATTTTGTTGTGACAACCAAAAGGCTGATATATTTTAATGTCAGAAATCATTAGGGTTAAGTAGATGTTTTATTTTGGTAAATAAGAGCTGTAAAATATCTTACCGGGCCATGACAAGAGGAAGAGCCATTGAGAGGTCGACACTCTGTGTGACAGGCAACACACAAAGATCCGTCTGTGTATTCACGGACAGACCTGCAACAAAACAGGGATTCAACATAACGTCCTATGACTGTCTGGCATTGGTTGGATGCTTTTATCGGAAGCATCTGACAATGTCATAAGGAAACACATTTTTAGAGAGGTGGCCCAGCTGCAAATACCTGCCAATATTATGAGTCTTACCAGACTATGACACAGCACACTGCATTATTTGGAACATTATCACTTGGCTTTTTATTGACTCAGTGCAGCCACACCCGCACAAACTTTCTTACCCCTGATAGACGTCACACTGCTCCACGCACTCAGTGCCGCGTCGGAAAGACTTGCAGGACACACACTGGTGGGGCCCCGGGCCCCAGCAGCCCCCTTCGCACAACGGGTGACAAACACGCCCTTCCTCCTCTGAAAACACATGCAGACCAAACAGAGCATGATGCATTCACATTGTACTTGCTGTAGGCCCCTCCTCTTCACTATCACTGCACAGTTTAAACCTGATTCAGTGAGAAATGTTTAAAAATCTCAAAAACACAGAAGGATGGACTGTGCAGATTTAATAACACCTTTCTCATAAATATCAATTATTTAATGCAACAACATCCATGAATATTTTTTGTGAGGCAATTCATAGAGCAGTATTTTTAGCAGCTGGGTTCTTATAGGATCAATAAATGGAACTGAATCTTGTATCTGGCTGAGATCTTTAACTTGGATTAAGTGCGAGTTCAAAGTCAAAGTTCAAAGCCACCATTTAATTTTCTGTAATAGACCTTGGCATTGCATTAGTGTATTCACCACCTACCGCAGAGTCGGGCATCCTGGTTCTGGCTGACGATGCGGTGGGGTCCCTGGGTGGGATGGAGGAGACTCTCCCAGGGCAGCGAATTGGTGTAGCACAGCTGGGAATTGTTGTGCAACAGGACTAAACCTCCACTGACACTGCGTAGTGAACGCAACCCAAGAGACCGAATGTGTAGATTCTGGATGGCCAGCGAAAACACACCCCTGAACAGAGAGAGAGAAACTGTGAGTTACTGGAGATCAGTCTTTTACTACAAATGTTGAATTGCAATTTTATTTAATACATCACGTTAGATCTTATACTGGGGCACGATCAAACCAAATGTGTTCTGAGCCCTGAATCTCTCTGTTTTTTTAAATATGGTTACATTTTAGTGAATTTTACATACATATATACAAGCTCTTACTATATATTATAGTTTCATCGACACTAAAATTTTGGCTGCTCACAAAATTACAACAAGCAGTTCAACAAGTATATTTGTTCAAGTGTGAAAATAAGGTATTTGTGTTTCAGTTATGGACATATTATGAAAAAAGCAAGGTTGACACTTATCTACAATAAACAAACACTGTTCTAATTGCCCAAACAACAGATCATAATGTATGTGACACCTTGTTGTAGATGGTTTCTGTATCCCAGCTGCCTTGTGTTGCAAGTAAAAGCTGCTGTACTGGCTAATAATTATTATAACCTTGAAAGAGAGACACATGGTAGGAAAAGACAACAAAAAACAGAGCACAAACAAACACTGTGGGTGGATCAGGACAGTGACATGTGGTGATGCACTGCAAAGAAAGAAACTCTATATTGACTTACAAGAAAAATTCTTAATCTTTATTTTGTCATTTTTTGTACACAAGCTTTACAAGGTATAACCCGCATCCACCTTCCCGCACATATAGATGGTTGTTTCTGACCATTTAAGCTGTAGACTTATGTGCTCGCTGATTATCTTTTCAATGTGTATTTTTAATAATTATTTCTCAATTTTTGTTGCAGATAATGTCAGAGTAACAGACTATTATTAAATTATAATTTTTGTCAACAAATCCATTCATAGTGCTCACTTGTACAGAAGAAACAAATCAACATTAGGGTTGTTTCAAGTTAGTAGGGTTGCTGAACATGATCAATACAAATCTGTTTTGAATAAATAAAAGCATTTCATAGCATTTCAGCAGGCAACTAAAAACCACAATGGTGAAGTATACGTAATGTTTAAAAGTCTTACTTGTAGAGCATCCTGCCTCTGATCACCTTCAGGTTCTCAAACACACTCAGGTTACTCCACTCTTCTGGCCAAGCATCAATGTACAAATAACCTGCCAAGCAAAACATAAGTTTTATATAGGAAATGTGATTTAATTTGAGAAACTACAATTGCATCAGTTCTTTTTACTTAATAACCTGATTTTCGTTTCTTGGTAAAAGCTTCAAATAGGATTCAATTAACACCTTGGCAAGTGTTTGGTACCTGTAATCTCCTCCAGTGTCCTGAAGTTGCTCAGCTGCTCCAGGGTCAAGCCTGATGTGTTGCTCACAGGGTCCCTGGACAATGACATTGTAAGGTTTAAATATAAATTCAACACACAAGAGGCTATATGTATGTTGACTGTTTCTATCTGATGATCTAGTAAAATCTCTATTTGCTGATAAAACATCCAGTGGTGCAGGTTAGCTCAAGTTTGTTTACATGTCACAGCTGATCTGCAAACCTATGAACTTTTGGCAGTCACAGCATTATTTATCAGATATTTGGCATCTCAGCTTCAGTAAGTGTCAGGAAGGCCCATCAGCCAATCTTTTACCGACATCCACAGAGTGTCTAGTGAGGCAGCCAAGTACACTGACTGTATATATTACTGCTGTATTTAAATTAGACTTTGTGCTCTTGAGTGTTGATTTGTCTTTATCGTGTTAGAACTAGATCCCATTTGAATCAAATAATCATTACGAGGAGAAATCACACAAAACTGTTATTTTTGTCTCTGTTGACACAAAGATACTGTAAAAGTGAAAATGAAAATTTATCTCTGAGTATAAAGTACATTTGAGCACAGTATATAAATGGCTTGGCGTGGGTGGCAACTTTTTCCTTGACTCCCACAAAGAACCTTCACCCAAATGTTGATGTAAACTCAAATATCTGAGGGCCTGAAGTAGACTGATGTGGCCCTGTAACAGAGTGATGTATTGGGTGTCAAGCAGTGGTTACTGAAGTGCACAGGACAGAACAGTTTAAATAAAATTAATTAATCAATATTATAATTTTCAAAGGACCTCCAAAAGAGTATGCATGCTCTATATTCGGCCTCTTACCTTGCAAAGCTCTGAGGGAGGAAGGCTAGACTACCAAAAATTTTCTTGCACTCGTTGAACTGCTCCACGTTAGAGGATGTTACCATGGTAATGCCATGGTTGTCCAAGACACCGAGGTTGTCCATGCCTAGACCATAACATACTGCAATACAAACCACAATTGGTTTTAACAAATTTATGTGAAATCAAGAACTTACTGAAGATGTATAATAAAACAGGAATGTTAAGTGATGGTCTTTATCCTTTTATGTGAAGTAAAAAGAAATAATACACTTTTTTCCAATAGAAAAAATCGATATCCTTTCTAAATGTCCTGATTCATGAGACAAAACTCCAATTATAGCAACAACGACTTACTGCAGAAACAGGTTGGTTCAGTTTACACTTTAGTCGGCATGTGATGCATCAGAACATCAGTGCGTGTAGCACAAATCAAATCAATCATAATCACCTGTACTAAAGCACGTCATGCACGTAGAAAATACACAACTCAAATTACTCCATAAACATTCCGCAACATTTGAGCTACGCAGTGTGAAACTGTTTTCCTCTGCCCGACTTTTGAATAGCTCCTGTTCACACTCAGTGTCCACTTTATTATGTACACTACAACATCCCTTTAACCCCCAGAATGGTCTGCATTCCTCATGGCATTCAACAAGGTGCTGCAAATATTCCTTAGAGAGTCTGCTCCATGCTGACGTGATATCATCACACACTTGCTGCAGGTTTGTTTCATCTCCTGTTCCACCACATGTAAAAGGTTCTCGATGGGAATGAGGCCTGCTGACTGGAGGCCACTGGACTCACTGTTGTGTCTGTGGAACTACTCTAAGATGACGTGAATCAATTATAGATGTGCACATATGTGTACATAATAAAGTGGCCATAAGTGTACATAAGCAATGTATTTTGTCTACATGAAAAAGTACCCATACACACAGTGACTCCCACCTTTGGGACAATCTCCTTCACACTTTTCACATTTCTGCATCTCACTTCCATCAGACTGGGTGGTGATAACTTCCTGGTTGGCTCTGGGACAAACCAAAGTACAAGCCACTTCCATAGCCAGGTAGTTATCTGTAGAGAGCACGACAGAAGTGTTCAAAGGGTGTCTTTGAAGCAAAAAGAACATGAATTAGACATGGTGAAACGGGAAGCAGGTAGCCTAAAGTGTTTGTGTACTAGGAATGTGACTGTAACACTGCCAAGTTTGTGTGGGAACCTTGGCAAGGAAACTGAATAAATAAACTTTTCTCCTCCTTCTCCCCTCAGCATCTACTATCATCAAAACACATTATCAGCAGGTGCACCATTGGAGCTGCCACTAGCTGAGCACTGCGCTGTAACTTTCATGGATAAACAAGGTTTGTACAAAATAAGTTCTTACAAGGACACGTCTTGACGCAGGTGGCTCCAAAGTTGAACTTCCTGTTTGGGTTGGAGGTGGTCTTAAAGGTGATGGGGTCGTAGATAGTGGGTGAGGGACAGTTCTCCTTACACACACCGCTGTCGTTGAAGTGACGACAAGCCTGAAGAGAAGGAGAATGAGGAAAAGCGTTACTCTAGAAATGACAAAAGGATTGTTTAATGACACAAGGAGATTATGGTGAACACAACAACATCTGATAAACTTATGCATGCGTGTGCAATTTACCAGGCAGTCTGAGTTTTTGGGTCCTGTGCATCCAGCAGCACACTGCATGTGGCAGCAGTCATGGGGAAGGGGACCTTTACACCGCTGACAGCCAGAGGCACATTTAATACGGGTCACTTTGAATAAAAATTGAAAAAGTGTGAATTTTCAGCTGTACTCTGCACTCTGGATTTTTTTTTTTCCCTGAAAATTATGATAACATGTTAACTCACAGGTCTGACAGTCTTGTGCGGTCTCTCCCCAGCAGCTTTTGTTACAAACAGGGGAACAACTTGGACCTGTACCAAAAGAAATAACAAATGAGGAGATCTACTGCTACACTAGCTGCTCTGTGAAGCTGCACTTATGATGCCAGTACACTTCTCAGAACTAGTTATTCGGATGGTCAAATTCCACAGAGTGGAACTGCCAATATGCTCACAGTGAGAATGATAACATATTACTACTGTTACTAACATACATAATACTGATATTTAGCATTTCAAATTTATAAGGTTCATCATCTTAGTTTTGCCTGTTAGCATGCTAATGTTAGCCACTGAGTACAGATGATTGATGGGAATGGAATTTCTCTACCTGTATTCTACTATCCTATGAAATGTTCAGTATTTCAACCAGTTGCTTACAATTAGGGGCCTGAGGCTGCAGTCGGTGCAGCCTGGCATGGAGGTTCTGCCCGTCCAAAGTGTCCCTCCAAATGATGTTCTGAGGGTCTGGGAAGCACAGCTGGGGGTTCCCCCATATATAAACCACACCCAGCAGGATCTCTACAGGGGAGACAATGTATAATTTACTGTTACAGTAGAAGAAAGTTGCTTGACTAAAGGAGGGAACAAAACTCCTCCACATTTCAAAATCTTATACTGCTTTCACACTGAAGTTAGCGGGTCGACTCAGGATTTTCTAACCCGGGTTGACACACCTCGGCTCAGCATTAGGGAGCTTTCACACTGCCAGCTGATGCTGGTCTGACCTCCCGCTTTGAGAGCTGCATGCCTGTTTTTTCCTCCATCCTATACGTCATCGTTACAGATTTAAGTGCGCCGGAAAAATGTGAGGTAAACAATGGACAGCATGGACATTAGTGAGTCACATGTTAACGTTGTTTAGTGCATTGCAATTTTGTCCCTTTTGCAAAGTGTACAAACCCAGCACAGTGCTAATACTAATACTAGTATTAATGCGTACTACCATGATCAATAAAAAAAGGTGTGTCAGATCACTATACAAGCTGTATATAAACACGGTCGTGTATTTCACACTGGGAATTCCCGGTGTGATCCCATCCCAGTGGGATTTCCCCAGAATGACATAGGGCTACAGTAGTTCATGTAGCGCTCCCGTTAAAGATAATGTCGCTACACATTTGATTTGTTTGACTGAATAAAATCTCTGTCCTTCAGAGATCGGTTTCTGGGAGATCAACAGGAAGACTGATCTCATGAGTCAGCAGCTCTGCAACCCTGGAGCTTCACAGTGACAGCCTGACAGGCTGACCAGTGACTAAAGCAGGACGCGACAGGCAGGTACATCAGCGTCATCGAGTAAATTACCGAGTTGACACGGGTTGCCTTTCACACTGCAGCCAAGCCGAGTCGGGCTGATAAACTCTGGGGTCAATTGGAGCGTCCTTCGACCCTCGTCAAAATGCCGCATTAACCCTTTCACACTGCACAAAAATCCCGCGGTGACCAGGGTTTTTAATGCAGAGTGAAAGGGCCACTATGGTCAACATAAGAAGATGTTGGCCATGACGGTGTTAAAGTTGAGCATATTAATACAATGAAAGAGTCACAACAAATCAAACACAAAGTTCCAACCCAAGTCCAGTCATCTCATACTGGATTTGGGGATCAAGTCTGAGCTCTACTGAACTATTATCTGACCTGTGAGGCTACGAAGCCGGAGCGTCCTGAGCCCCTCTCCGCCCAGAGTGTTGTCCAGCACAGCCAGGGCGTAGCTGGAGTTGTACAGCTGGCTGCCTCTTATGATCCGAAGGTTGTCCAAAGGCAGCAGACTCACTGACACATGAGCAACTAGCACATAGCCCTGTACCTCTACGATCCCCTGAAGAGAGAGGTGAAGAGAAAACAAAAGGCCGGACTGACTAAAAGAAATAGAGCCCAAGCAGCGAAGCAACTGAATACTTGTTTTGTATATCATATTTGTAGTAAAACTAATGAATGCCATTATTATGATATTCACACTGTCTATACCTGTAGGAAGGAGAGGTCAGGGTTTCCATGGAGGTGTGTGATCTCCAGGTTGCCGTGGACGACCTGGCAGCCGGTATAGAGCAACCTCAGGGTCTCATAGTGGTTTTCCAGGCTGGAGGGCAGAGCCAGTTTCATGTCTGTACCGAGGCACACTGAAGCACAGAGAACATTCAGTATGACCTCAACTTCATCAAGGATGTCAAACTCATTATTCAACATTCAAGCTGATGCTGTTTTATAACCGAAAAAATATTTGGAGAGCAATCTGTTGAAAAATAAAGTGATTTATGTGTCCTTTCATGTGAATGTTTCTGTACAAAGAATAATAATAATAATAATAATAATAATAATATAATAATAATAAAATGAAGGAAAAAAAAACATATTTTCCTATTTTTAAAATAGAATAAACAATTAAAAATAATTGCTAGAACTCCACTTAACAGACCCACTGTCTTTGAGCACACTTAAAAAGTTAAAAGGTTACACTTGCAATATTTCAGTGTTGCGCGTGTAGTCAGAGACGACCTTAGTTCAAACTTCAAATAATGATGACAGAAGGGACTTGGACTCCACATATTTTGACTGTGTCACAGCTAACGAGTGGCCTTGAATGGGCTCTCTGAAATACGAACCGTATGCGCTGTTACAGTCTTGTCTCTTAGTGTATATGATATAGTTTCCACTGCTAGCAGAGAGCAAAGATTCCCCTCAGTGTTACATTCAGGGTCACACAGCTCTACAATTCATGGGGGCTCGCGACTCACACATAGCTCCCATGCTTTAACAGGCAGTCACACAGTGGATAGTCCCTCCTCTGCTGAGGTTATAAATGACTTCCTCTGGCACCCTTCCAACAGCCTTCCTATAGTCAACGCACTTTTCCTTATTGAAACCCCCTCCCCCCTGTGCTATCTTTGTCCCTTTTGGAAAAGACGGCTCATTGGACTCAGATACATAATCGGAAGGACAGGAAGCACAGGCAGACGACAGGAGTGTGGTTTTCATGATATACTGGGGTTCAACAAAGTTGAGGACATTCTTATCATGTATACTCTGCCGTGTGCTGTTGGCTGAGCACTCAGAACACGATCCATATTACAGCTCCTACATTGGGTCATAACATGAAAATAAGATCAACACAAAATCTGACAGCTACTGCTGCAGCAAATGATATGTGATTAATAGAGTGGCAGCCAAAAATACACGCCCTGTCGTTGCTTGTGTCAAATATCAAATCAAATGACTAATCACTGCCTCCTTCAGTGATGTCATCATGGAAAAATAGTTTTACAAGTCAGGCCAAGAGGGGAGTCGTGCTTTTATTCTCCAGCATCTAAATCATTTTTAACAAGACTGGATATCTAAACAGAAATTAAAAACCTGACTCTCTGAAAATATGTGATTCGCACACAAAAACACACAACACAGCTCCAGCTTTGGGGGATGTGCCATAACAGAATGCATAACAGAGCAGATTTTCCATTTCTAAAAAGCGTCTATGTAGAGCCAGTTCTCAGCTTCCTCTCCTTTTATTCCCTCGTTGTTTGCTCTCCAAAAGTCTCTCAGCAACGGCTGTGTGTGTGCATGAGGAGCTGCGCACCCCTCCGTCCATGTGGCCTAAAATACTCCCTCTTTTACTTTGCTGCCCACTGTCATGTCACTATCACTGCCTTCCTCATTCAATCCACTTACTGTACCTTTTTAATACCTGCTGCTTAGAGAGAGCCAATTCATCCCAAAATCCCCCCTTCCCCCATTCATTTCCTCCTGTCAGTTTCTGTCTGTTCTGAGTCCTTGCCCAACTCTCTTTGGACTCTGGAAAGTGTCATTTCACAGGAATGTCTTTGCACACGTGTATATATTTCACCAGTGAAGAGGGGGATCGAGAGAAACAAGGTCGTAGTTCAGTGTCTTGTTCAAAGATACAACAGCAGCCTGTGACCCCAAAGGTCACAAGACGACCTCTGCGTCCAGAAGGTCATGCACTCAACACACACAACGAATGACTGCCATTGACATCCAAGCACACACGATTAGGTAACTAGCCTGTGGAAACTCCCACAGATTGAGTGTTTCTGTGGTTAACAAGATAAATAATGACAGAATTTCTACTTCCCTGTCCACATTTTTTTTAAATCACATTTACCTGATCGAAGTTGAGACCTTCTGTGTTCAGTCAAGCTTTAACCCTTCTGTTAATATTTTAAATGAGTGCTCACCTATTTGCACGTAGAACAATACAGCATTCACTGTGAGCTCCCTCAGTGTTCAGTCAAGCCAATCTTGCCTTGAGGTGGGAGTGTTTTTCAGTTTTGTAAGTAAGTTGAATTTCAATTTTCCTCTCATTTGTCATGTATAATTACAGACTAACAGACAGACACTATCAGAGCTTGGGTTTTCCCAGTTTTTTATTCTGTTGCAGACATGGCTAGTTTTGGCACAACAGATTGTATCTTAAGAATTAATAGTAATTTGATATTAATCTGGCTTCCTGCAAGAGCGAATGTGGTGACTATAAACTGACTTGTCTTGCAACAGTGCGCTGCTTCGAACCTACTGTCTGCAAATTGAAAGACAGCTTGAAGCCACACCTGTGGGTGGCAGCCTGCCAGTTAGCACAGGGAGTGTGTGTGTATGGTTAATGACAAAAACACGGCGGCAGCGATGCCAATGCAGGAGTTAAACTGAACCATGGTGGAAAAGCCTGCAGTGCAACACGCCAGAACAGTCAACAGGATCTTCTGGCCTGGACTGTCCTCCAGATCAGATCCCTTTAAAGCTCAACACAAACAGAACAAGCTGATCCAACAAGACTTTCTCTGCCAGCTTATTATCCCTCAGATTTCACATGTCAGCCCTGATGCTAACACCATGCTAATCCCAGCATGTCTAGCATAAACTCTGCATTTCTCCCAACCTCCCTGAACACATTCTTTCTTCCCCTTCGGCCTACGGTCGAGGAAGAAAAAACAGGTATTGCTCAACAGACAAGCAGAACAAGATCCGTACACCACTGGAGCCACAGACGTGAACTCCTCACTCAATCAGCCTGTCATGCTTAGACTACAATCACAAACACCACTGCATCAGAAATACCTCCTGCATACTTTTCCTTACACATTTACTACAGTTTTTAAAACATTTAAAACATATGTAGCTGTAAATTTAGTATTGCATTTTATGTGTACTGCAACGAACTCTGTAGTGACACTAAGTGTAATAGAAGATGTTTTCATATGTGTTGTAAGTGTAAAATTGGGCAAGAGTTTAATTAGCATTTGCTTTAGTTCATACTCTACAGATTGGTAACAATGGTACACTAATAATACACCACTTAAAATGGGTTTGTAAAAGACAATATTGCAGACAGCTACATTGTTTTTATTGACATATTTAAGGAGTATTATTATTATTTGTTGTCATTAATAGTGAGGAACACTTGACCATGTTTGCTTTCAGTTTTGATAGCAGCAGTTGAGGTGACAGGAAATGAGGAGGGGGGAGAAGAGATGACTTGCAACGGAGACCCCTGGTCAGCTACAATTACATAGTCAGCATCTTAAACCCCTTGGCTAACAGGACGTTTCTATTTCTGCCCAATTCATCCAGAAAGTTTGTACTGACTGATGCAAATGCACTGATCCTGGGTAGAAATCTGCAGAAGATGTGCGCTGAAAATCAAAATGATCATTTTATAAAGAAATAATTCACTCATATCAAGGCTACTGTGATTTATTTAAAAACTGTGCTCAGATTTCTATACAACGTGTCTGAGATTGGTGACTGCTCGCACTGAGTTAGATCACTAACACTCAGGCTGTACTGGTGAGTCACGGCCGGCTGAGCTAACCTGCTGCCACCGAGGCCAATTCAGCACTTAATTACTTAACAGTGAGTTTCACTCAATAGGTGCACTGGAGTGTGACAAGGACATGAACTCTGTGGATACTGAGGCCACCAAACACACTAACACACAGACACTACATTCTCACACAGTAGCAGGTTGTTGAAATACTTCATTGGGGCCACTGAAGGAAAAACACAGAACAGAACACAACACTGCTGACCTTTGGAATCACACAGTTGTCGGCCGCAGTACGTGTGTGTGTATGGGTGTAAAAGAAACAATACTTAATAACTGAAAGTAAGACTTGTGCGTGATTTAACACAGCAATCACAGCACTCATGAACTGATGCTTCAGAGGTCAACATTGTGGACTAAAGTGCACCAACCTGTTCCCACCAACAATGCAGTTGTATTTGGAAATCACTTCACCTGTGACTATTGGCTTTGTTTGTGTGTGTAGTGGTGGTGGTGGTAGCAGCTCATAAAAAACAAAGAAGCTTCTATGTTAGTGTTTTTAATGTGGACTTCATCACTAAAACATAGTGATATTTCATGCTTTTATGCACTGGCCTTTTCCCTCATAGGGGCATGTCAATAAAAAGCTGTCAAGTATGAGGACTTCCCAAAGACACTGATGATAGAAATGTTTGCCATTGTGATATATTAAAAGCTTTTCAAAACAATCTGACCCAGTTTATTGATATCTGGCTGGCTGCACTTATCTCTATCAATATGAGGACATATGCAACCAAATAGAGCTGCACATAACCATTATTTTCATGGTTAAGATTAACTGTTTGGCATAAAAAAAACATTGATAAACATAGAAATTGTTTAAGAGCACAGATTGCTTTAATTCTTTCTTTTTTTTTTAAGTCTGTAATCTTGTCCAAACCTGAAAATATTCAGTTTACTGTAATGCAAGAGAAGGAAAAGCAGAAAATCATAACATTTTGGGAAAGGAGAAATCAAATGTTCAACATTCACATTGAAAAATACTTTTACAACTGATGACTAATAGATTGTGTGGGTTTGCTACTCAATAATGGACTAATTGTTTCATCTCTAAGAGGAAAAGAAGAGAAGACAATAATGTTAAAAAAGGGTGAAAATACAACACTTGATTTAAGTACACAATTTACTGCTCCTTTGTTATTATACCTATACCTACATTTAAAACAAAACAGCTAAATGTTGGGACAATTTTGCAAAATGTGCGCCTGTTCGCACTTTCAGTTAGCTCTTGTTTTACTGGCATGCTCGAGCTGCAAGTGGCCCTCTATCAGACAATGTCCTCTTTGGAGCCAGAAGTGAATAATTGACATCGTCATGATCCTTGACACACAATGCCCTGCCTGTTGTTGTTGGTTTGTTTTTGTTTACGCGCAGAGCAAAATAGTCTAACGTCCTCCTGCACGCACCACTCAGTCCCCAAGCTGCACAGCAGGTTCTCACATTTCTCACCTGTTTCACTGCTACTACTGCTGCTAGTGGTAGTAGTAGTACTACTACTAGTTCTAGTGGTATTTATTTAGGCAACATAATGTGCTATATAGGACTTGTAGTCCAAACAGTGACACTGCTTTAAGGCCACTTTGTGACAGGTGTGATTTTTCTCCTCATCACCTCCATTGAGTCCCACGAGCCTCGGCCGTTAGTGAGAAAGGGCTCGCGGAGGAATGCGTGTCCTCGCTGTAACTATCAGCGTCTTAGAGCCGAGCTGAGCCTCCACCATTCACTCAAATATAACCCACGTACTCTAAACGTCCAGCCCGTGTACACAGAGTGTCTGTTTTAAAAGCAGCGGAGCCGTTGAAGGCGAGAAAAGCTGTAGAAGTTACTCACCTTCTCTGCCAAACGAGCCCGTCAGTCCGAGCAGCACGGCCCCGACCAACACCAAACTTCTCGCCGCCTCCATCTGCTGCGACCCGGTCCTCTAGTCCATACTCCCAAGTCAGACGTTACTAATGTTCCCAGTGAGGAAATTCCGGACCTCTTCTTGTCCACTGGCCAGTTTTTCCCTCTTCACAGTTGTTGTTCGTTTCTCAATCTCAGTGACTTGACTTCCTCCCTGGAGCTCCGTGCCTGTTGGTAGTAAAGCGTGACAGAGCGCGCAGGAGCAGATGCGCGCTCCCGTGAAGGCCTGAGCGGGGAGTGGCAGGTTGACTCAACCCTCACTTCAATGTGAGAGGTATCTGCTGTTCAACCCTGCTGCATTTCATCCTAGGCCAGAGAAGTAACTTTACAGTTCACTAAAATGTGCTTTAAGTAAGTCATGTCACTTACTTAGATGTTTGAGCGTCATTGTGCAGAATCACGTACAGCGTTTACAAATATTGGCCCACCTGCCCTGTTTGTCTTAAAGAGCATCCAGCATCATGAAGTGTTTTAATTCAGACTCTTTCTTTCTCACTGAGTTTCCTACACTTCTCTGAGACCTCAGAAATTAATCAAGAATAAAATACAACCACTAAAACACATTTTTCTGTTTGACCATGACAGTAAATAACTGTTTGGCATGGAAATTTGGCATCTCAATCAAAAATATGTGCTTTGATATTTGTTCTGCTTTTTTGTAAAAAAAAAAAAAAAAAAATGAATAGCTACGATAAATAAAATTCATCATTAAAGATTTAATTTTGATCGAAGAGCTTGCACATACTGATGGATTAATAATTACAGAAATAATTTGACAAATAGTGGCAAACACCTCACACTGGGTGGTGGTCTGATAAATGTGTTAAGAACTGTATGTGTGTACTTTGACACCAGAAAGCAGTTTTCACATTGATCTGCTGAGGGAAAACTAACTTTCCTGTTTAACCCACAAAATGTGATTTGACACAACTTAACTTTTCTGTTAAGTAGGAGTCAAGTTATGTCCCGCAGTTTATTCCAAGGAAATGTTACTTGAAGAAGGTTCTAGAAAGAAACCTAGAACTGATCATTTTAACTATATTCACATTTCAAGTGATCAAGTCATGACGTTTTTTTGTTAGTCATAGCTATAAATCTGTTCTTTATGACTTTATTAATCAATTATTAACGGAAGAATGCTTCAGAGCAACCAGGCCTGCCTTCACAATAATCCATTAATCAGACATCATCTGCTATCCCTCCAGACACCTTCTGTCTCTATCTTCTATCTAAAATATTAAGCATTATGTTGTTTGTTTTCCAATTCAACTTTCCCTCAGTGTATTTATGCAAGTCACTTACAATATAAAAAATGGCAATGATCTGCATGATACTGGCTTAGAGCATCTTCATACTTCTCATGACCTTCACTTCATGGTCACAAATCAGGAGCTGAGGAAAGAAGAATAAACTCTATTCATCCTGATCTATCCACTCTCCCCACCCACAGCAGCCAGGGTCAGAGTCCGACCTATGCTGCTCAGAGCTACCAGGAAACAACAAAAAGCTCCTCACTGAGCCAGGCACAACACAAGTCACAGACATTTTCACAATGGTTTATGGTCCTGGACTTACTTATATGGTTGGTTCACATAAAAAAAAGTCACAGAGGCTTTCAGGGGACGCAGCCAGTTTAGCTTTCTGGTTGTTCGATTTTCTCAGCTATAAACTTCAGCTGAATGAATTAAGCAGATTTTATGGAGAGCTCTCTCAAGTCTTGGATAACATTTTCCAGCTCACATCCAAACCCTCACATCAGCTGTAGATTCATGCATTTAGAAGTCAGTCGTAATTAAAATACACTTATAACATGACAAAGCCTGTACAGGGGTGTCTCATAAAAAATATGTGCTGGGGTCTGCATGGGGCTAACAGGAGGGTGAGAGATATTGTGTGCAAATGAGAGAGTCCAAGGATCTACTACACACAGACTGCAAAAAATAACTGCTCCTTCAAGTCTAAGAGAGGCTTGTCTTGAACAATGAATATCAGTAAATATCACCGTCTGACCAGTTTACTTAGATCAACAGGTGTTACATATGCAGGCGTGCAGGAATCTGTCTTGGTGATGTTACAGACATTATGGGAACTCACAAATAATCTGTGCATATGATACTGGTACAAATAATACAAGGATGCTGACTGCAGTGGAAGAGAGGATGAACATTCAACTTTTACTTTAGAGACACTCTTTGTGTCCTGGAGGAATGGATTCTCCTAGCACCTTCATTTATACTTTTAGTGTATGCATGTACACACATAAGGTTACACTGGTTATGCAGGTTATGCAGGAATATAAAATCAGAGCTGTACATTTTTGACCTGTGAAAAAAAAAATCCTGTCGGTTTGGGGCCTCTTGTCATGTTTCACGTCTTTTAGTTGTTATCATTTTCACCACAGAGATATTTCCTCTCTAAACTTCTCATATGGTTTCAATTAAATATTTTTGAGCCCAACGAGGTAAAATATTTCATTTAAAAAAAAAAAACAAAAACAAAGATGCAGTGGAACTTTTCTTCCCCATAAATCCTCTCATTACATCCAACAGTAACAGTAACTGTGTTGATTCAGTTTTAACCCTTAAAGTACCTTTCTCTGATTACACTAGTGCTTTTATCAAAGTGAGGTTTTGAATGGAGGACTTCACAGAATATTTCCACTATTGTATTGATATCATTACTTCAAGTGGCACAGTTTAACAGACTCTTTGAGATCTGAACACTTCTCCCACCGCTGAATTTGAGATTATTAATTAAGAACAAGGCAGTACAATCCAAATTTTTCCTAATTTATCTCCAAAGTCACACATACTACACATGCAAACATTTAAGCCTATTCAGTCACTGATATGTAAAACAATTGAAGAAGAAAATCACATTTACAGGACAAAAAGTGGAAAAAAGACAAAAAAATACAAGCTTCATCAACAAAGAACGCTTTTATTGGTTTCATTTCTTTCAGTGTTTTTGGTCAAATATTAGATGTGAGGTGGAGGAGAGCGCCCTCAGTAGGAGAGGTGATGGTGCACAGGGCAGCAGGTGGGGGGGCGGCAGGTGAGTGAAGGAAGAACATGATAATTATTAGTGAGGAAACAATTAAATGATTCCTATTATAACAGAAAACAATGACATGATTCAGCAAGTTTCCTATCAATAGACACAAGAGTTCTTACAGTTCAGAATAGGATTTTGGATGCACTGAAATATTAGATATTTAGTATGTTGTGATATTTTGACCCATGAATGTCAGTGGTTAATAAACATTACTACATCTGAGAATATGAACAGTTTTAGCCAATAGCTATTAGAATATATAGAATATATATAATGTTTCTTATCAAATAAGGCCAGTGTCCCTACCATGATTTCAGGAATCTTTTTGCCACACCAATCTCTCTCCTATCCCCAACCCCCAACCCCCATCTCACACTCACACTCACACACACACACACAAACACAGATTCTGTTTACGATGGCAAAAACAACACAATGTTGAGTCAAGGCAGACTCTACTGATCATTGTTTTCACGCACAAACAAAAAATGCATGTGAATGTATACACACACACACACACACACAAACCACACACCCATAAAGTGCACATATGGAAGGGAAAGCCAGAGGGATGAAGCTATATACTGTGTGAGTTACAGAGTTTTTGGAGCCAACTCTGAGAGGAAAAGAAAACGAAGATTAAAAAAAAAAGGAGAAACATACTCATGGAGAGGCAGGTTTGGCACAATATGTAAGGCAGACGTGAATGGAGATGAAGTATTTTATATGACGGGGCAGTTGTCTGTACAGGAGCTGGTTTATGTGCCGTTCTGGGGAATATTACAGACAGCAAGAAATACAACCAAATCCAATCAATGGGTGTGAAACAAACACCTGAACACTCATTCACACACACCACCTGACCCAAGAATTTACAGAAAAACCCCAGCTTCCTGTTGCAGAGTATTTTCCTACCTCAATCATTTTCTCCTTCTCCTCACACTAAAAGGCAATCCAGGTGAATGAAGAACAATATTTCCACCTTTTGGTTATCATGCATATCTCATCCAAATTCAAAATCATGTAAAACACTCAACTGAATCCAGCACACAAATTGGTCAACAATAAGGGAATTGAAACAACTAAGGCAGCTGATAAAAATGAAACTAGAAATCATAATGAAGAGTGTAAGAAACAAAAGCAGCAGTGGAAACAACACAGGCACAAAAATAAAGGTGTGATGGTGAGGAAAAAAAAAAAACACTGTCAGCAAGAACGTCCTCCAAACATAAACCCCCTCCCATCACGAGAACAATCCACCAGCAGCCCCACTACAAGAGGCAACTCTCTGTGTCTGACAGTCCACTTTTGGCACAGATGGGCGCTGACACATTCCCTACCAAACGCTGTAGTGTATGATGGCCTGGCAAGGGATTTGGTGCCATCTATTGTCGGCCACAGCAAACTGCCATTTGTGCAGAGGCACATCATGGGTTTAGGAGATCAGTTTCAGAAGCACCCGAGAGTTGAGAGCAACAGGATATGAGGATACCAATCATCTCAGTGGTGGAGGAAAAACTTTTTCCTTCATCTTATTTTGCAGTTATGATAAATAATGAACAAACTGTAGAGCATATGTCTGTACAAGGCAAAATTATGTACAGCAAGCATCAATCGAGAGCAAAAGAAAAACGAAAGAACCCCCCAAACTAAATACAAAAAAAGTTTAAAATGACTCTGATGGAAGTCATAGGGTGGTCATGCATGTCATGTGGGAGGCTGGGCTACTTCCGTGTTCAAGTGTCCAGCTGCCCTGATTGATGTTGTGAGAGGGTTTAGAGGTGGTGAAGAGGCGGTGAGATCCTCCTACTCGACTTTGACACCCATCTTCTCTGTATTTAGTAGGTAGAGGCTGTCGTCTATCAGGAAACTGGAGGGAGAATGCAGCAAGGATCATTTATCAGGTAATTATCTCGATTAATATTCCTTTTAATTATCAAAAACATGATCTTGCTCTCTTATTGTAGTAGTAACAGTAAAGCTACAACCCAAAGATAAAGCAGAGTGAGTGGACGAACCTGTAGAAAAGGAAGTGCACTGGTATGGTGCTGAGGTGCCACACGGCATGAGCATCTAGGACCCACAGCATTGGAGGGAAGTCCAGGAGCTCCAGCAGGGCCAGACCATGGAGCAGCATGACCACCAGGCCGCACTTCCACCAGTATGGAAGAGTCCGCCGGTTCTGCCAGCACCAACACAGCCACCACAGGAGGTTCACCATGCCTTTAAAGACAAAAGACAGTTAAAAAATTGAAGCACTAGATAAATAGATTAAAAATAAAGAAAACAAAAAAAGTTCTCAAAATAACATGATTATTGGAGAAAAAACTATTACAATCAACCAAATATGAGCTTTAAAATGACTTTTAAGCTGTTTTTGAGCATTTATTGATTTGCTGTACCAATAGTGGCGTTAGCAGCCATGTTGTAGCCGTAGTCAAAACTGATAAAGGTCAAGTAGGACACATGCGAGGTAAAGGCCAAGATGAGCAGGACTCCTACCAAGCTGGACACCCCAGGTCGCCTCAGACCCAAAGTTCTGACAAAGAGAAAGCGACATTTAACATTGACCATAAGAGAGTATCTTGTGAATTCAGCTCTCCTGTGAAGGGACACTTGTTTCAGAGCTCACCTGACACAGCATAGGTAGATGGAGTAAAGAATAACCGCTGTTGCACAGAAATAGTCCATTTTCTGGAAGAGAACATCACACAGAGACAAAAACAAATTTACTGATGACAGAAATCAAAGAGAAAAAAAACCACATAGCACACATCTTGTCGGTAATGGCATTAGCATGTACTGATTAGCTAAACTCTAGCTAATAAACCAGAGCAACACTCATCCCAGCATATGGTCTGTCACTTCAAAAGCTCAGTCTCAGTTGTTTCTGCAGGTAGGCCATACATACTGTACAATCCAATTACTCTTTCTGCTCTGCCATCAAGTGGATAAAAAAATACTTGGTGCAGCATCACAAAGTATCTTGTCAACAAGCATTACCTCTGTGAGATAGGTGTCCCGGGTGTGAAACACTGTGGACCAGAACCAGGCATTAAGAGATACCTGAA
Organism: Synanceia verrucosa; assembly: GCA_029721515.1. NCBI lineage: Eukaryota > Metazoa > Chordata > Actinopteri > Perciformes > Synanceiidae > Synanceia > Synanceia verrucosa. The sequence goes on from CM056550.1 coordinate 25,747,304, forward strand.
GAAACACACAGGTTCTTGGTAAATATGCATGGTACAATTTGTTATGAGTGTAAAGCTATAGCATTACGATCATTAGTGTATTTATTTGTGCTTTCAGGTCTCACCAGAGAGAAGGCGTTGATGGTGTGGTACATGGGACTCTGGCGTGGCACCGTGCTGCGATAGCGCAGCAGCATGAGAAGGCAAGCCAGGCCATTCAGCAGAGAGGCCAGGGCAGAGGCTGGCTCCTCAAAACACAGGAAGCGTGCAAACGGCCACTATGAAAGATAAAATCCATCAGTAATAAGGTTATATTTGTCTCAATATACTCTTCTGAGTTAACAGAAGCCCTCTCCAACACTGAATAACTCTGGGTAAGAGCTTATGATGATGCTCTGCATGTCCCACATAACGGCCTCTGTAAGAAGCACCAACCTTGCCGTGGAACTGTGGGACTCTGTAGCCCTCGGCCTGGTAAAGACCCACAGTGGTCCACATGCACTGATAGCGACAGTCATCGCGACACGTCCACCCTGGAGCACAGGCACAAAGGAAAAAGTGCTCAATTCAATACATATGGAAAATGTTTGAACTAATCTATAGAGGTGAAACAAGATTAGTCATTAAAGTAATTAATAATAAATAGGCAGAAGAAGTAACTAGGATTTTTACTTCCAAAATACTCTTGACTGATTTCTCTGATGTGAGCTTGTTTGTTTTAGATCAATGTAAATATAATATTTAATAGTACTGTTGTTGGTTTGAACAAAACAAGACATTTAAAGATATCAACTTTGCTCTGCGATATATATGATTTATAAACCACACATTACGTTCATTGAGAAAAACAAAAACATGGTTATGGCAGCTCAGTTATTTCCTTATCCTGTCAAATGTTGCTGTGTGTCTAATTCGCACTCAGACATACTATTCAAGTATTCATGATGGACCCAGAGTGGAGTTACAATCAGCACCTTGCTCGGCCAGAAAAACCGGCTTTGAACGGTAAAGACTGTCAGTGAATGAAGGACATTTTTCATGAAACGTCAGAGAAAATAAACCGCGTCAAAAGTCACCCAGTAGCAGCCATGATACGAGAGCAGACAGCAGCTCCATAGGGGAGTGTTAACTGCTAAAACAGACCTTATTAAAGTAACAGTTATTATTGCTAAGTTCAGTAGGTGACGTTACACTGTCGATTTGCTAGCAAGCTAAGTTAGCTTAACTTAATGGACAACAACAACTCACCTGTCAGCGCCATGTACTGCGGCTGGGCAGACTGAAAGCCCCGTAGCCGAGCTCCGGTGCAGTTGGTCCGGACACATTGCTTCACACAGTCTCGGTAAACCGGCTCCTTGTCGCCTTGAGATGACTGCACAGTGGTCACCGACAGCAGGAGCAGAGCGACAGCGGCCACAGCGGGGAGTCTGACAGATGTGCAGCGGGGTAACGCTGAGGCCATGACGGAGGGTCTCGGCCCGTCAGGACTCACAAAGGCACGGCGGGGAGTCGATGGCTTCCACAGCCGACGGTCCTCGTTACCAGACAGCCATTAGTTAGTGGTAACGAACCGGGCCTGAAATGTTTTACAGTTACAATTCAATATGCCCAGTGTCCACTATCCCCCCTATCCCCCGTCCTCTGACCAGGGTTAAGTTTCCCACTCCCACGGCGTTTCCGGCAACCATTTCCAAAATAAAACACTCACTGATGACCATTTGTGAATACCTTAGAAATGATTTATAAAACACCGAGTTATGTCTACAGTATCACATGTGTTCGGTCTAATAATTACACGTACACACTCAAGAAGTAATTATTGTTTACTAGCCCACTTATTTACTGGATTCAGTACCAGCATTTAACGCGACACAGTTGTAGTTTTTATTTCGAAGGCAGAACGTTTTCTGTCATTTATTTTTACTTCCTCTTATGATGACCAACGTCACTGAGTCACGTGATTGTGTAGTCCCATACTGTCGTGTATTGCAGTGTATTTTTTAATGCTCTTGATGATTACACTAATAATAACGACTATTATAATAACGTTACATCAGTATAATTTATAGTAGAATTCACTTACTACAGCAATAAGTGAATAAAAATACGAATGAAAAAAGTAATAAAATAATAAAGTAATATACAGCATGTACTACACAAAGAAGATAAATAGTTTTTAATGGCAATTGAAAAGAAATTAAACACCATAAATAAAATTTATTATTACTATTTGGACTATGGATATGACTTCATAAATTATCAAGTTTAAAAGTAGACAAACAACAGTGAATGTTTCCTGTGCAAATTAGTTATTGTTGTATTTTGATGACAAATAACATAAACTGCAGTGACAGCAGTGAGTCCAGACTGTGTTGACATCAGCCAGTGATGCTAATGTAATAAAGTCCTATTGCTGATGGCAGGAATGACCTGTTTTTCAAATTAAAATTCTGATTTGTTTATTGGCATATTGGTAAAAAAAAAAAAAGGTTGTAAAAGCTTTTATAATCATTAATAACATTTAACAACAGAAAAATAAAATGATAGTTTCCATTATATATAGTCGTGGAAAAAGTCGAAAGAATAAAATAAATAAATCCCGCTGACATTCCTTCCTCCACTCCTTTTGATGTTCCCCAGCAGCTGAAACCTGCCCAGCATCAGAAGCCTCCTGGACAGCAAGGACCTGCTCCTTGGACCTCAAGCCTCAGCACCTCCACAAAGAGAAGAGAGCTCTATCAAGCAGGTACATATGAAGGCCTTTGCTCCTCCACAACTTGTTGATACTGGAGACCCCACAGTTGGGATGATGACAGCAACTCTGATCAGAACAGTTCACTCTATTTGCTGCAGGATTGGAAAAATGTCTGCCAAGGCAGAGAAATCCCCAGCTAGCCTTTGCGTCTGGCTAGACTAACACTGCCTTTGGTTGTGTCTTGTACCAGGGCATATGTCAAAGTCTGGCAAAGACCCAGGTGGCCCTCCTACACATCTGGCAGGGTTGGCTAAGACATTGTCACAATTTTTTTCTTTTCTTTGGAATAACACTTAAGACTAATGTACAGGAAACCCAAATGAATTGCATTTTGATTCATGTGCCTCTCCACCACCATCTCCAGGGAAAAACCAAACCATTTGTCACCATTCAGTGACATCCAACAAACCATAAGGAACATGAACTAGTTCATTTTCATATGTGTGAACTGAACTTTGAGCTAGTGTGAACTGGCACAGGGGACAAAGCTAAGTCAATACATAATGACGACATTAACTCCTGGCAGTCTTAATTTCACTTCCCAGTAAGTCAAAGTCGTTCTGTGTATACAGCCAGAACAGAGGTAAAGTACTTTTACTAACATTAAGAAAAGTGTCCAGATAATTATCTATTTTTATCCTGTGAGACTCAACATCCAGGATTACCTTGACAACAGAGAAGAAATGCTTCCTGCAGACCAGATGTGGAGTCCAATATGATTCATGATGCATTTTTTCCTGGTTCGCAGGGCACTTTTTTATTTTTGACAGCTGAGAGTGAACAACCAGCCAATCAACCCAGGAAGACCCAGCTCCACTGCAGAACCCTGAACCATTTTTAGACACCAAGCTGTGCCTCTCCAACCTGACCTCTGGCCCTCACCACCACCGGCTCAGACCACGAGGACCAGCCCCAGCCCAATCAGCACAGAGGACGTTGTTCCCAGTAGCTTCTTCTGTGTTGGTGGGTGGGAGGAGGAAACTATCACCACCTCTACTGTCTTTACTTCCGAGCAGAGATTTCTTTATATTATAAACAATATCACACTCTTTCAAATTCAGAAATCTGACAAAACAGTAAATGATCTGTGATGATCTTAAATAACAAAAAAACTTGCCCAAATTTTGATTGAATGTGTTCTGATTTTCCATTGATTCAAAATTTTAACTGCCATTATTATTTAAAGTTTACAACAAGTAATATATATAATACTCATAATTAATTACATGCTGATATAAATAATATAGGTTAGGGACAACAGGTTAGATTACTACTTACAAAAAAAACCCCCGCAAAACTAAGCTAAATAATCTTTATAAAATATTTATAAAAATGTAATCTTTACAAAATCTATAGTGAGGAATCTGTGTAGCATTTCAATATGAGACATAATCCTGTTGTTTTAAAATCAGTCACTCAAGACTTTGCCAGCCTTGCTCGACGGCAGGCACATAATAATAGAAACCAAACAGACCAAACAATCAGTTACTGCTTCAGGTGCACCTTGTTTAAAACCATTATGCTGATGGTTATGGCATCAATAAAGATCCAGTGAGAACATATAAACATGTTAAATACTTCACAAATTAGACTAAATAAGTGCATTTATGCAGAGTTAAGAAGCTGTTGTTGTTCCCTCTCATCAGGTAATCAAACACTGGCCTTTTACATTAGATTCAGTGTTGAAAATATAGATAACATTATCAGAACAATGCAAACATTCAGGCCTCAGCATTGCCCATGCCCCTACTTAAACCAACAGACACAGTGTCATACGAAAGATAGTGGATTTTATTTGTACTTCTTTATTTGTTACAGATACAATCACAACAACAGGAGAGAAACAGCAGTGAGAGGGAGGAAGAAGAGTGAAAAAACAAAGACATTTTACTTTTGTTAATTTCTTCCTTGCCTCCCGCTCACTATCTTTCACCATCTCTTTCTCTATTTACAAGATTTTTCCTATTTTTCACTGTGACTTTTCCTTTCGTACTTTTGTTTAAGAGACAGAGAGACAGATTGAAAAGAGAGGGGTAGGCAAGCTATTATAGTACTGTACCCCACTCTTTTATTGCACACTCTTCTCTGTTACAAACAAAGGGACAAATCCATGAACCACTCTGTGTCAGGTTGAGGTTAAACAGACCACTTGGGTCAGGCTGCTTTACTTGTTTCAAGTAAGTGACTGTGCATGCACCACAGCACCCAAGAGACACTTCTGATTGACCGTGAACATACTGGACTTCATACATGTAGGCATGACGCATGCACTGCTGGCCTCATCACAGAAAGACAGGGTGAGTGATGGAGGAAAAGAAAGAGGAACCAGAGGCAGGGATAGAGATGGAGAGAGTGTTTCAGTGCCACAAGATTATTTTATTGAAAATAATCCCATGTCTCCCTGTTTGTACTCACACACAAACAACCCCACAGCCTTTCAGTCCTCTCACTGAGTATCTCCACAAAGGAGACAAGTCTTTTTGTAGTGAGCTGGCAAGCGGAAAGAGTTGGCTGGGGGGGCGTGGAGGTGTGCAAGGACGCCATGTGGTCGGAGGAGAGGGGAGTGAGTAGATTGGTGGGTCGAGTATGGGGTGTGAACGGAGGTAGAGAGCTTGAAACAGGTGGATTTTTTACTCCTCCTCCTTGTCCTCTCCGTGTGTGATGACGTAGCAGATGTTCTTGTAGTCCACATTGCCAGCCACATCAGGGGGGAAAGCAGCCCACAGGTTGGTCATCTGCACGGGAGAGATTCGAAACATGGCTTTACAAACCTGAACAACTAAGGACGGACTGCGAACATGAGCAAGACAAAGACGGGTGAGCTCACCTCCTCAGCGGTGAACCTGTCGCACTGGGTGGTCAGGAGCTCCTCGAGGCTGAACAGAGAAAGGGAATATCAGATATTAATTCATGCTACGCAGAGCTCAGACTGCTGTGATGGATGTTAAAGGTAAAAGCCCTTACAATTCCTTCTTGATGGAGCCAGTGGCCTCGGGGTCCAGGACCTTGAAAGCGCTCACGATAACATCCTCGGGGTCAGCACCTAAGGGAGTAAAAGTAGCCAGTTAATCTGAAGTGTAAATTATTCAAAAAAACACCCTTAAAATCTTGAGTTATATCAAGCAGGTAGTGTGGGGGAAATGATGAAATTTGACAAAAAGTGAAAGAAAAGTTAGGCTTGAGCTGTGTGAGTGTAGACGCACCCTTCAGCTTCTCGCCGAACATGGTAAGGAAGACGGTGAAGTTGATGGGGCCGCTGGCCTCCTTCACCATGGCCTCCAGCTCCTCATTCTTCACGTTCAGTTGGCCCATGGTGGCCAGCACGTCCCTGAGATCGTCCTTGCTGATGATGCCATCTCTGTTCTGGTCGATGATTGTGAAAGCCTGCCAGAGACAGTGGGGTTAGAGTCAGTGAATGAAAATGAAACCCCTCAAACTATAATCTGAAGATGATTAAAAGAGTGATCCTCACATTTCTCACAAATCCTTATTGTTAAGACTCGCTTATGATGATTATTTTCCTGAGATAGCCTGCCAACACAAACGTGTAAATGTGGAGCCGTTCTCCACCTCTCGTCCCACATAGCTGGGCGTAGCACCCAGTGAAACCAAAGACGGCATTGCAAACCTTTTGGGACTTGGCAGCTGGTCGCCCACTTGTCTTTCTAAGGTGTTAAAATGGTCTCGGAATGTGAGACGAGCCCGTTGCGACATTTAAGGAGAAGGTATCAATTACAGCTGTCCCCCCCCCCCTTTTTTTGGCCTTGTGACTAAATTTGATGACCCTGTCCCCAATGATATGTTATTTCAGCTAAGCTTCTGTCACTGTATTCTCTTTTCTTGATACCTGCACACTGAGGAAAAGCCCCAGAGAGACGTTCTGGAATCTATCACTAACTACCTCGTTGAGCAAAGCAGAGCTACATCCTTAATTATTAATTATAAGTATTTCTTGAGGTAACAAAACATTTTGCTCTTTTTTATGTCTTTCTTAAATGCAGACTTCAAACATGTTGTTGATCTTTCTACCTTGAGCCCCTCTTTTCTGCTTTCAGATGTTAGGTGGAATGCCTAAGTGTTTAGAGTCTCTGAGGAGGATTACTGAGCTACCCTGATGGAGAGGTAGCTGCTGGCATCAGAAAAAATGACACTAATTTACTGTCCTGTCGTGCTGATGAGGACATTCTTGCTTTCATGCAGCCACCTGATGAGGTCTATGGCTTCCTTGTGGTGCCGCTGAGGTCAAATGTGAGCGAGTCACCGTAGTGCACAAAATGTTCCTTTTATCACATGGACTAGAAACACCTCAATTTATACTAAAATCCTAGAAAACTGTGTGAGGTGTGATGAAGAAAACGTTACCTCCTTGTACTCCTGGATCTGGCTCTGCTCAAACATGGAGAACACGTTGGAGGATCCACCCTCACCCTGCTGCTGCCTCCTCTTGGCCTTCTTGGGTGCCTGAGAAGTGAAAATTAAAACATATTAAACAGACAAAACATCACACAGATTGCAAGACTACAAGATGTAGTAATCTTGGCTCACTCAAACCACTACAAAGACTTTCAAGGATTCATAATATGAGGTCAAATACAAAAGGACATCGAAGGAGTCCTATGTTGCTTGTTTTTGTAATGTATACATTACATTGTGGCTAATGTCAATGAAATACTGCTCAAAAAATCTAATTATGTCACTATATCTGGCGGATTTTGTCAAATTGCCAAACAAACCACACTTTTGCATCAAAAATATCTGACCATTTCAAATGTATTGCCCAATTTAGGGTAAAGCGCAATTTAATGTCACTGGGGACTACAATAATAAGCCAGTGATCCCCAAACATTTTGCTTTTCAGTATTTCATCATGGTTAAGGTTTGACATGTTAGCCAAACTTGAGCTGAAGCCAGCAGATAAAAGTTAAGACTGGGTCCAAATCCACAGTTTGGGAGGCTCAGCTTCGTTGGCTGTTGGTAATCCAGATAGTAACTGTGTCAGTGATGCTCTCATTTCATCAAAGATCCCAGATCCCCTGATTGTTCTCCCGAGGAATGTGGCCACACTCACCATCTCTCAAGTGTTTGGGGTTGTTGGTGGTCAAGAAGAGAAGCCTACGCCAAGCCGATGTGACTGACATGTAAGCATCGCACCCTAGGGCCCTTATATACTAGCCTATGGGGGGGCTAACTTTAGCCACACCATCAGGTTTTGGCTGGAAAACAGAGTTGGGGGAAAGTAAGAGAGAGAGGGAGGAGCGAAGCGGCGGATCGGCTTACTGATGCTCCAAAATAGGCCCCAGGAGTCTTGGAATGAGGTGAATTCAATGCCAACACACAGGCATGACTTTGGTGTCATCTGTGGACTAATATGGCCAAACTGATAGACAGACCATGCTGAGGGACAACTGATCTGTTCCAGTACCCTTCATCTTCTTCATCATCATCTTCTTCTTGACACACTGAGAGACTTTGTCCTTGCTCCTCTTCCATCCACTGTGAGAGAGTTGCTTTACTCCCTGGAAACACACACATGTAGAGGATTTAGAATAATTACCAGCCTCATGCTGCTCAGCGTGCCAACACATACTCGCGGTCAACATATCCTGAAGTCATCACTTGTCTGATGAGGTGTGTGCCCGCCACCTAAACAGTAGCGCCCAACAGCCGGATATATAAACAGTCACGAAACAGTTGGCTGATGACGGATATTGGTCCGGCTCCAGCAATGACACACGACTACTCTGCCGCAACAGACACTGACCTTGCATCAATGAGAAATGTAAACAGTCCTGTGATATGGACACAAGTGGCAGGAAATACTTTCAAGAGTGTTTGCTTTGGAAAAGAATTCAACCCAGTGGCAGCTGTCGTGTTGCTTTGTGTCTTTGTGTGCTAGTAGTGCAAAATGTTAAATGTAGTTAGAAAAATAAAGATCAGATATTAAACAAGAACAGCAGACAAGCAATATTTGTTTGATATATCTCTATAACAGGAGGACCAAGTTAATATCTGTTTCAGTGACATCTGTGATATCTGTGATGGGAAACAGCAAATGACGATTAGACGAAATGAGCAGCTTTCCCACCATGTCTGCACTAATTTGGGTTGCTCCTGGAGGTTCCCAGTATAGTTGCTTAAGAACAGGAGGACAGTAGCCAACCCACTAAACTCCATATATGAGCTCCACAGGCTGCCATCAATCACACCACTGGACAGCTATGTACTGATCTGTCACCAATACCTTGTTCATTCACAGACCTGAAGGATTAATATGTGTTTGTTTAATATTGTAGGTGTGCATTTTATCTGTTCAGGTTATTTAAAATCAGAAGAGTGAGGTATGTTAAATCCTTTGCGAAGAAGGTCGCGAGTAGCCACTTCAAGTATGGGCTTGAAGGTGACAGAGGGAGAAAGAGACCAAGCTCTGTCAAAGACCATAAAACAGGACAGCTGTAGAGACTGAAATAGCACTGCCTCCCCCCGTCATTCTCTTTCTCAGCCATTTTGACTCACCTCTAAAATTCAACAGAATTTTTTTTACCCCCACAGTCATTGGCCTGTGTTGACTTGAAAATGGTTTGGAACTTTAATTCACTGGTAAATAAACTGGCTCATCATTCATCAATTATTTTCAGTATCAAACCTCAATTCACTGTTAAAAATTAAACAGTTGGCATCAAACATCCTGTTGATTTTTTTCTTTGAGCAGATCAGGTCAGAATTTAAAGTCACAATTTGGCAAATTTCTGGCTACTTTATTTCAGCAAAGTTCTTGTATAGCAGTTTGGACAATTGAGACATTTCAATTTTTTTCTAAATAAAAAAAAAAACCTTTCCCAGAGAAACATGTTTCTATTTCTTGAATATGTCCGGAAAGTGGAATTTTGGTCTTTGCACAGACACTGAGGCATCAAAAAACGTCATACCATGGCTACAAAACATTTTGCACTATAATTGGCTGAGAGGTGGGGGTTGTTTATGGCAACTGGACACAAATGATGCAGGTCTCCTTCTGCAGTTCTAAATTAAGCCACTGGTATTAAACTATTATATTATGATCCCTTACTTAAACAATGCCCTACTTGACTGATTAGGTAAATCTAGGTAGACTCGATGAACTATGTAGAGTGCATGACGATCAATTACTAGATACAGGACACATTTGCATTTGGTGCTGGTGTCTTTAAAAAGATAATGCATTTGACCTGTTTTCAAAAGTTTAAGAGGTCACTGTAATAAGGTCAGTAGATCACAAGATAATTTATTGACTCTACGATATCAGTTCAAAATGAAACAGCATGCTCTTGAATAAACAAATATATACAAATATATGTCAACAATATTGGTTGTAGCTAAAATTCCTTTTTACATAATAGCTTTGAAATGCAACCACTGGCATTTTAGGTGTGTGTACACTTCACATTTATTATCCAAAATCTATTAGGTTTTCGTCCTGAGCAGCTTCATCGCCCCGTCCCCTCTTTGACCAATCAGCAATCAGTTCCTTCACCTCTCTTCCAAAATCTTCATGCAATTTAGTGAATTCCTCCTTGGTGCCGATGCATAGTGCTGACCACTCCCCCATGGGTGGTGCAGGAGTGTTAAGAGGAACCACGTTAGCGCTCCTCTTGGGCCACAGTTTGGGTGATCTCTTACTGACTGACTTGGCGGACGAGATGGTCGGAGCTAGGAGCATCTGACTGGAGCTTAGACTGGGTCCTGGTGCCAGATATAATGGTAGCGCTGAAGCCTGAGCGCTCTGATAGGCTGCAGGATGTCCTGCTTCTGCTGTGTTGAAATTTGGCATGACAAAAGGGTTGGCTGGTTCACTGCAGAACTCACCTAACGCATCTGAAGAAAGAGCATAAATAACAGATCAGCTTGACACTAACAAGGAGGCCAATATTCACCCCTTTTGTTTCTTGTATTTTGAGTAACTATTTTATTTTCTAGGAAGGCTACAAAATCAGCATAATAAAAACTGGTCTAACTATGCAAGTGTTTATGCCAAAATAATCACTTCAGCCATGACCAGCATTACTTTTGACTTACAACTTGACACTAATGTTGTTTCAATTAAAGTGGACGACTGACAATTGATTTGTGACATTTGACGGGACTTCTTACTAAGTTAGTTGCTACCTACCTTAATTACATATTATTCACTACATATAGTAGCAAACAGCACAACAGTAGGTGCAAAGACAAAGACATGTAGTATAAATAATATTAACCCTGCAATCTTTTTATCATGTTCAGTTGTCTTCAGAGGAGCTCATTCATACCATTTATACCTTACAAACTACAGAGTTGAATTAAGACGTCCTTGACAATGTTTATGATTTATTGTGCTCACATACAGACAGAAGTGTCTGTACATGGTGTCTAATGTGGAGGCAGTGACGCCTCATACAGCTGCTCTCTGGAACAAAGGGCAGCTCTCTTTCACCCACAGATAAAAACAGACTGACTGTCTGTCTGTCTGTCCATCCGTCTCTCACCTCGGTACTTCTTCTCCAGGTCCATCACCAGCAGGGCCAGGTAGCTGTGGTTGGCTGACAGCAGGGTTTTGATCCAGCTCTCCTGACTCGCCTGGTCCTCTGCAGCAAACTTGTACGTTCGCAGGCCTGGCTCACTCCACACCAGCGAGAAGGCGAACTGTTCCTCTGACTCGCACAGCTGGACGGTGCAGCCTTCCAGAACAATCACTCCTATCACGTCCCGGTCAGTCGGCCGTTCCTTGTAGAAGAGGAGGTTCCCTTTCAGCACGCACCAGCGCTTCTGATAGGAAGTATTTCTCTCGCCCTGTGTGATAATCTGGCTGTTATTGACTCATGCACAAACAGCTCATTTACTCAATTTCTTACCCAACAGTTTGGTGAAATAAGTCATGTGCTTTATGAAATTCAACAAAAAGAGAAGTAGAATATAAATTTCACTTTTGCTTGTGCAAAATGTTGCATTATTTGAAAGATACATGAATTGACAGATGATTCAGTCCATTTATTCCATACTTTCACTTTTTGTTTTGTAGCTCACTGTCATTTCATTTTCTTTTATAAAGCACATGTTTAAAGCTGCCAACAGATAAAGGTGGAATTATGATGTTTCAAATATTACATGCAAAGTGGTTATTGTTGTGTGCAGGTGTAAAACCTCAACCTTTACATGTTTTAATTATCTAAAAGCCACAAAAAGCAATAAACGTGACTACTTCCTGTTGCTTTTTTATGTTGTTTGTGTTACAGAGCCCTACCTTCTTGTAGAGGTACCCTTCTTTGTCCACAGGTGAAGTGCAAGATTCAAAATATGTGATAACTTTTCCATCAATCTTCATTTCAACATCGCAGGCTGCTTTAACCTGAAGTTGCAACATAGAAACAACAAACATTATTAAACGTAAAGCTACATTCTGCTACATTTATTACAGTGTATGTTTACATGATTAGGGATAATATTAACAGGTTAACACAGATAAGATCGTGTCTGTCGCGTTTTGACAAAGAAATGGCACTCAACCCGAATTTAATGTTACAAAAAACAATTAATATCGATTACATGTACCCTGGTTTGAAACAAACCAAACTGACCGCCATTAATAACTCGACAGCTGTTTTTATGGCGGTTACGTATTTTACCCTCAATGTTACCGAGTGCGCCTCTGATAAAAACTCATGAACTTCAGTTTTTAATGTGTTCAAATTTATCTTGAGAGACACCAGAGAGCAGACCTTCCCTCACTTCCACATGGTTCGTGTTTACTCACCTTTCCAAAGTGCTTCAGCTTCCTCCTCTGGGTGTGTGTCAATCACTTCCTGGTTGCCAAGGTGCGGGCAGCCACGTCATCAGCACGAACCAAACGGTAACAACAACTTCAGCTGATTGTGTATTACTGCAATAAAGTTAAAAAGTAAAAAAAAAACAACTTGAACTGCTAGTGAAATAATAAAATAATTTATGTAACACATTTTACTGTATTTAGTTCATTGATATCTCAGAAGCTAAGCAGGGTAGGGCCTGGTCAGTACATGGATGGGGAGGGTAGTGGTTAGCACTGCCTCCTCACAGCAAGAAGGTACCAGGGATCTTTTTGTGTGGAGTTTGCATGTTCTCCCCATGTCTGCGTGGGTTCTCTCTGGGTACTCCAGCGTCCTCCCACCATCCAAAAACATGCATGGGGATTAGGTTAATTGGCTAATTTGACTGTAGGTGTGAATGTAAGTGTGAGTGGTTGTCTGTCTCTATGTGCCCTGCGATGAGGTGGCAACTTGTCCAGGGTGTACCCTGCCTCTCGCCCTAAGACAGCTGGGATAGGCTCCAGCCCCCCAGTGACCCTATGTGAGGATAAGCCGTAGAAAATGGATGGATGGATGGACAGTTCATTGATATTAAAACAATGACTTTGCCCACAGATAGCCAATGCAAGGTGACTTTAATTAACGTTTACAAATTTAAGTCTGAGTCCCCAGTCAGAGAAAGCAGTTTATATAGTGCACACAATGTACCTTTTCTAAAAAATAAAAAAGAAATTACCACTAACCTACATAATAAAATCCTGGGGGCAGGTAGTATTATTTATTTTAAGTACAACCATGTCCAACACTAAGCATAGCTGATGATATTTCATATGCTGTACTAGAATAAACGTAATGTGTGAGTTTTCCTAGTACTGGTAGGTGTGAGGGTCCCTGCACTTCACAGGGTGTCTACACAGAGGACAATAGTACCCAGGTCCCATAACAGCCTAATCTTCCATGTAAATATTATCCGGCTGATGGTGTAAATAAGTACAGAAACACAACTGAACCTTTCCATACTATGCTGAGTATTCTTGCTTCATCCTGTTTATACAAACTTATGCATGGACCTGTGGTTTTCAGATTCCACCATGTGAACAGCCGCCTCAAATGCTGTGGATTAAGTAGTGTGAGTTGGTTGTTCTGTGAAAATCTGTAACATCTTGCATGTTAAGTCAAGTGGGTGCACGTCTAACATTCTACTCTTTTAATATTACTAGAACAAAAATCACACACGGAATATATGGTGATGTTTGTCTGTTATTACCTCTTAATGAATTAAGCCACAACGCAGTACACCTGTGACTACTTCAATGAGCCTTTGAGTGTGACGTCAGCAAGACTTCTGAAGAACAGTCACTCACTTTATGGTGGTAATAAATTAATTTATTGTTTTGCTGTACAAACTCTATTTCCCTGGCTTCAATCCTAAACAACTAAATACATTTGGAATAAATACACCCGCCATACCCACAATCAATTAGCAATCATGCTATCCAATTTTTAAAAAGTCTTCAGCATTTACTTATTTAAAAGGAGAGAATTCATTCTGTACAAAAGAGATGTTACTGTATATAACACACTGCCACTTTAAAAATGAAATGTTTAATCAAAGGCTCACTAGATATAAATGTTCAACCCAACATCAATACTAGTTGTTACAGCAAAGTGGAGATGCACCAATATGGGGTTTTAAATGTTAATATGTAAAGTTTACCTTGTATATTGACATTACTGAGTATTTATGTTTCTACTACTTATCCTTGCTACTGTGTCTTAAAAAAAACTTGCACACATGCCCAGGTGTTTTCAGGTATTCTGACTGATTAAAGTCTGACGTCTAACAAGCCAAAAAAAAAATATTTGGAATCATCTATATGAATGTATCATGATTATGCAAGACTTTGAAGTATATTTATTTTTTGTACTCATGCTAAGTTAAAATTTCTCTGTTAGTCGGTGCACCTTTATCAAGTGATGATCTTCGACATCTTTCATCGTGATCAGGGGGACTAAAAGACGAGCAGAACGAGCGCACAACGAGTAGCACTGGCTACGTACTTGAGCAGCAAGTAACTCACTGCAACAATTCCCAAAGAGTTACCAGAGATTAGCATTTTTTAAGATCTGTAGTGAACAAATGCAACTATGTCTTGAACTAAGGGCACAAAGCAACAATGCCTCCTCACACACCCACCATTAAGTATTTTAATGTGCTGAATAGACTTGATTTGATGAAATAATCACTGCTGTTGTTCCCTCCACACTTGCTGTAACTGTAAAATCTCTCCAATGTGGATCTTCTGATGTCTTTTCAGATTCTCTCCCCGACTGAAGCTCTTTCCACACTGGTTGCAGTAGTATGGTTTCTCCCCTGTGTGGACCCTTTTGTGTTTTTTCAAGTCTCCTCCCTGACTGAAACACCGCCCACACTGTATGCAGCCATACGGCTTCTCTCCTGTGTGACAACGCTGGTGGATTCTCAAGTTCCCAATCCTGCTGAACGTCTTTCCACACACCATGCACAAGTGTGAGTCGTCTCTCCTGAAATGCTCCGTCCTGATTTTCCTCCCATCAAATGCAGCCTTGTTTGTTTTTGCAAAGCTATGCCTCTTAGGTACAGCATGGTTTGTGTGGACAAAGACACGGCCACGAGGTTCAGCACTTGCTTGTAACCCGTGTGTCTCAGCGGCGTTCTGGCGTGAAGAGTTGCAGCTTAAATCCACACATCCACTATATTGTTCTTGAAGAGATGGTGGTTCTGATGTTGTGCAGTCTGGGAGTTCTAACTCTCTTTTGATAGCAGACACGTTAACCTCGAGTGAGGTGCATGCATTATTGGATGAGGCACAACTGATGTCGGTGTTTGCATTAAGTGATGTGTGGTCAGTCCTTGCCTCCTCAAAAATGTGAGCCACCTCCTCTAGTTGTGCTTCACAATGTTCTGATATGAGTGCTGAGGTGCACTCAGCCTGTGATTCAGTGTTACTGTATCCCTCCTGTTGTTTCGATTCCTGCTTCACCTCATGATCGGGTATGTGGCTGCTTATCTGTGTTTGCTCTTCAAGAGGGAAGTCCAAGTCCTGCCTCAAAGCCAGTCCAAAATCCTGAGTTTCTTCTTTTTCTTCAGGCAACAGATTACTTGTAGGTAAAACAGCTGTAAAATCAAGAAAATAAACTCATGAATAACTTGGCACTTCAACTAAGATGCTAACATTATCTATTATGATTCAATGAAATGACATTTAATACCCACCAGAGCTTTGTCTTGTTATCTTGTCCTGAAGTTCCTGCAGCCTCCTCTTCAGACTTTCGTTCTCTCTTTGTGTTCTAGCAGTTTTGTCCTGGTACTCCGACACCGTCTCCTTCACCACCTCCAGAACCTCCTGCACTGCTTCAGTCAGTAGCTTGGCCACACGAGCATTCAAACGTTCAATTTTAGACATCCTGAAATAAAATGTCACTTAGGGAAAGAAATAAAAGTGGACTGCTCATGCATAATCCTCTGCAAAGAAAGCCAAACTGCAGGAAAACTGCAACTATACAACTGTATAATCACTACCTAGGGAATGTATTAGAAACACTGCCTCCTTCTTCCTACTCAAAAGCAGTTTCCAGTTTTTTTGTTATACTTGACAGAAAACTTCTATTGTACGTTGATCCCACTTGCCTGAGCATTTAAAACGTTTGTCCTACTCTCACTGGTTGCCTGCTTTGTTTACACAAAGTGAAATGTTTAACATCAAGTTTAATGAGTATTTCCGATGTGTCGTTAAGCCAAGTTCAACATTTAGCCAATAAGCGATTTCTTAAATATTAACATCAAAGCCACAAACACGAGTTTAAATACAGCAACTACCAGTCCCCTAGCTGAGCATGTTGACAACCAGTGTTGCCATGTACAGCAGCTGTTACCTGAAGCTAGTCGTGAAGCGGCAGAACTGTAACGTAGATATCGTTAGCTGTCGCTAGCTACATTAGCTGACTAACATTACAATAGCTAACGCCGTACGTTGTGGTTTTCCCTCGAAACGTCCAACAACCGCGGCATGTAGCTACCGTGTTAGCATCACGTGTAGGTATTCTGGCAACTTAAGTGGTAAAATCAACAGCAAAAAATACTGCAGTAAATATTACAAGGCACACCTCAGAGTGTAAAGTAGAACTCTTAAAGTCCGGAAGCAGAACCTGTTTACATCCGCTGTCGGTGGTTTTTCAAAATAAAATCGACATCTGGCCTATGCATCTAACTCGATTTAACTTTGCCTCTTAGATCCAGGGTTTTAATTACAGCCTGAGTTTTGAGGGAGTCGAACCTTGCTTAGATCTATTGGATCAAAATGTAGAAAGTGTAAATATGTATCATCCCGTAACATCGTTCAGCCAATAATGTGCCCCAGAAACACATAACTGGGATTTCAGTTTATTTATCCAAGTAAAATATACTCATAACTTAAGAGCTAACTAAATGACCAACTGCCATGTTTAAAATGATCCAAAACAGTTTAATTTATTGTATTAAATTGTCTTTTTTTACCCAATAGCAAAATAAATAATAAAATAACAGTTTATCCGTGATATTCCCCTCCACCAGCATATATTGCTGCACAGAAAATGCTACAGAAATATACCAAAAAATGAAACAAATGTGACGTGACCTTAACAATGTAAATTTATAATATTTATATGCAAGCTTAACTTACAATAGTATACAGGGTTTCTTGGTGTTGGCTGAATGACAGAGAAAGGCATGCACAGCCTCATCAAACACCTCCTCCAGTCCGTGCTGCTTGATTGATGCACACTCAAGATATTTAACAGCCTTAATTTGCTTTGCCATTGTTGTTCCCTGCTGCTTGGTGACTGTGGTCTGATTCTGCTCTCTCAGTTTCTCCAGCACCTCCTGATCATCACGCAGGTCAGTCTTTGTTCCCACAAGGAGAATAGGCACATTAGGACAATGGTGTTTAACCTCTGGATGCCATTTGCTGTTGACGTTATCACAGGATGTTGGGTTTGTAACGGAGAAGCAGATGATGATGACATTGGCTTGGGTGTAGCAGAGGGAGCGTAAATGATCATATTCCTCACTGCCAGCGGTGTCCACAATCTTCAGGCTGACAGTCTGGCCATCTACATTAACCATGGTACTGTATGCGTCATGGAAACCTGGTATGTACTCCTTAGGAAAGGTCTTGTTGATGTAGGTGTAGAGTAGGTAGGTCTTTCCTACTCCACTGTTTCCAACAACCACACACTTGGCACTTTTCATTGCCTCCAGAAATTCTGAAACACAAAATTTCACAATTAAGCACAATACCAGAGAGTTTGAATTTCCATTTTCATTTAACACTTCAACATGTGCCCCATTCAGCAGCAGTGTTTATTCTAGATAATGATGACATGGTCATGGATATGATATATGTGAACTGAAATCCAGATTGAATTACAAGCTAATCAATGGACAGTATTGGGATTGCTTACAAAATGTTGGAAGCAGGCACAGTATCAATAAACAGAAGAAATATAAAAATCAACTTACGTGTCAAGTCTTTTGGATTGTAGTCGTGTGGCAGTATAGCTCGTCTATGTGAACAGATAAACTCTATGGAGTAGGAAGAATGTCTTGGTTGTGAAAGAAAGGAAAGTTACTGGAATTTCTGAGGTTGGGAAACACCTCTGAAGTGTTGACAAGGATGTTTCGTCAACCCCTCTGAAAAATGTCACGTGAGAGATGAGCTGCAGGAGACTCATCTGGTTTCTGTGGTAAACACCTGATATCAAACTTCTGCACACAAAAAAGCTGGGTTGTTTCTATGAACACATTTGAGTTGATTTTGCTTTCATAGTTTTAGGTTGTCTAGAGTATACTGTAAACTTAAAAAATAGGTTAAGGAAGCATGGCTTTCAGGACTGTGGTTTATAATTATGAATGTATAATTATTGTTTGGATATTATATTTGCTTTATTGAGTGTTTTTTTCAGAAATACTCATTTTAATTTACATGTCAGTTATACACCAACACTAACTGACTGACGTGTTATTAACCGGAGGGAATATTCTTGTGTTTACAATGTTTTGCTGATATACAGTGTATCTTTATTTGTAACACTGCTTTATGGGTGACTTAACTCTGTGAACTGTACCATAATGGTAAGAACGTAGCCCTCAGGTTGTGTGATCCGTCCCTTAGATGATCAGCAGCTGGGTTAAGGTTGGGTTAGTTTTTAACCCAGTATTTTGTGTTTCAAGTCGACAACAAAATGTCTTTACCATTAAGATTTTATAGTTTAATAGTAATAATACATATTTAATTTTCATTTTATGTCATCAAAAAATCAATTTCCTTTCTTTGTTTAATTCAGTCTGTAAATATTTATTATTACTATTTTTATTACTTATTTATTTGTGTTGTTTCTTACTATAACTTGTTTATGCCGTTGTATCAAGTGAATTTCCCCAGTGAGAGAGAAATAAAAAACTATTCTGCTCTCTTAAGTACCCAATACATTTATTTGATTCAGAAATTAGACCAACAATAGTACAGCAGAAACAGTGGGGAACATTAGACTGTGCCTGATACTTAAAAGTTTCTTTAATATATGATTGCAATACGTTCAGTGAAAGATAACCAATACTTTGCACCTTTTCTTAGCCTATAAATAACTGCAGTATTTCACTGTCCAGCCCTAAACATCAACAGCATGCTATGAATAGAGAAAGTCTGGACAAATCACTTTAAATCTCTTTTAAAAACACATTTTACTCCTTGGCTTTTGATTCACTTTAACTTATTTCCAATCTGTTTGGCATCCTCCAAGAACGCATTTGCCGTGAGCTTGCTTGTTTGCTTTTATGTTTGTAATTTTAACTGAGATATTTTATTGTTTTGTCCCAATGTACAGCACTTTGGCTACCCCTGTGGTTTTTAAAACGTGCTATATAAATAAAGTTGATTGATTGAAATCAGCCCCACAGATGAGTTTGCTGGTGTTTCTTCATGTTACTCGAGTGGCTACAGCCAAATGGCTTCTCTCCTGTGTGGTGGTGCAGGTGCACCGTCAGGTAGCCTGACTGAACCACTTCCTGCACACCTGGCAGCAGCATGGCTTCTCCCCTGTGTGCACCCTGTTGTGCTTCTTGTAGTCACCTGCATGCCCGAATGTGGAGTTTTCTGACTTTTCTCTGAAACACCCTCGAGCCTGAAGCATCTGCTGCTTGTTTGTGTCATGTTTTTCTGTCATGCTGTTTGTGAATCTGAACTGGCTTGAGAAGTTAGCCTGTATGAGGATGTGGTGTTTGTATCAGTAGCAAAATAAAAACCTGCAGTGCGCATAGCATCCTCGTGTTGTGCTCCACTTCATCATTCAATCATCTTATGATTGCTTTCAGAGATTTGTAACTACATGGTTTGAAATGGGTGCCATCAAGTCAGCCTCTGTTTTAAAAGTTCTTGAACTGTCCAAGTCGTCTCCACCTAAATGTATTCCTGTCGTAGCTCTAGGGTGTAGACAAGAGCCGGCAAGTAATGTGATGGATGATTCACAGTCAAAGTCTTCAAATGAATAAGAGGAACAGATTCTTGGATCTTCCTCCAGCTCCTCTCTGTTTCTGTTCCATCAGATGCAGTTCTGGGTGGATGTGTGGCACAACTCCTACAAGACACAACAACAAAGGTGACAAAGCACAAACGCAATCAACAGTTTTAATATTTCCAAACACATGTAATTTCTCATTGCTTCCCAGTTGTAACTTGTCCTGGAGCTCCTGCAGCCTACTCTTCAGACTCTGGTTCTTGGACATCTTTATTGGCTGATGACAATAATAAAATAATAATAATAATAATCTAACAACAGATTACACATTGATCAGTGTGTATTTCATAGATATTTGCAGGATGCTTTCTACCAGTGTTACATATTTTACTATCTAATGATAGTTGCAACAAAACAGATTAACACATCACATGAAATCAATAGTATCAACATCTCACTACTAACCGGCCTAAAATAGGAAAAGCAGCATACCTTGAACCTGTCGCAGTCTTGAATCTCATCTTTATCCAGATGTAATCCAGGTGTTAACAGTTAACTGTTCACATTCGATCATGCAGTTATTTGCATTTAGGTTGACATCCTGTGCGACATGCGGTGCTGTCATCTAGTGGTGAAAACAAAAACCTCCAGTCATCTTAAAGGGTCAGTGAAAATAACTTTTGTCACCATCCAGTCACTGATGGGAGGAAATGATGGTCACCTTACCTTTAATTTGAAAATCCCCTCTAATAAAAACACAATTTTGGGTTCTGTGTGCCTCTTTGTGTTGTTTTTTTATTTGTTCTATAACTCATGAGGTGAGCAACTCAAGAGTACTGCGAGCTAATGATAACTTACTTAACAATTCACCACGATTTGTCATTTCAGCAACAGATTGCATTTACACAAACATAAAAAGTGCTTCAAGGTCTGATAACATATTCAATCCCTTTTCCCTAAATACATTTTTTCCCCAAATATAAAAGGAGCTGTTGTAAGGCCAGCACAAAACAGCAAAAACAGTTGATACAAGCTGCGTACATTTACACACGAGACATTTTAAAGAGAGAACACATTTTCCCCTGAATGTAAACTGGCAGTGTTGCGCTCATGGCTCTCCCTCTAGTGCTGTATCCTCAAACAGACTGAGCAGGTTCTTTGGTTCAAAGTTGGGTCTCAGAAAATCCTCCTCTGTTCGGATCCAGCTGCAACCACGTCGCTGCGAGGACTTGATGGATGAAGAGTGTCGACTCTGGATGGAGCTTTCATTCATGCTGTGTGTGTAAAGCCCAGTGTGTGTGGGGCTCCCATTGGGTGTCAGTGTGTGGCAGGATCCATTTGAGTGGATGCTAGAGGGGGTCTGCGCTAAGTTAAAGGAGGACCAGTCACGCAGATTTGAGTGAGTGGGTGTTTGAGCAGGACTTCCAAGATCACGTCTGGGTGATCCTGGTAGAGGGGTGGATGTGCTTTCCACAGACAGTCGAGATTTGACCCTGTGGAGTGGGGGAAATGTAAAAGATTATTCAATAGAAATAGCAAATTCAGAACACAGTATCCAGTAGATGTGTCTGCACTTTTCTGCTGCTGTACACTGACTCTACCTGTGTGAGAAGGTGGGTGAAGGATCTGCTGTGTTTGTGGGATCCAGCAGAAACACTGCATCATCCTCTGGGCTCCCAGAGTCAGCATGCATGGCACTGAGGGGCAGTGTTAAGTCCTTGTCCCAGCTACCCTTAGGAGGAGTGCAGGGTGCCGGCTTGGTCCAGTGAGGCATAAAGGACAAGTGGATGGAGGACAGGAGTCTACACCCAAAGCACACCACCAACTGTGAGAAAAAAAAGTGAAATGAAAATAAAAAGCATGACTTTTATGTTTTGGGTTTGCATGTTTAATCATTAAAACATTTGTATTTTTATGAGACATTACCTGATAGATTGAGACCAGTGTCAACGTTGTCTCGGCGAACATCAGATAGAGGCGCCGCTTCCACCTGTGTTTTCTAACAGAGGGGAGAGCAAGAAGCTCAGAGACGGTGGGCCTCTCAGCTGGTTCTGGCGCCAGCATCATCTGCAATACTGACTGAAGCTCAGTGGACAGGCCTGCACATAGAGGACGGGTGAGTCATTTGAATAAGGAGACTGAAACAATACAGCGTATGAAGATGTAAAAGACAGTGGATCTCACCACTGGTGAACTCTGAGGGGAGGCAGCCTTGTCTGAGCTGCTGCCAGCCCTCTCCACCATTTGGCACCTCCATATTACAGGCAAGCTCCAGAATAGAAACACCCAAACTATATCAACAAGGATTAAAAAAAATATTTAGGCACACAGTTACATATTGTAGACTAGAGTGTCATTTAATTTTCTCATTTATGGTGTTTGCACCTGAAAACATCTGCAGCAGGTCCGTACTCCCCACGGAGCAGCTCAGGGGCCATGTATCTGGGATCTCCCTCCTGGATGTCGTCTTTCACTTTCCCCTCCGCAGACTCTCTCTGTTTGAGCTCAAATAGCAACCCGAAGTCTGCCAGCTTCAGCCGGCCAGAGTCAGTAATGAGGACATTAGCGGGCTTCAGGTCCAGATGCACAAAACCATGAGAGTGCAAGTGTTGCAGTGCTGAGAGCAGGTCACAGAGGTACGCCCACGCTGCAGGCTCATCTATTTCAAACCAAAGTGAAGTCAGAATGTCTGGAGCAAGAAGTACATGCATTATAAGTAGCCAAATATCATGGCTACATCTGAGTTTTATTGTCTCTTTGCTTGGGACAGACCTGGGCCAGGAGGTTGGTTCTCAGCATGCAGCAGCAAGCTGGTGCTACACAGCTCGGTCTGGATGTACAGTCGACCAGACTCCTCCCAGGCTGCCACAAAATTCAAGATGTGAGGGTGAGGACAGAGGCGCTCGTGGTTCCTGGCTTCCCTCACACTACGGTTCCTGTCACTGTTGCCCCTGAAGCGATGAGCAGAGCGCTTCACTGCATACTGACGGCCATCCAAGTTGCTTTGCACCTAAAAGAAATACAAAAATATGCTGAGGTCTTATCTTCTATTTGGGGATCTCCAATGATAATCTTGGTGAGAAAGAAAGGCTTACAGCGATATTTGTATTGTGAGCTTCCCCATTCCAAAACCACAGCACAGCTGTTCAAACATCCAAGATTTTAAAGTGTTGTAGAGCACAACCTCAACCTTCAACCTAATCCAATTCTGTCCAGGAATGTGTTTAACAGAAACACAGAAAAGGTAAGAGATAACAGACCGCCTTTTACCATATTCTTGATCTTCATATTAATGGTTTGCCACACTTGAAAGCCCCTTATCTCATAAAATTATAATCCCTACAATGCTGAATTTTCAAATGTAAAGAAACAGAAACAGATAACATATTGCTTTCCCATAGACACACACATCCTGCTCACCTTATAGACCTCTCCAAAGGATCCTCTTCCCAACAGGCCTAAGTTGGTGTAGCATTGACTGAAATAGGACTGCTGTTTGTTGGGATTATAAATTGAATTTGGAGGGGGAGACTTACTAAGGGAACAGGACAGGGGTGTCCAGGGGGACGGATGCTGGGGGAACATCCTGCTCAGAGGTGGACATCCCTTGGATGGTGGCAGTGGGGGCAGAGAACGTGAAAGCCGGGCTGGGGAAGAGTATGATGAGTTGGACGTAGACGATGAAGAAAAGGGGAGGCGGCGCTTTTTGAGGGAGAAGGACTGCTCTGCTTGGGAAAAGTGAGTCGGAAGAGGGAGAGGCACCCTAGACACTGTGGTTTCCACTGCCACTGACATTGTGTTGGGACTTTTCAGTTCTGCTCTTCAAAGATCGTGAGCTGCAACATTAAAAAAACGCTGAGACAATTATCAGTTGATTTGACTTTACAAATTACACTTTTTGCTGATATACCTTACTGATCTAAAATCATGGAGAGGTAATCTGTCATATTTCTGTCATATATTTGCCACCAAACAAAGACTATTTAAATGTCTCACTAAAACGGACCAAATTTGATCTGCCATTAGAGAATAAAATCCATTAAAATATTTGCTCTAATGTGAGGGAAATTGGCCACATATTTGATCGACGTTTTCTTGACCAGTTGGGTCACACTGGTTTGTCCTGATTAGAGAGATCTGACATCCTAAACCTCTTGCGTGACAAGCTACTCGGCCAGTTTTCAGGTATCGATTATAGGTATCAATAGTTTTCTTGGTCACTGGTCTTCCCACCAGGTAGATCTGCTGCTGAATGTAACGTAGCTAACGTTAAGTTAACCAATACACACACGAACGTTATACGTTTTTTATACTTCAAATGTATGTTTATATAATTTACTTTGCTAAAATGGCTATGGCTAATGTTAGCATCAACCACTCTTTAGCATTGTTTACAAATGTCACCTTCACACAACAAATCTTAGCTCACGGACCCAGTCAACAACATAACCCAGCTAGCTAACTTACAGTCAAATAACGCTTAGTAACTGACACGTTATCTTTAGGTAAGGTAGAGTTAAGTAACGTTATAACACATACCATAATCCAGTATTAACTACAGACCGTCCTCAAAACAGTGGAGTTCCAACAGCCGCTATGTCCAAATATCAAACTGCACGAACACCCTTCAAGCATGAAACTACATCGCGCCAAATTCTGAAAATGACACGCAGTACTGCGTAACTGCCTTCCGTGAATACCGAGCGCTTGTCTGAGTTGCGCAATAACCGCAAGCGGTGCAGTCTGGGGTTCCGCTGCACAACAGGGCTGGCGCAACTGGCTAGCTAGCTGACCGCCTGAAATGGTAACTTTATTATTGTTGTCGATTATTTTGTGAGACTAGTGCCCACATACAGCCACTAAATTAACGCTCAGCGCTTTGTTAATAAGTATTGGCTTTATACTAATAAACGATAGCGACGGTTATTGACGGTTTCTTTCCGTTTGTGTTTGCTAGCCAGCTAATGCTAAGTTTGCTATGGTAGTTTCGCCTTCTCATCTAACGTTAGCTCGCTAGGTAACTTATTTTAGCCTGGCTAACCTTGGAAGTGATGTAAGGGTAGCTAACTTACCCAGTTAGGCAAGTCCGGTCAGCTGAACATGTTCCATCGTTGAAATATGTACAGCTTAGTCTCTATTAATTTAACTGACAGGCGTAACTTTGACTCTTAAACGTCCCTAGGCTGTTTCGTATCGGCTAACTATACGTTAGCCCAGAGCTAATGCCTTGAGCTAATAATTGATTTGTTAGTAGCTTTAATTCCTCTGTATCCGGAAATAAACTTGCTTCACACATATAACCAAATATGAGCTTGAATTTGTTTAAAGGCTTCGCTTTAAGTATACATGTGGTCTGGTGTTGCGTTGAGGTTTGTAAGGTGTTTGCCAGATGGACACTAATTAACAATTTATATGGCCTACAAAGATGTTTTGTCAAATAAAAACTAGTACCAAAGCCACAGAATCAGCTATCGTGTTTGATCCCACGCTACATTTTTGGCACCAACGTCAAGCCCTCATCTTCAAGATAAACCCACAATTCAAGTTGACATAAATTTCATTTGCCTGCTCTCCCTCAGGACGTGTTCCTAATGATCCGGCGTCACAAGACCACAATCTTCACTGATGCCAAGGAGTCTACCACTGTGTACGAGCTGAAGCGTATAGTTGAAGGGATTCTCAAGAGACCACCTGAAGACCAGAGGCTGTACAAAGTGAGTTATGCCAGTGACACCTAATTAAGTCCAATTACATAACAGGCAGCATTACAGTTCTGTCAAGGGTGACTGAAATATTCCTTGCAAATGTCTCACACTGTCTCGATGGTCACTAAAGCTTATCCATATTAGGGGATCAACTTTTCAACTTTTGTTTTAAAGGATGATCAGTCGCTAGAGGACAGCAAAACTCTGGGTGACTGTGGATTCACCAACCAGACTGCCAGACCTCAAGCCCCAGCTACAGTTGGTCTGGCCTTCCGCATAAACGGTATAATTGGTTATTTGTGTGCGTCTAAGGATCAAAGATATTCATTATTCCCCTTCATATTAAGTAATTTTTTTTTTAAAAGCAAAAAAAAAAAAAATGTTTCACTGAAAATGTGTAAAAACTAGAGAAAGTGGTATTGCTTGAATTTGTCCCTGCATGAATTTAGAACATTGTTACAAAATCTTCATCTGTACTGAGAAAGAAGATGAACATATCTCATTTTAAATTTGAGTTGAGTCTGAGACAAATCTGCAGGGATTAGATTTTAATTGAACTAAAACCTATCAATCATGTTCTATTCTCGAGATAGTCAAAATGGAAAGAAATGACGCTCACAGGGTTCCATAGAAAAGATAAACTAGTTCATGTGACCAAACTCTCACGATGCAACTTTCAAGAGTGCATTAAAAAGAGTAGTTCTTTCATCCAGAAAGATGGCCATAGTTGATGTTTGCTGAAGCCATTTTGTGCATCATGCAGCCCTGCTGTCACGATGGAGCTAATGTTTCCTCGTCTCCTCTGTCCTTCAGATGAGATGTTCGAACAGCTGCACATCGAGGCCTTCTCCAGCCCCCCAGAGCTCCCTGATGTGATGAAGCCTCAGGACTCTGGTAGCACGACCAACGAACAGGCCGTGCAGTAATAGCTGAGAAAGGAAGCGAGCAATTGAAAGAAGGATGGAAGTGGGTGTGGATTAACTGCAGTGGAGAAGTAGCTGGGTGGAGGATAATGTAATATAATTTAAGTTGATGGATGGGGACATTTTAGGTAACCAAGCCTATCCATGTTACCTTCATGCTATCATCCCAGCATCCCCCCCAATTTGCTTCACAAATCATTTTTAAACTCTTTATGATTTCCACATCACATGCGGTTCTGCTTCTTGACTTTGCTCCTAAACACCAACTGGCTCAAATGTTTTGAGTGAAGAAGTTGGTTTGGAAAGTATGATTGTGTGTGAGTGTGTGTGTATTATTATAATTATTATCATTAATATTTTGGAAAAGGGGGAAATGTAGTTGTGTGTCACAGTGCTCTAGAAGTAAGATGCGTAGGTAAGGAGTCTGAATTGGCAAACTGCATGAACCAAATTCAAAACAAAAGCTTTATTTTCACAGAAACAGCTAAACCTTCAACTGATAAGTTTCCTTGGTCTGATTCTCCCAGTTTTGTTGTACATTATGATTTGATTTCATACCAGGAAAATGTCTTTATAATAATGTGTAGTTTTTTTGTCGTCATTTTGTTTTTTCAGTTTTACTTGTCAGTTCTTTGTTGTATGTTCCATGCACTGAGGCCAAAGGCGGGTACCTCTTGGACAGCAGAGGGAATATTTTTGTCTGTGGCAAACAGTGTTCACAGGTGGAGAGTTTTCTGGCTTTAAAATTGAACTTTTGAAAGTAAATGCATCCTATCACACCACATGTCAACAACCATCAATGTGGCACCTTCCCTTAAACACACAAACATAGCCTGTAACTGTGAGCTTGCATAATTAAAAGTTTTTCCTGTTTTGTTTTTTATACTGCGGGCTGTTTGTTTATTTTAAATACAGGTTTTTCTCAACAATTAATGAAGATATGAGAATGGAAGTGTTAAAGAAGTTGATAAGGGGCCTGTTGCACAAAATTAGGATAAGGGATTAAGCCGGGCTATCTTGGTTATCCTGGCTCAATTTATCTGTGATCCGGTTGCACAAAAGCAGGAGAGAGGGATATGCTATGGTGTAAATTACCATAGAGATTTATTCTGTGGAGCTAGTCTGCTACACACCATAGAGTGTATATAAAGACCAGGCTATGTTCCAGGGTGTATTTAATGTCATCCCTTGTCTCAGTCAACAGTCAGTTATTTCACTGCCCACTACACAGTGTTATCACATTCCAGCTATGGGCTTTTTAATCCGACCCGATGAACGTGTCCAAATTATAATATTAAAGTCAAATTATATTAGCCCATATTTAGACCTACTGTTGTTTCCACGTGAACACGGTCCTCTGCGGCATGCACTACGGTAAGCCTAATTGGACAAACTGGCCGAGATGCGAAACAACTAAACGATTTAATGCGGGTCATGAAGAGGAACTCCATTTAGAAACTGTGCAGCCCTACCTACCGATCAAATCTGCTGATAAAATCAGAGTCAACATAAAAAAGTGTCCAAGCTTCTTCTGTAGGTTATATACACGGTGGTTATTAGAGCCAATGTGGTGTCGCTCTGATTTCAGCAGTTCTATATACTGTATATATAAGCTGATGGAGTTAGGCTACATTTATACAATTTTCACTCACATCTGCAGTCAGTTTCACTTACATTTTCAGCTGATTCTGATAGTCAGAGTACAACTAGGTTGTATACTGAGTGTGTATTTGTACACTATTAGCCTACATATTCAGGAGCTCTGCAGTACTTTGCCTCTCTTTCTCTCCTTGTTTTATAATAGTAGCAGTGTTTCCTTTCCTTTTGATTTTGTCCTTTACCTCCTCGTAAACCTCCATGAGGATTTCGGCCTCCCACAGGGAAAAAGACGCCGTTCTCGTTGCCATGGTGAATCGGTGAATCGGTGAATCTGTGATCAGTGACGGTGTTTATTCGAGGAAGCCGCGTGCGCGCAGTTATCCTGGATTGGCTTCACCTTGCTCGATGAATCCGTGTCCGCTCATCCTGGCTTGATCTTGCAACCGATTAAGCCTGGACTTTCTTGTTTTGGATTGGTTAAACCCAGCTCAGTCACTTATTATGGATGTCTGAGTCGTACTTTTGTAGGACGTACAAGTGGGTTTCTGTGTGAAAAATGATAATGATAATGATAATAATATCATGTTGCTGCTGCCCTTTATGCTGTGCTGTATGTGGCCCTACTTTCAAGTTTACAAGTTCCCCAAACAGTTTTTAGACGATGGTTTCATTTTCCCCCACGTCTGGATAAAAATAGCCCTCATCACCTCATGTTAATTAAATACACAATAGCCTCAATAACATTATACATGATTATTTCATTAACTTTTTTTTCTAAGAGATTATATGTAAATTATATATTTTTTCTTTTAAATCATCAGCTTGTTTATTGTATCCTATTTAAACAGTTATTTTTAAACATCTGCAGGATATCCAGATGTTTCTTCTTTATAAAAAAAAAAAAAAAAAGGGCACCGCCCCTTCGGTGTCTATCCCTGTCTTGAATTTACAGCGAAGGTTTCCCAGTGTTTCCCAGTATTTCCCAGCAGTTTCCTCACCAAATAGACAGATTAAATCCATCTCGTCCCAAATATGAGCAGGAATGTCCGGGATGACGTCACGTGTCCGGGGAATGCGGAGTTTGTGACCACATTTATTTAACTACGCCTTCCTCCAGTCTGATGTCCTGCTAGGCTTAACACAGGAAGAGAGGGAGTCTGGTAGGAAAAAGAAACGGGACGCCCTCCTCCTCCTCCTCCTCTTCGTCCTCCTCTTCCTCCTCCTCTTCCTCTCTTGGCGGATAACGGTGTCCAAGAAGTTCTCCAGGACGCAGACAATAGCGGGGAGACTACAGTCTATAGTCTGTCCTGCGGGCTTTGAAACGCATCCATCACCACTTATTAATGCTGTCCGCGTCCGCATCGTGTGATAGAAAAAGGAAAACACTCGGCTGAATTCATATCATGGACGACCTGGGTGAGTATTAGTGCTGTTCTCCTGCTTCATGTTGGAATATGTTTAGGGGATCTTTGTGAAGGGGTGGTGAGCCCAAACAGAGGAAATAAGGTCTGTTCAGTGTGGCTGCTGCTGGAGCACAGTATCCTTCTCTGTCGACAAGGACATGCATGGGGCTGTAATGTAAATGGATTTTACTGGCTCCCATAAGGCAGAGAAAAGCACATCCTTAAGTATAACTTCTATATTAAGACCATTGTACATGCTTATCTTATGATGCATATTATCCTGTTCCCATCCTAAAGATGTTTTTTTTTTTGCAGAATTGTGTTCAGCTTTTCCCAAGCAAAACAGTCCACACATGCTCATATACTCATACCACAAGGTACATTATTACTGTGTTTCGCCTGAGTGCTTCGAGCATGTCCTGCTCATTCAATAAATTCTTTGTAAATTAGATCCACGGCGGGTTTTCCCATCCATTCACATGAACGAGTCTGGGATGGAGAGAAGCCACATAACGCTCACCAGACTATATGAAAGAGGGTTGTGTGTGAGCAGCGCCACCGGTTCTGTCTTTTTCAATTGATGAACACGTCGAAGGGATATTTCTCATCTTTTCTCAGAACAACATTATGAGAAACTGACTCTTTGTGTGTCGGAGAGGCCCTGAAATAGCTCAGGGCCACGCTGCTGTTTCAAAAAAAGAAACCCACAGAGCCTTTTTTGCCTGAGCTGCCCATTTGCCCACTTCAGAATTGGGGGGCTTTGTGCTTTATAAGCAATACCAGAAGGAATGGCTACATGCAGCCAAGCACATCTGGGCACATCTGGATTGGATTGCACACGGAGAGACTGCGGCGACTGGGGTGAGCCTTACTCAGGCGGTGGCCATGTTCAGGACACTGTGTTTACGCTGTTGTCTAATAATGTTGCGAGGTTACACGCTGGATCTGGCCGAGGCCTTTCTGCGAGAGAGACCACTTGTCAGACGAGCATTTTGGCCAAGACAAACAAGTCGACAGGCAGCTCTAAATATGGTCAGAATTCCCATTGAGAGAAGTTCAGCTCCTTATATGAGCAGTTCAGTCTAGGAGTGTGAGGGACCGAGACCCAGCAGGGAGGAGGAGGGCTGGTAGTATGTGCACAAGTTTCTCACCACATGGTCGTACCAGAAGTGTGAATCATCTGTGGCAGAGGTGGCCACAGGGATGAAGTCATGCAGGGTAAACTGGAGGTTCATCATGTCCATCACGTCGCACATCCTCAACACAGATGTTTAAAGATATAATCAGTTGACTCAATCGGTCATCAAACATCCAGGACATCAGTCTAAGGCTCACAGATTCATTCGTAGTACTGCTCTCAGTACCTCTGTCTCAAAGGAGATACTTGTGCGTGTTTTTATGCAAAACTAGAAGATTGTTGCCTAATGTTAGGATCTCTCACACTTGACTGTAGTAACGTTCCCAGACAACACATTTAGTCAATATCTAACTATGTAAGCTGTCTTCTCTAATACCACACATAATGGCATTTTGTTACTCCATTCTTTTGTGCTTGAAATCAAATCAAATATTAGAAATTATCAAATATTAGTTTTCTTTAGCTGTATAATCTTTCTTCATTAGTTTTAAGTTTGAAGGGTGAATCCAGACATGTTTCTGTCACCTTTGTGTGTCTTCTTTCTCAGTATTTTCTTTCCATCCCAAATACAATGATACAGGGATCCCTTACAGTCTTAAAACAGTACTTTTGTCAAAGTTATGTATTTTAACTGCCCATATGGAAAAGAAACAGAAAAAAATTAAGACTAACTTATATGATTAATCTTGTAAGTGGCCACTTTTGCATTCTTGTCATACAAGATAATAAAAAGTAGTATAAGGATATTGTATACCATATAATATTCTGATAAATACCCAAATCATACAAGTTTCATTTTGTTTAAATTTACTAAGGATCTTATATCCGGATTCACTGTTGTATGCTTTACATATAAGTTTCTTACAAAGGAGATTTTATAAGATTTATATGTATATTTTCCATATGGGTGTTGTCACGTATATTCACATAAAGTGGGAAAATTAGCCAACACAGCAGCCTCTACTCATGTTCAGCTCACAAACTCCAGCTTTGGCCTTTTGTCGCACGAACAAGGACTTGTCAGCACTAAGTGATGTCATGCAGCATCTAACCCTGGAGCAAGTTTAGTTTCTGGACAGCTTCCACCCGGAGCGAGCCAGGCGGGGTTGGAATGAATTTACATATCAGTTGCCAAACACTCTTCCTCCTCTGCTTCCTTTCCACACTGGCATGTCTTGGATATGTTTGCGTGTGCTCTAATAACTTTATCTCTGGGTTAAAAGCCTGACTGTCCTCTGACTGATCAGTGTTTGAGGACACTTGTGTGACGTTGCTGCTGCTGTATTATTGGTCACACAGGCTGTCTGTCTCTCCTTAGGCGTGTCTGAGCCACCTAACTACCCTCTCAGTCCTCGTATTGTTGTGTTTGGTACGTAACTGTCTGCATGTATCTGCCAGTGCATCATTTACTTCACTTGTTATAACATCCTGCATGTTTTAATCTCCATGTGCACTGCTTGCTGTTTAAAGACATTAATCAATTCATCTGATTCCCTTTTCTAAAAATACTGTATAGAGACACATTATTTAATTTTCATCACAAACCAACCAGAAGTTAATCTGCATAAATCCAACCAGACTTCTTATATCAGCTTACCTCTCTTATCTTTATTACTCAGTTGGTCCATTTTGTTAATTTATGTTGTATATTTTCCATTTAGTCTGTTGCTAATTTAGATATTCACTTCATCACTTCATCTTATTATTTATTAGTCCTTTATATACATTGAAGATTTGTGTACTTACTTACCTTTCTTGCCTACTTATTTTGACATATTTTTCCACTTGATACGTTTGTTTACTTATTTTCTATATCGGCCCTTATTGTAATGTTGCTCTGTACACTTTGCTGCAGCAACACTGTCATTTTTTAAAGTGTGTGTGGGACGATTAAGGTATTATCTTACCTTATATTTCCCCTCCGTCTCCTCTAGATGCCCTCCTCGCTGATCTGGAGAACACCGGCTCTCCGTTAGCTCGGTGTCCTGTCTTGCTCACCTCTGACCCGCCACGAAACGTTGATTCTGATACCCAGCTGTCCACTGAAACCCGGCCGCCACCGCCCGCCTACACCCCACAGCAGGTACACAACCATCAGCCAGGGAGGGATTCACACATCTGCAGATTCTGATCTTTCACTGGTTTTTGAATCATTGTAAACTAAACACTCTCTATCTTTTTTTTCTCTCAGACTGTTTCTGCTGCGATGAAGTCTTCCCAAAACTCCAACCCAGACAAATTATACAGGTATCTCCATCCCTAACGTGTCCCTCTCATAGTGTTTGCATGTTGAATTGTATTATATTACATGTATTACTTACAGTAGATGTTCTCCAGTTTGGAGAAACAGACTGGAGCACCATTGTGGATAGGGCTGTCCACTGAAAAGAGAGGCCAAACAATAACAAAATCAGTTCAGGTGTATGCTGTATTTACAGTATTTTCCAACAGAGAAGTGAAAGTGAAACTTATCAGACATTTTTTTTTACAAATGGAGTCTGCAGGCTGTGAAATGAGCATAGATAATTCTATTTTTCTTATCAGAAAAGGCTGTGTGATAACAAGATAAAGCAGCGAAGATTAGAATAATTATTAATATAGCTGGATTCTGTAAATATATTTTGTCTGCCTCGTCCACAGCAGCACTTCTCCTGTCTGCTTCTCCATCATCTACTGTAGGTGCTACACTCCCTGTGGTTAAGCAGCTCTAACAAGCCTGCTTCAAAACACCCAACTATCCTTAAAAAACACCGTTAAGGCCAGATGAGAGTATTCTGCTGCTCCATGACTCATTTCAGAGTGGACAGAGTTCAAGAGTCATCCATGAGTCATGAGAACATGAAGAGGCCACATCAGTGGCAGTATGTTTCATTATCACTGTTAATTTTGCTTGTTCGCTTGCTTGTTCTGCTTTTATTGCAGCACGGTGTGTAAACCACGCTCTCCACGCACAACAGATCCTCCTGCTGCCTTCTCCTCCTCATCGCTGCTGGGAGGAGGTCTGAGTGAACTGGACCATCTGTTACAGGAGCTGAATGCCACCCAGTTCAACATCACTGGTCAGTGTGTTTTAAAGGCCTGCGTTTAAGTCTGAGGTGAATCTTTTCTGATATGACCCCTTGTTTTTGTCATCAGATGAGATCCTGGCCCAGTTCCCTTCTGCTAAGAAAGATGAGAGGGACAAGCTCAAGGACAAGGCCATGACCTCCTCCTCCAGGTACCAGATCAGTTCAGTCAGATTTTGTCTATAAAGTGTCACAAAATGGTTAAAATGTCAGTTTGTCCCAAAGCCCACGAAGACATATTCAGTGTTAATTTAATAGTTGACTAACGAATCGATTAATTGGTGCAGCCCTAATAGAATATAATAACAAGATATGTCAAAAGACTCAGTTTACTGTCACAGGAGTGTAAAGAAACCAGAAAATATTCATGTTTCAGAAGCTGGAATCAGAGTAGAGAATTTCGTTTTTTCTTTCTTGTATAAAATCCTCAAATTAATATAATAGCTCACTAACCAATCACTTAATTATTATAAGAGGGATACTGTTCTGCCAAAACTTGTTCCAGGTTAGTTCCAGGAAAGATCTTGATTAGTTTTAAATGCAGGTTAAAAACACTAACAGCCATCACCATAAATTTCATTATCAATGTTAATAAAGTCCCACTCTGTTAAATGTCGGGCCTTATGTATTGCTGGTGAAATAGTGTATTTTGTGGGTTTATTAAAAACAGAATTGTCTTTTTTATTCCAGCTCTGCGAAGCCTTCAGCGACGTCAGCCACGCTGGAGTTGGACAAACTGATGGCGTCTCTGTCAGACTTCAGAGTCCAGAGTACAGTAAGAGACCAAACAACCAAATAAATCTGTTTTTTTCTACCTTTCACTCCCAGCTGTTCGGGCTTTAACACAGCTCACGCTGGTTCATGCTGGGGTCATGAAGACGTTCACTTCACGATGACTTCACTGTTACCGTGCGGCCTGGCCACAGCACAGGCCTCCTGGTATAAATCAGTCACCAGATACACCCTGAAGACGGAAATTAGTCTCGGTGGAGATATTTTCCAGCCTCAAATATAACCTTGTATACTTGGAAGTTAGAGTTACAGATCTACATTTGGTATGGTACATAATGGCGCCATTCCTCTTCTCAAGGCGTCAGTGTGCTAGCATGTGAAGGAAGTCTGATGTTATAAGTTAGTTTAGTACCAGCTGTGGATCATAAACAAGCCTGAGCAGGAGGTTATGGGAACAGTGAAAACAGTTAAAAAGGAGGATTTCTCCACGGACATTGTTATTTATGGCCAAATACCAGCAGAACTAACAGTGTTTACCATCGTTGCACTGTGTTGTTATCACCATAATGTCAGTACGCTGAAAGATACTATTGATCAGGATTGTTTTTTTTCATCCATTTCTAAAAAATCACTTTGCAGCCAATGAACTTTTGGCAAAGGGTATCAAAAGTTATCGTCCACTTACTTTCTTTCTCTTTCCCAAACTTATTATATTTGGTCACTAAGCGTCTGACAGCCTCATGTGTGGATGTCAAAAGCCTTACCTTCATAATTTTTTTTTATGGCTGTTGATGAACGATACACTCTAAAGAACTAAATTCCCAGAGGCAGATGTGCCATCCATCATTCCCTGTTTCTTTCCCCAGCCAGCTGCACCTGTCAGTCCAGTGGTGACAGCACCACAGCAGCCCGCCGCCGCCCCCCCACAGGCCTCATCTGGCGGCTCGTTGGACAGCATGCTGGGACTGCTTCAGTCCGACCTGAGCCGACAAGGAGTTCAGACGTCCTCCAAAGGAAACTGTTCAGCTTGTCAAAAGCCAGTGGTAGGACAGGTGAGTTATCTGTATTAGACTGTGTATATCAATCTTCAGACAACTCAGATTTATTAATATTTGATTGTTAGAACCTGTGATGGGACAGTTGCTGGAATCATCAGTGGATGCTGTTCACTAATCAACTTTTCCCTATGCAGGTGGTAACAGCTCTCGGGAAGGTGTGGCATCCAGAGCACTTTGTGTGCACCGAGTGTGAGACGGAGTTAGGCAGTCGCAACTTCTTTGAGAAGGATGGACGGCCGTACTGCGAGTCGGACTACTTCACCCTCTTCTCCCCTCACTGTGCTCACTGCAACAAGCCCATTCTGAACGTGAGGGACTCGCTTGTGTCACATAAGTTAGAACTTAATTTGGACAGCTTGAATTTAATACCCCAAACAACCCGATGCCATTTAACTTTTCGTTCCTCTTGTCCTTCAGAAAATGGTCACCGCTCTGGATAAGAACTGGCACCCAGAGTGTTTCTGCTGCGTTAAGTGCAGCCGGGCATTTGGAGAGGAAGGTAATGGGTGGCACACATCCTGTCTGGGCTCAACACCGTTAACTGTGGCCTTCAGCAGGATCATACTTATATCCAGTCCCAACAAGCACTGCATGACTTTCAAGGTCCTAAGGTTGCAGAATGAGTAATAGATAGAAATCTGCTTGTCTTAATGACCCCTGGAGGCTCTGTAACCTTGCTTTAAACTCCCTAAAACTTTCAATTTGCATGGTTTTCAAATGAGAGCTAATGTTGTGTTATAAATGCAGTTCCACCCTGCCAAGAATTCAGGGGAAACACTGAATCTTTGGCATGACAAATGGTCAAACTTAAGCCTTTAAAAACTCACATCAGTAAAACCTTAAACCATAAACTTATTAAAGTTTTATGTTCCACAAACCATGTAGAGTCATGTAGAAAGGTTTCAGGCACTTTTCTTCCCAGCATCATCCAGTTAATTTAACATTATTAAAGGAACATCTTGAACTTAACTGTGACCGTGTTTTCTTCAGGTTTCCATGACCGTGAGGGCCAGCAGTACTGCCAGCAGTGCTTCTTGACTCTGTTTGCTTCCCGCTGTCAAGGCTGCAGCCAGCCCATCCTGGAAAACTACATCTCTGCTCTGAACTCTCTCTGGCACCCTCAGTGCTTCGTATGCAGGGTGAGTGTTTCTCTGTGGGGTTTGAGGGCCGCTTATAATAGTAATAGCGTATGTTTCATTTGATCCTTGGTGTGTCATGGTTACTGTTCTTTCTCTGAGATAGAGTCAGGTCTAACTTAAAGGTTCTCTGTAGTTATTCAGTCTGTATACTTGAAGTTTCACAAGCATGCTGGATGTATTTCTTCCTCCATTAAAATAATTTGCAAAGTTGTTATTTAGCATTTTTAAATGTGTTGTTAACACCCATGTTTACTTATTAGTGGTCGTCCTCACTGCTGTTTTTGCCATGTAACCACCAACTTCTGATCGGTGGAGCTTTCATGCGTATTGCAAGAGACCCACAATAAACTGTACGAAACAGAGGTTTAAAGGGTACCTTTAAATTAATCCTGGAGTCATGACCTTTGTTGAATGTCAGGCCAAAGATCTGAGCCCAAGGCAAAAGCAAACCAAGCACTTGCTTAGGGCCCTCTGGCCTCTAGGAGGCCCCCAAGAGCTTTGAAAAAGGGGAGAATAAGGAGAAAGATTCTAAGGACCCAGAGAGGGCCCTAATATAATCACATTACTGACAAAATAATATGACACTGAGTAATAAACTCACAGTCACACATTTACAATGTATTGATAACACTAAGTTTATTTGTTTTGGAAATATTTCTCAACAAAATTATTCTTTTCATGGGGCCCAAAATCCTGAGTGTATTATTATGATCATTATTATTATTATTATTATTATTGTTATTACAGGGACCCATTTTCAAGAGAGACCTGTATATTCAGTATAGACATATAATAGGTGTCAAAGTACAGTAATGGAGGGCCCCAAATCCAAATTTTGCCTAGGGCCACCTCTGCCAAGGACACCATTAAGGACAATGAGGTCAAGTCCTTATTAATGGGACTTTAGGAGGTTTACTTATGTATTTTTTTTTTTGAAGGAACAATGCACATCACTCAACATCACTGTCAATATACCAGTGATAGCCAAAAGGTTCATTTTTAACTGGTGTCCTCTGGCCAGATGTTAAATGATCGATTAAAACAATAGTAAACCAGGGAAGTGAGTTTTACTGTTTTTACGAGAAAAATAAACGAATAAAATTAGAAATACAATGAAAAGAACCTAGTACACACCACTGCAATCACCCCACTGAGCACCAGACCATAATTTAGGAAAATACAATTCTCAGACATGTTTGAATGCATATTTAAACGAAGAAAAACAAGAAGAGAAATATGCATGTGCATCTTTTTAAAAATCCTTGCAGTTGCATTGCAAATGACTCTTGGGAAATTTCTGAGACTGATATTTGTTTTGCAATGAAGCTGATCAATGACCAGCAGATTAGACATGGGCTGTGATGTGGACACGCGTGTAACTGTGAGCGCGGTGTTCCTGCGTCCTCAGTAAAACCATCATGTCAAAAAAGGTTTTTAAAGAAAACTAAAAGTCATTTGACATGACCTGACACTAATTACAGCTCCACATGTCACTGTGTCTCTCTCACGATCAGGAGTGCTACAGCCCCTTCGTCAACGGCAGCTTCTTCGAACACGAGGGCCAGC
Organism: Synanceia verrucosa; assembly: GCA_029721515.1. Lineage (NCBI taxonomy): Eukaryota > Metazoa > Chordata > Actinopteri > Perciformes > Synanceiidae > Synanceia > Synanceia verrucosa. Next base: position 25,785,699 of record CM056550.1, read on the forward strand.
CGCTGTGTGAGGCCCACTACCACCAGTCCCGCGGCAGCATGTGTCAGGCCTGCCAGCAGCCCATCCTGGGCCGCTGTGTCACCGCCATGGGGGCCAAATTCCACCCTCACCACCTCGTGTGTCACTTCTGCCTGAAGCCCCTGAGCAAAGGCTGCTTCAAGGAGCAGGAGAACAAACCCTACTGCCACCCCTGCTTCATCAAACTCTTTGGTTGAGCACTCGGCAGGACTCTGCCTCCCCCTCCTCCTCTGGGTCACAAAGTGGAGAAGCTGTATGACTCTGAGTTCTCAGTTTGTTTGTTTTTTACTGCTGGAATGAGGGTGGAGCTGGTCTCTTTCTTGGTTTTAAGAATACTAGAGTTGATAGAGGGAGGGGAATAAAAAGAGAATCATCCAACCCAATTCATTTCTGTTTATTTCACAATAAAAGTAGACTGTCCTTGAACTGTCAGTGTGAAATATAACTCCAACTTTGCTTAGACAGGTACAAAATGATTCCAAATGATTTTATTTCATGTATGTGAATCCTTTACATACTGTATTGATTCAAATTGAATATTGAAAAAATAACTATTTTGCCAAAGGTAGAAAGGAAAAAAAATGTGCAAAAAATCCCCTTTAATATATTTGCTTTATATTGCAAAATGTGTAAGTGCCACTGCAACTGCATTTATATATTGTATGCTGACTGCTATTTACTTTAATGTTTTGTGTAAGCTCTTGTTTGATTGTCAGATATTTTGCTGTATTCTTTCACTGTTGCTCTATGCAATTTGCCAAAAACGATCCCAAAGAATAGAATAAAGGAGAACACACTTTGTTTTGTTGTTGCGTGAATGAATCAGTGTGAAATGTGAAGGAGACAAAGAGAAAGAAATTTATTTTTTAAATAACTAAATCAAGCAACTGTGACTTATATGGCAAATTCACACGGAAAAATAGCTTCAATTTATTTTCTAAAAAACAGCATGTGCATGTATAACAAGTGAAATATATTTTTTTCACAGGCACAGTTAAACGCCATCAGAAATTCACATATAAACAGACAATAAAAGCACAGATCTGACAAAAAAGCAAAATAAACAACCAAATACAACAAATAAAAATAAATTAATTAATCAAAAAAAAGGGGGGGGTGCAATCATCACAACCTGAGATGTCAAAGTAAAAAATATGTTTAGAAAAATAATTTACATGCATGTAAATAAATGAAAATAGAGTGAGTGAAGCTGGATTCATTGTGAATTCATTATAGTGAATTAACGACACAAAGCAAATAGTCATGCAGTCATAAGGTTGATTAATAGATTAAATATGTGGTCAGTTACGAGGTAGAAAATGTGATTAAAATAAACTTTGGCCACTAGGTGTCACTGTTTGCTCACCGACTTGAGCTTAACTATTTTAAAATCCTGAAGGTGTCCAGTTTTTTTTTTTTTTCTTTAATAACAGGATAATTAGGATTAACTAATTAATAATAAAACAAATTCCCCAAAACACATAAAATATTAACAGACTGTAAGCAAAGCCGACAGCGACGGACGCCGCCTCTGCAGCTCCCAGGTGAGTTCATTTAGAGGTTAATGAGGCAGCAGGTAACCTCACAGGTAGCCTCACAGAAGAGAGACACAGTGACCTGCCGGCGTCAGGTGGCAAAAAACAAAACACAAATCACATAATGAGTGATTCAGAACAGCAACAAGTAAGTGTGTGTCGTTTAGCTGCTGTTTTATTAAGGAATAATGGAATATTGTTTTATTGTGTGAACTGCAGCTCTTCACTTATGGTGTCCACAACTGTGCATGTTAAATGAAGGAAACACTTATTCTACACTACCTCTTTGCACAGCACACATTTTATTTTGTTATATTTCTCACGTGCTGCCTTTTAAGTTGCCCTTTTTGCTTTTTAATCTCATGGTTCATGGTGGATAGCAAAGGAAGTATCTCATTGTACAGGGAAACATGTTTCCTTACTGTTCACATGAATAGAAACACTTTGAGTCTTGTGTTTAAATAAATAAGTGGATTATAATGATGTTTCTGCTCACTGTGTGTTTTAACCCCGCAGGAGGCTAAAAACGAGCCTCAGTGGCCTGAGAATGGAGAAGAGTGGAGTGATGGAGAGGAGGGGACGAGTATGGACTGTGGTCTTCTGCAGGCCATGGCTGAGGAGGATGAGGACATCAACGTCTACAATGAGGAGACGTTTGGGATGGGTGTGTAGATGTGTTACACTAAAGTTCCCAGCTGGGTAGAAGGACAGAAATATAAAATGCTCTTTGGCTCGAACTAATGACAAATGTTCACCTTTTACAAAATAATTTTCCTACTTGCAATGAATCAGTTGAGAAGATTAATACCACTCTCATCTGTATGGTAGATATACAGTCATGGAAAAAATTATTAGACCACCCTTGTTTTCTTCAATTTCTTGTTCATTCTAATATCTGGTACCACTAAACGTATAATACAATGAACACAACAAAAAATGCAGCTGGTCTCATAATACTTTATGTCCTATTTGACATTCTTAAGCTTAATTGATTCCCAGGGTATATAAGAGGCCATTTCATGTCACAAGCAGCACTGCACATGCAAAGGCCTAGAGTGGTTTCCTGCTTACATTCAAGCCGTAGCACAACTCAGAAGTTGTCAGCTCTCACATAATGCCTAAAACAAAAGAATTATGTGAAGCAACAAAGGCAGCCATCTTGGCACTGCTGGAAATTGGCATGAGTGAGAGACAGGTAGCGAAAAAACTGAAGATCTCCAAGACAGCCGTTCATTCCAACAAAAAAAACCAAGCTGAACATGGCACTACCAAATTGCTACCTGGCCGTGGCAGGAAACGTCTTTCTACCCCACGAGATGACCGTGCACTCATCCGTTCCTGTGTCAGGAATCGTCGTCAGACCTCCAGGGACCTTAAAAATGAGTGGGCACTGTCGAGAAATGTGACTTGCTCGGCAAGGACAGTTCGAAACCGACTTGTTGAAGCTGGTTTGAAGTCACACAGAGCACGCAAGAAGCCCTTCATCAATGAAAGGCAGAGGAAGGCCCGGTTACTCTTTGCTCGAGACCACAAGGATTGGACTGTTGATGATTGGGCTAAGGTTCTCTTCAGTGATGAATCCAATTTTGAATTGATGCCCACTCCAGCCAACTTACTGGTTAGGAGGAAGCCTGGAGAAGCTTACAACCCAGACTGTCTTGCCCCTACAGTAAAACATGGGGGTGGATCAGTCATGATCTGGGGTTGTTTCAGTCTGAGTGGAACAGGGCAAATGCAATTGTGTGAAGGCCGAATGAACCAGGTCAAGTACAGGACTACCCTTGAAAACAGTCTTCTTCCATCAGCTGGAAAACTCTTTCCTGCCTCGAATGACTGGATTTTCCAACAAGACAATGCCCCTTGCCACACGGCAAGGTCAGTTAAAGCCTGGATGGAGAACCACAACATTCGCACCATGCCTTGGCCTGCTCAATCACCAGATCTTAATCCAATTGAAAACCTGTGGAAAATCATCAAACTCAAAATGGAGAACCACAAGCCCAAAAACAAAGAAAATTTGTTTGAATTTGTCCAACAGGAATGGGCTGCTGTGACAGCAGAACAATGTCAGAAGCTGGTGGAGAGCATGCCAAGACGCATGGCTGCAGTCATCAAAAACAATGGTTATGCAATCAAGTATTAACTCTTGTGTGTATCATGTGTTTAAAGCAAACAGAAAAGAAAACATGGAATGCTTAAAAGTAGTGTTTTTGGCGGTACAATGCCATAGCTATTGATGTAAGAATTTAAGTAATTTTGGTTATTATCAAGAAAACCATGGAAAATGAATAATCCTTAGTTCTTAAATTAAACTCTCATGAGCTATTTTTGTTGTTATCATTATAATTGTCCAAACAAATGTACCTTTAGTTGAGCCAGGCATTAAAATTAACAAGAAATTGAAGAAAACAAGGGTGGTCTAATAATTTTTTCCATGACTGTATATTTGGAGCCACATCTTAGCTTTGACACTGGTGTCAGGGAGAAACTGCAAGCCTGACTACCCAAAGTTTATATAATCCTCCTACCAGCATCTCTAAAGATCTACAAGAATCAGAATCATTAATCAGAATTTTACATATCAGAAAACAAACGTCAAATAATACATATTGTTAGTTAATAATAATTTATTTAATAGAACAGATTGAAACTGTGTATTGTGGAGGAGTCTGGAAATAGTTTTCCATCATTCCACACCTAATGAACAGAAATCAGCAGAACATCTTGAGACATCGTCTTTCCTCAATAAAGAAAGGAAATGTGTACATGCATAAATGTATGCTGCCTTTCTGAATCTCAGAACATTTCAGAGGATCACAGGTAAAGACGACGTGTTGTAAAGTATCAGGACTCACCATCCAAAAACATGCATGGGGATTAGGTTAATTGTCTAATTTAAATTGACCGTAGGTGTGAATGTGAGTGTGAGTGGTTGTCTGTCTCTATGTGTCCTGTGATGAACTAGAGACTTGTCCAGGGTGTACCCTGCCTTTCACTCTAAGACAGCTGGGATAGGCTCCAGCCCCCCCCACGACCCTATGTGAGGATAAGCTGTAGAAAATGGATGGGTGGATTTACTGTAGAAAACTGCTAACATGAGTTTATGGGCTGGATGGATCATGGATCATGAACTGCTCAGCTGCATCACATTAGATGGCATCTAAAGAAACCTGCTAACATCACTTGGGCCAGGTTAGTTGCTGGTGTGATGCAGCTGAGACAAAAAAGCCTGTTTTTAATAATGTGAAGACTGAACATCCATTTTAAATCAGGCACTGACTGAAAAAAAGCTGACTAAATGTTCTCTCCATTAAACCTTAAATGCTGATGACTCATCTTTCTGTGCGTCCCTCACTGTTTCTGCATCTCTATGTATTGTAGATCTCGATGCACACGGGACCACAGAGGATCCCAGCAACGGTCTCCATGAGTTTGGAGAGCTGACGCCTCCAACACAAACACCTCCACCACCTCCACCAGACCTCAAACCATCATCCCCCCACAACTCCCACTCCCCTCCCAGACAGAGGCCACAGTACCTGACCCGGGCTCCTCCAGGGCAGCGTGGCAGAGTTAGGGGACCAAGAGGAGGGCTGGGCAGGGGCCAGATGTTTGAGGACCCAGCTGTGATGAGGATAGTGGAGGGGCGACCGAGCCTCAAGGTGATTTAGGTTAATTACCTCCACCAAGGAGGTTATGTTTTCACCGGGGTTTATTTATTTGTATGATGGTTTGCTAAATAACTCAAAAAGTTATGAACAGTTTTTGACAAAATTTTCAGGAGAGGCCCGGAAGTGGCCTAACTTAAAACTGATTAATTTTTGGTGGTGATCGCATCCGATTCGACGACCCCACCAAAAATTAATCGATTTTAAGTTAGGCCACTTCAGGCCAATCCTAAAAAAATGTCAAGAACTGTCCATAACTTTTTGAGTTACTTTGCAAACGGACAAACCAACATACAAATAAGCAAGCCCCAGTGAAAACATAACCTGCTTGGTGGCGGGGGTAACTTTAAATAAAAAGTCGCCGCGGCGGAGGTCTGAGTCGCTCTCTGAGTGCTTTTCTAGTTCATTGATAATTTCAAATGGATGTGACAGCTCTCTCGTAGCAGCTTGTCTTTATTTTCATCTGTTTTTTGCCTCTAAGACTCTTGACAGCGCCATAGTGGACCTTGGGAAAACCATGTACCAGAAGACCTTTGAGGATGATGTAAGTGCCAGCTGTTTGTCTGTTCACACCGCCAGTGTATGTTGTTTGATGTTTATTTTTTCTTTCAGTACATGTCCCCCTCTTCCAGAAAGACAAGAAGAATCTCAGGATCAATACTTCAGGTTAGGATCACTAAACAGCATGTTACAGTCTGTATGACAGTGCTTTATTTTAACAGTCTGATTTCATTCTGTTTCTTAGGACAGTGCTGTAGTGTGTGTGATTAACGGTCACAGAGGCAGAGGTCAGCACCTGACCTCTGACTACCTGGACATGCCATATCCTGTCCCTCCCTTCAGGGGCAGGAGAGGCGAACCCAGAGGATCCTACGCCAGGAGGCAGTTTGGCCCCAGAGGGCCCTCCCAGGTGGAGTATATATTTCACTTCTTTGAACAGGAGTAGTTTGACATTTTGGGTTCTTCACTTAGTTGTTGACTGTTGGACAAGAGCAATGATACGACTCAATTAATATGCAGCTGTAAAGCTCACAAATTATTGAAACAGAAAAGAAATGCTAAAAACGATATCCTAGTATTTCACCTGCACTGTGAGGTTGCCAGGCAACCAGTGGTAGCCCCATGAAATTGCTGCACCCAGCCAAGAAATAGACTGGCAAGTTCCATCCATATTGCAGTTATATTGGGTTTAAATCTGAATTTCTCGACATGTTAGTCATGAGCAGAGGTGCTGGTCAGCAGATCTGTTACTTGTAGTGTGACTTGCTGTTTCACGTGTTTCCGGTCTTTAATTTAAACTAACAGTGTGCTGCTGGCTTCATCACCATATTTATTCTACAAACGTGAGACATGGTTTCTTGAGACATCTTCTTTTCTCAATATATACAAGACAGTAAATGTACTTCCTAAAGTGTTGAACTATGCATGCGCTGCCTTAATGAATTTCAATGTTTTGTTTTGTTTTTTTTCTTGCAGATGCATTCATCCATGGCACCAGGATCACCCATCTTCTCACGTCAGCCGTTAACCCCACGGCAACATTACAATCAGGTTTATTCTATAACAAATTAGAGCAAATGTATTCACAAAGAGCTAAGTATGTCTCCTTGTCAGTCCTGACCCATGTTATTTTGTGCTGAATCAGACAGGGGGCTTCATGTTTCCTACTCGGCCTTGTCCCTCCACTCCTCAGTCTCTGACTCCTAAGATGATGCAGCTTCGCTTTGGTGCCAACTCACCGAGGCCATCCCCCTTTTACAGCCCTTCGTCTAATCCAGTGCAGCATTTCAGGCGCGTCATGATCTCGTGTATCTCACAGGAATGTTTGATTTGTGGCTGGAAGCATTTGTCAACGTTGTTTGAGTGTCAAGTGAATTTATGTCTTGGCAGTCTTGTTCGTCCCTCATGAGTATGTAAAACTCTCCATTGACCTGACATTCATAAATTTCAAACAATCTCTGCTATAAATGTGTGTATTTACGGGGTAAGGTTGGCCTTCAGCAGATAAAACATGCAGCTGTGAATCCAAAAAATATATCTGTTTATGTAAAGAATGAAGCAGAGGAGTGACTTGTCTGGAGTCCTTAACAAGATGAATGCTACAGTACAAGTCCCATGATTTCAAACAGTAAACATGACATAAACTTATCATCAAGATAAAGTGTCTTTACTCTTTGCTTATGTACATGTGATGTTGTCTGACCCACAGGTACCCCGGTCCTGTCACTCAGCTCCACCCACAACATAAACGACTCCTTAGTCAAAAACAACGCCTGTTCCAAAGGTTTGTGCCTTCAGTACTTATTTTTTTTCACCATGTTATAAAAACAGTTGAAGCTTATTTATTGGAGAAATATGACCTGTGTTTGTAGAAAACCAGAGTACTGGGATCCCTACTGTAATCTCATGACAGCCAAAGAGAAGGAGTGGATCACCAGGCTGCAGATGATTCAGCTGCAAAGTGAGAATCCATACCATGAGGACTACTATTACCAGGTAGGACACCTTTACTCTATGTCTTCATGTCACCTTTGCTTCACGCTGAGCGTTTCATAGCATTTCAACTTTCTAACTTCATAGGAGTACTATCGGCGAATGGAAGCTAAGATGGCAGAGGAAGAGCTGGGCATCAGGAGCAAGAGAGAGCCGCCCAAGCTCACCACACCGTACATCACCAAAACTGATGCTTATGCCCCAGGTTTTTTTTTTTTTAATGCTATTTTGCTAATTTGATCTGCCCAGAATGATTCCAGCCTTCATTTATCACAATGTGTTCAAAACAGAAAGCCTCAAGAGGAGCAAGTGCTGCTCACTTCTTCGCCTCAGGCTCCATACAGGCTGCCCTGCCTTAGAGGTGAAGGTTGTAAACAGCCTGGAAGGTTTACACACAGACACTAGTTGTGACTGAAACGGATACGGCCAATTCAATTTTTAACTTTTTGTTAAATTAACTTAACTTAAGGTTAAAAATAATAATAACAAAAATGAATAATAATCTGTTTTGTGTCCGCTCCCCTTCTGAAACCGGACCTGCACCGATGTCTCTATCTAATCAAGCTTGTTCATGTTCTTCTACCACAGTAAAAATGTTTTGCTCTTCCAGTGGTGCACATTGAAGGCTCTCTGGGTCAAGTCGCTGTGTCCACATGTTACTCCCCTCGCCGTGCCATCAGCGCAGTTCATGCAGTCCAAGCTCAGGGTCCACTCGAGGTGACGTTTTGAGACAGTTTCTAGCATCTTAGAAGTGTGTTAACCTGAGTTCCTTGACGCTGACGCATATTTCCACATTACAGGAACAAAAAGACATCAGGCAACAGCGGTTAGAGGTCTTCAGCAAAATAGAAACGGTACACGGTGATTGCTTTCTTTGTCGTGGTGACTGGCTTTATATTTACCTTCTCCAACACTCGGTCACGTCTGTTCTGCCCTGCAGTTGTACATGGTTCTGTTGGAAGTTGAGGAGGCAGAGAGGACGAAAAACACTGTCTTGTCTGAAGCAGAAGAAAGGAGGTTGATGGAGAAGTCACAGGCGAAAATAGAGCACATCTACTCCCAGCTGCAACATCACAATCCCCTGTGAGTTACACACACCTCACCACTTTCAGGAAGTGAAATGAATTTAAATGTATGTATGTGTCTACCTTTGTTGATGAAGCTGTACTATTATAGTTGGTTAAAATGTTCGATGCATTTTGAATTTGAGAAAGACTTTTCTGAAATGTGTTGATGTAGAGATTCAGGAGGGGAGTTTCTTCCTTTCCTGCTGGTGTCAAAAGGCAAGAAGCTTCTCGCCCGTCTGCTCCCGTTCCTGAAACATGATACTGCCCTGAAGATCCTAAGCGTTGTGACCTCCAACCTTCCTACACTGATGAGCAGAGATCCAGACGAGGTAGGGGAGTATGCTCCACTCATCTGAGCAAAGACTGAGCTGTAGTTTAAAGTATGGATACACCAATGATTCATATCCTAAGGTTGAAAATTAACTTTCGTACCTAAAGCCTCTTTTTTCCCTTGTAGCGATAAAAGGAAACAAATGCATGTTTTGGATAGTGTGATATTAAATTCAGATTCATCATATCACTGTCCTTGTATCCTCTTTTTAGGCCTTACCAGTGCTCTATCCACCTCTTCGAAATGTGATTGGAGGCCTGTCGTTCAGTCAGCTAATTGTTGTTCTCAAAGATCTGACGTCATCAGAGTCTCTGCCGTCATACGAGACCCTCACACTGGCATGTCAGAACAAGGTCTGCACTTCCTTTTGCTCAATGGCTTCTATTTAATGATGGTTTTGCATGTTTTCTGACCTTCTCTTTCCCTGTCAGTTCGGACTGTCCCTGCTGTATGCTCTCCTGTCCCAAGGAGAGAAGCTGCTGTCCTCAGGTGTTCCTCTTGAGCCCAGCATCGGTGACTTTGAGACCTGGTGGGGATTTCAATGCTCATATCCTGTGGCAGGAGATCATTTTAACATCCTTTATAAAATCTTGACATTTGGTGTTGCTGTTGTCTTTCAGGACAGACACAATATTCCAGGTGGCAGGACAGCTGTCCCAGTGTTCGCTGGTGGAGCCGCTCCTCCTGCCGTCAAACCTGCTCACTCTGTTCTGCCGTTACCTGGACAAACGCACTGTGCATCAGCTGAAAAGCAACATGGAGTAAGTCCTTTTTAAACATGCGCATATATGAGAGGATGTTTTTACACTGTATACTCATATCATTACAAATATTTTTATTTAGATCTGCAACTGGATTCCTGGCTCTTGCATCTTAAGGTGGAGGTAAGCTAATGAGGCTCGGCTGACGTTGTGCTGAGCAAAAGATATCAGGAGCAGGACTACAGCTCTGACAAGAAAACCTCCTCAGTGTTCATTAATAACAGGAGACTGTAATGTACAAAATGCTTTGATTCTTATTTTTTTTTTCCCCCCTTCTCCCTCAACCCTTCACATTTTTGCACAAACTGTTTCCCTTTTTTATTTCCTTTATCTGGTCGTTTTACTTTCCTCCCTTTGGTCTCCAGTAGGTGACATCAGTGAAAGTTATTCTGAAACCTGATGTCTTTTTTTGTTTTAACTTTTCAAAACAATTGTTGCCATTATTTCATGAATTTAGCATACACAGTTGGTAATGTTACATTAACTCTAGATGGAGCTGATTTACTTCTATTTAATCCCAGTTACATTCAGAAAGGAAACTTGAGGTATCACTTACTAGATAAATGTGTTGGATCAGATATTGGTGGCCAGGTTGAGGATTGTATAGTAATTTATGATTGTACAGCTGAATCTATATGTTCATTATTATAATAACCATTAAGGAAGTGGCATGGTCCATCAACGTAAGCCATGCAATTTATTTTTTTTTTTGTAAAAAGGCATGCATTGTGTGTACAAGTGTAGCAGTACTAAATATAATGTATTTGTATTTTTATTTACTATATTAATTTGGAAACAGTTATAATTTATTGCACCCTTATAGAGCACTTGCAACACAAATAAAAAAAAAAAATCTTGCTTAAAAATCCTTAGCCCCCAATCTCTTAACTCTCTTTGTACTTTGAACTGTTAAAGTCCTGGGCATTGGGTAGTAATCAAGGCTGTTTGAGGTGGTGCAAAGAAGATATTCACCACCTTAATACTCATTGGCTTTTCATGGTTTTAAAAGAGTTGCGTGGAAACTACAGTTTTGAACAGTTTCATAAGCCCACAACAGAAAAAGACGCATGGCAAATAACAATAAAGAAAAGATAACTAATGCTTAATGGTTATTTATACTCCTAAACAGCAGTGGGATCCAAACAATCAGGAAGTAAATCTAAAGTAAAGAAAACAAGAATTAACACATTACTTAATTATATTAAGTTACATGGGCAACATTTCTTTTTGTCACTTTTAGTTTTGTCAATGACCAAGAAAATGACTCAAACAGGATGACTGTGGTAGAGAGATGAGATCACTGGCAGCAACAGTGGTGTGAAGCAGACAGGAGCCAAACACTGAATCCTGATAATTAATATAATTGGTTACTTGTTTGAATGTGATTATAACAGCTGACTCTATGTGCATGTATGTCTTCACTAATCCTAATACTTTGTAAAGTAATGCTCCATAAACTACTGTAGTGTCTGACACCAGACTATGTAAAGGCTCCATAAGGTCTGAATGCTGGCAGACATTTGAGATTTCCTTTTTGCCTTGCAGCAGGCAGAAACATGCAGGGACCAGGCTAAACAGTGTCTCACTGAGGTCAGGACAATACTGAACTAAATGAAGTTTGCCATCATTTAGTACATCGCTTTGCATCCATTAAATATTCACTCTAGCTTTTACATATAAGAAATATACAATAGATTAAGTAACAATAAAGACTGTCACTGGCTGTCAAATAAAACCAAACATGAATGTGTAGTTAATGGTGTTTAATATTATTACAAATATTATGATTAGGACTTTTAGTTGTAAGGTATAAGTCCTTTTTATTTACCCACACCATGGTGTCTGTTATTGATAACTCCCTCTTTGTCTTACAGAGGTTGGTGCATTAATTTCCCCAGCTCCTGCTCAGATCTCTGACTGTACGCACAGCTGTAGGTCTGGGTTTGTTTGCAGCAGCTGTAAATCAGTGTTAAGTGAAGCTGTATTTCCAGTGCCAGCCAGCTGCACACATCTGGGCAGGAAGATCCATTGCAGACACAGCTGTGTGGAGCCAGAATCCTTGTTAAACAGTGGTTCTACTGTGGTCTTAGGCACACGTTTGTTTTGTTTTTTTGTTCCAAGGAGCAACACACTTACATCATAACCTGTGAGTGTGTGTGTTAGGTAAATATATTAATTGCCTGTGGCTTTTAAGCATAATGACCTCTCCAACCCTCAACAGTTGAGCACAGACTTGAATTTTTCACTTGGCACAGTGGTCACTCACAGAAACTACATAACCCAGCAGCAGGCACTGACAATGCTAACATGCTGAGCTGAGTAGGTAAAATGTTTATCATGTGAGTTAGATGTTGAAATGCCAACGTTAGCACTAAACACAACTTGTTGTTGTGGATCTTTAGTCATAAACCAAAGAAATATTGGACACATTGAAATTTTGACCTGAGGATGTGCAAAATACAATTTAGACACTAATGTCTGGACCCGCTTTCATGGCGATCTATTCAATAGGTGTTGAAAATTTGAACTTAAAGTTGTCATGATTCGTTGTCTGGGGATCATGAATGTCTGAACAAAAATAATTGTCAGATGCGATTGTGCACACTGGGATTTAAAGCATTAATCTACATGCACGTCATATTTAGCAAAGTCAACCTCAAGTGTGGTACTGTGTCCCTTGCTGTGTGTCATGCTAATCTGCATGAATCCCTTGAATGCTGGACGAGTAAAACCATGACAACTTCAATATTTCCCGAAAGCGATGAGAAGTTGAAAAGACACATTTGTTACCAGGTGGAGAAATGTTAGACGGATGGTTTGTCAGTGGCAGCGGAGATGGAGAGGGACTTTGAGCAGCCAAGTATGTGAGAGGTCTGGGTAGGCTTGGAGGTGAGACGTTGACCTCTCCTTGACCCCATAAGAGGAGGATTTGGACTTTAAGTGAGGAATCTATGTGAAAGGTGAGATATCTTTCTCTTTTTACTCACTTTTCTTTTTTTAAATATACAAGGGGCCGCTCAGTGTGATGGCTGCGACCATGGAGACGGAAAGAGGTGTGAGTGGAGGATAAAGCTCTCAAAGTTTCCATCATCTCTCTCCTTTTAAACTGGTTTCTCTGCATCTTGAAGTGATGTCATTCCAGTCATAAAGTCCATTCACAAAATAGGAGCCCAGAATTGTTGCATGTTGAGCTTTCTGTACAGTGTATCGTTTGTTTTAGTTTGCAGAAACATTGGAACTAAATGCTTCAAAGTACATATGAAAACGTCACTTTAAACCAAATATTGTGACGAAACCGCTGCTTGTTCATATCCCTGAGAGTCACTGAGTTTTTTTTTTTTTTTGAGAGTTTTTAATGTATTAGGGCATGTTTTATATATGTTCCTATTTTAGAGTGACTTCTGTTTTCTATGTGCTATATTTGACCTGACCACAGCTTATTTAAATATTTTACAGCTCACTCTGTTTCAGACAAATATTTGCAGCTTTGCATGACATTAGGAAGCACTGGCCAAACCCTTGATTTTAAAATTCTGCGTAGATTTGTTTGTCTTAAGGATATGTGCTTTAGACATTAGTCTTTATAAAGTACGTAAACTATGAGGATGACCGCCTTTTAAGCCATCATTTGTGATGCACCGTCCAAGAGTTCATCAGTCATTGTCCAATCTGCTGGACGCCCAGATCTCCCTTAAGTGTTAATGTACTTTAAGTGGCCAATTATTTAGTTAGGGTGTGTACGCCTCAGTGTCTGTCCCAACAAGTAGGGGGAGGATCTGGAGAGCAGGGGCATCTATAAGCAGAAGGAAGGAGGGGCACCTCAGACCAGAGTGTATATCTGACCCTCACCCTCAGGGTACATTGCCCACTCCACATCATCTCTCCTTCTTACGCTCCTTCTTCTCCTGTTGGCTCCAAGACGTTTTGTTTTTCAATTTTCCCCTCCAGGTCCACAATGTTGGGACGACTACTACTTCAGAGTGCGGTGGTCCTTTGGCTGGTGCAGACAGCACATACAGGGGGTGAGTGAATTCCTGGGAGTGATGTTTCTGTAAATTAACTATCATCAGTTATCATCAATCTGCATCATCTATTCAAGACAGTAACTGTCCATCTTGTGGTAAGAGCTTTCTTAAAATAAATGCAAAGGCATTAAGAAATTCAACATGTTAATTGGATGATTAAGTCAAATGGACCAATTCAAACCTTCCAGTCACTGTTAGTTGAATGCCTCCAGCTGCATAGTTTATTCTGTCTTATGTTGTGTAGAGTCACAGTAATGTGTCTGTTGTAGAGAGCAGATGAAGGACTTGTCTGGTGAGTTAGGAGCTGACATGTGGCCAAGAAGGATGATGCCTGTTAGCTGGCACTGCACTTTGCCTTCGTACATGAGTCATTTACATTTCACAGTGTAAAACTACACTACCCACATTTCTCTGCTTTTGAAAATGGGTTTATGTCAGAAAATCAACCATATATATGACTACTAATAAATATTTTTAATAAATATATAAATATATATAAAGCCCTTACATTGATTTAAGTAACTTTCTCCTCTTATAAATAGAATTTGTCATTACAGGTAATTTAATGTCATCAACTGCAGTATGTTGTGTGTCTGAACTCTATGAGTCTTTCTTTGTTCCTTTATTCACCAATATACAATTTGTTGATAAAATGAAATGAATAAAAATACTGTGGAAATAAAGAGGTAATAAATAAATTAAAAATCAATAAGTGGAACATCATAAAGCAAAAAGAAAAGCGAGTGGAGAGAAAAAATAAAAATAAATAATACATTTATATTTGATTTGTGGCGTCAGCTCACCAGCAGCAGACTAGATCTGAGAAGTGCTGAATTAATTCATGAACTGCTTTAGTTGAACGCATATTTTTGCAGAGCTGATTGTTGTTGCACTGACATTTGTCATTTTAGGAGGTGCAACTGCAACCACTACAAAATGTAGATTTCTTTTCACCTACTTTTCCAGTTTGGTAGTATTGTTCATTATAAGCGTAACTGCAAGATACAGATCAATTGAGTTTGCACCATTTCTGGACTAGATCCTCCTTTTAAAGATGTTTCCATATTACTTTCTAATTGGTTAAACAAGATTCGCTATTAGTTTCACTTAGGTCTATATTAAAAACACCAGAATTATAAGATCTTAAACAGAAATCAAATCAGGGAAGAGCTTGTTGTTTCTCTATATTCTGTAAAACTGTGTTTAAAAAGCTCCAACACTGCTGCTCCAGTCTTGTGCAGTGACACAGTTCAACCTGCTGTGTCTTGAGGAGATGAAAAAAGATGAGACAAATGTCTTTCAGGCACTCGGGTTTGCCTGTCAAATTTCAAACGATCACGTTAAACTGAATTCGTAGCAATGCTATGGCTCTTTGGTGTCCTCTGCTTCTACCAACTTTTCTTCTTGAGAGATATTCTTTCCTCTTTACCGGCAGCCTCAGTTTGGGAAATCAAAGGCAGCTTGGCTTTGGTGGCAGCAGCAGTCTAAATTTAACATCCCTCTGTGAGAAAGGGAAGAATGGGTTTTACTGCTTGTACACAGTCACTCCATTGACTTCTGTAGGGTATCAAGACCACTGACTCACCAGCAGACTGGATTCACCTTTTAAACACGAATTTAGGGACTGTATGGACATTAATGTGGTGGGGATGTGAACTTGATGTTATATCCCCACAATATCTCAAAAACTACAACTGCATTGATACAATATTAATAATTTAGTATCTACTGCTGCACACATTAGAAAAAATACACAAAGAGCTCAGTACAGTAATTCATGTCACAAAATAAATACATACAAACATTTTAAATAGATAATAGAAAAAGTAAGAGAGCAATTTAAATACAGAGAAATAAATACATTTTAAAAGTATATAAAGATATACTGAAATTAATAAATAAATGAATATGATTATATTTTTCTTTAATATTGATAATAATAATGAATTTATTTTTTTTTAGCTATTTTTCCACATTTGCTTTCTTATGGTTTTACACATTTTTTATGGCATGGATTCCCAGTAAATAAAGCTAACTGTTTTTTTTTATTATCTACCAATAGTAACCTGACATTAGTTTATTTATGCAAGAATTGCCTGTGCAGTATCTGCCATTTACACCCTCTTTTGTACTTCTTTTTTTAACTTGTTTTTTTTTCTATTTATCTACCTCGTTTTGTTTTAATCTTTGCACTGACTGGCTCGTGAGCTTTGCACTAAAAATCCTTTTGTACCCAAACTGTGTGAGTGTACTAATGGCAAATAAAACGTCTGTGCTGTGTTTAAGGTTACGGTGCTGCATCTGGAGTATCCAATGGCAAAGGGCCACAGCCTAATGGTAACACTCTGTACACATTCTGTCTTCATGAATCATGAAACGCAAACATTATTACATTTGTGGGATTTAACATGCACTGAAGCTTTTGTTCACATCTATCACATTATAATTTTTCTAGGAAACAAAAATGGAGGACGAATGCTGATGCAATCAAAAGGTAAGTTAACAGCAGAACTCTCCAGCTTTGACTTGCTCTGTTTTGGGGGATATTTTTTCATCAGTTGATTTCTTATAAGGTGTGGGTCAGGCTATGGGTGCCCAGAATGGATATGGCGGATACCCGACAAAAGGCCTTGGTTAGTGATTCCATACATCTGGATGACAGACTGAGACTTTTCCTCTCATTTACATGCAGGTGGCCAGTGTGATAAATGCACTTTTTCTCATGTGTAAATCTATTTAGGCTTTGGTGCAGCTAGTGGTGGGACCAATGGAGGATGGATGAAAGGTAAGTTTGTCCACGGTCACTCTATTTTGGCAAAATGCATCACTTACCACTGTATAGAGACTTGATGATTAGTTTGTTTTTCCATCCTCTTTCCAACAGCTGGTGTAAATAAAGGACAAGGTGGCAACCCACAGGGTAGGTATTCCAGTGTGGACATCAGCTTTCTAAAACATGCAGGATTTTCAGCTTCTGTTGTACTAATTTTATACTAGCACTAAACCCATCTTCAAGCTTTTTTTCTTACTGAACAGTATTTAAACTAAATGCCCGTTTTGCAACAACTTTCCTAAATTTGTTGTTCATCTAGGAGGAAATCCAGCAGCTTTACCCAGTGGAAATGGAGCAAAACCTAGTGGTAGATGATACACATCTCTCCCCTACATTACCTCTAGTTAACAAATAATTCTAATATAACTTCATGGTTATTTGCTGTAATGTTTGTTGCAGGATATGGGGTTCAAGTCGGCCCAAACAATGGTCAACAAATGAAAGGCAACGGTATGAAACATTCCCATTGAGGACACATGCATAGTCTCTCAAAAACACAAATAATGTAAATTTTCATCTTGTGGCAGGATACGGTTGGCAAGCTGGTGGGTACAGCAGACAAGGAACAAAAGGCAATGGTATGGATGTGATAATTCACATCAGATCAGATATGTGTTATATATTATAAATACGTATTACCTTTCTGTGCAATAATGGTATCAAACAAATGTGCAATAATTTCATTTCTGCAATAGCAATAACTGTGCCTTACTTTTCTTACAAATCTTTATATCTTTTCTATTTTATTTTAAGCTTGACATTTTTTTAAGTTTGACTGAGCGCCACGTGGAGCAGTGCTCCATAATGTTGTTGTATTCACTGTCATAAAAAGACAATAAAGGCTTTTGATTTGCTTTGAGTAGAATCTAAACTCTCTCTTTAACCTCCAGGTTATGGGACACCAAACGGAAACAGAGGCCATTTTAATGGTAACTGACAACAGACCGTTTGCAGCATGCACATTACTGTACATTAATGTAGTGATTGTGTTTGAGGTTGTTTTACAGTAGTAATGTTTGTCTCTATTATTGGCTTTTAGGGTATGGGTCTGCAGCTGCTGCTCTAGGTAGGAATGGAGCTAAACCCAGTGGTGAGTAATAACAATTGTCTCTGATAACAAGTGATACTATTTATTTGTGGGAAAACAATTTGTTTCATTCATTTCCTTCAAATGAAATGTGATGATTTTATGTTTCGTATAAAATCTCGAGTAAAGTCTTATAATGACAATCAACATAAAAACATAAAAAATATGATTATTTCTGAAGCTGTTTGGAAATTGCCTGATGTCAAAGCCACTTAAGGCCAACTGATTGTGCAGTATGGAAAGTTTTAGCAAAAACTTGTTTGTTATATCTATTATATAGGTAACGGCGCTGCTGCTCACAATGGACATGGAACAAAAGGCAACGGTAGGGCAGCTACAGCATCGTTAGAAAATGTGCGATGAAAACATACATGCATACATACAAAAACACACACAAGGAAAGGATGGGCACCAGATCTGATCACTTAAACAAGAAAGCATTTGAATTTAAAAGTTCCAGCACATTCCCAATCAAGAGGGCATCCGTTGCTTTAAAACGCCTGTTTTATATATATATATATATATATATATATATATATATATCTATATCTATATCTTTGAATATGTTAATTGTTCTTTAGGTCAAGGAGCCGCAGCTGGTCCGTCCAATGGAAATGGGGCGAGTCCAAATGGTAAGATGGTAAAATGGTGGTTAGTCAAAATGGGCAGCATGATACTTTTTCAGTCTATTTGTTTATGTAACTCCAGCATGCCTCTATTTAACAGGACCAGGGGGAGCTGGAAGTAAACCTGTTAAGGGATACGGACGACCACCTTATGGCGCAGGTGAATTATCTTCTGGCGCCTTGTTTTCCAGATGGTCGTAATATTGACTGTGACATGCTCTGATACATGTGTACATGTCTGTGATTTAAGGTCCAGGTGTGGGGATGGGACCCTCCAGAGGTATGGGAGTACCTCAGCTTGCCAGGAATCAAGGTGAGTGAAGGTCATGACGCAGTGCTGAGGTCACTTCCTAATACACCTGTAACTTTGTCCTTATTTGATCTTTCAGCAAATGGTTATAATGGTTATGGAGCTCAACCCAGGGGAGGTGAGCCACACATAAGACAGGTCATATTGGCATCTCTGATGGGATGATGAATAAAATAAAAATGTCATTATGCTAATATGTGTTTGCTGTACTTATAGGATATAATGGCGGTTATGGCATAGCTGGTTTGGGTCTGGGACCTCGATATGGACACGGAGGAATGAAGGGGCCGAAGCCAGGTAGGACTATCCCTACTGTGCAAATGAAGAATATCTGAATGTGATTACATGTTCCTCCTCTGAACTTCTGAACAGTTTCAGGCTATGGTGCTGCAGCTGGTGCATCCAATGGACAAGGTGTGAAACCCAATGGTAAATCTATAAATAATATCAAATACATCACATCCACTGAAAAGGCTCTAATGTTAGAATAATCTAAAATCACTGCATTGTAAAGGTTATGGTAGAGCCAGAGCCCCTAATGGGAATCGAGCTGTGCCAAATGGTGGGACAACATGAAAGAAATTATTACTATATTTTTATCATTCCATTTGCAGTATGAAGTTAATTATTCGTGCTGTGCTTGGGGTCTTTTAAGGTTATGGATACCCCAGGGGTGGAGTCGCCAAGCCAGCAAAACAAGGTAAATGTCCACCAATGTACAGCATTACCTCTCTTGAGCTGTGTAGACTTATTGTATTTTTTAATCATTATTTTGGAAGAATATTTAAACCATTATCCATCTGTGAGTTACATAATTGATTTGAATTACTTTAACCTTTTAGGTTATGGCAATATTCCAAATGTATTTGGCGCCAAACCCAACGGTAAGGACTGACATTGATGATTCAAAATATTTTTTTTTTATTTTGATGGCATCTCAATCTGAATATGAAGTAATTTGCCTTCATGAATGCGTTACAGGATATGGAGCCACCAGAGGAGCTGCAATGAGACCTCAACCAGGTAACACTTGTTTTGTGTAGCTAACAAACAAGGATAAAGTTTGATAGGAGTGTTTTTGAAATGATTTCTTTAATTATAGGTTATGGAAATGGAGCGGTTCCCAATGGATATGGAGCTAAACCCAATGGTAACTGATCATATTTAGTGTTAATGTGTTATAAATGTTCCTCGTGAGTGTCCCTCTGTTTAAATGGGATGGTATATTTATGAAATGTTATGTTCGACCCAAGGTTATGGAGCTGCACCTGGAGCGACCAAAAGCTATGGAGCCAAACTCAATTCACACTTTATACACAGTGACATATATTTTACTATTGCTATGTATGGAAGGTGTCAAAAAAAATAAATAAAGTGAAATGCAACAAAGAAAAAGCTCCTCTACACCTCTTCAGGAAAACAATCATGTTCTTTACGGCTCTGCTGAACAGCTCTGAAACACAATATACCAAAGACTACATAATTATTCTTTTAACCTGTTTTTCATTTAATTATGACACAGGAAATACATACATAAAAAGGAAATCACTTCATTTAATTCTTTGTTTGATCTGTTTTGGATTTAGGCACTTTAGATCTTCCATAACCACCAGCCTTGCTTACGTCTTGTATTGTTTTCTTTCTCTCGAGGTCATGGAGTTAGAAACGGTGCTGCACTCGGTGGATATGGAGTTAATCCCAACGGTAATTTATTTCACTCATTACTAAACTCTTAATGTAATTTCTCAGATTAATCGAATCTTGTTTGCAGGATACGGAGGACCGAGCAGCGGCTCAAAACCACAAACTACCAAAGGAGTTGGAGCTGTGTCACCCAGTGAAGGAGCTAAAACACTCGGCACTGGTAAGAATAATTACATGATATGTATAATATTAAGTCCTTAGAGGATTTGGAAATTTGTTTATGAAAGTCTTGTGTGTCACAGGCTATGGTGCCACTGCTGGTGTAACAAACGGACAGTTTAACGCTGGTAAATGCTCCTGTACATGAATGCGTTTTCTGTCCCCTTCATCTGTGTGTGGTTACATTTCACTTGTTTGATGAATTGGTCCATGTTTTCCATTTAAATTGAGTTGTCTCTCATCTCTGGTCTTCAGGCTACGGCATGATGCCAAACGGGAAGGGTACAAAAGGTGCAGGTGCATCTAACGAAAAGGGCCTGAAAGGAGGAGTTTTCTCTCCTGAGCAGCCGAGTGCGACACCACAGGAGGCTATTGCTCCTCCACAAGTCATACCTGAAGAAGCAGCACTCGTTTCCCCACAGCCCACCAGTGGTATCCTTGTTATGGTGACACGGGAGAAATATCAAAAGCTGCCTTCACCTGAGCCACAAGGAAAAAGCTACAAACAGACACCACTAATCCCTCAGGCTACACCAGAAGCAGCACCAGTGAGTCCTCAAAGCAAAGGCCCAAAGCCTGCACCTGAACCCACAGCTGAACCAGTACCCATGGTCACACAGGGCAAGGGTCCAAAGGCAGCAACATCTGGACCTGGACCGGTGGTTTCCCAGACCGATCCAGCACCAGAGCCGGCAGCAGTCCTCCCTCAAGGCAAGTGCCCCAAACCTCAATCTGTACAGGAAAGAATCCTCTAATATTTCAAATATCAAATATAATTAAAATACTTTCAAAATATTTTCTTGTGGGTGGTGCCACATACTGTATTTATTTTATACAAGTAATCTCTTGAAATGATTTCTTGTTTAATTTCTTCGAAATATAATATTACTATTTGTTGCTTGTGAAGCCACAATTAATTTTCCCTGGTTTTCACAGTACTTTAATGTCCAAAAAGCAAGCCACTATAGTTTATATTTGTCGAACTAATTAAACAAACTTTATTATAATCTAAAAAAAAATGTTTACATTAAATTTGCAAACATCATCTAACTCTGGTTTTGAGTGGCAAAGGTGCCAAATTCTGCTGAATGAGACGTTTTAATGTTTTATAATATGTTGCGTTTGAATTGTTTGATATGTTTTTAATGATATGTTTAATATGTTTTTAATGTGGATGAAATGTATGATCTCTAGGTTACGTGACTGGAAGCGCTGTGCCTCAGCAAAAAGGTGCAGAGGCAGATGCTCTTTTTGGGGTAGACGGCACCAGCGAAGGGGACGCTGTCCCCGAAAGCACCAAATCCCTAAAACCCAAAGCTGTTCCTGAAACAGTGGCAGCTAAAAGCACAGGGAGCATCACTCCTGAAGAAACACTGGCTGTGGGAGTGCCTGAGCTCACACCAGAAGAAGCGAACATCAAAAGTCAGCCTGAGGTTGGACCTGACAGACTCGGGGTCAAAGGTCTCCCCGCTGGAGAAACTGGGGCAACTGGTAAACGAAATACTGATTTAGGTGTTTATGAGCATTGTAATGCATGCGATAATGTTGCCTGTGTGTGTGTTTATCTCTAATGCTGTCTTGTTGAAACTGTTACCCAACTATGGCATATTTAAATAATCAACATGTCACTTATAAAGAGATGTTTTGCAGAGTATGCTTATAGCCTTGTGGTACAGAAGATATAATGTGTCAGAGCCAGGCTGTTTCCCTTTTTTTCCAGTCTTTATGCTAAGCTGAGCTAACGGTGTCCTGGCTGTGGCCTCATGTTTACTTTACAAATATGAGTAATATCAATCTTCACACCCAAGAAAGTCATTAAAGTCCTGATCTGACAGATTGTCCTTCCTGATTTTCAGAGAACGGAGGAGGAGCGTCCGTCTCTAAGGGACAGGGAGCTAAACCTGGTAAACATTTCACTCTTTTCTTTCAACCATAGTTACTATGACAGTTGAAGCCCCACAGCTATTCATGTTCCTCTCAGGATGAAGTTTCATGTACCACTGTTGGCTCATAATTTTAATATATCAGGGACTTCTCAGCTTCATCAGCATTATAAATGTTGTTTCATCAAGCTTTCCAAGAAAAAAAAAAACACAACAATGCAAAGTCTTTTTTTCATTTGTAAAATCTGAGCATATGGCCTTTTAAAAGAAAAAAAAAACACTGGTTATTTTATTGGTATTTAACCCCTCCCATAGGGTTTTGATTAGGTACTAAAGTTAGAGATGGAAGCTGTTGTTCACTAATTCAGAGGTAAGTTGAGTTGGCCCAATTTTCCAGAAGTATGAGAAAAAAAAATTATGCATATGTCAATAACATGTGAATGCTTGAGTGGTTGGTTGTATGCAGACATGTCCACATGTATTTGTTTTACTTAGAAATTATTGCTTGAACTGTGTTAGTAATTCATGTTTACATTGATGTTGCAGACTGTGGACCATCAGGAGTACCAAATGGACAATGGATTAAAATACCAAGATCTGGTAAACTATTATATTCTCCAGCAGTTTAATCATCAGTTTAATAACATTTGCATACTAAAAGGTGCATTTATATTAAATTATATGTTATAGATGGAGGTAAATCTTTAGATAAACTGATTGTTTTTAGGACACATTAATAACTCTACATGAATTTATTGAGTATTAAACACAGAGTCATAGCAGATGATGAAAACTAAATTGTATTTATATGTACTCATTGTCTTTGAGGTTATAATTCAGGAGCTGGAGCATCTGCTGGCACAAACACAAAAGGTACTTAAACACCAGTGACTCATTTTACATCATATGAGTGTTTCTGTGATTATTTATTGATGATTCTGGTGTTCCTAACAAATATGGTGCTAAACCCAACGGTAAATCCATTTTACTCCTTACATATCCTTGTACAAAGCATATTTACCATGGAGTATTTTGCAGATGATGATTGAAGTCTGCTATAGATTTGATCATGACTGGGTCCAATAGTAGTGACCCTGTGTTGTTTTTTAGGTAACGCAGCCAGAGCAGGAGGGTATACAAATGGAGGAGGAGCTCAAGCAAACAAACCAGGTGAGCTTAAGTATTAATTTACTGTGTCTATATAGTGTGTATTATGTTATACTATGTGGACTATGTGTGTATTGTTTACTTTTCCACAGTATGAAGGTAAATACCTTAATGACGTTCTGTTTATCCAAAGGTTATGGAGCTGGTGGCTACACTGTCCCTGGACTCAGCAATGGATATGGAACTGGTAACATCAATATACAGTGAATCTTGACATTTTCTCAGTTTCCTCTTTCCCTCCAGAGGAAATTTAGATGTGTTTTATCCTTCGTTTTGTGTGTATAGCAGGTTTCGGATATCCTTATTCAAGGAAACCAAAGCAACCTGGTGAGAGTTTTCATAGCAATTTAAATTTAAACAGGAATAAGTATAATTTGAAGTGTGGAATGTGTTTTGATAAATGTTCTGTGCGGTCTAAGGTTACGGACAAGGTGCGTACCTCGGAGCTGGATATGGAAATGGAAATTCATATGGAGGTACTGTATGTTTTAAGGACAAGCTATAAATTTGATAATAAGTTAGTTCATAAAAGTACTATAGGACTAAAAGTTAATCTGGACACACAATAAAACTGTCTTTGAATTGTTTTAGTATAAATCTGAGTTTTTTTCTTTAACTTCTCAGGTAATACAGGTCTGGGTGAAGCAGGCAAGTCTCAGTCAGGTAATTCAGGTTTCATAGTTTACACCAACGCATAAATAGATAGAAAACAATGGTTTCTGCCCGTAAGCTCAGCATATCTATCAAAGATGCCCTAAACCAGTATATCACGTATGTTTTTTATTTTTTTACAGGGTATGGAAATGGCTACGGTGCTGGTGTGCAACCTGACTATGCAAGCAAGTACCATTTTATGACTTTCATTTAATTTTGTGTGAATTACAGCAAAAGTAAACGTTTCTCTCTTTTTTTCAGGTCTTGGCCAAGGTGTACCCTCTGCTAATGGAAAATCAGGTATGATAGGAGGTAGAAAGTGAGGATGAATAATAAATCCATGGATCGTGAAATGGCAGAAATAATCCATATAATAATATAACTTCCTGTTGATTCTACAGGCAGTGCCAAGCAGATGCCTTACAACGGAGCCCCAGTGGTCCCTGCTGGGTTAGATGGTAAGACATGCTGTCATATAAAGATATAATCTGACACTGAGCCAAGAAAAATAATGGTGTATGTGCCAAAACACAGAATAACAAAAATAACAAACATACAAGTATCCAAAATGCTGATATGCAATACATTTTGAGTTCAGTCTCAGTGTTTTTGTGTGTCTAAAGCATCAGTGATTATTCAGTCAAGTTTTATTGACAGAAATATATTAATATCTCAGGTCCAGTTTGAAGGTCTGTCAGTGTGTTTGCACTCGCTTCATTAATTTGCTGTTTATTAGGATCATTGAGTTGGTCTGAGCACTATATGTGCATGTTAGCAGACAATACATCTGATACACAAACATCTTCTGTGTCCTCATGCAGGAATGAGCCAGTTTGAGCCTCAGTCTGCCGGCCTTGCTCCAAATGGAAAATTGAGCAGCATGTACCACGGTGGTATGTATAACTTTCTCTATTTCAAATATGTATTAATGCAGAAAAAATACTCACATGCCTTAACGTTAACTATGAAAATGCAACACACCAGAACCAAAACCTTCTCTGCTGTTACAGGAATGGGTGGCTTGCCTTCCGGCGGTCAGACTCTTGGAATGGGTGCAAAGAAATCAAACACCAAGTACGGTGAGTGATTCTTGTTCATATTTTCAACCTGGATGTGCGCTAACTATAAACTTCTTATTAATCATGTGTCAACCAACATTACTCTCCTTCCATCCACTTCTCTTATTCAGGCATTGGTGGGCTGCAGTTTGGTGGGCAACCCCTCAGTGCAGGAACTAACGGTGCAGGAAATTATGGTATGTCTACGATATGCTATAATTTCATGCTTCTTTTCATTGTGTTTATGTGCACCCTGCATGTTCTCTGGGTCTCAATGGAAACTGCAAACTCATACATTTGTAATATTTTGTATTTAAAATCATCGTTATAAGCTATTATGAATCAATACAAGCATACAAGGTCAGTCTAATGAGTCCTTACGTGTCTCAACTGTTTGCCTTAATTCTCTTCAGGTTATGCTGGAAGCCCCTATGGACCGGCTGGTGAGGGCAAATCATCTGGAAAATATGGTGAGTCGTTTCTCAGACAAATGTTCCAGTGTTTTTGCCTCAAAGTCGGAAGTAAACCAAATCATCCTGGCATGAGGTGATTTGTTCTGCACGCTGATCTATTAAGGTCTTATGTCTAGCCTGAGATGTTAATCATGTTAATTTAAAATACTTGCAGGTGGTCTTGGTGCCAGCATGGGAGGGGGGCCTGTGTCTGCACAGTACGGTCAGTGTGATGGGACAAACGGGTTTTGCTTTCACTGCAGTAGCCATTCCAGAAATGCACACACTGATAAGCAGATGAATTTAAATCCACAATCTGTTTGAAAAGGCTTCTCCTTTCTGAGAGGTCATTTGATCACTTCTCATTGTTCGCCATCCATCTCTCATCAGGGTATGATGGGTTCCCCAAAGGTGGGCAACTCCTCGGCAGTAACGGAAACACAGCTGGCAAATATGGTGAATAATAAGCTGTGGTAACTGTTGTTGTGATTTGCTTGCTACACACATTTAACCTTTTACTATTTATCTTCTTCCTCTGTTTCTCCATCTTTTCTGCAGGTTATGGAAGAATGCCGTATGAAGCTCAACCAGCTGGACTAAGCCCTGAAGCCATATCTACTGGCACATATGGTAAAAACTTTTTGACATGTTGGTAAATACTCTGATCAGCTTTTTTGTATGGTAAATATATAAATATAAAGCTATGGCCAGTAGTCGGCTAAGTTAGCATAAAGACTGTAAACGGGGAAACGGCTAGCCTTGTGTCCAAAGGAAAAAAAAATATTCCTCGGCTCAAAGAGCTAAATTAACTAACGGCTGGGATTTATGTCATATTTAGACACACAGACAGTAGTATCAATCATTTGATCTAACCCCTGGTAGAGTGAAGTGAAGATAAGTGTATATCCCACTTTTCTAGGTCGTTATTTGTGAAACTGTCAGAAACAAATAAAAAATAAGTCACAGCCATGAAACTTTTTTTGGTCAGGCATACTGAAACCATTGGCATTTTATTTTGTAATGTATTTAATCATATATTTCCTCCAGGTCAAGCTGGGTCACCATATCAACCTGAATCTCTTGGACTTGGGCGGAACAGAAAATTAACAAGCAAATATGGTGAGATCCAAAAATCATGACTGCCACCTTCTGTTTGTGTCTAGTTTGTTCATTTATTCGGTTTAACTTGTCATCCCCATGTGGCTGCCAAGGTGGTGCTGAAGTTCCTTATTCACCACAAACTCTTGGTTTTGGGAGTGAAGCACAATCTTTTGGGAAATATGGTACAGTACATTCTTGTATGTGTTAATACCATTCACATTTGAACATTTACTGAACAAGTGCTACTCTCTGAACAGGTAAGCAGGGACCACAGCCACTTGAATCTGCATCTGAAGGCAGACCTGGAGGAGAGCATGGTAATCTAATCAGTTGGGTTAACGTGAGCATTTTTTCAACAGACATGTACTAACACTACATTTTGTTTGCCTTTAACAGATGCAGCTGCTTTACCTTATGAGCCTCTGCCTGTTGAGTCTGATTCAGCTGGAAATTCTTATGGTACATCAGAAAAAGAGTTTTCTTTTTGAGAGCCTCACAACAGAATATATAATGAATCTCTTACCTTCATTTTCTACTTACCTCTCAGTGAACGGAGAGGCACCCACACCAGCGATTGCTGTCGAAGGCGAAGGGATGTCTGCTGACAGATACAGTAAGTATATAGTGTGTATTTCTGCATGGTGGCTCAACTGCGTTCAGGTGATGTTTCACTGTTTGTCACTTTCGGAAAATGTGGGCTATATCAATGGACAAGTACAGCCAGAAGGTAAAACTGGGAAATTAATTAATTACAGACAGCATTAGTTGACACAGTTAACCTATTTTTTCCTCTATCTTACCTTTCGCTCCCTAGTTGTTGCATTTCCTGCAGCTGCCACTCCCGGCCCCACCCAGGCCTTCCCCTCTGTCCCATCCTATCTACCCGTTGAGTCCTTCACACCTGATGTAGCTCCTGCAGCAGGTGTTGACGACCTGCCCGACCCCGCGGGCACCGGTGACCTCATCTTGGACTCTGCACCGGCTACAGAAATGCAGGGTGTGGCTCAGGTGCCTGAGCAAACTGATGACCTGCTTCATCAGCAGCAGCTGCCAAGGCAGATACACATTCAGCAGCATCTCAAACTGCATTTTCACCCAAAAGGCAAGTCCTGGAGAGGCCATAGTGCTATACTCTAAAGTAAAAGTTGCATGTTTTTACACATCAGACTCACTGCTCACCCTTCTCTTAAAGCTTTATATTTAATACCCTCAGTAAGAAAGCTGTTTCCAATAATGTAAAATTATCCCCTTAAGTTCAATGTGCCAAACAATGAAGTCTGGGAGATGCTTTGACATATGAAATAGTATAAGAAATATTCTAAGTAATTTGAAAACTTTGCCTAACACTTTCAATGGTTTCTTTTCTTTAGCTTCAGGAGTGAAGAACAACAAATATGATTTGAATGGCTTCTTTGGGAATAGTGGCTATCAAGGTAAGACTCAAACTAAAAAAAATATATAATTTTCAGTTTGCTGCACAACCATCCCACTCATCTTTCTCCACACAGGTTAACCCTGCAGACAACGACAAGTAATCATTTTTTGCCGTTGTACATGATATTTTTTGGATGTTTCTTAATTGTATATTTTTATTTACTTCTGATTGTTGAACAGTCCTGGTATATGTGTGTTTGTAGGTGTGAAACAGCATTTAATAATTTTAAGTTGTTAGGTTTTCTGTTTTTGTATATTTTTATTCACCCCTGCATTTCCTTCTTGTTCTGCAAGAATGTGTTCGTGTACATATGGAGTTTATCTGCTGCATATAGTCAGTGTTTTTGATTGAATCAGTCAGTTTTGCCTGATATACCAACTCAAAATAATTCAGTCTAATTTATTTTGCATGGGAGTGTTTTTTTTTACTACTTGTGGCAAACATCTGTTTATTAGTGTACAGAATTTGATTGAATAAAACCAATGACTACAACAGTAAAACAAAAAACCTTTGTGTGTTTCTTCACATTTAGTTTGCTAAAGCATAAGCAAAAAAAAAACAACCACCCCTGAAAGTGTTGTAATTGCCAGATCATCTGGAAAGCATGAGGAGTAGGAGCATATGAGCAGTTCATAATAAGATAATAAGGGAAATACACCTATGCTGACATTGAGATGTGAGCTGTGACAAGGAGCAGTTGTGGTAGTGCACATGGCTTTTTGTGAGGATTACCCCAGCTTAGGGATAAAGGCCCTTTGCTGATTGGCCCTACTGAAAGCATGCCACTTGGCCAGCTCAACAGGTTGCTTGCTTGGGAATTATACCTGTCCAACGATGGATTTCAGGGTGCAGAATTTGTGGCTCGTTGTGGTCATGACTGTGCCTCAGAGTCCTGAGCTTGGCCTCGTTTAGGATGGTGAGGAACCTGTGCTGTCAACTAAATGTGAGGGCACTGGCAGCAGGAAGTCGTGATGGTGCTTTACAAAGGGCCACGGCTGTTGGACATTGCAAAAACCCCTGAGCACCTTCAGTTCAACAAATATGTCCTGACGGGTTACCGGCCAGTGTCCACGGCTCAGGAGTGCCTCAAGAGCCTTTTCTACATGCACAATGAACTGGGGAACATTTACACCCATGGTAAGTCCAGATACTTTCAATTAAACTGCTGTTGTTTCTTCAGTAAGTGTCAATCCAGACAATGTTTTTATCTGCTAAATCATCACAGATGTCCACCACTCTCACTTATGGACAGATACAAGCATACTTGACCTGGTTTAATGGGGATATGGGGCTTTAGCTGTAATCTGCTCTGGGAATCCCTGCCCTGGAAATAACCTGCTGCTAACAAGCTCTAAAGGTGTGGTTGGCTCACACATCCTGGAGATCCATGTTTTTGCATCTATTTGTGAGCAGGAATTACAATACGTTAACATATTTTAAATGTTTTTTTGTATAAGACTTCTACATGTAAACCTGACATGAGTTGTGCAAAGATGATTAAAAATGTCAAAAATGAATTGTGAATGAGCTAAAAGTGGCACAGCCTTGAACTTCCAAATGCATCTTCCTCACCCTGCATTCTGTCCTTGGCTGTCCCATAAGTTCATTAAGACTAACACTCTTACTAAGGGGAAGTGAAGGGCATTAGCTTCAGTGTTGCTTATGTTTCTCTACAGACACCAGCCAAATCTAACACATTGTTCCTGGTATGAAACAATCAGAGGAACTCTTATATTTCTCATTGCTCTGCATCAGGTGATATTTAATTACACCAGTTCACTATAAACAGATATTATTAACCTAGTCTACTACACAAAGTCCACCTTTCAAACCCTAATTAAAGCTTTTGGACCTAGCAAAGAAATAATAGTCTGATATACAGTAACAATATACTAACTACTTAACATTTATGTATGTTTCAAACATATTTCTTCTTCTTTCCCCTTTCAACTATTCATTTTCTGGTCACTTCAGGGGTCCCTTTCTTCCTTTTCTTGGTGCTGCTGCCCTTCAGTATCCCCTGGATGGAGGTGGACAGTGTCTGGATCTGTGTGGTCCACTACCTGGCCTGCCTCTGTCCCACCATGGGCTCTGTGGTCTACCATGTGTTCATGAACCATGTAGGAGGAGAGCATGTGTACGACACCCTGCTGTCCCTGGACATGTTCGGGGTCTGTCTAGTCAACACCCTGGGTAGGTCGTGATGCTTAATGGTTCTGGGGTCTCTCTGAATTCTGCAATAATGCAACATTTTTAGTCTAATCACCGCTAATAAGAGCTGTTTTTCAAGTTTTCATCTAGAGATTCTGCTAGTTTTGTCCAAGTGGTCTTGTGTTTTAGCCTTCCTTCTCAGATAATGTGCTCATGGAGTCTTAGCAACAGTCCTCATCTGACTCCAGTCTAAACTCATGTCTCCACCTTCTACAACAACTAAATCAATAACGTCTGCCCTAATTTTATTGCCATTCATGTGTGTACCTTCCCTCTTGTCAACAGGTGCACTTCCCATCATCCACATCACTCTTCTTTGCTATCCAGGCATGCGACACGCTGCTTTGCTGGCCTACATCCTCCTGTCAGTGTACGGCATCTATTGCGCCACCACGGCCCGCACTAACATCCTGCGCCTGCAGGCTTTCGTCTGGCAGGCCCTGTTCCGCTTCAGCCTCTTCCTGTTCCGGGTGTTTGGCAGCGGGGTGGGAAGCCCAAACTCCCTGCGCCTCTTTGTTATCATGGACTCTCTGGCTGTGCTGGGCGGGCTGGTCAACATCATCCAGATACCCGAGCGCTTCGTCCCTGGCCTGTTTGACAACTGGGGCAACAGCCACCAGATAATGCATGTCATGGTTATTTGCTCTATTATCTACTTGCACTGGGGAACCTTGGAGGATTTAGCCTGGATTAAGACCTTCCAGTGTCCGACTGAGTGATGCAAAGTATAAAATGTGCACACATGTACTCAAGGCTGTGCTGATAGAAATGGGATTTTAGGATTCAAAGAGGCAGGATGAGTAAAGTATGAAGAGGCAAGCTGTTTCAAAATGCACTTTAGTCTTAGCTGCTGAAAGTCTTCGTAAGGGAAGTTTGCAATTTGACATTTTGCCAGGGCAGAATAAGAGGAACTTACAGTGTTGTAACTGTGGAACTCAAATAACAATATAACAAATTAAAAATCCTGAGCATACTTGATTTTTAGTTTGTTGAAACACAGTAGCTTTGGGTTGTACTGCCTTTAACCAAAAGTAGTTTTTAAATGGAAAATGAGATATGTATTAAATAAATTCTATATTTTTTACATCTTGCTCCAACATGTGTCATTTTTCCATGATGAGAATGACTCCTGTGACAAAATGAAATAACGCAAGTGGTTGAATGCTTCTGTAGTTTAATTGCAAGAGAGCGGTATTGTATATACACTGTTTTTTTTCTATTGCTAAATATCTATCAACATTTAATTTTCATTTGGACTTGACAAAAAATATTGCTTTTCATTCACCTTTCAAACACCTTCAAACCAAAAGCATCAAAGCACCAAAATGGCATAAAATTATTTGAAATTATGGCCTCTTTAAGAAAACAGGAGTGCAGATTAGACCTGAAAGAGGCATAGATATTGCAGAGGTGGAACACAGTATGACACTGCGGTTTTATTTTTTCACAACATGCTTAGTCAATGCATTCTTGTGTGATCTGCACAGGACACAGAACAACCTTCCTCTGCTATTCTGATAGTAAGAGCGCTCTGCTCCATCTTTGCGGATCAGTCTTCGTCTGAGCTGCTGTCGTCCTCAGCCTCTGATAGGTCGGCAATAGGAAAACGCAAGATGGCAGCCACTCCACTCAGTTGGGTCAGTTCTGAGGAGGATAAACCAAAAGGTAACAGCACACAGCCAGAACTTAAGACTGGTTTCACTTTAAAGTAGAAGAGTGCAAAAAGTGCAATCGTAGCCAAGCAGCTGGAAGTCATTGATAAAGAGAAAAGGCTGATGTGTGGCGAGACAGACTATCAACCCAGTGTGCTGACATGACTCCAGCAAAGTCCTCTAACAGTCACAACTATCAAACAGTTACAGTGCAGACCTGATGACCTGTATTATGTAACAAACTCTTTTAAAAAGGGACACTGCTTTTCACCACTAGGCGCTCCATGGAGCAATGTTTTTGTCTGCATCATGCATGCAATATAGATTGTCTACCTGACCAACAGTTGGTGGCAGTAAAGCACTAAGAAGAATATCAAAGTGCTGATCAAGGCAGTAAAGAAGAGGACAGCATGCCAGCAAACAGACATGAAACAATGAAGGTTTGGAAGTCTTTTTGACAATCTGCCCTGTAAATGTGTGCTGCGGAAAGAAGCATATTCATGAAAGGAGACCCCACAGGCCCTTTCAAAATTATGCACATTATGCTTGAATCATGACTTTGTCAAGTAAACACTTCAGATGTTTGTAAAAACAATTTTGAGTGTCTTTTAATATGGAATAAATCTGAAAGATTCTATAACTTACGTTCACCAGACACGTGAAGGCTTGAAAATATTCTGCATGAAAAAGAGAGAAGATTCATCAGCTGGATGCGTGGTAAAGGCTACTCTGCCAGTGCTTAATGAATTTTAATGTTGTCAGCCTTTTTAAAGATAACTGGTACCTGACATTGCCGCCATTGTCTCTCACATTGTCCACCAACCGAACGTAACGACTCCTCGTGGGGACATCCTGGTGTCTGCACATGATTGATGAAGAAAACGTGGTGTTACAAAGGCCACACTTTATTGATATGTTTGAGGCCAATTACATCGCAGGAAAAGGTGAAAGAATGTGTTAACAGAATAATAAGAATTTATTTCAACAGCAAACTAGGTCAAAGCAACTCTCCTGTAGACAATCATAAACAGTGAGTTTAAAATAATAAAAAAATGTCTCAGTTTGTACCTGAACAGCTTATCGCTTATCAACAAGGTGTCGATGGCAAGTGCGTCAGCAGCTTTCTCCACATGAGCGAGTCTGTGAGGATGTAAAGATACAAAGGTTGTTAATTATCAGTGTGAGTGAACAAGGCCTCTGTGGGTCACTTCCTGTCATCGCTCACCCATAGAAGGCTCTGTCAGGCTCATGCTGCAGCATCTTATAGAAATCTTCCAGGGCTTTCACCTCCCCTGCTGCCTGAAAGTTTAAATGTAAATACCAGCTAGTCACTTTTTCAACACGAGTGCATTTGATCAAACTGCAGGACGTATACTCGCCTTGGTATCAGAAAGCCGACTTGTCACAGTGGGATCAGAGAGGATTTCTGTAAAACAATGAGTATTTCACTCAGTTTTCAGCTTGTGGTTAGATTTGACTTTTTTCTTCTCAGGGCCCAGCAGCTCGTACCTTTGAGGGAGTACTTATGACCTGATGACGAGTGAACCAGCATGAATTTGGGTCGATTCTCCAGCAGGATCTTGTTGTCCTGTCGCACCGCCTCCCTAAAGAGGTAGGTGATGAACTGGTCCTTCACAAACCCTGGACTGGCGACCAGAATGCACTTCACCACTAGTTAAGTCAAGGAAGGGAAAACTTTTATTGTAATTAATTCAACAGAAGCAAGCTCGGGTGCCATCCACACGACAACGGAATTCTGTAAACCTGACAAACTTTAATACCGATTCTACCTTGTGTACAGACGACTCCAGCGTAGTCGGTGACCCACAACAGTATTTTCTGACAACGGGTTCCAGAGTCAGAAGATCTGACAACGGCGTCTTGGAGTTGCAGTGTGTACCCGCCGTTGTCGCCAACGATGAAGTCACATCATCACATGACCAGAAGTAGGATCTTAAAATCCAGCGTGCATCAGTCTGTCACAACAAGTTGTTGAACAACGATGGCGGATTACAGAGTAGCATATGTGCTATAGGCACTGCTAAGTGTATTAGCATTTTTGCTTTTTTCTTCTCAGTGCTGTGTTCATGTTTGCACTCGACGTGCTTAAATAACAAGGACTTCATCCGCATGCTCATTGCATTCTTTTGTTGGTCGTTGTCGTGGGTCTCTCTGTGTTTCTTTGCATCGCCACCTATCGACGTTGCATATATATTACATCCTTGTCACTTGTTGTGACTCGTTATTGCATTGCTATGTAGACAGAAATACTTCCGGCAACGTTCTCACAAACGTTATTGTGCTGTTGTCGTGTGGATGGAGCCTCAGAGTGTGTGGCAACAACAATATCACAACAACGTCATGGAAATGTCAAACCGTGCATTGATGAGGGGCATGCAGCAAAACAACTGTGATGGGAACCACAAATTAAAAAGGGAGGTGTGTGACACAAAACAGGAACATACGTGTGTGTGTGTGAATGCATAAGTGTGTATTATGTCTAAGCAGCAGCATTACCGTCAAAATTGATGTGGCGAAGAATTGCCTGCATCACAGCCTCATAGAAACGCTCCAGAGCCTGAAAACAAACAAAAATAGTGTTGATGGAAAATGTAGTTGACTAAAGCAATAAATTCATCAATATGTGCTAGATCACCTGCTTACAGAGCCCTAAGGATGCTGGCAGTGCTTACTATTACCACCTGTTGGCTTTATCACATTGTTAATGCAGCGGCAGCATTTCTTTGCTGATTTTACACAGCTGTACTCTTATCAATACGGTTAAATATCTGAGTCAGACAAAACACTCGACAGGTGTCCTCATCCATTATGTCCTCTTCTCTCGTATTGTGGGATGCATTTTCTCTTTTGGAGATTAGAGTAACTAGCAGGCGCAAATACAAACAAAGGGAACCAAAGACGTTCTGAAGCTACGTTGACTTGCTGACTCTTTCATCCCATTAGTCTATATTCTGTCGTCATATTTCAATCATCTCTGACAGATGACCTACCTTCTCGTGCTGAGTGCAGCTCCCCCTTCTCTTGCGAGGAATAGTGAGCTCCACTTTCGCACGAAGCAGGGTCATGGCGGGCGTCACCAGCACCAGATTGGCCAGGCCCTCCTGCATTACCACAGCCGCCACATCTGCCTTCTGCGTTGCATCACATGCCTGCTCTAGAGTGTCAACAACAAATGTGAGCTTGTGTTGTATTATATTATTGGTAACTGGAGTTGACTTATTACTAAGAAGGTGAAGAAGAACCCCGTCTATCAGTCAATTCCCTCCTGTTTCTCCCTATTCTGTTCTCATGGTGACACTCTGTCATATAAATAAATTAACAAGAGGGCTGTGAAATTTCTCAAAAAGACAACCAGCTAATATATCACGCTGTCAGTCAAGCTATGCAGTCATAATTAACTTTTAATTTATGGTTACTGGTAGAGCAAGAGCAAGTTATCATGACATTGATGTTGGAAAAAAGGTAAAAGCAAAAATATCTAAACTGTAATTCTTCTCCAGTGCATCACTGTGCACCTTTTACATGATCTCAACTCATCTGTAAGCAGTTTTTGACATTTGGACTTACTGTGTTGTTTTCAGCATATTGGCTCAGTTCACATTCACTTGTTTAACAGAAGGAGGCAAAGGTCTATGTTCTGTCAGACTGAAAACATGGAACTCTATTTGGCAGAATGCTTAAATTGTCCAAGATTGCAGTGGTTAATAACAGTATCAAAACCAAACACAGAACCCAGGAGAGCCCATGTGGGAAGTAAGCAAGAGTTATCAAAACAAGCCAAAATATCCAAATATGGAATATTTTCTACCGACTCTTCAGTGTTTAGTTTCTGCGGTTTGGTTCATTTGGTCAGTGGACAAAAATGTAATTCACATCAAACAACAACACCAAGAATGGATGAAAAGTCTTAATCCTCTTTCAAGAAAACTGCTGGTAGTCTGTTATGAGTTAGGAATCACTCAAACATGCAGTTTATGTGTATAAAGGAATGGAGGCTGAGACTGTGTGTAGCTGAGTGTGCAGTTTGCTAAAGCCCATAAAAATCTGTCTGGTAAACATGTGATTGCTCTTTGGTCCTGGTTGATGTACAAGTGTGAAATATGGAATTTAATCAACCAAACACAAGCTGCATACTGTGAATGGACCAAACAAAACAAACAGGAAGTTCAGTCGATACTGTAAACAGTAGCATCTGCTTACCGATCCTTTCCAGCACAACACTGTCCCAGCTCTTTTTAGCCAGGGTGAACTTCCTGTTGAGCTCGAGCTCGATAGTGTGGTAAGCCCCCATCTTATGAATGAAGAAGAGAACATAATCACATCATTTCATATCAATCTAAACTCAATGAACATCTGTGACAGGACAACGGCGGCCAGGTTGCTTAGAAATCTCAGACCTTGACATACTGATTCTCCTCAAGGTTAGTGCCCTTTACTCTCAGCTGGCAGGCCTGTGAGTCAAAGTCGATGGTCTCCACGCTTAATGTAAGGGTCGTGCGAACTCTGGAGCTGCCCACACTTCCAGTAGGTGACTCTGTCTGCACCTTCCTGTGGGAAAAGGAGAAAGGGACTTCAGTTGTGAGCTTGTAAATGACACCAAAACACTGAGTAATATACAGACAGAGAGTAAGAAAAAAAAGATCAAGAGTGCTTTTATAAGTGTTTTTCTGTTGCAACTCTCCATTTCAGATCTGCCACTACAACGTGCATGACTGGCTGCATTGATTGTGTTGTGCTGCCATCAAATCTGATCCATGGTTTAATGAAGGTGGATGGAAGAAGAAGAAGAAGAAGAATTCCTTTATTTGATCCCTCAATGAGGAAAATTACATTTTCACTCTTTAAGTATATTTCTTTTTCAATTGCACATTACACACAAGTTATGAAACAAACACATGCACATGCATTGGAAGAGAGGTGTCAGAGTGAGGGGGCTGCCCCTTATCCAGGCACCCCAAGCAGTTGGGGGTTCAGTGCCTTGCTCAAGCGCACCTCAGCAGTGCCCAGGAGGAGGAAGTGGCACCTCTCCAGCTACCAGTCCACTCTCCAAATTTGGTCCGACCTGGACTTGAACCGGCACCCTTCCAAATCCCAAGGGTGCCGCCCCAAACTGAGCTACTGCTTTACCTTTAAACTATGCATACAGTGACAGAATAGGAGATTTTAATCCATATTAGCCAATGGACCAATGAAGCACCGACAAATAACAAAGGTCCAGGAATTTTGATGTGCACTCAAGGGGCATCGGCCACCACTTCTATTTGAAACAAGTTAGTGGTTACCTGATGGTGGAGGCTCTCAGGCTGTCCCCCACTTGCAGCAGGTTGTAGGTGTGCCACATGTCCTCCGCCTCCTCTGGCATCAGAGTCACCTGACTGAAGAATTGCATATAATCAAATGACCAGCTTCTGAGTTGGTGTCATTTGTGTTCATGTCTTGATTATCACAGAATTAGTCTGTGGATATACACCTTATTGGGAGAGATGGTACAATGGATGCACAAACAGCCAT
Organism: Synanceia verrucosa; assembly: GCA_029721515.1. Taxonomy (NCBI): domain Eukaryota; kingdom Metazoa; phylum Chordata; class Actinopteri; order Perciformes; family Synanceiidae; genus Synanceia; species Synanceia verrucosa. The sequence goes on from CM056550.1 coordinate 25,823,461, forward strand.
GCTGCTACAGAACTCATGTATGGTGAATAAATGATAGCACAGTCGGGGTTGGTTTTGTTTACGTTCAGTCACTAAAGCGAAACCAGTGTGACATACAGGTTATGCTCACAAGGTACCTGTTTCATCCTATGTGTGTTATTACATATTAACTATAAACGGGACTATTTCCGTAACAACTTATGTAAAGCGTCTCCCAACACAATCACATTTTGACGTGTACCACGACTACAACCAGCTGCAAAGCAGCATGCTGGTTAGCTTGCTAACATTAGCCAGTCTAACTCACCCGGCATTATCTTTTTCAATGTCCTTATGGAGCAGCTTCATGGTCGGATGATTGTATGATGTAAAATAGCTTATTATTTGCGTATAACGGATAGGGAAATGTTAATCCGAATTAGAGTCATGTTTATCCAACAGTCAATTAGCAGAGTAGCTAAACCATGTCTCAACTTCAGAATGAATCACTCGGTGCGGGTTGCCAGTCGCTGGTCATTGCGTCATGCCAAAATACGTCGTCAGTTCTTTCCAGCTTGGTCACTTCCGTGGGTGTCGCTTACTGCGCAACAAATGGAGAGCGATACAAACACGAATTACTGCGTAAACGTGGACAAATACGTTTTATTCACATCGTTTGACTCAATTCAAGCATAACAATACGTGAGATATGCCTAACGAATGGTTGTCCTTTTTTACATTGTGGGTTGAGATACGTAAACGCTTACCGACGTTGGAATCAACCAATCAATGAGAAGAGTGGCGCACACTAACCCCGCCCACTAGTTAAACTGACCAATGAGGGCACAGGAATAGTCAGCCTTTTCCGTTCAGCCTCCCTTTGAGCTAACGCTCACCTAGCTTTTTTTTGTCGATGGCATGGTGCTAGTAGCTACTGCAGAACTATCGTTTCTCACGGGAAATTTCAAATTCTTAAAGTTAATTCGGTTATCAAATGGAAAATAGTTGACTAATGCAGATTTCTGAAGTACATGACAGCCATCATATCTTTAACAATTCAGCACCAAGCCTCACGTTTTGAGGTTGCCAATTCTGCCCCAAGGTTAGCTAGCTAGCAGGCTAACGATAGCCGATTAACGCTAAACTAGTTGCACTAAAGGTAACTCTGTAGCCAGTTAACAGTTAGTAAGTCTTTAATTCGTGGGAGTAATTAGAAAGCGACTGCGATAGAGTAATAGCATGGCCGAAGCCGATAAGCTGAACATCGATTCCATTATACAACGTCTGCTGGAAGGTAAGACTGTATTTTCGCTTGATATTTATTCACTGAGGTAGCCATTTTAGCTAGCAGAAGCTAGACAACGGTAGCCACCTATGCTATGTTAGCCAGAGTTCATCTCTTGCTGTTGACCGCCACTTACGTTTGGTCAGTAGCATCCTTCCCGCAGCGAATTAACCGTTTGTTGTTCCCGCTTGCTAGCATGCAATACCCATTATACATTTTCTGTGTATGTTTTGCCCCACCCGTATAGTACCCATGCATTGAATTGTGCGAGTCGTTGTCGTTGACCTGGAATCATCAAATAATGAAAATTGTGTTTTGTGAGCTATTCACGTCGCTTCTTTTTGCAATCCGTCGTCCGTGACGTTACCGTACACATCCTTGGATGAATATAAATGTTTTTTTTCTGCAGTAAGGTCAACATTGAAGTAAACCTCCAACAGGATTTGGAGTTCATTTAAAACGTATTAACATTCGCTGCATGTCACTGGGAGGCATTTTCGTGGTCCTGAAGTATTTTTCTGAAACGAGTCACATTTGTAGGGCTATTTATTGGCTCAGATGTAATTTAGAAAATGTTCCATATCAAAGTAATCACACCCTTGTTGGTATCAAAGAGTCAAGCATCGTTTAAATATGCATACATATGGGATATCTCCCGATTTGCCTCTTACAAATCTGTTTTTTATTTTTTAAACTCCTTTGGCTGAACTTAAGGGCGCATTATAATACTCAATTAACAAATGCTGATGAAAAAACTTGTAGTTGTAGATGGATACGCTCAAATTTCCATGGTGAAAATCTGCTATTTCCAGTATCACCTCTGCTTTAGTATCTTTAAATCTTAACAACATTTTTTATATATATAATATGATTGTGGAATTAAGAGGTAGTAGTTTGTCAACTGTCCATGGCTAATTTTATTTCGAACATGAGTTCTGTTTGTTTTCTCTTTTTTACTAATGCAAAACACTTCACTGTTTTAACAAAATACAATTACAACTGTGACTTTTGTTTTGCACATTATTTAACAAGGAATGGTATGGTTGGTATGGTTTTTATGTTACCATGGGGATAAAGCACCACAATCAATGCGGTATGGCAGTTTACCGCTGTACCCCAGCGATCGCCGCAACCCTTGAAATTGAACTCCGACTGTATGTGCAATGCTTCTGTCTTTCATGCCTGTATATTGTGTGTGTGTATATATTAATTTAATCATGAAAAGTACTGAAACCCTGAAATAACTAATAATAATATGAAAACAAAACAACCCCAGCCCCTTTTTTTTAAAAAAATATTTTAATATATAGTGGTGATGATGGTAATGAGCTCAACACTGTGGTCGGCATCACATGACCGTGGTATTGCGGTGATGCATTTATCCTCCCAGCCCTAGTGGCTATAAACTGTTATGTTTACAGTCTTTTGTTTCGTGTGTGTGTTAATCACTCTCCCTTTTCCCTCACAGTGAAAGGCTCCAGACCTGGCAAAAATGTTCAGCTGACAGAGAATGAAATCCGTGGTCTCTGCCTCAAATCCCGGGAGATCTTCCTCAGCCAGCCAATCCTGCTCGAACTTGAGGCGCCCCTCAAGATTTGTGGTGAGGCTTAGTTGTGTTCTTTAGAGTCGGGGAATTCTCAAGTGTGGTCACATAGCATTTAGAAACACTCCTACATGGCTGTTTATATGTCTATAGTTTATAGTGCTGGATTTTTATGAGACAGCCTACATTCCTCTATATAGTGCATGGCTGTGACCTTGCCACATAAATACAGAACTAGAGGGATGAGCTGATAAAATTGGCTTGCCTGTGCAGTGCTGTTTTGCTCTTCAACTCTCCCTGGACATGCCCTCCTGTGTCATATTGCTGATGGCACTTAATAAGAATGCTAATTTAAAGGAACAATCTACAAATTTCAACAACTTGCCAGGTTAGCAGTGTGATGAGAGTCACTAGCATTCTTACAAAAAATGCAAGTTTGCACATCCAGTTAATTTGTCTCATCATCACAAAAAGAACAAATTAAGCAACATCTGAATAACTGGGTGTTAATTTAAAGTAACACATGGCCAATCATGGTATGAAGTGTTGTTGCTAATTTGCTTGGAGCCAACAGTTGTTGTATTGTGTTTTGCAGATTTTAAGTCACTTTTTTTGTAGTTTGGCTGGTCTTGCGATTTATATTCAGCTGCGACTTATATACATGTAAAATATATAATTTCACATGATCTTAAATTGTATTTCACACAGACTGACATGAGCAAGGAGTAAACATTACCTACAGCCGCGAGAGGACATTCAGTGCTTGTGACACCTACCGGTATCTGCTAATCCTGTACCACTGAAAATTAATTTAAACATTAACTTAAAGACAACTGAGAAAGACTGAACTCTAGGGCTGGATTTTAAAGAAAAAATCCATTGAATCGATTTTAGTCGCTCTCCATTTAAATGGTTGATAATCGATTCATAAAATCAAAAGAGTTTAACTTTTTACGTTAAATGTGACACCGATCTGCCGATTCGTTGCATTTTCACTTTAAACTACAGCACGGCTGTGTGCTCTGCTGTGAAAGCACTGAGTGGAGTGAACATTCTGTCTTCCACTCTGCTCACAGTCCGCCCCAGTATGAACTGACCTTAATACCGTACACCTATTCAGCCTGTTGTTCTTTATTCTATTGTTACTTAACTTTCAAGATGAAATGTGTGTTCTTTGTCTCATATTTTGTAAAATAAATATCCCCAAAAATGTAACTTATACTCTGTAGCGACTTATAGTCCGAAAAATACGGTACCTTTATCCAAGCCCCAGACCTTTTGTTGTAAGCATATACACACACGCACACACACACAGCATGGTAATCACACTTATGGCTGGAATTGTTATTTACACTCCAATACTGCTTCTGTCACCAGGTGATGTTCATGGGCAATACTATGATCTGCTCAGGCTGTTTGAATATGGCGGCTTTCCACCGGAGAGCAACTACCTGTTCTTGGGAGACTATGTTGATAGAGGCAAGCAGTCCCTGGAGACCATCTGCCTGTTGCTGGCATACAAGATCAAATACCCAGAAAACTTCTTTCTGCTGAGAGGAAACCATGAGTGCGCCTCCATTAACAGAATATATGGCTTCTACGATGAGTGTAAGTAATGTAGCATGCATTCAGATACAAACGGACATTATTATGACGACTAATATCTACGGTTACCTGCAGCGTGCTAAAAATGTAACCCCAGAGTCTGTCCATTTAGATATGTGTTGAAAAAAAGAATAAGAATACAACAAAAGTGAAACAATGAAGATAACCTCTTGGTACACCGGGTTTCACTTCAGAAGCATAATAAGGCAGTATGAGCTGTGATTTTTTTTTTCGCAGACTGGAAAATCTTGTGTTTCTAACATGCTGCTATAGGTACAGCTGCAAAACTGTTGATTTTAGTGGTCTCAAGATAAGGTTGTGATCAAGCTGTGGTTTCCTTCCCACAGGTAAGAGGCGATACAACATAAAGCTGTGGAAGACCTTCACTGACTGCTTTAACTGTTTGCCTGTTGCAGCCATTGTTGATGAAAAGATCTTCTGTTGCCATGGAGGTATCCTCATCAAACAGTTCATTTGGTTTTATCCTGAGATCATCAACAGACCATTGTCTGGTGTGTCTACCAAGCTAAAGCACAAATTAAGGCTGGAATATACTTCTCCGACTGCGTAATACGTTATCCGACTCTGTAGCTACGGAGACCCCTCGAGCCCTCGCAGTTCTCCGTCGTGATGTGTCTTGTGCATCCCTGCTGTGACATGCACCCCCTCGGAAAATGAAGCAATTTGCCTTAATATCGCAGATAAAAGCAGGGGAAAATACTATTTTATGATTTCATTATTTGTGAGGGAGATAGAAGAGAAGACCATCGGTTGCGTTCAGTCTTTAAAACTCCACTAAAGAGAGGAAATAACAGATGTTCTTCTCAGATAATAGCCAACGCAAACCAACAACTTTCGGTGTGATCTGTGGAAATATATCCCAGCCATAATTACTGAATGTATTAAATGGATTTTTTGAGCAAGTTGAATGTATTTGACTTGCCTTTCACAAGGCTAATCGATTCAGAAATAATTTATTGAGGTATTGAAAAAGTATTGTTATGGAACTGATATTGACACAAAGGTATCAAAATTGGCATTCTATCAAAAAAATTTGATCGATACCCAGTCCTAGTCAGAATCTAAATTAAAGCCTCTATTTTCCTCTGAGAACTTCCTTTTTTTGGATTTATACATGGTTTGTAAACTCAAGATTAGCCGTCTTAGGTTGGGTGTAGTAGGTGATGCATATTTTAAATGACAAATATTTTTCAAAAATTTTAAATAATTGTTCAATAAATTAAATAGAAGTAAAATATAATTTCTATATATATTTTTTTCAAAGCCAGAAGGAGCCACTGCAGAGAGGCTAAAGAGACACATGAGGCTCCAGAGCTGTGGTTTACTGAATTTTGACCTCAGGGTTCAGATAGCATGACACCAACAGCTCGTCAAAAATTATCCTAACTATTAACTATTATGCAAAAAGAAATGTGAACAGGACCTGTTAAGCATGAGGAGAAACACCATTGTTACATAACACAGAACACACAGAAAGGATATTAAATGTGTGCAAGAGTTTTCCTGCAGTTTTAAACTGACGTGGATGAACGTCATAATAAAAGTAAATCACGTCTTTCCTTTTATTAAAAGGCCAGTGAATCCGTATTAAGGTTGACCGCTGGTCTTATTACTATTTGAGAAAAAATATTTAATGTCTTTTTTACCGTACATCTGAAACTATTACCCATATGAAGATTTTATTTATATCGTCTGTCACTGGTGAATTTTAAACTGGAAACAAGAAATGCCACACCTAGACTCCAGAACAACAAGAATCATACTGTTTGTTGTTACTGGTATCTAACAGTTAACATGTCTATACTGAACTCTTCCAGGCCTGTCCCCAGACCTCCAGTCTATGGAGCAGGTGCGAAGGGTCATGCGCCCCACTGATGTGCCTGACCAGGGCCTCCTCTGCGACCTGCTGTGGGCTGACCCCGACAAGGACGTGCTGGGCTGGGGTGAGAATGACCGTGGTGTCTCCTTCACCTTTGGCGCCGACGTTGTCACGAAGTTCCTCCACAAACACGACATGGACCTCATTTGTCGGGCTCATCAGGTCAGTGCGTAACCGTGATCCTGAGGTGGGATTGAAAGGCAGGCGGGATCCATAAATGTCGACGTGGGACTGGGGTGTGTTGTAATGGGTTCAGTTTTACAAAGACACTGCCAACAGTAGTTTTACCCCTTGCTATGTTACAGAGGTTGGATGGATATTTTCCCTTCAGTATTTCTGTGTTGTGCGAATGTGCTTTTACACACACACACACGTATATGTGTCTCTACTACAGCATACAATTGTATGAAAAAAAGTTTGGGCACCCTTGACAATTGCCATTATTTCCATTTATAAATCATTGAGTGTTTGGGTCCACAACTTAATTTTGATCTATCAAAAAACTGATGGACACAGTAATATTTCAGCAGTGAAATTAGGTTTATTGTGCTATATGCATCAAAACAAAATTAGACCGGGCATAAATTTGGGCACCTTAACAGAAAAGTCATATCAATATTTAGTAGAGCCTCCTTTTGCAAAAATAACAGCCTCTAGATGCTTCCTATAGCCATAAATGATTGTCTGGATCCTGGATGAAGGTACATTGGACCATTCCTCCTTGGACAGCCTGCTTCAAATCATCCCACAGATTTTCAATGATATTCAAGTCTGGGGACTGGGATGGCCATTCCAGAACATTGTACATATTCCTCTGCATGAATGCCCGAGTAGATTTTGAGCAGTGTTTTGGGTCGTTGTCTTGTTGAAATATCCAGCCTTGGCGTAACTTCAACTTTGTGACAGATTCTTGAACATTATTCTCAAGAATCTGCTGATGTTGAATACAATCCATGCGACCCTCAACTTTAACAAGATTCCCAGTACGGGTATTAGACACACAGCCCCACAGCATGATGGAACCTCCACCAAATTTTACTGTGGGTAGTGTTTTTCTTGGAATGCTGTGTTCCTTTGCCGCCACGCATAGCGCCTCTTGTTATGACCAAATAACTCAATTTTTGTTTCATCAGTTCACAGCACCTTATCCCAAAATGAAGCTGGCTTATCCAAATGTGCTTTTGCGTACCTCAAGCGACTCAGTTTGTGGTGTCTGCGAAGAAAAGGCTTCTTCTGCATCATTCTCCCGTACAGCTTTTCCTTGTGCAAATTGCACTGTATTGTTGAACTATGCACAGTGACACCATCTGCAGCAAGGTGACCTTGCGGGTCTTTGGAGGTGGTCTGTGGGTTGTTTTTGACCATTCTGATCATCCATCGTCTTTGCCTCTCTGATATTTTTCTTGGCCTGCCACTTCTGGCCTTAACAAGAACAGTGCCTGTGGCCTTCCTCACTGTGTTCCTCACAGTGGAAACTGACAGCTGAAATCTTTGAGATAGCTTTTTGTAGCCTTCTCCTAAACCATAATGCTGAACAGTGTTTGTTTTCAAGTCATTTGAGAGTTGTTTTGAGGCCCCCATGTTGCCACTCTTCAGAGGAGAGTCAAAGAGAAGAACAACTTGCATTTGGCTGCCTTAAATACCCTTTGTCATGATTGGATGCACCAGTCTGTGAAGTTCAAAGCTTAATGAGCTCATCAAACCAATTTTGTCTTCTCATTACTCAGTGTTAATTAGTTACAGGTCGTCAAAGCAACAAAATGACAAGGGTGTCAACATTTTTGCACAGCCTATTTTTTTTTTAAATTTGATTTAATTTCATGCAAATGAATATTACTACACTAAACTCTGTGTCTGGAAAACAACCCAGTACTCAGCTTTTATGGGAAAATGAATGACATGTCACTGTGATCATTTTCTGTGAAGACAGAGTCAATTATTATGCCATCTCATAGGGGTGCCCAAACTTTTTCATACAACTATATATAAGGGGAACGTTTGGTCTCCTCAAAGGCCAGTGCCTTCAGGAGCAATGTTTTCCATGGAGCACCGGGGATGCATCGTTTCAGTAAAAATACGGTTGTAGCGAATCATGTGCCTCACTAGCAATATAGAAATGCATTGTTTGCATCTTTAGATCCTACTGTATTTGACATATTGATCCAGGAAGTTCAGGTCTGCCACTGTATTTTCTAAAGCTGGTTTCACACCGAAAGTGCAACCACGATGCTAGGCTACAGATTGAGCAGAAATCCCTGGCTTTATTTATGCTGAGGAGGAGGAGGAGGGCCGCAAGAAGAAGAGTTTGAGTACATGCCACTTGGAGGAGAGGCAGGATGTGAGAGAGTTGTGGCTCGTCCAGGAGCTACAGTTACATGTCCCACAGCTCGTCAAATTGAGATACGGCAAGAATCAGCCTTTCCTCCACATACACATTGAATGGGTTTCTCTCTAAGCACCTGCACCTTGTGCGTTCAGTGTGAAACGTTATTTAAGTGTTGCAGTTGCTGCTTTCCTTTCCCCTTTTTCTTGTCAGTTTCCTGTTACTGTCACCCTTAGGTCACAGATAGAAGCTTGGATAGCTCAAAGTCTGGTTTCTTTCTGCCCTGTTCTCGCGAGACATCTTTTCACTAAATGAGAAATACCATCACGATTTGATCTTGTGAGATCCTGTCATATCCCTAATATGTGTAGGTGAAAATCAAATGTGAATCAAAAAACAACTTGTCAACCTGTAGTTAATCTGGTTTCAGGTGGTCGAGGATGGATATGAGTTCTTTGCAAAGAGGCAGCTGGTGACGCTGTTCTCAGCCCCAAACTACTGTGGAGAGTTTGACAATGCCGGAGCCATGATGAGCGTAGATGAGACCCTCATGTGCTCATTCCAGGTAAGCAAGAGATCAACAAGCCGCTTGTCATTATAAATCAGATAAACACAGGTCCTACTAAATTTCAATTTAATTTTTTTTTTTTTTTTTTTATTTTAAACTTTATCATATTTTTACAGATTCTCAAACCTGCAGACAAGAAGCTGTTCTACGGTGGTGGAGGGGGCATGGGCTCTGGCCGTCCAGTCACTCCACCAAGGAAAGCTAAGAAATGACACCAGTAGTTTGCCCTCGACCTCCAACCCATCCCTCCTGCCCTCTCTACCTCTCTTCTCCTTTCTTTCACCAAACAGCCAGAAATCAAACCTATACCCAGGGCTTTTTTTCCTTTTTTATCTGTACTTCTTAAAAAACATTTAATGTTACGAATTGTCTGAGTGAGTGCGTGCGTGCACAGATGACAGCCGATGAGCATTAAAATCATGTGTGCAGGTGTACATTTTGTGTGCGAGTATTAGAGATTTATACTTTCCCCTCTCTCTTACCACTCCTCCCGTGGAAAGGTTAAAACCACAGTGTCTGTCTGTACATTAATTTTGACTGAAAAAGCAGGGCTTGGGAGACGGTGGGAGATTGCTGACATGATGAATTTAGCAGCAAACCCCTGCCAGCAGGTGGTGTCTGTGTACTCGTGGAGGGGGGAAGTATTTTGTTTTCCCTGTCCTCTGTACTGTAAAATCTCAAACACAGGTGTGTGCATGTGTGTGTGCGCGTGCATGCGTTGACTTGCCTGTCTGAGCGTGGCGTCTTGATATCCTTAAACAGGAAGGAGTTTGTCACCTTTTCTCAGAAGCGCGAGCACATGCTTACCCTCGCACACACAAACACACACGTATGACTCTTCAGATTCATATGAGCCAGAGCTGTAAAAAATAAAAAACCCGTACAGTTTAGGTTTGTACAGATTTGATTACTTGAAAGAGATTTTTTGTGAATTCGTTTTGTAGTCTTTCATCAAGTTGACCAATAAAGCGAGAATCTGAGCTACAATGTCTACTAGTAATTTTTTATATATATATAGTTTATTTTTATAGTTGTATTTGCTATGTGACTTAAATAAGTGTTTTTGGCCTCTTCAAGTATCTGTTTGTCCATCTTGAATTGACCCACTTTTAACATTGAACAGAATTGTTCAAACTGCCTGTTGTATGAGTTTATCAACCAGCATCTTTTTACAAAAAGTGTCATTGTTAAAAGACGCAGGATGATGTGGACTATAAATATTAAACTGAGAATCAAAGTTAAAATTATTTTAGGTCTGCTTCATGTTTGTCATTATTCATTGTTTGATCTGTAACGAGACAAAATACAACATGTAAAACGAGGAGAGAAAATAAAAGCTAAAACTAGCAAATATTTTTGGCATCTCTACTTGAAATGTGGTTTAAACATTTACTCCATCACTAAAATAGGTCTGTCCTTCAACTAAGCAATTAATAGACTGATTGTTTTGTGAGCTTAAACTATAAAGATTTTAATGAAATGGTTAGATTGCGGTTGTGGCTAATGGCTTTGTCCAGTCGTCATCCACAGGGAGGCGCTGCTGGGCTACTTTGACTCCTCCAGTCAGAACATTCATTCAACCAGGAGACAAAAACGCTGCAGAGCTTTACTTCATTAAATGCTCATTGCTCCATGTTTTCCCAAGAGAAGGTTAATATAATAATAGAAAGACCTAAACCAACACATCGACACGATGCCTGCAGTAGCTGCAACATTTTATACATATTTCATCTCTTCTAATAAATTAGTATTAATATCAAACATCTAGTCTAATGTATGTAATATTCACCTTCTGTTGCACTGCAGAGGCAGTGTAGAAACCTGCATCTCTTTTACGCTCCCCATTCTATATTTATCAAAAAAGGATCCCATTTCTTTCTTAGGCATTTCTCTGGCTCTTTTTGCATTCATTCATCTTCCTGTCATCGACACTCTTCTTCAAGACGCTCCGTCTATCGTTTAGCCTTCCTTTTACAGGACCAATGGGGTGAGAGGTGAAGGGTGCAGCTGAGGGGGGCTGGCTTTGCAATTTCAAAAGTTTTTCTATAATTCCTTGTGCTGTAGTTTGATATAGTGATAATAGTCCTGCTTCATTATCTAAGAAAAATCCAGTAAAAAAGTATTCAGAACTCACATTCTATTTTTTTCTATTTTTCTATTATTTAATAATAATACCTTGTTTATGAGGCATAAATATTGAGGGCCAAACTGTTTCAGACAGAAACCACACTGTTAACCTCTTGGCCTCAGACATCGACATTAACATAATCCATCAGGAGTACAGTCCTGAGTAAATTAATTGTGAGACGATACACTTGAGGACTTTATGTCTCCACTGGTCATGACAATTTGTCACCGGTCTCACTTTCTTACTGGTGCACTTCTACAGGATTATGTTGCTGTTTTTGTGGGTTGGTGTCCTTGTTTGGTTTTCTGTGTTCAGTGCTGTTAGGTGAAAAACATATTGTGGGTCATAGATTATGGGGTGCAATCCATTTCTGTGCTGCAAAGTGCCCATCAGTCATAGAAATCAACCCCTAAATAGTATCTCGGGTTAGATAAGAGCTCTCAAAATAGACAAGACACTGAAGATATAGTATATTTCCTGAGTTCATCTTTCAAGTGATACCAAATACTGTACATACTAGTTCTTAAAGCTGCGCTGGCCTGACATACTGAGATGTTTAATTTATGATGGGATTTTCTTCATATGCAGACATGAGATGAGGGATTTGATGATTTATTAGAGTTAAAAAAGAGCACTCAAAGTGTTTTTACTTTCTGAAATTAAAGACTTCAGGTAGAAGTAAAAGTAGCTTTTTAAATAACTTGAATGATAGTACTGATAAGTACCTAATGAAAGAAACTACTTACGATGAGAACTTCAGACAAAAAAGTAAATAATATAATAAACATTTAAGTCTGAAGTCAATTTGTGATTACATCTCACAGTAAATGTAGTTGAGTAAAACAACTTCAACAAGTACAAGTTACTCAAAAAGGGCATATAATGGAGTAAATGTAGCTTGGAGTAAACCTCCGTAGCCCATACTGTAATGGATCAAACTGAATTATTTGTAACTGTACAATAAAGGAATTCAAAATAAGTCAAATTTGAATTTATCTGGACCAGTAAAGCTAACAGGATTCTGTGCTTGACTGAGTTGAGGAGGAATGAAATGCCTCTGCTGGTGAATTTATAACATTCTAAAAATGCAGAGCGGGCCAAGTAAATGAAGGTCCATCAGGCGAAGGAAAGCCACTTCTGATCAACAGGCTCACTTTCCTATCGGCTCCCCCGAGGCTTATATAGTACAGCCCTAAGTGTGTGGAATGGTGTGAACAACCGGGAACTCTTCAGCCCAATGTACCACATGGATACTGGTGACACCATGGAGTCAAATGTGGCCTCCAGCATCCTGTCTTATTTCCCCCAATAGTTGTTCGTTAAACTTAACGAGCCGGGGCTGAAGGTCCAGCATTCTGAAATAAAAAGCTGCAAAGCTGTCATGGTGCCATACCCAGCAGCACACTGTCACCTGCTCTATTTATATCTTGTGAGGAATTCTGGATTCAGAGACTCAGCTGCTACTTCTATTATTACTATTAGCTAATGCTGTAACAAGTACATAGCTAACACAGACACTGTAACTCCTTTAAACCACTGCCTTATAGCTCAGTGCTAATTATGTCCTCACTGTCAATACTGTACATGTTATTTGGTTTTACGTTGTTGGACTGCGAACCTAATTTATTTTGTATGTGCTTAAAAGATTAGAACAAACTTGCTCTTTGTGGATGCAAGCTTGACTAATTGCAGCTAAGATGCTGCTGCTTGGGTTCCTCCACTTTATTATGGGCTAGACTGATGAACATACAGGGAACAACCCACTGTACTGTTAAAGACAATAACCTCCATTAGGAAGTTCCTCATTCTGTCCTGGTCCCAGGACTTTAAGTGACAAATGATCCTCTCACTTTGCTTGGGCTGTGCAAGTCAGCAGAGACAGACTTAGTTGCATAAGATAGCCGTGCGTACAGCTGCACCTCTGCAGTACTTAACACTTGTAACACGTATAGAGTTCACTGGTGGAGGAGGGCGGGCTTGGTGGGTTAAATTGGCACATGGTGATCCCTCAGCCTGGCACGAGGGGAGTGGCATGTTAGCGCCACGGTTGGAGCTGGAGGTGATGGGTGTCCCAACTCGCATGGGTTTAGTAGCTGTAGTAGTCCCTGCACCCGCAGGCCACCGACACTTCAGCAATAGGCTGAGGCGGAAGATGGAAGGGACGGGAGGAGAAACCTTATCCTTCTGGGATATTGAGTTAAATGTCACTGCTCTGCCCTGAGGGAGACACTGACAGGCCGACCCCTATCACAGCCCCCAAATCTCAGAGGTCAGAACGGCCGCACAACAGCTGAAGCCTGGAGAACGACTGGGTGAAACAGAGATGGGAACACCATGGCAGGACAGAATGAGAATACAATGTTTTAGTAACATGTTCATGCAACAGCAACAAAGTTAATGCCAAACTGATGAGACTCACCCCTTGAAGTGTAATATACTTACAGTTCAGCTTTCCAACATGCTGGAATGGTGTGATAGACCAAAGAGTGGCTTATAAGTTCGCAGGAGTTTCTTGTGTACTAAATAATAGTAACCTCTAAGCTTACACTATACAGCTTTGTACACACCTTTTTAAATGCTAGCACTTCAAAACTGTGTTACACTAAATGCTTTCTATGCATTTTGGGAAAGGAATTGCATCTCACCAGCAGGCCAGAGGGCTGGGTCATCCGGCAGCTGATCAGAAACTTGAAAGCTGCAACAAAAACAAATTCTTGTCTTAGATATTCTCGGTGAAGGAGAAGTAGAAGCTCATGTTAATGCTCATAATAGTAAATGTATATACTGTAAATATGCCCACATGATAATGATTTTTTATATTTACAGTATATTTATAAATATAGCTGTTTGCATAGACGTACCATATAGACATTTATCATGTATGTTTGTAAACCTTTCATCTCCGTACATATTGCTGACAGACTCATTCTCAGTCCTCAAAGGTCCTTGAGGTTGAAGAAGCTGCCCTTCAGCTGGACGACTGAAGATAAATACTTGTGTCCTGCAGTAAGTCAGTGAATCTGTTTCAGAGCTGCCATTGTTTGTTTTTCATCTTTTAATCTTCATTTCGCACTTACTGCAAATAGAAACCATGTATACATAATATGTATGATAAAATGTATGAAACATTCCTTTACAGTCAAATTTTCCATTTGTGTGGGCAGGATGGAAAACCTTCATTGAAAAGCATATTAAATCTGATTCAAGTAAAGGCAAAAATATGTTAAATTTATTATTAAATTGTTGTAGAATTAGAGGCACATTTTGCCTTTTATTGACTAGGGAGCAGTCCTAAATCTTTGTGGTCATTCACACCATCATGTAAGTAGTTGAAGTCATGTAAATTGCTTCAGTCGATTCATATATAGATTAATTAAAGGTGCAATTGATCGCAATAATAACATCCAGCCACTAGATGTGACATTCTCCCTCTGCTCACTTCACAATGCCAGTGTTGCACAACCTGGATGTTTATTGGTCGAGTAGAGTGACCCGTTCATGTCAAGTGATGAGTCTTTCACAGTAAAGTAAAAGTGTGCGGCGTTGTCCTGCAGACAGCCTCTCCCCAGAGTTGCAGCTGGGAGATCAGCTGTTCAAGCTAAAAAAACACTCAAAACGTAAAACACTCTCCATTCAAACTCTACAGAGACCAAATAAAAAGCACCCTCGGTTAGTCTTTCCAATAATCATGAAACTAAATCCCTCTGATGCCCAACTTTGTTATGGAGGCAACTGAATGCAAACACCACTAATACCAATGTAGCTCCTCAGGGATTGAAGCTGTTATTTTTCTCATGCTGACAATCTAGACAGTGGCATTTCTTAAAGCTCCGTGTTTTAAAGATTATTCACATAAATAACATCACCTCTAGTTCAGAGAGGAATGCATTTAGCAGCATATGCTTGCTATAAGTGAATATAGAGGTCTTTTAGTGAACACTGCTGCGGTAGAAATAAAGAAAAAGGTATTGATGTGGTGTTTACCAAAGACGTATTGTTATTCTGATGCACACATTTTATTGTCATTCAAAATGACATAAGGCAAAATATCTCACCATCATTCACACTGAAATGTAATGTTTCATGTTTCAGTTGGTTCAATTAACACATAACTAGTCTGTTTTATTATTATTTATTGAACTCATTACCCTCTGCTTTACTGTACGTATACGTATGACTTCATACAGTGTTTCCCCCCATGCATTATATATTTAATGCTTGACTTTTTTTTTTTTTTTTTAAGAGAAAAACCTTTTTCTCGCTGGAAACAAAGTGATGTCTTGTTCTGGTTCTTACTGTACAATAATGTAAGACAGGAATAAACTGATTGAAGCAAAAAAGCTTATAGCTCTTATAGCTGTCAGAGGTAGTGAGCAGTGACCACTGCTGTTCTTACGGAAACACCTGTCAGTTTATTGATTAGCAACAGCAACTTGAATTCCTGTCTGCACCACCCAGCAGCCTGTTTACTGCTGTTAAAACAAATAGTAAATCAACAGAGATTGTGCTTTATACTGACTTTTCACTGCATCAAGTTAACCTGTTATTGTCAGAAAGACAAACAAAAGAGAGAAAATATTTGTGATCAAACTGTTAGCTACCATATAGATATCACAATAAAAACTGAACAGCCAACCAACGTGTTATTTTCTCTGTCAATTCATGTGTATTCTTATTTGCAGATATCACATTCAGTGCTGTCAGTTCACCACATGAGGCCATTGTGCCTCACTGAATAGTAATTTGTGGCTGGATCATCTGTCGTGCGTCCCCCTAAGCCGCTCCATATCTCCCCGCTGCTTTCCTTTCCTCATAAAAAAAAAGAGAAATAAAACTTGATCCTCCTGTATCTGCAGTCGGGGCTTTGCCTCTGCAGTGCGATAGAGTGACAAGCTGGCCGTCCTCTTGGCATTCCTGTCTCCCACAGATCATTCCTCTACTACACACTCACTTTTCCTTCATCATCCATCCCATGTGCTTCTTAACTAGGTGCATAATCAGGCCTGGAGTCGTTTTGAGTGACTCTGCAGAAATTGAGCTCAATGAACATGTGTTGGTTCTGTTGCACAAAGTTCTGGTTTGAGCTTTGAACTTCACATGTCAATGTGCCGACATGTCTGGTTCACGTTCTCCATGTTTAAATGCTGGCTAAATCTCATACTAAATGATTCGCTACCCTCTTCAGTGTGTCTCTCTCTGGCTCGGCCACCTTCCTCAGCAGAAACCAGTTGAGCCGTCACTCAATGTGGCCCCCCTCCTCCACCTCTCCTCCCCTCTGGATGATCTCCTGTCTCACTCTCTCACCTTCTCCCTTCTTCTTATTCCACTGACCATGCATGTTCCAAAAACAGATCTCATTTTCATCCACGGTGTGACCCCTACACCTCCCCCTCCCCTCCCCTTCCCCCCATCCACCAGCCCCTTCATCCTCCACTCTCCTGCATTACCTCCTTTCCAAATCCAAGTCATGTTCCTGCCCAAGTCCACCATCTCACCTCCCCATTGCTCCACCTTAAGCCCCACCCGTACCCCCCCTCCTCTATGGTCTCCCATGCTGGAATTTGGGGGAGTGTGCCGGTGGGGTGTCCACCAATCCTGAGCCTTTTGGTGGTATAAAACCCTGAACATGTATGTGGTTATTTGCTCTTTCTGTCAGTCCAGTACTCCTGAATTGGAGGGTGCCACACTTCTTGGTGAGGGTGGTGGAACAAGGGTAAAAACTGCAGCGAACAACTAAGAAGTAAAAGAGCGCGGATAGGCACGGCTATAAGGGCAATCCCTTGTCTATCCAGAGAGGATGGAGAACGCACACACAAAGGTCCCGGCAGAATGCTTGGCCTACTTCGGTGTGAATGAGCAGAGTGGTCTCACCCCCGACCAGTTCAAGAAGAACCTGGACAAGTATGGCTTCAATGGTGAGAGTGTGGTCATCAGGGATGGGGTGGGAGGCCTACAGGAAGGAGACTGACTCCCAGAGTCACTGTTTAGCAATTAGGCCACATAGTTTGGATTAAAAATATTCCACAAAGTACATTTGCTAGGACAGTTTGTGGAAGAGTTTTTATGAGTTGGTAGAGATCAGAGATAGTCTTGTTGAGTCGGACTGGGTTGAGATTGTGCATGTGATGCTTTTTTAAAGAGGAGTTGCAACAGCTGGTTGAAATGCAGAGACACTGAGAAGCAGAGACTTTGAGGGCTTTGAAGAGCTATTTAAAGATAGCCAAAGAAGATGGCTGGAGAGCGAGAGAGACAGGTGATGGCTCAAGAAGCTTCCTGGGTGATATATGGGGCAGGCGTTAACTGAAGAGATGGATAATTTTAGGCCCGGGTAGAAAGGGGAGGTCCTTAGATGGTTTACGTCTAAATGATCTGAAATATGATTGCTAATCAATAACCAGTGGAATGGCAAATTAGACAGCAAAGACTGAAATATTGTATTAGATTCAAAAGCATTTTTTACAATGTGGTGTTTGTGTTGTCTTGAAATATTCTAGTGAGCTGCCATTCAACATAATGTTTTGTTTTGTTTATAAAATGAAGAATTTATAAAGTGAACAGCCATATTTTTTATTAGGCTTCAGTCTGAAATCAAAGCTGAGTCAATATTAAATACAACAAAATACTTCTTATTTCCAGGCATCTATAAAGTGCTCGAAGTGCACAGTATTTTCTGAAAAGGTGGAAGTTAGGGAGTTTGAGTTTCTTGGTATCTCTTTTCTGCCTATCAATCATTTTACTAACCATTGTTTTCCTGTTTCTTTCTCCTCCTTCACTCCAGAACTGCCTGCTGAGGAGGGTGAGTGCTTTTCATCCAGCCACATTTACGAAATGCTGACACCTGAT
The DNA here is from genome assembly GCA_029721515.1 of Synanceia verrucosa. Lineage (NCBI taxonomy): Eukaryota > Metazoa > Chordata > Actinopteri > Perciformes > Synanceiidae > Synanceia > Synanceia verrucosa. The sequence continues at coordinate 25,841,614 of CM056550.1, forward strand.
CTGACCCACATGGGAAGACCATCATTATTATATGACAATACATTCAAGCAGCAGTTTGACTGTGATGCCCACACAGTAATGACACAGTAATAATTTATACACCATAAACACTTCCCTTTGCGTCAAATTACACTTTTCATATTTCAGCAATTTCATTTATAGTTTGTGATGATGATCCAGTGCTTTATATTAATTATATTCTTCACCTGTGTCACCCAGGTAAGAGCATCTGGGAGCTGATCATTGAGCAGTTCGAGGACTTGCTCGTCAGGATCCTGCTGCTGGCTGCCTGCATCTCTTTTGTAAGTAAACAAGTGTCAGTATTTTTTTTATTTTGTCACGTCAGCAGTTCTACACTCTGGTTATTCCTGTCAGGATCATTTTAAACTCAAGTAACAGCAGTCGGACTTATCGTAGACGTAATAGTAGCGGATTCCCAGAGACACTGACACCACAGTGGATCAGGCACTTTTATCTATGACAGAACAGGTGCTTACTTTTACAACTCACATGAAGAATAAACACTTCAGAATGTATTTTCGCACATTATATCTTTGGGATAATAATCTCCGGACTCCTCTCTCATTCTTGACTGACATCCTGAAAACAGGTCTTTGACTTTAAAATCACACAAAATCCTCCAGAAAATGTTGCAGTTGATCATTTCTGTCCGGTCACTTTGTCCAGATAAATAACTTCTTGTCCCCCCTCCACCCCTCCATGTATTTTAGAGGATGACAACTTGAGAGGAGGGAGACAGATTGCAAGGGCTTGTAGGAGGTGTATTAATTCCTATGCCCAGCTTTCACCCCTTCAGGCAGCTGTCATGATGGCCTTAGAAGGCGAATATTGAGAAGCCAGTGAGAGATGGGGGTCAGGAAAGTATAGGGGGGCTGAGGGGTATGGGTTTATTTTAAGAAAGCCCCAAGCTGAGGAGAGAAACTGAATCCTTCGGGAAAGGTCATGTCTGAAGGAAGGAACGAAGGGCCTCCACAGAGAGAGGGTTGAAGTCAGAAGGAGCAAAGAGTTATGGGACACTGAGATCAAATTAATAGCAATTGCATAATCATATTATGACATGAAATATAGCATCAAAACAACATCAAAGAGAAAGGAACTGAAAACTAAGACAAGGTTGTGAAATTGCCATAGTAAGCTTTTTGAATCATCCTATGCCAAACACATACAAAACTATAAATGCAAATAGAACGCCTGCACAAGCTCCGGAAAAGTACCCTCTTATATCATATTATACTTTACACATTGTCAACAAGGTTATCAAGTCATGAGGAATCTTTTCTTTCAGGCACAATCCACATGTGTAGCCTGCATCGGATGCTGTTTCTCATGAGCAGCATGGTCCACTGTCACTGTTGTCATGCCAACACATGTGCTCTTTTCCACTTTGGCCACTGTACAGGTGCTGGCCTGGTTTGAGGAAGGTGAGGAGACCGTCACTGCCTTTGTGGAACCCTTCGTCATCCTTCTTATCCTCATCGCTAACGCTGTTGTTGGAGTGTGGCAGGTCAGTGACGATGGCCAGCTCGTTAAGCAACAAGACGTATCCATTGCAATGATGACAGAAAGTACGCAGGCTCCAGTTACTGCTATGTTTTTCACTCAGGCGTCATTCCTCAACTGGATTAGTTGGTGTGTGCTCTAAAGTAGCTGTTACAACATAGAGTAAATCTTAAATAGACCATATTATTCATTCGAACTTTGATTTAAGAGGTGAATATGATATCATGACCAGATGGGCTCTTGCATGCCATTAAATAACTGGCACTGCTGTCAGGCATCAGTCATTATGGAAACACTGATGTTAACAAATCAGCTGCCTCTGCGTGTTTGCCTCTTTAAACTGGACTGACTGTCCAAACAATAATATACTAACATACATGCTAACTTGAGATGGAGTGACAAACATCGGATCATAGTTTTGACATACTCATGACTCATCAGTGTGTATTTCATGCGTGTAATGACTGTCTTATTGTCCATGTGCCACAGGAGCGTAACGCTGAAGATGCCATCGAGGCTCTCAAGGAGTATGAGCCTGAGATGGGCAAGGTTTACCGTTCTGACAGAAAGAGTGTGCAGAGGATCAAGGCCAGAGAAATTGTCCCTGGAGACATCGTGGAGGTGTCTGGTAAGAGATGCCAAGTTTGTTCCTCACTTTTAAAGGTGGAGCTCAATCTGAACGTTCACAGTGTAGGATCCCTGTTAGTCCATTATGTCAGCTAATCTTGTCTTATTACAATGTGGCTGTGAAAACTACAACAAAGATCCAGGGAGTTGCTTATATGAGTATAAATACCCTCACAAGCACCTGCCGCACCTCCTCTGGCCTCTGCCATTTCCTGCTCCTGTTCATTTGTCAGTGTACACCTGTCGGCTCTCTCTGCTACCCCCTCCCCCACCTTTGGGCCTGCATGTGTCAGTTTAGTTTGAAATCCATGGATCAAGTATAGAAAATTACTCTGAGAATTTGACTCATCTAAATTTAGAATAACTTCTACCATAATGTTGCATATTTGGATTTCATCATTGATGTTATACACGTGCTACTTAAAACTGTTAGAGCCACTTAAATGTTATTAGGTGCAAATATAAGTCAAAATATACCCAATCACTGTAGTTGCATTTATTTCATGTTGAATATAAATGCAATGTGCAAAAATATTGATGCGTTCTCTGAAAATTCAACTTTAATCATTTTAATGATGGCTTCTCTGTGATTCCCAAAAGTTGGTGACAAAGTCCCCGCTGACATCAGGATTGTTTCCATCAAGTCCACCACCCTGCGTGTTGACCAGTCCATCCTTACTGGTAAGAAAACTTTAATCTGCCGCAACGTGTTTTTCTGCCCTAATTCCACTGGCAGTTCTGAGTAATTGTTCTGTTCTCTCCCTCAGGTGAGTCCGTCAGTGTGATCAAGCACACTGATGCTGTTCCCGACCCAAGAGCTGTCAACCAGGACAAGAAGAACATGCTTTTCTCTGTAAGTGCCTTTTATCAACATCAATATTTCATCTCCACTGTGTTTCAAGCTTTTTCCCTTCATTCCTTTTTTGTTCATTTCTCAATCATTACCTGTTCTTTTACCTTTCTCTGCCCCCCTCTTCTATAGGGCACCAACATCGCTGCAGGCAAGGCCATCGGTGTTGCTGTGGCCACCGGCGTCTCCACTGAGATTGGTAAAATCCGTGACCAGATGGCTGCCACCGAGCAGGAGAAGACTCCTCTGCAGGCCAAGCTGGACGAGTTCGGCGAGCAGCTGTCCAAGGTTATTTCTCTGATCTGCGTTGCTGTCTGGGCCATCAACATCGGCCACTTCAATGACCCCGTCCACGGTGGCTCATGGATCCGCGGTGCTGTCTACTACTTCAAGATCGCTGTTGCTCTGGCTGTGGCTGCCATCCCAGAGGGTAAGAGGAACACATCATTAAAACTAGATGTCTTCCCCCACTGCTTGTTTATCACACTCACAGTTTTCACCAATGTCTCCCAGGTCTGCCCGCTGTCATCACCACCTGCCTGGCCCTTGGTACCCGCCGTATGGCCAAGAAGAACGCCATTGTCAGAAGCCTGCCCTCTGTGGAGACCCTGGGCTGCACCTCCGTCATCTGCTCCGACAAGACTGGCACCCTCACCACCAACCAGATGTGTGTGACCAAGGTGGGTAAAATATGTATCACACTGTGCCAACAAAACCAACCTGCTATAAAACTGTTAAAACTTAAAACTTTCTTTGTTTACTCCACCACAGATGTTCATCATCAAGAGCGCCGATGGCGACCATGTCAGCCTTGATGCCTTTGATATCTCTGGCTCCAAGTACACCCCCGAGGGCGAGGTGTAAGTTGGTTTACATCATTCAAATCCAGTATCAGGCTTAAAAATAAAATACACATGAACCTTCACCTATTGATTTCTAATTCTCTCGTTGTCTTTCAGCTCCCAGGGAGGCAACAAGACCAACTGCAGCGCATACGATGGCCTTGTTGAGCTGGCTACCATCTGTGCCCTGTGCAATGACTCCTCTCTTGACTACAACGAGGTAAAGTCCTAAAGTCATTCATCATTTTTGCAACACTGAAACCTCATGACCTACCTAACCAATTACCTCCATCTCCTTCTTTTTCTCCAGTCCAAGAAGATCTATGAGAAGGTTGGTGAGGCCACTGAGACCGCTCTGTCCTGCCTTGTTGAGAAGATGAACGTGTTCAACTCCAATGTGAAGAGCCTGTCCAGGATTGAGAGAGCCAATGCCTGCTGCAATGTAAGTTTCCTCGTGACATTTCCTACATGTTAATTCACAGTTTGTTGTTAATGTAGCTAATTGTGAACCTGTTTTTAATTGCCTGTGGTGAAGTGACTGCCCCTCTAATGGAAAAAAAAAACCATTTATCCAACAGGTGATCAAGCAGCTCATGAGGAAGAACGTCACTCTGGAGTTCTCCCGTGACAGGAAGTCCATGTCTGTCTACTGCACTCCCACTAAGGGCGATGGTGGCGCCAAGATGTTCGTGAAGGCAAGCTGTTTTTTTCCTTCTGAAGGCTGTTGTCCTTTTGATGCAGTATTCAACAATTTAAAAAAATCATCCTGTTTTCTCCACAGGGTGCCCCTGAGGGTGTGATTGACAGGTGCACATATGTGCGTGTTGGAACCACCCGTGTCCCCCTGACCAACGCCATCAAGGACAAGATCATGACTGTTATCAGGGAATGGGGTACTGGCCGCGACACCCTGCGTTGCCTGGCCCTGGCTACCCGTGACACCCCACTGAAGTTGGAAGAGATGAACCTCGAGGACTCAACCAAGTTCGGCGATTACGAGGTGAGAATTAAAAAAAAACAAAACTTGATATTGTGACTTCATGTAAAAGCTGATGTTACAGCTTTCACATTCACACTTCTCTCCTCAGACTGACCTGACCTTTGTTGGCTGTGTTGGTATGCTGGATCCCCCTCGTAAGGAGGTCTGTGGCTCCATTGAGCTGTGCAGAGCTGCTGGAATCCGTGTCATTATGATCACTGGTTAGTATGAGTGGGATGAATCATCAATGCAGAAATATGCTGTGATGTGATGTGGCATGAGCAGTTTTGGGTTAGTTGTTACAGGGAAAAAAATGTAGGCTAGATTATAGATTTTTATATGACATTGTTATTGTGGGTGGTGTATTAAAGCATCCACTGTAACCATTTGTATCTATAGTATACGGAATTTAACTCTGTTTTTTTTATAGACACTCTCCCATGTTTTACACCTCAGAAACTGACCACTTCACCAAACTATATTACAGGTGACAACAAGGGAACTGCCATCGCTATCTGCCGTCGCATTGGCATCTTCTCTGAGGATGAGGATGTTGAAAGCAAGGCCTACACCGGACGTGAGTTTGACGATCTGCCCCTCCATGAACAGTCTGAGGCTGTGCGCAGGGCTTGCTGCTTTGCCCGTGTGGAGCCATCCCACAAATCCAAGATTGTGGAGTACCTGCAGGGTTATGATGACATTACTGCTATGGTAAGAGAGCTCAACAGAATAATCACTGTTGTGTTTGTGGTTCTGTGCCCACTATTCACAGTATGTCAATGTTAATTTGTTTGTCATGTTGTTTGAGAGTAGTTTACCTTCTGCTCCCTCATCCTCTCTCCCTAGACTGGTGATGGTGTGAACGATGCCCCAGCCCTGAAGAAGGCCGAGATCGGCATCGCCATGGGCTCTGGCACTGCCGTTGCCAAGTCTGCCTCTGAGATGGTCCTGGCTGACGACAACTTCTCTTCCATTGTGGCTGCTGTTGAGGAGGGCAGAGCTATCTACAACAACATGAAGCAGTTCATCCGCTACCTCATCTCCTCCAACGTTGGTGAGGTCGTCTGGTGAGTGGCTTTCATGCACTCTGATCCACACATAAACGTCACATTTCACTCACTTTTCTCTCTGCCTCTGGTAACTTCATCTTTTTCTTTTTTTTTTCCATTTTCACCATCTCAGTATCTTCCTGACCGCTGCTCTGGGTCTGCCCGAGGCTCTGATCCCCGTCCAGCTGCTGTGGGTCAACCTGGTTACTGACGGTCTGCCCGCCACCGCTCTGGGCTTCAACCCCCCTGATCTGGACATCATGGGCAAGCCCCCACGTTCCCCCAAGGAGCCCCTGATCTCTGGCTGGCTCTTCTTCAGATACATGGCTATTGGTGGTAAGTAGGACTTTGTACATCATGTTTGGGTAGTGTTTAAAGGAAAAACCCTTTCCTACTCTAACTCTGTTATGATTCACCAACAGGATATGTCGGTGCCGCCACTGTTGCCGGTGCTGCCTTCTGGTTCCTCTACGATTCTGAGGGCCCCAGTGTCACCTACTACCAGCTGGTGAGTAATTGTCTATTTTTAATGTTGCAAATTTGTCTTTCACACACACATACTCACATGCAGACAATAACCTCACCTCTCCTCTGTACAGTCCCACTTCATGCAGTGCCACGATGACAATGAGGACTTCGCCGGCATCGATTGTGAGATCTTTGAGGCTGCTCCTCCCATGACCATGGCTCTGTCCGTGCTGGTCACCATTGAGATGTGCAATGCTCTGAACAGGTAAGATTCAATGATACAATTGATGATGACTCCAGATGTTTCTTCAGGTGACTTTTATTTTCATAATTCCTTTTTTTTCTTTTACAAGCTTGTCTGAGAACCAGTCTCTGCTTCGCATGCCCCCATGGAGCAACTTCTGGCTGATCGCCGCCATGACCCTCTCCATGTCCCTGCACTTCATGATCATCTATGTTGACCCTCTGCCCGTAAGTCAGGGCTGCACATGTACCATAAAGTTCCAGGAATTATATTGAAGTGTTGTCCTCTGTGATGTGTAGTTTTTGGTGTAGTTGTAGTCGGTCTGACTCCCTTTCTTTTGCTCCCCAGATGGTCTTCAAGTTGACCCATCTGAACTTCGATCAGTGGATGGTGGTCTTGAAGCTTTCCTTCCCCGTCATCCTCATTGATGAGGTGCTGAAGTTCTTGGCCCGCAACTACGTTGAGTGTAAGTAGCCTCTCATTTTTACGCATTCATGCCAACTTATTAAAATAAAATACACCTTATTTCCTTAACAGTTTGCATTTCTTTTGAGAAGTTTGAATGTGATTTTAATTTATTAATGTTGTCATTTTTTAAAAATATTCATTCATATTTTAACTTAAGTTATTCTTCTTCATACTGTACTTCATCTCATTTTATCACATCATCTCTTCATCTGTCTACATCTCCATCAGGAGAACCTGATGTCTGTTTTCATCTGCCTAATTCCTTCACTTCCTCATCATTAACTCACTTAACCCTTGTTGATTTCCAGGCTAAATTCAATCAGCCTACCACCATTAGCCTGTAACGAAATCAAGGTATTCCACAAATCGAACTGCTGCTGGTTATCGCTGTGTATCTGTAGTTTGTGTGCATGTTGGTGGATTTTTTGTAGCGTATGTTCTTGCTCTTATGCAAATCAGTCCTCACTGTTGTCCATTTTCTATATTATCACAGCCCTGTTGATGTAGAACTCTGGCTTCTCCAAACTACTTAATGACATAATGAATCTGTCACAAATTGAGAGGTGACACTATGATTGATGAGTGGGGAGATCCCTGAGTGCTACTTTCTGTATCTGATGTCTTCCACTGAGCTCTGTGTTTAGTTAAAAGTAGGGCTTGGCAATATATCAATATTATATTGATATATTGGTACATAAGACAATATAGGTCAATCACCTCTGAGTTGCTGCTGTCAGTGTTGGCATCACAGCGTTTCTGTCTGCAGGTATGAGTGTTAAAAACACCTGTTCTGGTACCACTGTTGTAATGAAGCAACACTTTATTTTTACCCTCCTAATATACACTATAAGCAGTCTGTAAACATAGATTAAATTGTTTATTCTAAGCACTGTAAGGTAGATGATATATATATTTATTGATGCAGTTATCAACAGCACACAACACATTAACTCTCAACATGATGCTGGTGTATAAGCAGATATTGAATGATTACAGTTATATATGACATGTCTTAATAGGAAACGTTATTATTAAAAAAAAAAACTTAAACTTTCCTTAACTACACTGAAATTAACAGTTTATCATGTTTACTGCTTATGGGTTGTAATGGGGATGAGGTGTTGTTATAGTGTTACTGAACTTTTATTAAAATATTTTTAAAAGGGTTTGTCACACTGTCCGCTCATTGTGACCTCCACCAATTTAGTTTGCTTGCTGCTTTCATTAGATGTAAAAAGAATATTCTGACATGAGAGCTTGTTATAGATTTCATTGTGCTTTCTTAGTGAGACAAGTAAATTAGTAAGTAGGAACTTTCTAACACTTTGACTTGGTCTTATGTTTGCCTGCAAATGTAGTTTAAGTGTTGGTCTATTTAAGTTGTCCAGAGTGTTTTCATTGTTGATTAAATTACGTATCCAAAAATGGTTTCCCTCTCTGATTTATCTGTTTCTCCTTTCTGCAGGTACAGAAGCTAAATAGAGATGTAGAGGAAGAGGATCTTTAAGATTGGAGAGAACGAGGCGGAGAACAGAGAGAGGAAAATCATACCCAAAGAGAGGAGTCATAGTGAGCCAACCAATAGAAGAGAGAGGAGAAAACAAGAAAACTAACAAAAAAAAACAACAAAACCTGTTAAAAAATCTACATAAACATAGCCTCTATATAAGGAAGGAGATTTAATTAAAATGAAGGGAAGTATCCCTGCCTATAAAGTATTAAAATATTTAAGATTTTATTCTCAGAAATAAACTATGTATTAAAAGTGATTTTTTGTTAAACTTGGATATTCTCAGCTGTTGTGTTTTTGTGTCCTCTGTCCATTTTCATATGATTGACTTTCCAGCTCATTACTTTTATTCTAGTCTTTGTTGCTCGTGTCTCGTGCGGCCTCCCTTCTTTGGCTGGGCTTTGTACAGTGTGGTGTTGGGTTGCAAAATGACTTCATATGGGCAGAAAAACCACAGGCCTCCAGCTGCCAGTGCTCTCTATAGGCTCCATGCAAACTGCAGACTCTGTTGGAGGTCTCATGACATATAACGGGCATGTCCACTCAGTCACAACACTTTTGGTCTTATATATTGTTTACGTGATAAGCTGCAATAAAGTTATGATTACAAACTCATGTACTTGTATTGTGGAGTACATTTTTATTGATCCTTCAGACAAATATTTAGATGGATTCCCTGCATATCTAAACATTCTGACATTTATAGTGTATAACATCAAGACTCAAACTAATTTATTTTTCATATTTATGGTATTAGCTCAGATGTGGGTCCTGAACGGTATGTTCACTTCCTTCATTTGCTTTTCATAATCTTCTTCAAACATCTTTGATTGCTCTGGTGTGAAATGGTTTTTCCAATCACCTACTATACCTGAAAAGAAAGAAAATGAGGAGGAAATAGTGTTAGATGTATTATTTACATTCATTATTCACTTTCTCTGAAATCATCCTAGTGCTGCAACTAATTATTTTGTTCCTTATTAATGAATCTGTCAACTGTTTTCTCCATTAATTGAATAAGGTGATTTTTCACTAATCAATTCATTTCTAATCATTTCAGCCAGATTGAACATGAAGTTCAATACAGGAACCTCTAGGAGGCAACGCTGTGCTGTATAATATGAAATACAGGAGGAAGACAAAGTATGACACATACAATAATGGAGCATTATCCGAGCACCCAGTAAGGTATACCTTAAGGTACAGTATAAGTTATGTTATTTTCTCAGCCCTTCTCCCTGATACCAAGTGTTCATAATATTGTATTCATCCACTGCTGATTTTAAAACTTTTGAACTGATACATGCTCATTTCTGTATTATTATGATCAGTATTTTGTTCCAGAATAAGACTAGGAGCAGACTGTTCACCTTTTCTCATGAAGGAGGAGATAGAATGATCAAAAACAAGCGACGGGATGAAGGTGTAGTTGGCCATCGGGTTCTCCTTCATGTTTTTAAAAGATGTGAGCTCCACAATTCGGCTGATGACCTCATTAGAGACAGACAAATCCAGGTACCTCATGATGCGCTCCACTTCACGTCGAGGATTCTGGGAAAGTAAATGTGAGGGTAAGTATGTGTAAAATGCTTTGGTAAGACTGCGTCTGTATGTTATCTGTACCTCTTTCATGTCTTCATAGAAGAGGTAAAGGATGTTCTTCCTCTCTCTCTCCTTCCAGTAACCTTTGACATGGTCGTACCAGGAGCCCCATGACACTGTACAGACACACTTCCTTGAGCAGCTTTCACCATAACATTACTCCAACCAATTATCAATTATAAATCCTTGGCCCTTGGGTTGCCAAATTTTGAAAAGTCCCTTTAGTGAGCTTTTAATTCATTGAGAACAGTTAATCCATTTCTTCATGGGATGGGTCTGTAGGGAATCTGGATTAAAACTGAATTTATTAGCAACCTGTGAATATTTCCCGCTGCAGGCTTGATTCACAACTGCCATAACCCTTAAAAACACTTTTGCTGTTGGCTGATTCTATGTTGAGTCTCCTTAGGTTCACACCTTTTTCATACACAGTCATGCTGTCCATTGTTAACATAGAAATGTAGACTAATAATAATAATAATAATAATGACATTATTAACTGCAGCAGGTTGAACACTTGTTGGAGGGATTTTTCATGAGCCGACAACCCAAAGATCTTTTTATTAATCTGTCTGGTTTCTCTTATTTGGTGGACATTAGCAACAACTAAAGCATCCTCAACATCTGCAACAGAATTAAAATGCATCTATAAGAGAAAGTAGGAACTGGTGTACAGATATCACTTTCTGAAGGAACATTTTCTTCTGATTAGCATCATGTTCATCCTGCTGATCCTGTCATGGCCACTGAGGCAGACAGACTTAGCAAACAGAAATTACCAGTTTGAATAAAGGTAAGATGACACCAGGAATGTGATTTAATCTACTTACACTCTCCTCGCATGAATTTGGACACGTAGCCCTCCCAGGGTCCTGGCTCAGGCTGGGTTAGATTCATACATTCAAAGTAGTAGTAGCTCACCATGTTGTCTTTAGCATTGCGTGCCACGTAGATAGTCTTTACACACGATCAGGAGATATAAAAAAATGATTTACGACAATTAGACAATGGGTTACCCAGTGAGGCAGTTGTATGTCACTGTACTGTTAAGGACAACCTGCTGTATTTTTCCTTGTTTTCTGCCAACAGGACTAACAGGGTTAAACACTGCAGACCATTTATTCTTCAGAGAGAGTGGCAAAACTAAAATTTAAAAAACTATCAAATGTGAGTTGATTGGAGTCGAGCAGACCAGTGCTGTGCAGTGGAACTAAAATACTTATTTGTGATGTTGTCACATCGGCCCACGTGCTTTGTTTTAGTTCAGGCACTGTGAAGGCCACATAGGTAGGCACTAGGGGTCCTTAGTAAATGTGTGTTATTTGAGAAATGGTCAAGTTTGTGTCATTTACTAGCTGCATTTCAGTGCCCACTTTACTCCTGTTGAATGGATATCATCAAATCCAATATCTCCAATAATAAAATACTCCAAATGACACCAAAGTGAAATGGGTGAGTAAATAACAGCATTTTAAGGTCCGATTTGTAAACATGGCACTTCCCCTTTAACCTCTAGCTGTAAACCATTAACACTGTAAACAAACATTTATTGTTCAGTGTGAAGCATTAACATTCTTTCATTCATTTTTTTTTTGCTCTCAGTTTGAGTCATACCTTGCATTTGTTTTCCCAAAATCCAGGAGGCACCAACTGAAAAGGAAGATGTGTCTTAATGATTCTTGGGGGATCCATGGTCTTCAAAAGATCAAGCCCTGAAACATAAGTTCAGGGGGGAGGATGTGCACTTTATGAAGGAAATGAAACATACGTACTATCGCAGATTCTATGTTATGATTATGCTTATGAGCCCCACTAGTGCCCTCAACTGCTTTATGACCTAAACTAATTTAATAATCTTAATCTTGCATATTGCTGCACCAGAATATTTAGAGTGCTCATTTATGGCTGCATGCTTAAGGACCTTGTGTGGTTGCAGTCCCCTTAAGTTAGTCTACTCTGTATATTTACCAGGTAAATGATGAAATCACATAATCACATTTTCATTTACAAACATAACCCCCTAAACACAAACCTGAGGGGATGGGTGGTGGGGAGAATATCTCTAAGAAAGGACTGCGGACAGGAGTCGGGGCTCGTTTGCAGGCCTCAGCATCTCCGTTGTGAAGAAGCAGGTCAACTATCTCCTGGGTCCATGTGGTCCCTTCATGTCCCAAGAACACAAATTAACACCAGTTGAAGGAATAAGATTCGTTCCATGTCTTGAATCTCACCAGTTTACCTTAACTCATATAATTGTGTCTTTTCGGCGATATGACAAGTGCAGAAATTACTGCCTTGAAAACATGGCAAACTTGTGAACTTGAGGGGAAATTTGATTCCCTTTACTTCTTCTCGCTCTTTACGAGGATTGAGGACTGTTCACTGGTTTGCGTGAATTAATTTTACTTTTACATAGTTTTTTTTTTTTTGCTTCACTGTGAAAAATTCATCATGTTCTTCGTGGTTGAAAACATGTTCTAAAACCCAGAAATTAGAAGACACCTGAAATCGGATCCATTTAGACAAGCAATATATTAATGTTTTGATCTATAACAATAAATAATGAACTTGTGAATTTGAGGCTTTTACATGTCTTAAAAAATGTTGTCTTCTTGTATTGAAATGAGACTATAGTCTCTTTTGGTAGCCATCGGTGTAGATACTTTAAAGCATAAAACTTTAAAGATACTTCAGTCGTTATCACACACTGATGGGTTCAACCATGTATCTTATCAGGCTCAGTCAATAGTCTGCATATTACTAGTGAAGTTTTACAAGACAGACTGGGTTGGGTAGTTTTATAACAATGCATCCCATTTAGGCTGGAAATGTTACTCATGAACAGAACTGTAAAGAGCTGAAGTGAAGTACCTGCTTTGGGGTATGTGGCGATGAGGAGGTCTGAGGGATCTGGACGGAAAGCACAGATCGAGTCCCAGTTGTTGGCGATGTAGCTCATGAGAGGAACTCCTTTGACAGGGATGAGAGGGAAGCGAGTAATGGAGGCGCTCGCCTTCTCAATGGCTTCGCTGTAGGAATACGCTTCTTTCTCCGACATGACTGATGCTGCCAAAAGTTCAATTAGTCCAGGAAACCAAGAACCAGAAGCCAAAGTTGGATTGTAAAAGGGTTCTGACAAAGCAGTAGTTCTTCCTGAAGTCAGCAGCTCCTCTCTCAGCCAGCTTCAAGTCCTCTGCTATCAAACACTCACAACTGAGCTGCTTTTGTAGGTTTCCCCATAAATCTCAGTTGTCTGCAAATCTACTCTGGGTTGAGTTATCTTTGTCACCCGTTCATTATCTTGTCAACGTCATCTTGTCTCTATCTGGTTGCACATCAAGAATATATTGGTCTGGTCTCCTCTTGAAGTAGTCCTCTGTGTTTCAGTCTCAAGCCTCTTTAACACCCGAAGAACAATCCCTCCTGACCTCCCAGCTGAAGCCTAAGTGCTTCAGTCACTCTAAAATGTGTTTCTTTTCACCCCTTTCTATCTTTGTAACCTGGCTGTCTGAGTGCTTGTCCTCCCAAGTTCTCATCTGTCCGTGATTACTGGAACTAGGCAGACCTACACCAAAGTGCCCTTATGTAACATCCCCAGCTACGCATGAACTCCACTTTTGCTTTTGCTTAACTTCCTGCCCAGTAATTTGAGGAAGGGACAAGGGAGGGTCCTAAGGACCCTACAGAGCATGGGGGGAAAACTATTATCACACACAGATGCACAAAAGATTGATGGGACATTTAATCTGAGAGCTCAATATGTGAGGCTTGAATTTGAGTCAGTATTTCTTTCTTATGAAAAATAAAATGGAAACAAATAAATTTCTCTATACAAAAAGACAAATGTTGACACTTTCCAGCTAAAACACACAGTTGAATCCAAACTTTTAAGAAGACAGAGAAAGATTTTTATAAGCTTACAAAGTAGGAACATTTAACACATACACACAGTTGGATGTGAAGCTGCTCTCGGTTGAGCAGTCTGTTTTGAATACACATTCCAGGAGTTCCTCTCTCAATATCCTGTTGAAGACAGAAACACTGTTTTCTCAGAAAATAAGCTCAGTGTGACAGTTGAAAAACATTTTGTGTCTTTTAAAGTGCATAACCTCATAAAATAGCCTAAATCTGACTATTACAGAAATAAAAAGAACACTTTCTTTAAAACTCAACTTAAACTTACTTAATTCTAGATCTCATGATTGAACATTTACTTTAGATCAGATGCGTCACTGTTTCCCTGTGTGGATGGATGGTTTCTGTGTGCAGACAGTTGGGCCAGACGGACCTGAAAGTGGAAGGCATGGATCTAGACATGCAGACAGAATGTTATCAGAATAGTTTTTCTCACGCTTTCATGTTTTTTGCCTGTTCAGAGACACAGTGTACTACAATCCAGGCAGGTTTACAGCATAAATAATTTACCAGCATTTACAACATCACATTTTCTGTTAATATTGAACAGGAACACCATAACCTTTTCTTTCCCAGCAGTAATTACAGACCTGGGAGGTACTGACACATCATTAAAAAAGTGTTTGCATTCATCACTGTCTATAGGTTCAGTATAAAATGTCAGATAGAAATACATTTTTATATATGTATATCCACATGAATCTCTTTTTGATTTAGATTAACGCAGATCGAGGATACAAGCAAGAAGTTCCTTGTCTAACTGAATGCCAAAATGTTTGTTTACATGATTTTAAACTGTGCAGTTCTGCTCCTTCACATCTGGCAGCTCAGTTTTTTTTTTCTCTCTTGGCTGATGAGCAGCTTAACCAGATGGATGCATGGAACTATTGAAGAGTGGGACAGTTTGTTTCCCACAGTCAGAGCTGGGCCATCGGCATAAAAGCAGAAGGGAATATTTCACTGTCACCACCTTCATCCTGCACACAGCGAACCTCCCTGACAGACAAGTCTGTTTAAAAGCATTTTGTAAATCTTAATGGTCAGCTTCTGCTCAGATCTGACTAATTCCTGGCCATTTACCTGTATATTCAAACCAGTTTAAGTTTACTCGGCTCATCAAAGACAAGGGGAGGTCATGCCATCTGTCCAAGTCACTCTTTATGGCATTTAGGATTGAAGAAAATAAGTTTCCATAACTCCGTTAGGTTTGGGGATATCATTATGCCAAGATAGGTAAAACCTGAGGGGGATCGTTTAAAGGGACAACTAGGAGGTGGGGATAGACCTGCTGATCCACTTAGAGGTATAATCTTTATTAACCAAAGTTAATTTTTTATCCTGAAAAAGAGCTCAACTCCTCAATAATGGACAAATGGAGGGTATTGATAATTCAGGATCAGTTAGGAAAAATAAAATGTCATCAGCATACATTGCAGTTTTGAAGACTGTGCCATTAATTGTTATACCATGTATATCTTGTTGTTGCCTTATAGCCTCAGCTAAAGGCTCAAGAGCCAGTGCAAAAAGCAGTGAGGACAGAAGATAACCCTGCCTTGTCCCTCTGAACAGTGAGAAGGGCGATGATCATACTGTAGTCCATTAGTTATTACACAAGCCTCTGGAGAGCCGTACAGTGTCCTAATCCATCTATTAAAATTTCCCCTAAGCCCAAACTTCTCTAAAATGTCAAATGTCTCCATTCAACCCTGTAGAATGCATTTTCGGCATCTATATGGCATAAGTTTTGCCATTTGTTTGTCTTGAGTGTTCTATCATGCTTAGTAACGTTCTTACATTAGAGAGAGATAACAATTTTGTAGAAATTATTTTTATTCTCTATGTACTTAGTCAGCTGTAAACTGTATAACTGGTTTGACAGACATTTAAAAAAAAATAATCACACCAATCTGCTGCAATAATCACTGGGTTATTCTGCACCCATTTCTTCCAAACAGTTTATCATATTTTGATTTGTAAATACTTATGTTTGATTAATATAATATACTCTGTTATGATATTGTTCAGTACAAGTGTTTGCCATTACAAGGGACAAATTACAAATGTTCTAGTCTGAAATAATTCTACTCATGAATCTAAATGTATCAACATACTGTATGTTTCATTGCACTCTGCATTTTTCCTTCTCTAAATTGTGATTACGATGTTGCTGTTTGTTCAGAAATGATCAGCATTATCTCAGAGTCGCTTGACGAAGGCTGCATCCTCCCTTCTCCGGCTACATTCAAATATGCTGTTGTTTGAACATTTTGGGGTTAGACTTACACACGCTTTGAGGTATGAGCTCTGTGCTCTGAGCTCATTGATCCATGTTACATGTTAAAACATGATTTTTTTTAGAGCAAACAGTATTGATCCGATTGAAGGTGAGGATGACTGTGATTTAATCAACTTAGGTCCTCATCACATGAGCTTTGGTATTGTGTGCCTTGTGTCTTTAGTCCTCAGGTGTTTAAAAAACTAACCTCTTGAGTTATTCCATCCATCCATCCATCCATTATCTACCGCTTATCCTCATAGGGTCGCAGTTGGGCCAATCGCTACCTCATCGCAGCCTCTTGAGTTATTAAGGACAAAAATATCTACTTCCAAAAACTTCTAAAAATAATACAGATTATTATTTTTTCTGTTTTTTTTCTGCAAATCTCTTACTACCAAACACTGAGTTATTTTCCATAAAACTAATTTTGAATGGCCGGGTATTTTTTACAGTAGTTTTTGGAAGTGGATATATCTTTGTCCTTAATGACTCAAAAAGGTAGTAATTTTTTTCAATGTGTTTTATTGCTCTATTAGAAACATTTAAATTTGAATTCTGAAATTTGTCAGTAGAGAGGCTTTCTTACAAAAATTGTGCCATATGCACTAACACAGCCAAAATGATGCCCAGGTGAAGAGGAAAAATGTGCTCCAATGGACAAAAAATTTTCATAGTGATACATGAGGGTTACACACAATCAGGTGGGAGAGAAATAAAAGGGTGGGGAATGAAGAAACACATTTGTACAGACTTATCATGTGATGTTTATGAGCAGCTACTATCTTGGCCGCTTGCTCTCTGAGTCCTTCCTGCAGTTCTGAATAAAAGCCCATGTCTTCCTACCCTTTAGTTTCCCTTTGTGCATTTTGATCACTGTCATCCTTTTCCCCTTGATCACTCCTGCAAGTATGTCTTCATTCCCTACCCAAGTATGTCTTCATTCCTTAGCCGTTTATCTACATTTATGCAATGGTGGAAATGGGTACAGTGAAGGTTATAAAGTTTTGCAGTACAAAGCCAATAACAAATGTCTCATCAGGTTACCTGTCTTTTGTAAATCTTACCCTCATCCCTCCCATCCGATTGTGTGTAAAGATACGTGGCACGCAATACCAAAGTTCATGTGATAAGGACCTAAGTTGATTCAATCACACCCCTGAGTCATTTTCACCTTCAATCCAACAAATTGATACTGTTTGTAGTAAAAATAATTGGTTTTTTGCAATCATTGATGCTATATGGATAGATAAGTTGATTTCTTGACCTCTCTGTTTTTCTTGATGAAATCATGAAATGCTTTAACAGCCATGAGGAGTTATGCAGCTCCTTGCAGAGGTGAACAAAAGGTTCCATGAGATCTACAGGCAACAAAAAATCTAATTTGTACTCCGGATTTGTTCCAGCTTATTTATGAGGTGAGCCCTATTTCACTTCAAATTATGTTACTTTTTCCATTTGACACAACTGGGCCCATATAAAACTTGTGAAAATGTGAAATTTTTGTTGATAATAAAACCATTTACTGTTATCAGTTGTCACAAACTTAAAAATGAGGAATTTCTGTTAAATTTATAATAAGACATTATCTCAAAGAAAATTCAACAAGTGTCTTTTGTTTTTTTATATAGGAATTGTGCAATATTTTTGGACATGATTGTGACGGGGGTGGTGCAGTGGTTAGCACTGTTGCCTCACAGCAAGAAGGTACCGGGTTTGATTCCATTCTGTGTGAAGTTTGCATGTTCTTCCCATGTCTGCGTGGGTTCTCTCCACGTACTCCGGCTTCCTCCCACCATCCAAGAGCATGCATGGGGATTAGGTTAATTGGTTAGTTTAAACTGACTGTAGGTGTAAATGTGAGTGTGAATGGTTGTCTGTCTCTATGTGTCCTGTGATGAACTGGCGACTTGTGCAGGGTGTACCCTGCCTTTCACCATAAGATAGCTGGGATAAGCTCCTATGATAACCCTATGAGGATAAGTGGAAGAAAATAGATGGATGGATGGATGATTGTGACAGCTCCATTCCGTGTATTTTCTCTGTACACTCCGGCTTCCTCCCACCATCCAAAGACATGCATGCAGGTCAACTGGCTAATCTAAATTGCCCGTAGTTGTGTATGTGGGTGTGAATGTTTGTCTGTGTTGTCTGTGCCCTGCAATGAACTGATGTGGAGACCTTTTTGCTTAGGGGATGAATATATATATATATATATATATATATATACATATATATATATATATATATGTATATATGTATGTATATATATACATACATATATACATATATGTATGTATATATATACATACATATATGTATATATGTATGTATATATATACATACATATATACATATATGAATATATATATATACATATACATATATATATATGTATATATATATATGTATATATGCATTTTTTATTAACATTTATATTGTTTTTGATGTTTTCCTTGCACTAGTCTGAAACACAGACTGTACTGTCTGATAGCAGAGAAACCGGTCAGTGTTGGACTGTCTCAGAAATTGTAAAGAAATGTTCGTCTCTTTTACTGGTTTTACGGTAAAATTACCTTTGAAACGGAAGTTGCCGTGACAACTTCCTTGGTAACAAAGACAAGCTTGCTTAATGCTTTTCGGTGTTTAGCTTATTTAGCTAGCTGAATGTACCTGTGGAAAACGTTGAAATTGCTAATTTCATTTCAACGTCGTTTTATTCTGGAAATTCGTGGTGTGAACAAGTAGCGAGCAACGTAGGAAAAATATTTTTGTATACACACCGTAAAGGCAACGCTAACTGCAATGCTAACGTTAGCTTGCTATGTTATCAGCCGATTCACGTTATACTTTGCACTGACTGACCACACCATGTTTATTTGATGAAATGAATTTCCTCTGGTGGTGTCGTAAAGTTCAGATTTTCGTCGTCTTGTGTGGACTTTTGGCCCATGCAGCCTCAGAATCAGAGGTGCCATCCACCACCACCCCCAGCACCGTAGATGGGGAGCCTCTCACCTCAGCAACTCCTGCTCCGGGCGGCACAGCGGCCGTGGACTCCACCAGTGCTAACACCACTGAGGTGGTCACAATGGACTCCACTGAAGACCCGATGGCATCTACAATGCCGACTGTGTCTGAAGCTGCCACTGTGGTCACTGAAGCTGCCCCTGCGACCACCGTCCAACCTCCGATGACCTCAGAGGGTATCTTACAGCACACCTGAGAGTTTTCTTGTTAAGTTTCCTCTGTGTAGCAGTCTTTTGTTTGTCAGGCCAAATAAGCGTCTTACACTTGTTTTATGGTTTGATAAACAGCGGTGCCACATGATCCATCAACCTGTCATCTGTTTTAGGTGCAACACGTCGCTTTAGTAGTTTGTGTAAAAACCATAGACTGTAAAAACATGTTTTAGTTTGCACTTTCTTTTGTTATGCCAGTTACCTGTTGTAATAGGTGAATGACTATTAATGCTTCTTCAGATCCTGACCGAGACTGTTAGTTAAAGCTTCTTTGGAAAATATTAGTGTAGATTTCAGTGTATAGTTTCAACCTAACATCTATTTCCAGTTATATTTCTTTTTTCCTTTTTACTGAATTATTTTTTGATTGTGCAGTGATAAGACATTTGTACCAATAGATCTAAATCAAATTTAGAATTAGATCTAAGCTCACATTTTTTTAATTATCATTTCTGCATAGAAGTTTAAAGTAACAAAATGTTGTTTCTCATGGACTGAGGTGCGAAACAATAGCTACATGCCTCAGATTACGGCAATGTGTACAATAAATTAAAAAAAAAAAAACAAACTGATGTTGTCCTAATTGTCTGACACCTGATTTTTCTGTTGTTGTCCAGGTTGTCTCTGTGATTTAACCTCTGATTTCTGTGACATTGGCTGCTGTTGTGACACAATTGATTGTGGTATTTCGAACTTGAGTACTGTCTTCACCGGATGTCCGCAGAAAGCCTTGTAAGTCTTCTGTATAGAAGAAAGTTATAGCACATATATGATTTATGTGCACATATAGCACATAAATCTTAAACTACTGAAATGATGATTGATTTATTGATTTATTTTTACAGACCAGGAGTTTGCATCGAGAAATGGCTGATGTTCAGAGCTAATGTGGATTCATCTCTTGTCACTGTGACTGACTCCTTGTTTTGTGTCCAGCCTGAAGGTCGGTAGATGTATTAAGAATATATTTATTTAAAAGGAGTCAACAATCATCAGTGCAGAGAAATCACTGTTCAAGAATGAATGACCAACACATCAATATCTCCCACTAATGCCATTAAAAATCTGCATCTTTTAACAGTTAATTCTCCCCAGGCCCTCCCAGCTCGACTGCAGTATCTAGCTTTAGGAGACTCATACCACTTCTCGTCACCAGCACCTACAAGCATCAGCCACAGCCGAGACTTTTACAGGGTAAACAGATCACAGTATTTTATCTGAAGTACTACAAGTAATATAATTTTAGACTGTATCATAGAGAGTATATTTCTTAAATGCGTAATTCATTTTTGTAGGTTGACGATGTCATCCAGACATATTTCTCCAGCTCGTCCGTGCAAGGTGTCCTTCATCAGCCGTCTCCAGGGCCTGCTGCTTCATTCTGTATCAACCGCAACCCTGCAAGTAAGTTCATACCGAATGAAGGATGTTACCGTTGCGTGTGGCAGTGAAGCAGGCTTTCACTGATCGTTTTGTCAGACACTTCCTCTCGTTAGAATGAGCAGTCCATCTCACGTCACTCTCTCAGTGTTCCAGTAACAGCAAAATGACATGAAATCTTATTTTTCCAGAACACCCCTTTATTTCCCTGAATGATATCCAGCTGTTTTGTACATTTGTGCTTTGTTTTTCTGAAACAAACAACAAAAACTGCTTAAGCAGATATTGCATTACCTCAACCACATTAACCATTATAAGCGTTCTTCTGCTTGCAGAGTTCTTGAGGTCTGTGTCTCTGTCATGTACCCACATGTTGACTCCTCAGTCGTGCACCACAGACCCAAATCTCAACGCCCACTCCTACTTCTCTGACCTGAGCCTTATCAAGGTCAGCAAGTCTGCATGTACTAAATGTTTTTTGTTAACAATTATTGGTAAGAATTTCACAGATAGACTAACATCAATAGTTTTAATTTCAGATTCCAATGGTCAAGGCTGCACAAGTGTCAGACTTTCTGGTAAGTTGATGATTGCACATAGAGCGCTAAAATCAGTCTATGTGCCTGTAGGTAGAGTTAATGCCATTCAAAGACATGTTCCTTCCAAAGCAAAGTGCTGTACTAACCCTTGTTTCAGATCCCAGTTACTCCACTGTCTAACTGGCCAACACCAAGTGAACAAAACAAATCATGCATCAATGTGGTAAAAAATGTGAGTAGGTGAAAAGTTGTGATTTTTCTTTTCTACCCACCTACCCATTTCTTCAATCACACATTTGTCAAACTGCATTTTTCTTTTCCTGATTCTCTTGTAGGTGGAGTTTGTTATAGGATACACGGCCAGAGGGGAACTTACGTATGCAACAGTGAACATAGTTTTTACTGATGCGGCTCCAAATCAGTTGCTGTTGCAGACACACTCTGTAAAGTTCCAGGTAGCCTGTCAAACATACATATTTTCATCACTAAATAAACTCAAGGATTCAAACACTACGATTAAATCCATTAATGTCATTTTTCAGCTGGTTAAACCCAGCCCCACACCAGAAGGGGCTACTGTTGGACTCAGAGTGGGATCTCCCGTCATTGGTCGCTTTGATGGAGAGGTGAACCCTGTATCCTCACAAACATCACAAATTTTCAGTGATTGTTGCATTTATCCCATTAACTTTGGGTCGATCATGAGTCATGGGTCCTTGACGGTGAGTTAGCTCACTACTCTGGCGGTGTCACAGAGTGGGGAGTGCTCTTTTGACCCCCGCATACGAGCATTCATCCTCTTCACACACAACACCATCACTGGCTGCACATTCAGGTGAGTACGCTATTTTGCGTTGCCTCTATCATCTAATTTGAACAGATGCTTTTTATGTAAAGAGTAGTATATTTTATTTAGTCTTCCATGTGGCATTTCACTCTTCATTTTCTGTTTAGTTCCCCAGCTAGTGATTGTTCAGAGCTGCGTTCCCAGATTTATGGGCTCTTGAGGGGATTGGCTACTCCTGATGTGATCGCCATGAACTCTGGCTCAAAACCAGACTGGACGAGAGTCATCACCCAGGAGTGTCCAGTCAGTCCACAGGTACATCTGAATCAGGGATTTATAGCATTTAAGAAAATAACACTGAGCATTATGTTTTTGGATTATCTGTAATTCATATTTATATCCTTGTGTTCCTCCTATTTACAGTCATTTATTTTGCTCCCTCTCACAGGAAACGTGTGAATCAGGCTGCGTCCTCCCCAACTCTCTCTCAATCCGTGTACTGTGGGCCCGCCAGGGTCCGTTAGACCTTTCCCAGAACTACATCCTGGGGGTCAAATACCTTTTCCAGTGTCAACATTTCAAGGTGGGCACATAAACTCACTGTGAGGCCAGCATCATTCTTCTTTTCTGCGCAACACGTATCTTTGAAAATGTTGTTCTTACAGTGTCCTGTGTCGTCCCCCATCACTCTAACCACTGAGGTGACGTTTGTCGACACTACCGTTTACCCAGAACCACCCCGGGGGTCGCCTCAGCCTAACTGGAAGTTTCCATTTGGTTTCTTCACTGGAGGCACTGCTGAGCTGGATGGGCACTTTGTCATTAGCAGCGGTGTCACTGAGAAGGTCACATGGAGTTTAAGGCTGTTCACAGTAATGTTGCTAACAGGATTAGAATGCTTCACTCAGTAGTCGGACAGCTAACGGCGGAGGAGGCAGGAGCTTTAAATGCCTCTCATCTTGAGCTGAGTTGTTTATGAAATAATATTTACTTTGTAACATTATTTTGTTGTGCTTTTTTAACAACACATCCCTTGGAAAACATACAAATACCTTAATTTATTCTTTTGTACATTTTCAGGAATACATACGTTTTTACAAGACATTGTACGGCTCATCATTTCATTGAGGCAAAGATGCATTTCTTGCACACAGCTCCTCTTTTCTCTCCTCCTTCTGTTCTGGTTGGTTCTTGTTAGATCTTCTCTCCTTTTGTCCCGTCTGACGTACGTAGTTGAGGAGATGGACGATTGCGGCTGGAGTTATACCTGGCAACCGTGTAGCTGCACCCAGCTGGAGGATAAAGTTGCATATTAATTAGTTTTTGTCAATTTCAAGTCAAGTCAATTTTATTTGTATTGCCCAATATAGCCCAATGTCAAATACAAATTTACCTGAGAGGGCTTTACAACCTCTACAGGATTATGTAAGCGTTATCTGTAAGCAACAGATACTATACTCACAGTGCTGGGTCGAATTCTGTCCAAAATCTCTCTAACTTCCTGAGACAGAGATGTCGGCAGAGAGAAATAGTCCATGTCTGGTGGGAGAGACATGTTCTCCTCCTTCTGAATTCTCTCAATCTCTTTCTTCTGTAGGTTACAGTGAGGCTTGTAAACAGCTAAATGACAGAAGAAGGAGGGAACCATGTTACAGTTGCTTAAAACAACACAAAATAAAAGCAACATTAGGAGGCAATGCAGAAGGATAAATGAGCTATGAAGACAATGTCGCCTCAACATGACAAAATCAGTTTTTACCCTCGATCTTGAGTCTTTGTGAGAACTCCAAGTGAGGTGAAAGGTACTCTGGGAAGGCTGAAGCTAACATTTCAAAGGAAACATCGTTGTACTGCAGCACATCCATACCACTGAAACAGAAGCCGCAAAGTAACAGTCAGGACCAAAAGTCTACCCCTTTTGACTGTGGAGCTGGAAACATCAGACATGCTCAGCTGAGCAGATCTGGCCTTTATCACTCACTTCAGTACGGTGTTCTTGACTTCACTCATACGCAGGTCAGGTAGCTTTTTTCTCCAGTTGTTGGTGGACAGAGCGAGAGCCTGAAGCTCTGCCAGTGCATCCTGCAGGCTGTCCCTGACTCTCACAGCCTCCTGGTAGCGTGCAGTGGACACACATCCAACCTCCTCAAACCCTGGTACAGGAATATGTTTATAAAATAAAAGACAAAGCATGACGCTCCAAGCTGTCTCACATCCTGATGTGTCTCACACTACCTTTCAGAGTGAGGCGCAGGTCAGCGTTGTCCGGCCTCAGAGAGGTTCGGAACTCAGCCCGACTGGTGAACATGCGGTATGGCTCAGTAACGCCTCGACTGACCAGGTCATCGATGAGAACTCCAATATAACTCTCTGTCCGAGACAATGTCACTGAAGGCATCGAGAGTGCCCTGCGGCCAGCGTTCACCCCCGCCCACAGGCCCTGCACGCACACAAACAAGAGTACCTGTGTGAGTAAAAAAGCACTATGTGCACTCCTAATTATTATACAAACTTGATCCCCAACATTTGTCATGAGGAAAAAGAATCCACCTCCAAGTGACACAAACTGCATTTACAAGAAATACCAGAAAGACAACAAGCTCATCATTCTGTTACTATGCGATAACGCCTCCCATTCCAATAACGCCTGCTATTCTGTGAAAATGTCATTGAGAGGATAGACAAGCTCTTGTGTAATTGCAGCGGCAATAATACTTAGGGTGTATTAACACTCCAGTTACAGAGCAAGTTTGGACTTAGGTACGTATTGATATTATCAGATCCCACTTTTCTCAGGCCCAGAGTTTGTGTCACCAAGAATGTTATATGAAAAACAGCAGCTACCTGTGCAGCAGCCTCCTCGTACCCTGTTGTTCCGTTAATCTGTCCGGCAAGAAAAAGACCCTGGGTGCTTTTCACCTGCAGGGCAGGGTTCAGCTGAGTGGGACACACAAAGTCATACTGCACACCATAACCTGGAAAAGCCCAAAATACAGGAAACACTCAGGGACCACAGTTGACGCGCTGCATCACTGTAACTGACTTTTAGATATGCCACTAATCAACTGTTACTACAAACGGCAGCAAACCAGGTGTGTGGATCTCCGCTCTGTGCAAGGCAGGGATTTCTCTGATGAGAAGGAGCTGCACATCAGGGGGCATAGTCATGGAGAGACCCTGAGGGTACAAAAGGTCAGAGGTCACCCCTTCCGGTTCCAGCCACACCTGGTGCTGTCTGCCTGGGAAACGAAGCACTCGTGACTCAATGGAGGGGCAGTATCTGTGAGAGACGAAGCCTGGAGTTATTATTTTATGATTTAAACTGTGTGGGTGTGGGTGTATGTGCATACCTGGGACCCTTGGTGTCTTGCTGTATGTGACAGTTTAGATGAAGACTCTCCCTCACCACTCTCTCCACACCAGGAGTAGTATAGGTCAGGTAACAAGGCAGCTGCTCTTCAGGCTGGAGAAATGTTCAGAAAATAAAAGTAAAACAGCACTGTCTACATTACTGACAACATGAAGTGTTTCCTTTAATAGCAGTGCTGAAAAAAATGTTAATTAATCAATTAGTTCATAAATAATTTCATCTTTACCTTGCAGTGTGTGTGTGTATTAAGAAAGCTGAAAGGAGTTGGATGACTGTCCGGGGGGTGAACGTGAGCCTGGGAAAGGTCTACTGAACCCTTCACAATCCTGGGAGGGGTACCAGTTCTGAGTCTGCCTATCCTTAGCCCCAACGTCTCCCTCAGCGTCCGAGACAGCCCAGCGCTTGATGGAGCGTCTCCAATCCTTCCCCCAGGGGACGTGCTTTGGCCCACAAAGAGGGATCCAGACAGGAAGGTACCAGTAGTAAGAACCACTGAGGTGGCTGAGATGGGATGGTTCCCATTTGCTGAGAAGATAAAATACAAATTCATAACCTGATTAACAGACTCTACGAAAACATTTTGAGAGTGATTTTGCACAAATGTAGTGCATTTTACTGATTGGGGCATTTTATTAGAGATCAGATATCAAACAAGCTTACCTCAAAAATTATTCTGTCATGAATTAAATTAGGATATCAAATAAAATGATTGAACAGAGAAAGAAATATATAAATTAAGGATGAGATTCAAAAAATGCAGAAAATGTAACTGAGTTTTCTGATTAAAATTAACTAAGGACAGAAATGGAAATCATAATAAAATGTGTTGATAACACTTCAAGGAATTTACAATAACTAATGTAGAAAGTGAAAGTGGGTGCCAGCACGTATAAATTATTGTTGCTTTACATTAACCGCTGTGATAGTACATTTAATGTACAGTATGGGCTGTTTAAGTTTTTACTGAGTAGTATAATAGTATAATTTGGGTTAACTACTAAACTGCAGACATTTCAAAGAATTTGATTTCTTCAAAATTTAATTTGAACTCTAGCTGTGATAGGAGGATAAAAGTAGGTACGGTAAACATTTGTTCCCAACCCAAACGTATCCCAGTGACTTTGTGGAGTCCAGGCTCCTCTGGGTTTGGGTCTGATACCAGCAGCTCCTCCACTGAGCCCTCCAACACTGTCAGCCTGGGAATGGACAGCAGCTCAGACTAAATGACAAACAGCAGGTAGACACGTAGTTAACAACATTTTCGTTTCACATTCAGTCACAAACTGAAATTCTGGTATACTAAACAGGACATCTGTTTTCAAGATACCTGAATGAATTCACTGTATCGCTGCCGGTCCAGCTGGGCCCTCGGGCCCCAGACAGCTGGACCTTTTCTACGATTCAGGATGGAGAAATGGATCCCAGCCCAGTCTCCTGCTCGACCACACAGCCCATCCAGAGCATCTACCTCCCTCACGAGGTGGCCCTTCCCGACTCCTCCTAGAGACGGGTTACAGGACAGGGCACCTGGGGAGATGAGATGGGAGAAGGAAGTATATATTGGTGGAAAAATGGTTCAATAGCACTTAGAGGAAAATAAGCTTTTTGTAAAGAGTGAACGGGCTGTTTCTCTCACCAATGGTTTGTATTTTCTGTGAGATCAACAGTGTCTCAGCTCCCACCCTGGCTGCTGCTGCGGCCGCCTCTGTCCCTGCATGACCTCCACCCACAACAATGACATCATACTGCTGTTGGGCAAGGCAACTGGTACGTCTGGACACCAGTGACAGGAAACTCTGCAGCACGGGAGGCTTCTTTGTCAACATGGGGAATGCATACCTAAAGAGTGACGGTTACATGGTCACAAACGTGGGCATGATAACCTCGTTTAACGGAAGCAATACAGAGCGAGGGAAAAACTGCTTTAGTCTTTAGTCACAAAGATGTCACTTGATAGTAAAACTTTATTACCGAAGCTTACTTGGGTGTAATAACAGCGTAGAGGTATTCATGGTGACCTGTTTTGACTGGCAACAGAAAATTTGATACTTAATCTGATCCAACTGATACATTTCAGATCAACATACTGCTGCTAAAGTTAAGGTTGTCTTATTTCATTTTTATTCAAGAAGACTTGTCGCTATTGAGATCCATGTATAATTGGCATGGAGCCACGTTTCTCTAGAATGACAGTAATAACACATTTCAAGCCTTTAGGGTGATTATTTGACTGTATAAGAGAGATTTTTAACTTTAAATAAATTATATCATCGGTATCTTACCCATAGCTTTATCTGAATTACTCATCGTTTGATCTATCAGATATATAAAGCACAGAGCATGTACTTACTCCTTAGAGATATAATTTACATTTATTCTTAAACAGGATCAGATGAAAATATGTAGCTCTTACGTTACATACGACTTACTGAATTAGTATCTATGTTTAACCCTAACCCTAACTACCAAGTCAGCTAGAGTCACTTACAATTTCTTGGGCAGATGACGAAGGTAGCCTTTTCATAAATTTCCAGAATTATATCTGAATAACCTAAGACATAAGGAAAGGTCAAGATCCTTGGGAAAAATGACCAAACTCCTGCTATGTAACGCAAAGGCTCTTCATGGAGGCTGCCATGCTGTCTGCAGCTTAAAACCGTAATAACTGGTGTACAGAGGCACTGACACATTTCAGGTCGCTTTACCTCGGCATTGACACTGATGACTGAAATGAAAACGTAAAGTGGGAAACGGCAACATGCAGATGAAAAGGAGGAAGGTGAAGGTGGAATAAATCAACATCACAGTGATACTTTGTGTTGATGATTAGTATGGTGGCTGCCACGTGTACAACGCAATCAAATCCATTCTTGTTTACATCAGAGATAAATCAGGATTAATCAATATCAATGAACACATTATTTCACGTACGCGCGGCCGGCTATTAGTAGGTCAAAGGTGCACGCGCACGACCCCCCCCACCCCCCCCAGCCGGTTTCCAGTCAGCCGCGCGCGGATTGAGTCAAGTGAACCTACCGAGAGGTGGTGTTGACCGACCGCTGCAGGTTGTCAGTAAGAAACCTGAGAAAAATCAAACTTCCCAGGCAACTGACAGTAACGCCAAGACCTTCGTTTTTAACGAAAGGGTCAGCGGTGCCGGAGTTAAAGCGACGCGACAGAGAGAAGGAAGTAAATCCCGGAGGGAAAGCGCCCGAAGTGAGCCTGAGGATCACAGCTAATGCTAATCTAGCTAGCCATTGCTAAATCATTATACGGAAACTCGTGTTATTTCACAAGTCGTTTGCTTTGACAGAACCTCTGTGGTTACAAAGTAGAGAGTCGGGGGACATTTGCTAACTTATATGTTGTATTTAATTTAAACAGCGAGGTGTTTTGCCTTTACAATTTAGGCCACACGCGACTGCTTCAATAGTAGCTACAATAATAGCCGGTCTCATTGAGGTTACGCCGGCTCTGCGCAGCGTAGGACAGGTGATATTGCTAAACATAGTTCGCTTTCATATCAACTTTACATCGAGAGGTATCAGTGTTTATAAGTTTGCGTACACTTTGTAGTGTCTGAGCCTTGTGCTTCGCAATGCTGAAACAGCAACAACCCGGCTCCGGCGGGAGAAAAGCGTCTAACGGAACCTCGGGCCCCGTCAGTATGTCTTCCCCAGTCAGCGGCATCAACAGCGGCAACAGGACACCGGCCGGGAGGTAAGCGGGTTGGGGCTCCCTGTCAGGACAGTCCGAGGATCGTCCTGTGACTTGGAGGCCTACCGGTTAAGGCGCTGTGCTCTCAGTGGGTGTGTCTGGAAAAATAGAGCTTCTCTCCTGGCCAATGAGAGCAAGCCTTACTAGATTGACAGGGGCTTCGGGCCAATCAAAATACCCATATTGAATAGATGACAAATGTGAGGTTGGTCCAAGTTTGGTGAAAGCACTGCTGCAAATCAGCCATGGATGTGTTATACAAGCTATTCAAAGTTTATCAGTTTATTCAGACCCAGGGAAGAGACGACGATGATGATTGAAAGAATGTACAATTATACGTCTCTTTGTAGCTAAGAAAAGCATGTTACAAATCATTCCAATTAACACGGATTTTATTTTATGGCCAGATTACAGAAATGTGCCTACTGAGCTCTTTCCAGCTTGGCCAGTCTTTGTTTTCTCATCGTGTGTAAGATTAGCGGTGCATTCACTCTGGAGGATGCACTTGGTGTCTTGTTAAGTCAATCTTATTTGTATAAATTTGCCTCAGAGGGCTTTGTTCCTTTAATTAAAGCTATTGCTCTAAATCACGTTTGTATTTTTCTAAAATGTTGACGTGATTTAAACAATCTAAGGAACCCATTTGTGCTGATTCTAGGAGTGAGCTATTTTACAAGGATCAGTACATCTGAAACATTTTTGAGATGTTAACTAATATTGAGAGTAAAAATAATGCTACATATTACCTTAGTGAAAATAATGCCTCTGTTCATGTGTTTTTGCGCCAGCCACAAAGGTGCAAGGTGGCATGAGGAAGTCTGGCACTAATACAAT
The DNA here is from genome assembly GCA_029721515.1 of Synanceia verrucosa. Lineage (NCBI taxonomy): Eukaryota > Metazoa > Chordata > Actinopteri > Perciformes > Synanceiidae > Synanceia > Synanceia verrucosa. Next base: position 25,871,833 of record CM056550.1, read on the forward strand.
AACATGTACAGAGACCAAGTATAATCTGTTGAGTGCAGTGCAGTAGCAATGTTGTTTCCAGAACTTGTCAGGCCTGTATACAAGCATTGCAACTTTTCCTAACCTAATATATATTGTGTACGGTATATGTACAACATGGAATGTGACACTGCCTTGACTGGTTCTGAAAACAAGTTATACTCCTTTTTATTTTGAGCCAGACAAACACGTTAACTGGGCTGTTTTTTTTCACAGAAATCGAACTTCTGCAAAGCCATCATTCCAGTCATCTCCTGTGAGTATCCTTAAGAAATGGTCAGAAAACGCTGGGTATACAAGCAGTTGTCATGATACATAAGTAAAGACAGCAGCGTTTGCTGACTAGGCCCATTCCACTTGACCATGTTCAAAATACCTGTGTGTTGTAGCGATGATCTAAAGATGACAAAAGTAAGAGCCCTCTTGATTTTACTCATTTGAGTGCATTCTTCATCTCCTGGGCTGAGTCTCTTGAGCTGAATTTCCAATCAAAAATTCAGCCGATACTCATTGACGGTTCCAAACACACCGTCGGTTTGGTGTGCCAGTATTATTAATTCACAGTATTATTATGTTTAAATCCTGTTTACTTGTGGTGAATCTGTAAAGGTTGTTTTGGATTGCCTAATTTTATGTGGTGGTTAACTTGTCAAACAGTCTAAATACATTGATATGTGATGATTTATATGTTGTGTCTTTGTGAAACTTTCCTTGATTGACTTGACTTTTTACCTTTTCCCATCTGCAGGTGTTTGAGGGTGTGTACAACAATGCCAGAATGCTTCATTTCCTGACAGCTGTTGTGGTAAGTCATTTGTCATATATCAGTGTTCTTCTGAGGCCAGAATGATTATTCCAAAGAACAAATGTTTGCATGATTTTTTTCCTCGCATGATTACGACATATATTGCTTTTGTTTGTGAAGAGCCAGGCTGTGCATCCTCAAAGCTATTCCTGAAAATATGAGTAGGTTACAGATTACAGCGCACAAAACTGTCCAATTTGGGAAAACATGTCTATCTAAAAAAAGGTATGTGACTAACATTTCTGGTTGAGTAAGTTTAAACCAAAATCTCTCTTTCTCAGGGTTCTACCTGTGACATAAGAGTAAAGAACGGCAATGTATTTGAAGGCATATTCAAGACTCTCAGTTCTCGGGTAAGAAGCTCACGTTGAGCGCACAGTCATGCCAATCCCTCTGCCAATTCAGTGAAGCACTGCAAATAATTCTGTCACTGCATAGGTAAACTTGTGTCAAGGGAAAATTTCAGTTTTAAGTCCTGCTCTGAATGCTCACACAGTCCTCATGTTTCCTTTTGCCTTCTCAACGTCTGGTCCACAGTGTGAGTTGGCTGTGGACGCTGTGCACAAACGCAGTGAGGAGGAGGGCTCAACAACATCTCTGCCACGGAGGGAGGACATCACTGACACTATGATCTTCAGCCCCTCAGACCTGGTGACGATGATCTGCAGAGATGTCGACCTCAACTATGCCACCAGAGGTACAAACACACACATGCAGGTTCTGGATTAATTGGTCTGAATTTCCTCTTGATCTTGTGAGGGCAAGGGGGAGAGAAAATAACTCAAACACACTGAAACATTTTGAGTCCAAAATGATCATACCCAGGCTGTAAACATCATTAAAATTTAAAATTTTTTGATATGATGCCAATTTCAGTACCTTTGTTTCAATACCAGTTCCAGAATTAAACTTTTTTTCGATACTCCAGTAAGGTATTTTTGTGTAATTTTAATTATGCATATCATCAATATTAGTTGTGTTGTCATTATTATATTATTGTTATTATTATCATCATTATTATTATTATTAGTAGTTGTAGTCCCCCCCAGTGACATTTGAGAGCATGATTCACAGACGCTTCAGTATCGGATTTTGGCACCAAAGGATGATTCTTTCCTTTTTTTTTTTTTTTTTTTGAAATACCCGATAGGATTGGGGCTTTTCGGTCAGTGCTACAAAAGTATTGAAGTTCGGTATCCAGCTCGAGTAGACAAGGTAGCTTTCCAAATGAAACACGTTGATGTCTTTTTCTTTGTCTTGGATTTTAGACACCTTCACAGATACGGCCATCAGCTCCACTCGTGTCAATGGAGAACACAAGGAGAAGGTTTTACAGAGATGGGATGGAGGAGACAGCAATGGAGAGAGTTACGATCTGGAAAACGATGCAGTGAGTGTTTCTCTCTTGAAGGCGCACAGAAAACCAGCTGATAGGAATGTACTGATCAAGATGTTCCTGTTCCTGAGTTCTTCAATACTGAGTGTCTGCCCATTCCCAAGCCAGTGATTCAATTTTCTTAGTCCTTGATAATGCAGCTGCACAATTCATAGTTCATGTACATTCAGGTCATTAAAATGAATCCACTACACAGGCTTGAAAATTAAAGCTCTAAACTATAACTTCATCCAAGCTGTTTCCTAAATGTTTTCTCATCTGTACATCTATTCTATTATTTCTCTTATTTACTTAAACACTGCATCATACATGACAACAAGGATGGGGCAATATGTTTATTTCCCAAATTGATACTATCGAGATACTTTGGTGCAGATTCTATATGTATTCAGATTTTTAAGTATTAGATATTTTTTCTGTTATTCTGTATCTGTTGAATCATACAATTGTGTGGAATCTAAATCTCTAAATTTATACATGAAATATATGTCAGCAACCCAAAAATGAAATCTATAAGGAACATGTAAAATAATATAATACATTATATAGTATAATAGTAATTCGAATGTAAACCAATCAATCTTATTTCTTAATAAATCTTATTTTCTATATACCCTACTTTATTTTGAGTAAGATCAGAGTTATAATGTCACTTTACTCAGACCACAACAATAAAAGCGGTAACTTCCTTCTACTTCTGCAAAGACTTAACGGAAGAAATATATATAGATTAGATACAGATTGTGGCATTAAATAATCATTTTAAAATCAAGGAGAATTTAGCCATATTTATAGGTACTGATTTGTTTCCTACCCTATTAATTTCCCTGTTTAATTTATTTTTATTTTTTTCAGTCCAATGGCTGGGATGCCAATGAGATGTTCCGTTACAATGAAGTGAAATATGGAGTCACGTCAACATACGACTCCAGCCTTTCTATGTATACGTAAGTTTCCATGTGGATTTATTAACTTGATTAGTGATTAATTATTTAAGTTGTGATGTATTGTTATCAGGGATGCACAGGTACCACTTGCTTCAGACCAAGTTAAAGGACTTAAATTTGTCTTCTTAACAATACTATTACAGTTCTAACAGTGACTGAAAACATACTTTTTTTCATGAGATGTAACATATAAAATATATTACATGATGCTGATGCTTTGAAATTCCATTTTGTGTTTTCTGGATACACAACATAGTTTGTTGTAGGGATTTTAATACTATAATTAATCATTTAAATATTCAAAAGTTTGAAAAATTCAAGATGTTTTCTTTTTATCAGGCAATCATATGATATCAGAATGTAATGAGACCAAAGAGCCTTTGCTTTCTTATAAATACTTATCTAAATTATTGAACAACCATATTCAAATAAACTTCCTCTTATTAGCATTTCTGTTAGGATTTGTTTACATTTAAACGGTTCCTCTTCTTCTTTATCTTAGTCTTTACCAGCCTACAATATCTTGTTGGGGGTCAATGATATTGTAATTATTACCTCTTAAGTCCAGACTGTTATCATTTGTTTTGTTCCTCTCTTCTCCTGCTGACCAGTGTGCCGCTGGAGAAGGGCAACTCAGAGATGTTTCGGCAGAGAGAGTTACGCGCCGCTCGCCTGGCTAGTGAGATTGAGTCTAGCCCCCAGTATCGCCATCGTGTCAACCTGGAAAACGAGGAGGGCAAAAGCGAGGAGGACAAATACAGTGCTGTGGTGCGGGAAGGCAACGATCGTGAGAGGGGCCGTGAGAGCCCTCGTGACAGAGAGCGTGAAAGGGGACGAGACAGCCCTGGAGTCAGCACCAGGTGAGAGGAACCGCTCGTTCATTGGACATGAGAAGTGCTGAGAAGTGTTTGTCATATTGGCCAATCTCTCTACATTTCTATGTATTGTCTTTCTCTGACAGGGAGGGAAAGTACATTCCATTACCTCAGCGTCAGAGAGAGATGAACCGGGAGCGGGAGCGGGCTGAGAGAGGTCCTGGTGGGCCTCCACCCCACAGCCGTCTAAGTGGAGGTTATCGCTCCAACCCTCCATCCTCCTCCTCCCCCAGACCCCCACTGCCCCCTGCTGCTAGTCCACAGTCTGGCGTCTCCCCTTCAGAGAGAAACAGCCCTCTGTCAGGCCGAGGTGGGGCCTACGCACCTCACCACCCACAGGGAAGCCCAAGCCCGGGCCCGAACTCTAGCTCTGCGAGCCCGTACACACCTGCCTCTCCAGGAGGAGCAGCACCCCTGCCAACCTCTGCTTCTGCTGCCCCATCTCCAGCCAGCCCACCCACCCCACACGGACACTCAGTCCCTCATTCCCACTCACTCCCACACTCACTCTCTGACGCTGGCAGGCCTGTTAATGGAGGTAAGGGTTTGAACTTTTTTCAGTGTTTTTAAAGCATCTTTCTGTGAATTGTGAACAACTTTGAAGGAGTATTTCATGTGCCTGTCAGTGTCTACCAGAACGTCTCCTAAAGCCCAAAGACCCCCACAGTCGAGCAGAACACTCCGTACTTCAAACTCACACGCTCAGACCACAGGTGCATTCATTCAACTACTGCTACAAAATCCTCTCAAGTCATTGATTTATTTTTACCAAAAACTTACCTTTATTCCTCCCTGTCCTGTCCTTGCAGCTACTCGCTCTCCTAAATCAGGTTCTTCACAGGACACGCCTTATTTGGACACATCATCTGTCTCCATGCCTCCCCAGAAGACATCTGGCCCCGCCCCTCTCTTCCCTGTCGATGGTACTGTCTCGCCTCCTGTTTTTATTGTTTAGAGTTTAATATCAAGGTCAAAACCATTTCTTATAATGAGCTCATAGCAGCAAGAAACAGGTATTAAAGGTGGAATCTAATGAAGCAGTGCAGCTAATTAGTTTACCATTTGTCTTTTCTTCACAGTGAACGAGATCCTTGGTGCAGCTGCAAAAGAACGCTCTGCAGAGAGCCCCAGCAGCACAGAGGACAGCAAGAGCAGTAAATGTGTGTTTAAGACACTTTCAGTCTTATCATTTAACTGGACACATGTCACAGGACATACAGTCCACTTGTGTATAGTTTCATGTCCTGTATGTTTTTGAGTACACAGTTTCACAAAACTTACATTATCATTTATTTCCTCTCTCCTCCACCAGCTCCCAGTGTGCAGCAAAGGTCGCAAATTGAGGAGCTGCGGAAATTTGGCAAGGAATTCAGGGTAAGAGTTCAGTTTCCTTTCCTTTCCTTTCATGAAATCAGAAAATGTGTAACCAGACAAGAGGCTGTGACCTGACACATCACTGATGTTGGATGACTTTTTAATAATCACTCATGTTTTATTCACTAGTCTTGTGTAAAAATGAGTTTGAGACTCTAGTTTTGAATGCTCTGCTTTAATGTAAATGTTTCATTGGATTTCATCTGTTTGTTTGTTGCTGAAATTCTTGTCTTTCTGCCATCATCTCCATGCCTATTTACCACTCTGCCATTGACTTATTCTTTATCTTCCATTCTTTTATTCCAGCTGCAGCCGAGTGGAGGCAGCTCTAGCTCTCCTAGCTCTCCAGCAGCAGCTACTCCACCTTCCCTCATTGAGGTCGCTCAACCCAGTGGTGCCAAACCCTTGTCATCAGACGCTCACCCTTCAGAGCCCAAAGCTCAGGCTCCAGCCCCCAGTCTTTCCCAGCCCCAACCTCAGTCATCACCAGCCCCTGTTGAGGACACTACCAAGGACACCACAACTACACTTGGCGCTACAACAAGCACCACCACAGCACCCGCTTCAGACCGACATTCACCAGCCACCCCGCAGCCAGCCAGGACCCCAGGTAGCGAGGAAGCCAGACCTGAGTCAGTGGAGCGGCCAGAGGGAGTGGCTGAGTGAGTTTCAAACTGTCATTTCTCACGATGAACTATTTGATTTTGCCGCATTGTGATTTATAAACACATTTTTTGTATATTCTAGCCAAGTGAAGAAATCAACCTTAAACCCCAATGCTAAAGAGTTCAACCCCATCAAACCTCAAATGCCTATGGTAAGTCACTTTATTTTTCAAATGTGGAAAAAGCCTGATGCTAGTCTAGTTTATACAGAGCAATTCAGTAATCAGTGAATGTTATTATCTCACTTATTGTAATATATGTAGTAAAGTATAAAGGATACTATCATGTGTGGCTACCCCTGTGATTACGTAAGTGAAATTTTTTATTCACTGCTGATTATGTGTTGTACAGACGAAGCCCAACACTGCACCCACCCCTCCTCGGCCAACTCCTCCAAGCCCAGTGGTCCTTCAGCACCCAGGAGGACAGGGACCACTGTACAACACCCCCTACCTCTCCTATGTATCACAGATCCACTCTGTGCAGGTACAAGAGCAAATCAACATGTATATTTACTACCAATGCCATTTTAAGGCATGGAAACTTAAGTAACATAAGTGTAGTGCAACAGCTGGTCTGACTATGTTAGAGCATAACTCAAATTCCTGACACTAAATTCCAAATAAACTAAATTATTTCCCAATTGATTAATAAATTCTGATTAGGCTCACTTTCTCTTTCAATCATTTAGTCTATAAGATTTTCATTCTACAAGGTGGACAATTGAGTTTTATCTATTTTTATTTGATGACTAATTGTTTCAGCTTTAAATTGATTTCTCACAATGCAGCAGTGTTGAGTTGACCTTTCATTCATTCATCTTTCAGCCCCCTCAAATGTACCAGTACACCATGTCTACAGTCAGCCAGGGAAAATACCCCAGGACCAAAGGTAAAAGTAGCATTTTTCTCTCCAGCACTGCATGTCTGTGATGTTACTGTGTAGTTTCCACTTGGAATTTTGCCACATATGTACAACCTATGACAAAGTGAAAGTGACATGCAGTGACATCTGCTTGACAAAATTAGTTTAAAAACAGCTTCTTGCTCTAAGTGTGTCTGTGTAAAGTAGTCTGTGGCTATAGTGGTTTTCCCTTAATTTTTCTGTTTTCTTGATAATTCTTTGTCTGTAGTGGCTCAGCGCTCTGATCATGGTACTTCAGCACCACCCATGCTGCAGGCTGCAGCATCAGCAGCCGGGGCCCCTCTGGTAGCGTCCCCCTACCCTCAATCCTACCTTCAGTACAACCCACAGCAGTACGGCCAGCAGCAGGTCATCCAGGCCATGACTCCCTACCCTGGACAGGTAGGACTTTTAATTCAAAATATTTGCAGGAGCATTAACATAAGTTTATTTATTAATAATTAAGTATAGCTTTTCTTCCCACATTTAAAACAAATACTGTATTAAACACTTTGTTCCTCTTTTCTCCCCCCTCCTCAGCCGATGTATTCCATGCTGCAAGGTGGAGCCAGGATGATAGGTCAAGGTGGGGGTCCCCACCCACAAGCCTTGGGACCCCCAGGAGGCCCCCAGTTCTCTGCACAGGGAGATGGACCACAAGGACCACAGCAGGGTATCTATGGTTAGTGGACCCAATCCTGCAATGATGTAAACTCAGAATATCTCTATGCAAGGGTGAGAGCACTGACTCCATGTTTTTTCACGGCCTGATGAGACTTTCAGCTGAGAAAAAAAAAAACAAATACAGTTTTGTCAGTTGCTGAGATGAAGATAATATATTTAGTCAGTTGCATAGTCTGGTAAGAAATTGACAATAAATGTTAAAGTGTTATCTCAACAAGGACTCTGTTTTCCCCCGTGTAGCTCCACAGTCCTTCTCCCACCACTCGGGTGCAGTTCACCAGCCCCAGCCTTCCAGTACCCCGACAGGCAACCAGCCACCTCCTCAGCATGCTGCACCCAGCCCTGGACAGGTGAGATACAAGGCTGCTTGGATTTCACAAAATAAACTGAAACACATTTGTTGTTTTGATTCAGAGGTGGTATCTTAGCTGATTTCTAGCTAAATTACATTATATGGGTTGATATGCCTGGCTCCAAAAAGCCTCCACCATAATGATACCAGACCACTGAAATGTCTAGAAATTAATTTATAAAGTCAAGAAGAGTGCAGAAGCACTCTAATACCGCTCTCATTTGGGAAGATCTATTCTGAAGGACTCACTTTACTGAGCCACATCCTTCAGAGTCCGGCCTTTGGGACACGGTTGTTGTGATTAACACATCATCTCTTGATGTTGTGATCTCTCCTTTTAGGCTGCACAGTCAGGCCCACAGCCACAGTCCTTATACCACTCAGGTCCTCTGTCAGCATCCACCCCACCCAACATGCCGCCTGGCCACACATCTCCACAAGGTTCCTACCCCATTCAGGGCTACAGCATCCACAGCCACCAGGGCATCCCACCAACATATCCCCTGGGACAGATAGCGCAGGTATGGATCCACAGTGCTGCTACTTTTTTTCTGTATGTTTACTGTTGTCTTTTTATGCATCAGTCTATGTGGGTATTTGTTGAATAAAACACAGGTTCTGCATTTGAAAGTTTTCACTTTGATCTAAACTTGATTTGTTGATCTCCTGGTCCTTCAGGCCCATGTACAGGGAGCCATGTCGGGTCCCCACCACTCTGGCAGCCACGGTCAGCCTCAGTTAGTGATGTTGCAGCCGCCCCCTCAGCAGGGTCCTGGCTCAGTGCCCCAGCACCCCCAGCATGGACCACAGCAAGGAGCACACCAACACTTTTACATAGGACATCCACAAGGTACGAGGCAGAGTGCAAAATTAAATCCATACCTTGATTCTATCTGTGGTTTGAAGTGAAGCATTTATCATTTTTGCTGTTCTTTGTTTACTCTCCATAGCAATGCAGGTACAAACACACCCTGCTCCCTTCCATCAGCCTGGAAACTAAACCCGCCTGCCCTCCTCCCCGCCTCCCAAACTCCTCTTAGGAATAAGCCCAAACGTCCCCGCTGCTTGCTAGGTGTGAGGCCCAGACTGAATGCCTCTCATAAAAACACTGACGGACCGCACAGGCGAGAGAAGAGGACAAAAATGTCACAGCACCTTCATCTTCTGCTGTGACGTTCCTCATCAGTACAAATCTCTGTCAGCCCCGAAGAAGGAGGACCTTTTTAATACAAATTATGATGGCGAGTCCGACCCCTGCTGCCATCTTGCTCTTCTCCAACTTCTTCGCATTTCAGAGACATGAGGCACCTTGCTGGGCGGACCATCGGAGAGGGGAAAAAAATGGATGAACAGCAGCAGCCACTTTATTTTCCAGCAGCTTGTGGGGGTTTGTAAGTACCATGATACAGTGGGATTCTCATGAATTCAGCATGGAAGGACAAATTTGAAGATAAGAGGAGATTTTTAGCAAAGCAAGTTTTTCCTTTTTTTTTTTTTTTTTTTTTAACTCAATCCAGTAGTTAAAACCACCTGTTTGCTTCTTCTCTGCAGTAGGAAAATATAATTAATAAAAAATGGACACGACAAAAAAAAATATTAAAACAACAATGACCAAAAAATAAAGTTTCAACTCAACTTCAAAGCTATTTTTGCTTGATTTGTGTCATTAACTGTGCTTGATATGGAGTATCACAGTTACAGTTTTGCTCTGCACTACATGAAGTAACGGTTAACTGTAATGAGAGACACATTTATTTTTCATTACACAATAACACATTTAATTTGAAGCTCGATAAGCATTTGCTATTATGTTGAGCTGACAAAGTAATTACCTCTGAGGGGACGTGTATTCGCTTCATATTTCTCATTAGCTTGGATTTGTTCCACTCAATGATGTAATTCTGTCAATTTAAAATGGGTGGGGGTCTTTACAAACCAGCCTCATGAGGCACACAGGCCTCTGTGGCAGGAATTATTCCTTGTTGGGTTAGCAGGGCACTCTGCTTCACCTTCAGGCAAGTATAACACCATCCTTTGTGGCTCAGTGACAGCCCTCTGGATCAATACACTACTGAGTACCAACTAGCTCTACATCAGTGTCTCATAGTGGGTGACTGAGTTTCTTCTCAGTGCAAGATGGCATGACACGCTGGGTCAGTGCAGCAGGCTGTGGAGGACTTGTCAGTGCGACAGGGCGTACAGTTGCTCTGCGCTATGTTCCAGACGGTCCCGGTACTCAAGGTTGGAGAAATTGCATTCAGGGACCCCCTGGGTGCTGTAGAGGAGACCCCAGCAGCAGCAGGCTATTGCTGCAGTGCTGTCACTGTCGCCTGAGAAGACAAGAGGAGTGAGAATTTAACTACCATCTGTGGTTCAGTAATCTGCTGGGATTCCCTTTTTATGTAATCTTAACATTTCAGTTTGATGTAGTCATTTGCAACATACTTGGACATGAGTAGGTAGGAGGTGATGCCAGCTGACGCTGCATGAAAGGTGGAGAAGATCTGGACAGATCGCAGAACTAGCACAGGTTTGCCGTACTTTATACTTTTATGATGGCATTTTCAACATACTACATAACTATTACTTTATTTATTACATTGGACATACTATACTATGACATTTTTACTTTTTTCAACATGCTGTAAATTGACTTTTTTCCAACTTCTTTGAACACTATACACTATAACTTCATTCAAGACACTAAAATTAGTCTGTAATGACATTTTACAATATGTCTTTTTTTGACATACATGGCTTTTTCCCCCCAACTTTTATCAACATATACTTTTATGTCATTCAGTATACTGTAATGATGAATTTCCATCCATCCATTATCTACTGCTTATCCTCATAGGGTCGCGGGGGGCTGGAGCCTATCCCAGCTGTCTTAGGGCAGAAGGCAGGGTACACCCTGGACAAGTCTCCACCTCATCGCAGGACGCATAGAGACAGACAACCACTCACACTCACATTCACACCTACGGTCAATTTAAATTTGCCAATTAACCTAATTCCCATGCATGTTTTTGGATGGTGGGAGGAAGCCATGCAGACACGGGGAGAACATGCAAACTCCACACAGGAATTCGAACCCGGTACCTTCTTGTCTGCTGATGCGACAGTGCTAACCACTACACCACCGTGCCGCCCTAATGATAAATTTATTTAATTTAATTAAATAAATTAGTTTACAGTATGCTTCGTAAACTTCAACAACGATTGTTGAAATTGGCAAAAAATAAACAAGGCTTTATTTCAAGGTTTGTTAGGTGTTACTTGCCTTTTTTTTTCATGTCAGTCTATCATTTCACTCACAGCTATCTCAGCTAAAACTTTATGTGGACTGTGTGTGTAGATGAGGTACGTTCTCATCATATATTATTCCTTTGTAAATATGAGTTCATGTGAGGAAAATGGACTTGGCAATGTAACCATTTTTTGTTTCAATGGCTCACCTCCATGGAAGCCTGCTCTGCTCATCAGCTCGTCCCAGTCTGAACCCGCCCCCAGCAGGGCGTCCAGCGCAATCATCGGAGCATCGTGGCCACTTCGTCCTGCCCAGCCTGACAGGCTGAAGCTCTTGTAGGCTTCGTCTCTCTCAGCTGGGCCGTAGGAGGAGGGCCAATTCACAGGCCCCACCCCACAGGAGAGGCCCCTCAAATCCAGGTACCTGTGGACAGAGGTGACAGATTTCCATCATTTAACTCACAGTAACTCACAATAACTCATTGTAATGTCCTGATATCATATATTTTTTTACTGTATGTACAGGTATGTGTGTGTATGTAAAAAAACAACTGTTTATTTCCATGGTATTATATACTATAGATTTCCACACACTTACTCTTTGAAACAGAAGAGTTATATATATGTATGTATGGATGGATTTCATATTGCCATCAGGAGCACAAATGTCTAATAGTTATGATAAAACTAGCTCAGTGCAGCTGAAACTAAACTCACCCTGTGACATTTGAGTACAAATCTTATGCCGTCACACATTAACTCTGAGACTGTAATAGGTTAATAGACAGTTACAGCAGCAGCTTACAGCATGACAGTCTAACAAAGCCTGATTTCAGCAGCTCATACCACTGCCACTTGTTACAGAAGTAGTCCCAGTCTCTCTCTGTCTCCTCCACGGAGAAGCCTCTGCTCTGAACAAAGCACTTTGCTATTGGACAAGCCTCGTTGATAAGACCTAGACCCCAAGTCATGATTGGTCTGCGCTGGACAGCGTATGCAGTAAAAAGGGCCGATGCTACAGCTCCCAGGAAACCAGTGGGATGAGGATGGGTCATCCGGCCTGTCTCCACGGCAACCGCCACCAACGACAACAGCTGGTCAGGCTTTGGATACCTGGTGGGAGCAAAGTATTAGTTCTTATCAGCATATGTTGGAAGTCATTTCGCTGAAGGTTTTGTCATAAACTTAATGAGGTCCATCACACAGCTGTGTCTTAGCATTCTTTCTGGATACAAGTTCTGTTTACAGTTATTATTTCATTACATGCTTTAATTGGCTCCACATCATGATTTCCTTTTCATTCTGGCTCATGTCTTCATCCTGAAACTGTGTTCTTTCCTGCTACTTACTTACTACTTACTTGCTTATTACTCTCAATTCATTGTTGCATTTACTTTAAATGACTCTGGATGAGGGTAGCAGCTGTGTGCCTCAACTGTAATTACCTCCGCCAAGGAGGTTATGTTTTCACCAGGGTTTGTTTCTTTGTTTATTTGTATGTTTGATGGTTTGTAAAATAACTCAAAACATTGTGGATGGATTTTGATGAAATTTTCAGGGTTGGTCAGAAGTGGCCTAACTTAAAACTGATTAATTTTTGGTGGTGATTGGATACGATTCAACGGCACCACCAAAAATTAATCAGTTTTAAGTTAGGCCACTTCTGACCAACCCTGAAAATTTCATCAAAATCCATCCACAATGTTTTGAGTTATTTTACAAACCATCAAACATACAAATAAACGGCACCACCAAAAATTAATCAGTTTTAAGTTGGGCCACTTCTGACCAACCCTGAAAATCATCAAAAACAGTACATAACTTTTTGAGTCACTTTGCAATCCAACAAACAAACAAGCCTCTGTGAAAAAATAACCTTCTTGGCGGCGGGGGTAACTTTAAATAAAAAGTTAAAGTTAACATGACTAGGACTTTGATCTCTATGTGCTACAAGGTCTGTTACCCAAATGAAGACGTCAAATACAGAAACTGGACTGGAAATCTCAGAGTGATCAAAGTCTGCGACACCAAAGGTTGAGAGATTTATCCTGATGTGGAGCACGAAGTTTTGAGGTCTACCTTCCAATGACAGAGCCAAATATATGTAAAAAAAAAAAAAAAAAAAAAAATCCAGGTTGGGAGGTTGGATAGCTCATGGTGACAGAAAACAGACTCACTTATAAGGCTTACCAGTGAACAGGTATACAAGTTAAATATACAGAAACACAATCTGATAGTAATAAGTGACAGGCAAATGGTTTGAATACCAGAGAAACAAATCTATTAGAAAATTTAGATATTATGTTATTATATTAATTGAGAGTCAGTGCCAGTCACAACTGTAAATAAACGTCTAGCATGTTTAGTTTTCCCTTTGTTTGTCATTAAGGTACAAGCAACACTGTAGAATAATTAACATTAAAAAAAAATAATAACCAAAATCCACCAACTGAGAACAATTTTGAATTTAAATAATTAGCTTCAAGACATAAAGCCATTTAAGTTTCACATAGATAAGAAAAATAATGTGCAACCAAATCACGATAGAAAAAAAACAAGAACTTCAAGAAAGAACTTTTTACAGGGTAGTTCAGTTCAATTCTTACTTTCCAACAAATAAAAAGTAAATATGGCATCACCAATAATGATTTTTTAAAGTTCCTCCAGGTTAAAAATTTTACTCTGTGTAATTTGAAGAAATTCACTGGAGGTCTGGCTATTTCTCCTGTAGAATCCTTATTGGTAAACAACAAGGGACTTAAATTCTTCACTAAAAAGCTTTAGACCCTCTGTAATCTCAATGCAGATAATTCTGACAAAGTAAAAAGCAAATGGGAATCTGATGTGGGCACGATTGAGTCTGAGGATTGGAATGCCCTATGCAGTCAGCCCTCTAGCGTTCTGGTGTCTAACTCTGCCTGGGAGAGGCGATTTAAGATTTTGCATAGGCTCTTTATTAGCCCTGAGGCCAGACATAAAATGAATCCAGCTTTGTCAGAGCTATGTGCGAAATGTCAGTCTGCTGCCGGGTCATTTATTCCTTGTTTGTGGAGCTGTCCTCATATCAAGCAGTTCTGGACTACAATTATTCAACAGTTCAATGTTATCTTTAAGTGCCATCTACACCTGGGCGCAAGGACTTGCCTCTTGGGACTAAAAGATGAGTTGCCTGCTGACTTTCGCAACAGAGACCTTTTGGACATCCTACTGCACTGTGCCCGGAAATGTATCCTGGCATTATGGATTACTGATAAGGCTCCCACTCTCGTTCAGTGGCGGCAAATTGTGATGAGTATCATGCCATTTGAAGCCTTTTCTACAGCGTTGCAGGATAAACCCTTTTTGTTTTACCAGACCTGGGATCCATTCCTTGATTATTTAGGTACCTCTGTATCCTCTAGGATGAGGTCTGGACTTGTAGGGCTGGCCTGGTCTAAGGATGTAGAGCCATAGTCTGATGTGACTTCGTTATGTAATATGTATTATGCTGTCCTTGCTGGATTTGTATCCCCAGAGCTCCCAATCTTTTTTTTTTTTTTTTTGTCTTCTTATGTTTTGTATTTTTTTACTTCTGTGTCGAGCCTAATTGCCTGTATTTTGTGCACGGATGCTGCTGTGTGCAATATATTTGTTTATTGTCCTTGTCATACCTGCTTTGCGGAAAAAAAAAAAAGAAAGAAATTTTTGGATGATCAACGACATTTTTTTTCAATTTTTTTTCAATTTTTTTTCAATTTTTTTTTAACACAGAGCGATGGTTACCTAAGGCCAATGCACATAGACCTCATGGCTGCTCCACAGCCCGTCCCCTCTGGATTATAGGGAACTCTGTAGCCTCCTTCCTCTCCAGGCCTCAGCTGGGAGACTCCTAAAGGAGCAAATGAGAGTAAGTCAGATATCGGCCATCACTGCAATGTGATATGATATTATGAAATTAAAACTTTTTCTCACCCAGAATGCTTGAAGGTCCTGGTTTCCTCCCATCCATGTCTTTCATACCCTCCACATATCGAGTCGCCACCTCATGCAAGAGTTCCTCTCCTGCTTTTCCTGCAAGGGACACAACGCAGAGTCCACTTGTTCAAACTGCTGCCTTGTCCTTATTAACTTTTTAAAGATCTACGGGACCCATTAACAAGGATGGTTGTTTGCTTTGTCAGAGTAAAGGTCGAGTTGATTTTCCCTCCACTTGTACAAGCTGTAATAGAGCAGCAAATCAAGGCAAGACTGGAAATTACATTTGACCTTTAGTTATGAGGAGGAGGGCGTGGTGTGTGTCCTGATGAGGCCTCATCAGAACGCCACTGACTATCAGATCAATCCAATAAACTCCTTGTTTGGAACAAAATGAGCAAAGATGGGGAGAGAAACTGGTCATTTAGACCTCACCGGTGGCCAGTCCTTCAGCCGTTGCCAGATGCAGAACTGTGTCGTCGCTCACTGGCCAGTCAGGAAGCTGGACCTTGATGTTCTTCAGACCACCAAGCTCCTTCAGCTCCTGCAAAAACAGAAAGGATGTGTGGTTTAGCTTCATCACAAACCCAGCCCCTCTCTCCATGTTGGTCCTGCACTGACCTGATGAATAGCTGGTCCTGACTCGTTATACTCCCACAGCTGGTTCCTGTATCCCAGAGCATCACCAACACCACTCAGCAACATGGCTGCTTTATAGTGCTCCACTGTGGCACAACTGCTGGGACAAAAGAGACAATTATCTGTGGACATAATAATATAGCTTTGATGTGCCTGTGTATGCACACACATTAAGGTGCTCCTGGCTTGTTTTTATAATAATATCACTAAAATGTTGCACTTGCTACAGTGAGTCTTTCCTCCATGCAGTCGCAGACTCACCGGTCCATTGCAGCGCGGAACTCGCCGAAATCAAGCGTCACAAGGCGGTCACACTCAAGACTTGACACCGGTGCAGCACACTGGAGCGCCGCCTCTCTCACTGCTCGATATTTACTTGTTTGTTGTAAGTGTTTACTGAGTTGCAGCTCGGAAAGTCCTCCGAATGCTACTTTCACAACCCGAGCCGGAAGGTTGGACTCTGTAAAACGTGGAGGCTAAAAAAAGACGCAGCTGCAAAGCCATTTTAGAGGAGTGCTTTCCAGTTGGCAAGATGGAGACATCACAAACAAACAGCAACACCAGGGACCGAAGCGGTCAGCGTTCACACAGCTGCACCACACACGTTCTATTCACATGAGTTTATTTTGAGAATTTATCATGAAAACAATGAAAACTGTCATGACCCTGCCAGGAAAAGTTCATACACACATTTCACAATTTGCTAAATTATCCCCCCGTTAGTTTTTCAGTACACGTTATCATTTAGATGCAGTCACTGAAACATGATAGCAAATAAACAATAACAAAAAGTGAATCAACCATAAAACCAATTATTGTGTGATCTTTCTTGTATATCATTTTGTTTGTTTCTTCTTCTTCAAATACTAATAATAGGCTAAGAATAACAGGCTAATGATAATAATATTTATTATTATTATTTATATTATTGTTATAACAACAATAATGGGCATGCAAGGTTGTTTTTCTCCCCTAATATTTTAATGAGAAAGTTTATTGCAGTTACAGTATAACTGTGAAGTTGCAGTAAATATATTTCATAGTATAAAATAATATCAAGATCAGTGTTTGTCACACAACTGGAATCATTTTTCTCAACTAATGTGAGTTTTTGCCAATTTATAATTTTTATGGTTTTCATTTTTCAGTAAAGTTACTGTATATGTTGTAAAATTGGTGCCTTTGAGAGAATAAAAGGAGGCTAGACAAATGTAAAGTAAAACAACATCCAAACCTGACCTGACACTTTATTCCAGGTAATAATAATCCCAATAATAGCATACACTGGCTGTCAATCATGAGTTTATACCTCATTTTGGGATATTTACTGATGTATCTTATATAGTACAACAAAACCACAGGCATTATTCCAAGCTTCTAACTAAAACCCATTCAAAAAGCCCATTAACTTAAAGACAGCAGTGCTAAAATAATAAAAAAAATACTGTCTGGGTTTTAGAACTCATCCCTGCAGCACTGCAGCATAGTAGCGTTCATATCCTAGTTTTCAGGACATGACTTTACTCTTCTTTCTCGATCAGGACTCTGGTCTCACAGACTCAAAGCTTGTTGTCACAAGTTCTAGTGCGATAAGGCGTTGCACATCTCATCGTTGGAAGGTCGTTGTATGCACCGTCATATAATGACAATAAAGGCTTTTGATTTTTTGGGAATTTTTTTTGAAACAACAATTGTACCTTATAAGAATAGATGTGGAAGGAAGTTAACTGGTGCTCATTGAAAAACAGAAGACCTGACATGTGGATGTTGTGGAGGGTTACAGCCAGTCAACCTATGTGTTTATGAAGTAAATCCATGCTGTGAATTATAGTGTCTTACTGATGTACTGATGTAAAATTAAGCTCTTTCCTTAAAAGAGAAAACATTAAACACTCAAAAGCTGGAATGTGATCTTTGCATGTTTGACACAGAGACTTAAACTATTGGTGCAGTTTGTGCAGCAGGATGCGTATGCAGAGGTCAGGGCTTCAAGCTGCAGTGTCAGCAAGCATCAGTCCTGCTAACGTGTCCTCCAGCGAGACACTGCTGTTTTATATCTGACCTGGTGCTTCAACCTAAAGGTGGAGGTAGAAAAGCGAAAACAGAATTCTCCTCCAGGGATCAGTAAAGCATAACATTGCATCAAAATCAAATTTTGGATCCTAGAGCCAGTAAAATGTAAATCTGTGATCTGCTCAGCAGTATGCTGTGAGGCTCTTCTCTCCACAGGGTGGCGTGGTTTCACCATGACTCACAATGGCTTTGAAACAGAGCTGGTGGCCAGCAGCTGGTGGATAACATTATGAAAAATGTCAATGAATACTATAGCATGGCAAAAAAGTCGAAGATAAAAAAAATTCAAATGTTCTAAGAAATCATCAGAAAGACTAAAAAAAGATGAGATTAAGATGTGATCAAAAAGACTTATGATTGTGTACTGAATTATTTCATGCCAAAATATGTTAAAATATCGTGGGAAACACCTATTTTATTACATGTTGAAAATTGTCAAAAAATGTCATACTATATCATGGCAAAAACGTCAAAAGACATTTTTTGACATTTTTCAATACGCAACAAAGTAGGTTTGTCACAAGATATTGAACACATTTTGACATGAAATTATTCAGTACACTATAATAAGTCTTTTTGATAACTTTTTAGCGCATCTTAAATTTTTCATTTTTTTACGTTTTTGGCATGCTATAGTATGACATTTTTTGACAATTTTCAAGATGCAATAAAATAAATTTTTCACAAGAAATTTGAACATATTTTGGCATGAAATAATTCAGTACAATATAATAAGTTTTTCTGATGACTTTTAAGCACATTTTAAAAAATTCCATTTTTTGACATTTTTGGCAAACTATAGCATGACATTTTTTGACAATTTTCAAGATGCAATTAAATATGTTTTTCACAATATATTTGAACACATTTTGTCATGAAATTATTCAGTAAACTATAATAAATCTTTTTGATGACTTTTTAGCATATCTTAACTTTTTTCATTTTTTGACTTTTTTGCCATGCTATAGTATGACATTTTTTGACAATTTTCAACATGCAATAAAATTGATTTTCACAAGATATTTGAACATTTCTTGGTATGAAATAATTCAGTACACTATAATAAGAGTTTTTGATGACTTTTTAGCACATCTTAAAATTTTTCATTTTTTGACTTTTTTGCCATGCTATAGTATGACATTTTTTGACAATTTTCAACATGCAATAAAATAGGTTTTTCAAAGGGTATTTGAACAAATTTTGACAGGAAATTATTCAGTGCACTATAACATGTCTTTTTGATGACTTTTTAGCACATCTTAAAATGTTTCATTTTTGGACTTTTTGGCATGCTATAGTATGACATTTTCTGAAAAAATTCAATATGCAATAAAATACGTTTTTCACAATATATTTGACCATTTCTTGGTATGAAATAATTCAGTGCACTATAATAAGTCTTTTTGATGACTTTTTAGCCCATCTTAAAATTTTTCATTTTTGGACTTTTTTGCCATGCTATAGTATGACATTTTCTGACAATTTTCATTATGCAATAAAATAAGTTTTTCACAAGATATTTGAAAAAAATTTGGCAGGAAATAATTCAGTACACTATAATAAGTCTTTTTGATGACTTTTTAGCACATCTTAAATTTTTCATTTTTTGACTTTTTTGCCATGCTATAGTATGACATTTTTTGACAATTTTCAACATGCAATAAAATTGATTTTCAAAGGGTATTTGAACAAATTTTGGCAGGAAATTATTCAGTGCACTATAGTAAGTCTTTTTGATGACTTTTTAGCATATCTTAAAATTTTTCATTTTTTGACTTTTTGGCATGCTATAGTATGACATTTTCTGAAAATTTTCAATATGCAATAAAATAAGTTTTTCACAAGATATTTGAACAAATTTTGGCAGGAAATCATTCAGTACACTATAATAAGTCTTTTTGATGACTTTTTAGCACATCTTAAATTTTTTCATTTTTTGACTTTTTTGCCATGCTATAGTATGACATTTTTTTGACAATTTTCAACATGCAATAAAATAGGTTTTTTGAAAGATATTTGAACACATTTTGGCAGGAAAATATTCAGTGCACTATAATAAGTCTTTTTGATGACTTTTTAGCACATCTTAAAATTTTTTATTTTTTGACTTTTTGGCATGGTATAGTATGACATTTTCTGAAAATTTTCAATATGCAATAAAATAAGTTTTTCACAAGATATTTGAACATTTCTTGGTAAGAAATAATTGAGTACACTAAAATACGTCTTTTTGATGACTTTTTAGCACATCTTAAATTTTTTCATTTTTTGACTTTTTTGCCATGCTATAGTATGACATTTTTTGACAATTTTCAACATGCAATAAAATAGATTTTTCAAAGGGTCTTTGAACAAATTTTGGCAGGAAATTATTCAGTACACTATAATAAGTCTTTTTGATGATTTTTTAGCATATCTTAAAATTTTTCATTTTTTGACTTTTTTGCCATGCTATAGTATGACATTTTCCGAAAAAATTAAATATGCTATAAAATAAGTTTTTCACAAGATATTTGAACATTTCTTGGTAAGAAATAATTCAGTACACTATGATAAGTTTTTTTGATGACTTTTTAGCACATCTTAAAATTTTTCATATTTTTACTTTTTGGCATGCTATAGTATGACATTTTCTGAAAATTTTCAATATGCAATAAAATAAGTTTTTCACAAGTTATTTGAACAAATTTTGGCAGGAAATTATTCAGTACACTATAATAAGTCTTTTTGATGACTTTTCAGCATATCTTAAAATTTTTCATTTTTTGACTTTTTGGCATGCTATAGTATGACATTTTCCGAAAAATTTCAATATGCAATAAAATAAGTTTTTCACAAGATATTTGAACAAATTTTGGCAGGAAATTATTCAGTAAACTATATTAAGTCTTTTTGATGACTTTTTAACATATCTTAAAATTTTTCATTTTTTTACTTTTTTGCCATGCTATAGTATGACATTTTTGACAATTTTCAACATGCAATAAAATAGGTTTTTCAAAGGGTATTTGAACAAATTTTGGCAGGAAATTATTCAGTGCACTGTAATAAGTCTTTTTGATGATTTTTTAGCATATCTTAAAATTTTTCATTTTTTTACTTTTTTGCCACGCTATAGTATGACATTTTTTGACAATTTTCAACATGCAATAAAATAGGTTTTTTGAAAGACATTTCAACACATTTTGGCAGGAAAATATTCAGTGCACTATAATAAGTCTTTTTGATGACTTTTTAGCACATCTTAAAATTTTTCATTTTTGGACTTTTTGGCATGCTATAGTATGACATTTTCTGAAAAATTTCAATATGCAATAAAATACGTTTTTCACAATATATTTGACCATTTCTTGGTATGAAATAATTCAGTGCACTATAATAAGTCTTTTTGATGACTTTTTAGCACATCTTAAATTTTTTCATTTTTTGACTTTTTTGCCATGCTATAGTATGACATTTTTTGACAATTTTCAACATACAATAAAATAGGTTTTTCAAAGGGTATTTGAACAAATTTTGACAGGAAATTATTCAGTACACTATAATAAGTCTTTTTGATGACTTTTTAGCACATCTTAAAATTTTTCATTTTTTGACTTTTTGGCATGCTATAGTATGACATTTTCTGAAAATTTTCAATATGCAATAAAATAAGTTTTTCACAAGATATTTGAACAAATTTTGGCAGGAAATTATTCAGTACACTATAATAAGTCTTTTTAATGACTTTTTAGCACATCTTAAAATTTTTCATTTTTTGTCTTTTTTGCCATGCTATAGTATGACATTTTCGGAAAAAATTAAATATGCTATAAAATAAGTTTTTCACAAGATATTTGAACATTTCTTGGTAAGAAATAATTCAGTACACTATGATAAGTTTTTTTGATGACTTTTTAGCACATCTTAAAATTTTTCATATTTTTACTTTTTGGCATGCTATAGTATGACATTTTCTGAAAATTTTCAATATGCAATAAAATAAGTTTTTCACAAGTTATTTGAACAAATTTTGGCAGGAAATTATTCAGTACACTATAATAAGTCTTTTTGATGACTTTTCAGCATATCTTAAAATTTTTCATTTTTTGACTTTTTGGCATGCTATAGTATGACATTTTCCGAAAAATTTCAATATGCAATAAAATAAGTTTTTCACAAGATATTTGAACAAATTTTGGCAGGAAATTATTCAGTACACTATATTAAGTCTTTTTGATGACTTTTTAACATATCTTAAAATTTTTCATTTTTTTACTTTTTTGCCATGCTATAGTATGACATTTTTGACAATTTTCAACATGCAATAAAATAGGTTTTCAAAGGGTATTTGAACAAATTTTGGCAGGAAATTATTCAGTGCACTGTAATAAGTCTTTTTGATGATTTTTTAGCATATCTTAAAATTTTTCATTTTTTTACTTTTTTGCCACGCTATAGTATGACATTTTTTGACAATTTTCAACATGCAATAAAATAGGTTTTTTGAAAGACATTTCAACACATTTTGGCAGGAAAATATTCAGTGCACTATAATAAGTCTTTTTGATGACTTTTTAGCACATCTTAAAATTTTCATTTTGGACTTTTGGCATGCTATAGTATGACATTTTCTGAAAAATTTCAATATGCAATAAAATACGTTTTTCACAATATATTTGACCATTTCTTGGTATGAAATAATTCAGTGCACTATAATAAGTCTTTTTGATGACTTTTTAGCACATCTTAAATTTTTTCATTTTTTGTCTTTTTTGCCATGCTATAGTATGACATTTTTTGTCAATTTTCAACATGCCATAAATTAGGTTTTTTGAAAGATATTTGAACACATTTTGGCAGGAAAATATTCAGTGCACTATAATAAGTCTTTTTAATGACTCTTTAACATATCTTAAAATTTTTCATTTTTTGACTTTTTTGCCATGCTATAGTATGACATTTTTTGATCATTTTCAACAGGCCATAAATTAGGTTTTTTAAAAGATATTTGAACAAATTTTGGCAGGAAATTATTCAGTACACTATAATATGTCTTTTTGATGACTTTTTAGCACATCTTAAAATTTTTCATTTTTTGACTTTTTGGCATGCTATAGTATGACATTTTCTGAAAAAGACTTATTATAGTGTACTGAATAATTTCCTTTCAAAATTTGTTCAAATACCCTTTGAAAAATCTATTTTATTGCATGTTAAAAATTGTCAAAAAATATCATACTATAGCATGGCAAAAAAGTCAAAAAAATCAAACATTTTAAGATGTGCTAAAAAGTCATCAAAAAGACTTATTATAGTGTACTGAATAATTTCCTTCCAAAATGTGTTCAAATATCTTTCAAAAAAAACTAATTTATGGCATGTTGAAAATTGTCAAAAAATGTCATACTATAGCGTGGCAAAAAAGTCAAAAAATGAAAACTTTTAAGATATGCTAAAAAAGTCATCAAAAAGACTTATTATAATGCACTGAATGATTTCCTGCCAGAATTTGTTCAAATACCCTTGGAAAAACCTATTTTATTGCATGTTGAAAATTGTCAAAAAATGTCATACTATAGCATGGCAAAAAAGTCAAAAAATGAAAAAATTTAAGATGTGCTAAAAAGTCATCAAAAAGATTTATTATAGTGTACTGAATTATTTCATACCAAGAAATGTTCGAATATCTTGTGAAAAACTTATTTTATTGCACATTGAAAATTGTCAAAAAATGTCATACTATAGCATGGCAAAAAAGTCAAAAAATGAAAAATTTTAAGATGTGCTAAAAAGTCATCAAAAAGACTTATTATAGTGCACTGAATAATTTCCTGCCAAAATTTGTTCAAATACCCTTTGAAAAACCTATTTTATTGCATGTTGAAAATTGTCAAAAAATGTCATACTATAGCATGGCAAAAAAGTCAAAAAATGAAAAATTTTAAGATGTGCTAAAAAGTCATCAAAAAGACTTATTATAGTGTACTGAATAATTTCCTTCCAAAATGTGTTCAAATATCTTTCAAAAAAACTAATTTATGGCATGTTGAAAATTGTCAAAAAATGTCATACTATAGCGTGGCAAAAAAGTCAAAAAATGAAAACTTTTAAGATATGCTAAAAAGTCATCAAAAAGACTTATTATAATGCACTGAATGATTTCCTGCCAGAATTTGTTCAAATACCCTTTGAAAAACCTATTTTATTGCATGTTGAAAATTGTCAAAAAATGTCATACTATAGCATGGCAAAAAAGTCAAAAAATGAAAAAATTTAAGATGTGCTAAAAAGTCATCAAAAAGATTTATTATAGTGTACTGAATTATTTCATACCAAGAAATGTTCAAATATCTTGTGAAAAACTTGTTTTATTCCATATTGAAAATTTTTAGAAAATGTCATACTATAGCATGCCAAAAAGTAAAAAGATGAAAACTTTTAAGATATGCTAAAAAGTCATCAAAAAGACTTATTATAGTGTACTGAATTATTTCATACCAAGAAATGTTAAAATATCTTGTGAAAAATTTATTTTATTACACATTGAAAATTTTAAGAAAATGTCATACTATAGCATGCCAAAAAGTCAAAAAAATGAAAAATTTTAGGATATGCTAAAAAGTCATCAAAAAGACTTATTATAGTGTACTGAATAATTTCCTGCCAAAATTTTGTTCAAATACCCTTTGAAAAACCTATTTTATCGCAGGTTGAAAATTGTCAAAAAATGCCATACTATAGCATGGCAAAAAAGTCAAAAAATGAAAAAATTTAAGATGTGCTAAAAAGTCATCAAAAAGACTTATTATAGTGTACTGAATGATTTCCTGCCAAAATTTGTTCAAATACCCTTTGAAAAACCTATTTTATTGCATTTTGAAAATTGTCAAAAAATGTCATACTATAGCATGGCAAAAAAGTCAGAAAATCAAACATTTTAAGATGTGCTAAAAAGTCATCAAAAAGACTTATTATAGTGTAGTGAATTATTTCATATCAAGAAATGTTCAAATATCTTGTGAAAAACTTATTTCATTGCATATTGAAAATTTTCAGAAAATGTCATACTATAGCATGCCAAAAACGATATAAAATGAAAAAACTAAAAATGTGCTTAAAAGTCATGAAAAAGACTTATTATAGTGCACTCAATAATTTCACGCCAAAATTTGTTCAAATACCCTTTGAAAAACCTAATTTATGGCATGTTGAAAATTGTCAAAAAATGCCATACTATAGCGTGGCAAAAAAGTCAAAAAAAGAAAACTTTTAAGATATGCTCAAAAGTCATCAAAGACTTGTTATAGTGCACTGAATAATTTCCTGCCAAAATTTGTTCAAATACCCTTTGAAACCCTTATTTTATTGCATGTTGAAAATTGTCAAAAAATGTCATACTATAGCATGGCAAAAAAGTCAAAAAAATCAAACATTTTAAGATGTGCTAAAAAGTCATCAAAAAGACTTATTATAGTGTACTGAATAATTTCCTGCCAAAATTTGTTCAAATATCTTTCAAAAACCAAATTTATGGCATGTTGAAAATTGTCAAAAAATGTCATACTATAGCGTGGCAAAAAAGTAAAAAAAAGAAACATTTTAAGATGTGCTAAAAAGTCATCAAAAAGACTTATTATAGTGCACTGAATAATTTCATACCAAGAAATGTTCAAATATGTTGTGAAAATCCCATTTTATTGCATATTGAAAATTTTCAGAAAATGTCATACTATAGCATGCCAAAAAGTCCAGAAATGAAAAATTTTAAGATGTGCTAAAAAGTCATCAAAAAGACTTATTATAGTGTACTGAATAATTTCCTGCCAAAATTTGTTCAAATATCTTTCAAAAAACCTAATTTATGGCATGTTGAAAATTGTCAAAAAATGTCATACTATAGCGTGGCAAAAAAGTCAAAAAAAGAAACATTTTAAGATATGCTAAAAAGTCATCAAAGACTTATTATAGTGCACTGAATAATTTCCTGCCAAAATTTGTTCAAATACCCTTTGAAAAACCTATTTTATTGCTTGTTGAAAATTGTCAAAAAATGTCATACTATAGCATGGCAAAAAAGTCAAAAAATGAAAAATTTTAAGATGTGCTAAAAAGTCATCAAAAACTCTTACTATAGTGTACTGAATTATTTCATACCAAGAAATGTTCAAATATCTTTCAAAAAAACTAATTTATGGCATGTTGAAAATTGTCAAAAAATGTCATACTATAGCATGGCAAAAAAGTCAAAAAATGAAAAATTTTAAGATGTGCTAAAACATCATCAAAAAGACTTATTATAGTGCACTGAATAATTTCCTGCCAAAATTTGTTCAAATACCCTTTGAAAAACCTATTTTATTGCATGTTGAAAATTGTCAAAAAATGTCATACTATAGCATGGCAAAAAAGTCAAAAAATGAAAAATTTTAAGATGTGCTAAAAAGTCATCAAAAACTCTTATTATAGTGTACTGAATTATTTCATTCCAAGAAATGTTCAAATATCTTGTGAAAAACTTGTTTTATTGCATATTAAAAAATTTTAGAAAATGTCATACTATAGCATGCCAAAAAGTAAAAAGATGAAAAATTTTAAGATATGCTAAAAAGTCATCAAAAAGACTTATTATAGTGTAGTGAATTATGTCATACCAAGAAATGTTCAAATATCTTGTGAGAAATTTATTTTATTACACATTGAAAATTTTAAGAAAATGTCATACTATAGCATGCCAAAAAGTCAAAAAAATGAAAAATTTTAAGATATGCTAAAAAGTCATCAAAAAGACTTATTATAGTTTACTGAATAATTTCCTGCCAAAATTTGTTCAAATACCCTTTGAAAAACCTATTTTATCGCAGGTTGGAAATTGTCAAAAAATGCCATACTATAGCATGGCAAAAAAGTCAAAAAATGAAAAAATTTAAGATGTGCTAAAAAGTCATCAAAAAGACTTATTATAGTGCACTGAATGATTTCCTGCCAAAATTTGTTCAAATACCCTTTGAAAAACCTATTTTATTGCATTTTGAAAATTGTCAAAAAATGTCATACTATAGCATGGCAAAAAAGTTAGAAAATCAAACATTTTAAGATGTGCTAAAAAGTCATCAAAAAGACTTATTATAGTGTAGTGAATTATTTCATATCAAGAAATGTTCAAATATCTTGTGAAAAACTTATTTCATTGCATATTGAAAATTTTCAGACAATGTCATACTATAGCATGCCAAAAACGATATAAAATGAAAAAACTAAAAATGTGCTTAAAAGTCATGAAAAAGACTTATTATAGTGTACTCAATAATTTCACGCCAAAAAATGTTCAAATATCTTTCAAAAAACCTAATTTATGTCATGTTGAAAATTGTCAAAAAATGTTATACTATAGCATGGCAAAAAAGTCAAAAAATGAAACATTCTAAGATATGCTAAAAAGTCATCAAACAGACTTATTATAGTGCACTGAATAATTTCCTATCAAAATTTGTTCAAATACCCTTTGAAAAACCTATTTTATTGCATGTTGAAAATTGTCAAAAATGTCATACTATAGCATGGCAAAAAAGTCAAAAAATGAAAAAATTTAAGATGTGCTAAAAAGTCATCAAAAAGACTTATTATAGTGTACTGAATAATTTCCTATCAAAATTTGTTCAAATACCCTTTGAAAAACCTATTTTATTGCTTGTTGAAAATTGTCAAAAAATGTCATACTATAGCATGGCAAAAAAGTCAAAAAATCAAATATTTTAAGATGTGCTAAAATGTCATCAAAAACTCTTACTATAGTGTACTGAATTATTTCATACCAAGAAATGTTCAAATATCTTTCAAAAAAACTAATTTATTGCATGTTGAAAATTGTCAAAAAATGTCATACTATAGCATGGCAAAAAAGTCAAAAAATGAAAAATTTTAAGATGTGCTAAAAAGTCATCAAAAACTCTTATTATAGTGTACTGAATTATTTCATACCAAGAAATGTTCAAATATCTTGTGAAAAACTTATTTTATTGCATGTTGAAAATTTTCAGAAAATGTCATACTATAGAACGGCAAAAAAGTCAAAAAATGTAAAATTTTAAGATGTGCTAAAAAGTCATCAAAAAGACTTATTTTTGTCATCAAAAAGACTTAATATAGTGTATTCAATAATTTCATGCCACAATGTGTTCATATAGCTTGTGAAAAACCGATGTTATTGCATTTCAGTCAGGACAGACCAATAGATAAAGGAGGCAGCCGGAAGGTGCAATGACATTTATTGTGCAAACAATAATATATTTGATGCTCAGACACCAGGGAGTAGATCATCATGGTGATTGATTGAGAGAAGTGATGCTGGCATCTGAGAAGATGTTCTCCCCGGATCCAGACACTGGTGGTGGCAGAAGCATGGCTGCCTCCTGAGGACCTCTGGTTGAAGGACCCCAATAATGACAGCCAGTCTCTTGTGCAGGTGGTGAAGGGGTGGAGGTGGGCTCGAGTTTTAGCTGGATGACAGCAAGAAGACAGCATAGAGTGAGAACACTTTTAAATCTGACAGCTAATGACTGATTGGTGGAAGAGAAAGGAGGAAGGCAGACTGATTGGATGCTTTGGTGAAGAGGGCGGAGCGAGAGGGCAGTGGGAGAACTGGGCAAGGGCTTGGATGTGAGCTTAGAGAGATAGTCTTCCATGTTGAAAATTGTAAAAAAAAAAAAAAAAAAGTCAACTATAGCACAGCGAAAACGTCAAAAAAATGAAAAATTTTAAGATGTGCTAAAAAGTCATCAAAAGGACTTATTATAGTGTCCTGAATTATTTCATGCCAAAACATGTTCAAATATCTTGTGAAAAACCTAATTTATGGCATGTTGAAAATTGTCAAAAATGTCATACTATAGCATAGCAAAAATGTCAAAAAATGAAAAATTTTAAGATGTGCTAAAAAGTCATCAAAAAGACTTATTATAGTGTACTGAATTATTTCATGCCAGAAAAAATCTTCAAATATCTTGTGAAAAACTTAATTTATTGCATATTGAAAATTTTCAAAAAATGTCATACTATAGCATAGCAAAAATGTCAAAAAATGAACACTTTAAAATGTGCTAAAACGTCATCAGAAAGACTTATTGTTGTGTTCTGAATCATTTCATGACAAAATATGTTCAAATGTCTTGTGAAAAACCTAATTTGTGGCATATTAAAAATTGTCAAAAACTGTCATACTATCGCATGCCAAAAAGCCAAAAAATGAAAAATTTTAAGATGTGCTAAAAAGTCATCAAAAACTCTTATTATAGTGTACTGAATTATTTCATACCAAGAAATGTTCAAATATCTTGTGAAAAACTTATTTTATTGCATGTTGAAAATTTTCAGAAAATGTCATACTATAGAACGGCAAAAAAGTCAAAAAATGTAAAATTTTAAGATGTGCTAAAAAGTCATCAAAAAGACTTATTTTTGTCATCAAAAAGACTTAATATAGTGTATTCAATAATTTCATGCCACAATGTGTTCATATAGCTTGTGAAAAACCGATGTTATTGCATTTCAGTCAGGACAGACCAATAGATAAAGGAGGCAGCCGGAAGGTGCAATGACATTTATTGTGCAAACAATAATATATTTGATGCTCAGACACCAGGGAGTAGATCATCATGGTGATTGATTGAGAGAAGTGATGCTGGCATCTGAGAAGATGTTCTCCCCGGATCCAGACACTGGTGGTGGCAGAAGCATGGCTGCCTCCTGAGGACCTCTGGTTGAAGGACCCCAATAATGACAGCCAGTCTCTTGTGCAGGTGGTGAAGGGGTGGAGGTGGGCTCGAGTTTTAGCTGGATGACAGCAAGAAGACAGCATAGAGTGAGAACACTTTTAAATCTGACAGCTAATGACTGATTGGTGGAAGAGAAAGGAGGAAGGCAGACTGATTGGATGCTTTGGTGAAGAGGGCGGAGCGAGAGGGCAGTGGGAGAACTGGGCAAGGGCTTGGATGTGAGCTTAGAGAGATAGTCTTCCATGTTGAAAATTGTAAAAAAAAAAAAAAAAAAGTCAACTATAGCACAGCGAAAACGTCAAAAAAATGAAAAATTTTAAGATGTGCTAAAAAGTCATCAAAAGGACTTATTATAGTGTCCTGAATTATTTCATGCCAAAACATGTTCAAATATCTTGTGAAAAACCTAATTTATGGCATGTTGAAAATTGTCAAAAATGTCATACTATAGCATGGCAACAAAGTCAAAAAATGAAACATTTTAAGATGTGCTAAAAAGTCATCAAAAAGACTTATTATAGTGTCCTGAATTATTTCATGCCAAAACATGTTCAAATATCTTGTGAAAAACCTAATTTATGGCATGTTGAAAATTGTCAAAAATGTCATACTATAGCATAGCAAAAATGTCAAAAAATGAAAAATTTTAAGATGTGCTAAAAAGTCATCAAAAAGACTTATTATAGTGTACTGAATTATTTCATGCCAGAAAAAATCTTCAAATATCTTGTGAAAAACTTAATTTATTGCATATTGAAAATTTTCAAAAAATGTCATACTATAGCATAGCAAAAATGTCAAAAAATGAACACTTTAAAATGTGCTAAAACGTCATCAGAAAGACTTATTGTTGTGTTCTGAATCATTTCATGACAAAATATGTTCAAATGTCTTGTGAAAAACCTAATTTGTGGCATATTAAAAATTGTCAAAAACTGTCATACTATCGCATGCCAAAAAGCCAAAAAAAAAAAAAATATCTGGTGAAAAACCTATTTTATTGAATGTTGAAAATTGTCAAAAAATGTCATACTATAGCATGGCAAAAAAAATCCAAAAATGAAATTTTTTAAGATGTGCTAAAAATTCATCAAAAAGACTTATTATAGTGTACTGAATAATTTCCTGTCAAAATGTGTTCAAATATCTATAAAAAAAACTATTTTATTGCATGTTGAAAATTGTCAAAAAATGTAATATTATAGCATGCTAAAAAAAGTAAAAAAAATGAAAAATTTTAGCTGAGGTATAAGGAGAGAGGCATCCTGGAGCCTATTTGTCACATGATTTGTCAGAGCCAGCATGATGGAGAACATGTGCAGATATGCCTGGGTGAACTGTGTTGGTGCCTGCAGATTAAGACCGTCAGTATATCACTATTGTTGCAGCTGAGCGACCTTGCTGGTGATGTGTGCTTGAGTACAAGTGCTCCAATGAGGATGAGAAAACATATGACTGCATCAGTAATGGCTTTTGGCTCCTAATCTCAGTCCAGGTTCCAAACAGCCAAATCATTTTCAGAAAGTAAGTTATTTCTTACTGATCATTAGATGAGAAGGTAAATACACAGCTGCCAGATTAGCTTAGCATAAAAAATGAATTTTCCCAGCATATGAAACTCTCAGCTGTTATGTGCATTGGAGTCAATTTTATTGCACCTGCAAACAGCAGTGGTTTTATGGACAGTTATGGGTGAATTTCGACAAAAGACCATTACCCTAAAACCTGCATGAATTACGAATGTATGTTTTTCCGCCCTCCTGAAAGTGCTTCGGAGACAGCTGGAAAAATTATAATGAAGAAGCCCATTATGCTGTTACACTGCAGCCAAACCAAACAGAAGCAAAGATATCCCCTACTCACCACTGCTAATTATCCATCCAGAGACGTTTCTCCTCATGTGATTATAATGTTGTTGTTTTTTTTTTAAATTGCCCCCTTTGGCACAGTTGAGCTCCAGTGAGCAGCACTGCTTCTTCACTGGGGTGGTTGGTTTAGTTGCAATAAGCCTGACTTAGCCTGACAGACTTACTCCTAGGTTGCCTCTCAGGGATGAAGTGGAAGAGTAGATCACATGGGTGGTGAGGTTATGTATTGACAGGCTGAAAGGAGGATGAGCAATATGGCCATACAAACAAATCAAACAAACAAAAAAAACAAGAAAAAAATTAAACATTGGAAGAACCTGTTAATAGATCAAATATCACTGGAAAAAAATGTCTGCCTCACTTAACCATACCACACCTTATGCTACAATAAAACCTGGTCTGTATTTATTAAGAAATTCATCAGTATGTAACCCTGACGTTTTCACTCATCAGTATTGTTTATTTATTTTTAGTATTTTGCTTTTCCCATCTTTTTTCCCTTTCTCCTGCTGCTGTTATCAACACCATATAATCTAAGAGACTCTCTCTCTCTCTCTCTCTCTACCTATCTATCTATCTATCTATCTTGCTCTCTTGCTTTCTCTCTTTAGGTTTGCTTTAGCTTATGCATCATTTATGTTGTTTATGTTTGTTGTTTTTTAGTTTTGGAATGGGTTTTTTTTCCAGTATTTGATGGTTTTGTTATCATCTTCTGACCTACTTGTCATTACTGTCAGTTGTCTATGTTCTTGTCCTCTGTGGTCTTGTCAGTTAAAAAAAAACAAATCCTGTTTTCCAATTGGATGGAAGGCACTCAGCCCATTTCCTTTGACACTATTCTAAAACATCAAATTATTAATGTATTTGCATCATAAATATTCTGATATTTATTCTTTTTTTTTAAAAAAAAAAACACATCTAGCCTTTCTTCCAAAGATGTAACAGACTGCTTACGATCTGATTATTCACCAGAGCAAAACTGATCAATTAATTCTTTCATTTTGCTGACTAGATTGGTAACTGACTAAAGGTATATGCAATTTCTTAAGCAAGCATCCAGCTTCCAACGTGAGGATTTGATGTTTTTCTTTGTTAATTACGATGGCAAACTAAACTAACATAGTTTGGACTGTTGATCAAAAACAGGGAATTTGATCGCCAAGGTCGCATTTTTGGGAATTCACAGAGCAAAATTATTAATGAAAATCTGCTGTCTGGAAGCCAGTTCTTATTGATAATTTAATCAGATTATGTTCAGTTCAGCTCATGCAGGAATAATTTAGCAAGAAAATAATCAGTAGATGAATCCCTTAATTTTGAAAAAAAAAACTATTAATGCCTTTAAATTGTCCTAGGAACTGTTATGTTATTTCGTTTCAGTTTTAATATTGGTGCCATTTTGATTTGCTGTTTCTGTTTATATATGTAAACATAATATAAATTACATTAAAAAGAAAACATGTTAGTTGCAGTCCTAGTTTGGTCATGAAAATGTTTAATCTCTTCAGCACCACCCATCGCTTCTTCTACCCATATTTCTGTCAGAACATGCATGAAAAATTAATGCATGAGCTATCTGGTCATCTGTCCCTGCTGTTCTGCCCCTCATCTAACATTGAAACCCCTCTCTGGAACGGCTCCTGGCTGGTCCCTTGGTGGTTAAATAGATGGTTGGGTGGTCGAAGGAGGAGCCATCAAGTCTCCATTAGTTGAAGGGTCGTTATTCTCCCCCAAGAGGCTAAAAAAACTAGCAACCTCCTCACCCCGGCACCCCGATCCACACCCTCACCCCCACCCCACCCGCAGGCCATGATACCCAAGTGCTATTACAAGTTCCAGCGTTGCCTAGCAACTGGCTGGCAGATTACAATTGGGGCTGTGCATGGTGGAGATTAAACACTGTTTATGGGGGTGTCGACGCACATATGCGAGTGCGTGTCTGTGCATGAATCTATGTGTGTGTGGGGGGTGGGTGAGCGAGTAAAGTGTGTGTGTGTGTGTGTGTGTGTGTGTGTTAGTGGTAAATAACGATACCACTCTGTGCTCTTTATGAAGTTAGAGCCAGGAAGCAGTTCGCTTAGTTTAATGTAGTTTAGCATAAAAACTGGCAACAGAGGGGAACAGCTAGCCTGGCTCTGACCAACACCAAAAAAATACAATTTCAACTTATTAGCTTTCTCTTTTAGCTAACTTAATCCTCTATGTTATTATAAACACATCTGAGCTCACTTGTCAAGCTGGGTCTGGGGCGTATGGGAAATGATGTTCAGCCCACATATTCTGATGTTTCTAATTTCAGGCTCCAATGAGTTACTGGGAAACAAGGAGTTGTGATTTTTACTGTCTTGTATGGATTAATCAAAGAGGACACGATGTGTTAATTAGTGATCTTTTGGGGTGCTGGTACAGTAGATGGACTTTGGACTGATCCAGGCTGGCTCTTTTCTGGTTTACACACTATGTGCTAAACTAAGCTTGCAGATGGGAGAGTAGCATCAATGTTGTTGTTCAAAGCTAGATTTGGACAGCCTCAATACAGCAACATCCACAGATGTTTTTTTTATTATTTTATCTTACTGAAGATGATTTCAATGGCTGCAACAAAGACAGAAAAGCAGGACAAAAATGATCACATCTAGCTTTAACTCTCTGGCACAAGTGGAATAAGCACATTTCCCAAAATGCTGAACTATTCCCAGTGCATAAGCTCTTGTCTGTAACCTAACCAGCAAAGAACTCATTCAGACATAAATCTTAATTTATTAGAGCACAGCTCTTTAAGGCAGGCTGGCTCAGGCATTTGTCCTGTGAGCTTTGCTAGGAAAGCATAAGTGCTCTACTGGATAATGAAAGGTCACTCTTGAAGTTAATGTTCCAGGCATTACTTGACTTTTGTGTCATTCTGACAGACTTAATTCAGTTGTTTTTGAAAAGCCATTACTCCTCAGCCTAGAACATTCAGATTACAAAGCTCTGCTGAACGAAATAATGTTTTGCTTTATGTTATTATCTTCTCATTTGCTTTTTTTCCCACCTTTAAATTACACACTTAAATTGTCACTTAACATTTGGTTGATAATAGACAATGGTGTGACTGAAGAGGAATGCTGATTGTGTAATTAGAAAGGTAATGGGAAAATGGAGGGTTTGCAAATGTTGTTTGTAACAAATATATTTTTGTACATTATATTCATTTTATTGTCCTCATGACACAAAATGCTTCACAGAAGGCTACAAGCCTTTTCTCAACGAAGCACTCTCCATATTTTTTCCAATAAATCCTGAATCCCTGAGGAATTTCAAATGCCTTATGAGAGTGAAGGAGGTGTCCCTGATATGTAAAATAAATATCTCAACAGAGCCAGAATAACTTCAGTCTCCTCTGAGATGCATTTTCTATATGATGTGATTATTTGACTGTTTTCTGGTGAAGGCCTCTGTTATTTTTATATCCAGTCTTTCAGATATATCAGGAGATTAAAAAAACAATTTGAAATTATCACAATGACTCTCTGCTTCTGAAACATTTATCTGACAGCTCATCTCTTCCTCCCATCCCTCCACGTCCTTCTTCTCGATTTCTCTTTGCTCTCCCTCTCTCTCTCTCCTCCTCGTCTCTGTTTCTTTCTCAAATTCATGACGAATTAACGCTTTCAAACACTTCAACAGACTTGATGATTACAGCTCTGAGCTTACATCATGTAATAAGGCAGTCCAATGATTAGGAGAGAGAACAGCACACCCCTTGTCAAAATAACAATTTGTTAATGTTTATTAATCGGGTTTTATATAATTATGACCTTGTTTCATGCGTGTTGCTCTGCAGCTTGTCTGTCACCATTTAAAATTAGCATGTGTCTGATATTTCCATATGAAATTCATCTCATCAGATATCACCCTCTGATTAGAGCTTCAAACAGAAATCTGTTCCTCTGAGTCCTTTGTTATCTCAATTCATACGCAGGAACTATCATTTTATCTCCAGATAAAAGCAAGTTGGCCCGATAATATACAAACACCATAGTCGGTGTATAGCTTACAGTTTGTACACAGCTGCCTTGAAACCTGCCATGTAAAAGTCACAAATGTTCATAAAACCTTTTGTTCTGTCAGGAACAAAAGCTCGAGTTTTGAATCAGTTTCCTGTAAAATGGTGCAGCCTCAAAAGCAGACTGCATTAGCCAGAGAGTCCATTTAGTAAAAGGACACCTTTTGAACAAATCATTCAATAAAAGTCATTATTCTTATTAAATCGAGTACTCCTACTGTACAATGACTTCAGGAAGACTGCAAACCAACATCTGACTGAAGAAAAAAATCTTTTTCAAATGCCCTTTAAAGCTTTTTTGCATATCAATGTACTTTTAATAGAATTCAGTTTTAAGTGTGGCTGGCTGCACACAACCTGAGGCTGTATGTATGCACTTTTGAGAGAAAAGAAGAAAGCCAGTTGATGCCATGCTCCCATTTTAAGGCAACATTTCAGCTTCACACATTAGCTCAGATTTAGACATTGCTGACGTAACAGTTTGTCAGGCAAATGTACGCAAAGCTGCGTGAGATTCAAATGATTCAGGACTAAAGATGTATGTATATGAATATTTTGTGCAAATTACTGTACAATAATTCTATAAATATTCATTGTATTGTGTTTATAACTACTGGGACTAAATTAGAGCATGACACTGACACCTCCACAGCTGCAGCCTGAGGTTATTTGTGATTTTAAAAAATCCATGCTTTGGATTAAATCAGCTTCCAAGATGAATATTCTATATGTTCTTTGATTTCTGTATTATGATTTAAGAAACTGCATCACTCGAGTAAAGTTCAAAAGTGCGTCTGGAACACAATCTAGTGACCTGTGATCTACTTATGTAAGCATACACTAAGAAAATGTAAGAATCACCTGATCTCATATCAGCATTTCTTGCTGATTCTTCCAAAATCTGGTTTCCAAGTCATTTACGGCAATTACTTTGATAGATAACTATTTAAATATAAGAGTCATTTATGGAAGGTGAGAAGCCATTACAGGCACTAAATGTGGGTAATAATCTTAAATATCTGCCTCTTCTCATCAGTTTCCTCCTTAAGTTCAATGAGAAAATTAGTGAGCTGAAGCAACTTGTGAAGTTATGTTCATTCCTGCTTTTTCCACAAAGTTTTTATTTGTCACAGCCTGCAGCCTTGAGTATATTACACATCTCCATTTGCAATATAGTGTTTTATCCAATATGTTCTTTTCTTGCACACAGGATATTACTGTACACAATTGTATGAACTGTCAGCTCTATTCCTGTACAGTTTTAGATACAGGATTATATCAACATGCAGAGGAAGCAACTGACTCACTGTATATATATACACACACACACATCACTTAATCATGGGCAAAACAAATGTGCGCAGACTCACAAACACACTATATCTGCTCGTCGGGCTGCAGAGTTCATAAGCTGCTGCACACGTCACAGTCATGCACTCATGTAAACTTGACTTCTTGCACTCCACAACTGTTCCAATGGCTCGCCTCCATATGGCAACCAAGGCCGCATGCTGAATAACGCCACTGCCAAACATCAGTGTCTGCATGCTTATCGACACACAACAGGCATTCCTTTGTGAAAATCAACTTGAAATGAAACCGCGTTTCTCTCCATCGAACCAATTTTCACCTGAGTGGACTAATAATATCTGCCTTGATGTATAGCTCCATAGGGGATGAGTTGGAAAAATAGAAAAGGTAATTGGGACAGCGCTCAGGATGATTTGCAGTGAGTAAAGGCCCACCCTGTATGCATTAACAGGATATGAGGCTGGCTTAGATGTTCACGTGCTTGAGGCTAAAACTTTGAGCTGTTTCACACCCTCAACTGGATTGAAGAAGTAATACAATAAAATCATATAAATTATTTGCCTGAGGCGTGTGCTTCCTCTAAATCGTTATGGATTATCAAGTCATTAGATGAAGGGAACACACCCTACAAAAACAGTTCCTAAAGGAGTCAGGACTGAATTGTGAATTCTCTTCTCTCTCTTTCATTTTTTCTCTTTTAATTCAGTCGAACAGCGTTAATCAACTGAATCACCTCCTTGCAACCTTTTTTCCAATTCTTCCACAACTTTAATCTTTGGACTCACTCTCCTCTCCCAGCTGTCACTCCCCTGGTATCAAACCAGTTCCTGTATTTCTTTACACAATGTTACTATCGGGCCCTTTCCTATTCTTTTCTAATACAAAGGCGCAGTGCTAACATTTCCATTTCACACATTTATGGGCCAGTGACTCACGCAATACATCAGGGTAGCTCATCTCAATGAGTGACAACATTGAAGGAGCAGTGTCGCCAGTGTTGTGAGAAGCTTGAGTCCTTTTTTTCCCCAATCAGTACACAGTGACCTTGCAGTCGCATGGCTAAGAGAAAAGAAGACCTTGGAGCTTTCAGGATGCTTCTTATTCCGCTCGTCTATGCTTAGCTTTATGTCGTCATTAGTGGAGGTGCAGTTTATCCCCTAGGAAATCGATAGGAAACACATACTGTATGCTGGGAAATGATGCCTATGACGCTTCAGTACAAGAACAGCTGTTTTTCTATTTTGTATTCCATGAATATGAAAGCTCCTTTATTATACTTGTATTATGTGTTTATGACACATGTACATAACACCACTGCCAACTTAAAGTAAGATAAATTTGTTATCAGTTATAATTATTTTTCTAACTTCTGGATGGTCTGGTCATGGCATATTTAGGGGAAATGCTAACAATGCAATGTTAATATTTTTTTTATAATCATCTATGATGTAATTTTCATCATTAAAAAACCTGCTAGCCTACTGGTTTTTAACATTATTCTTCACCCATGCAGTATTTCCTAATGCTGCCCTGTATGCAGTGAACAGTAATATTAATGTCACAGCCAAAAACTTTACATGCAACATTTATTTATTCGTTCATTCATCACTGCTTATCCTACATAGGGGCTGAAGCCTATCCCTGCTATCACAGGGCGAAAGGTAGTGTACACCCTGGACAAGTCGCACT
Organism: Synanceia verrucosa; assembly: GCA_029721515.1. NCBI lineage: Eukaryota > Metazoa > Chordata > Actinopteri > Perciformes > Synanceiidae > Synanceia > Synanceia verrucosa. Next base: position 25,910,436 of record CM056550.1, read on the forward strand.
CATATTCACATCTACGGGCAATTTAGATTGGCCTCTTGACCTTCCCCATGCATGTCTTTGGATGGTGGGAGGAAGCCTCTAGAGAGAACCCATGCAGATGCGGGGAGAACAAGCAAACTCCACACAGAAAGGCCCCAGACCAGCAATCGATCCTGGTACCTTCTTGCTGTGACAGTGCTACCCACTGCACCACTGTCCTGCCCCTTCATGCAACATTTATAAACATATATTTCAGTTCCAGGGCAAAAAGTTAGAAGTCTGTAAATTATCCTCAGCTAAAGATATCTCACCAGCAAGGAATCACTGCGTACTCACGGAGGTGAGCATTCATTCATAACTTAGGGCTAATAAGTGCACAGTGAAGAACTTGTTGCTATAAACACACAAGATAAAAATATTTTCCAATATACCAATATAAAAGATCAAAGGCAATATAGTTCAGAAATGGTCTAGCTATAAAACACATCAACCTCTCTTCTAACATCAAACTGATGCAATTTAGGTTTGAGGACCATGCGTGTTAGCAGAAAAAGCAGAGGGGTATTTCTTTTTTCGACACAGGTCTGTACAACTGAAGTGAATGCAAATCAGCAGCCAGGAAGTATAGCCAGCTAGTAATATACTGCAGATGGCAGAGAACCCAGTGTCACAGTGGGTGCGCTCGTGCACACTGACAAATACCTGTGTGTTTTAAAATGCATCTGACAATCACTATATGCTCTATTACATCAATGCAGTTTTGTGTCATTGGTATACAGATTTGTTGGTGGATTTCAGGAGATAAAACTTCAATTCTATCTGCTGAGGTGCTCTCCATGGTGCTGAAAGGTGTGCTCGGCAGCTGAAATCATGATGAAAATGCCAATGATGCATGCACAAGCACATGCAGTTGAGCACTTAGGCTCAATCCAGATAGTTTGGCTAGAATATGGTGTATACAGTATTGTGCTCTGTGTTTCGCACAGCTCTGCATGGCTACACTAAATGGTGGATGTTTAATCAATGCATCGTGTTTTGTTGCCTCCTGTTGTGTGATTTGTGCATAATCGTTTAATATTGTATTGTTTAGACAGAATGGATAAATCGTCTCGTTGTGACTCCCATTCTATAATTTGATTGAGAAACCGTTACTGTCTGTGTTTGTCATCTGTGTGTAATGTAGGCCGACTGCTTCGCTGATGTCATTTGTTCTTGTCAGAGCCATTGTGGACTCTGTTGTGGTCAGCTGTTTTCACTGAAGCACTAGCACCCGTCCGCGACATAATTGGTGTGGAGAGAGCGCGTAACAACTATGCATTCATAATGCGGAGGATTTCACTCCTCACAGACAGGAGACAGAAGAGTAGAGATATGACAAGGAGAAGGGAAATAAGGTGACATAAGGGTTATTTATCACATATTTATATAGCGAAGGGTTTTTGACAGAGTTGGCAGAGTGGTGGCTTGAAATTACAGTGTGTGTGTGTGTGTGTGTGTGTGTGTGTGTGTATGTGTGTGTGTGTAAACGTGTGTGGCAGGAGCTGTTTGCATGACGGAGTGGGAGTTGTGCATCTCTGGAGGCTTGTGCGTTACATTGGCATGTTAATGCATTCATGCATGTCTGTGCCATGGCATCAATTTAATGGGACCAGGACATACGTGTGTGTGTGTGTGTGTGTTAAAAAGAGAGACAGAAAAAGAGACAGAGGAAACTGGAGAGGGGGCATGAGATAAGAAAGGGGAGAGCCACAAGGAACACTGCTGAACAAAGACATCAAGCAATTTTTGAAGATAACACAAAAAAGCAGCAGTCAGTCTATTCAGCAGCCTGTCCTCTGTGACAGATTCTTGGCTCCGCTTATTGATAGACAGAGCGGTTCAGAGGGCGTGGACTCCAAACTGAAAGGAAAGACAAGTCGGATAAAAAGAGACAGAGACACAGAGAGAAGACCAATTTTGTCTCTTCAATAGACACAAGGGGAAATAGCATGTTTCCCCTTGTCTATCACTGACTCAAGAACCATTAGCTTAATTATATGGAGGAACTGAGACTGAAGAGGCTGCATGTGTTTGAGACAGGAAGACAGAGGGATTTAGACACAGTGTATTAGTTTGGAATTAACATGGACAGAAAGATGGAGAGATTTAATTAGATGCCTTTTTGGCATAACGACTGGAAGCAGGGGGAGACAGCCAGTCTGGCTCTGTCCAAAACTGAAGAGAACAACAGATTTATTAACACATTACCTTGTTTGTTCACACCGTACATAAGACAATTGTAAAACAAAAGCTGTTTGAGATGGGGTCCCCATCTGCTAGACAAGGAGGTTGGTATGGGATAGTTGTTGGATTATTGCCTTATTGTTTGTTGCCTTTTACAAAAATCTATGCATAGAAACTACAGTATGGATACAATTATGGAAAGATCACAGTTATGACAAATAAAATGTGGTTATGGTTAATGCAACTGAAGGGTGGAGGGACAGTGTGTTTCCAGTGGCGGCAATGCTACTGCCTCATACCTATAGGGGTCACACTACTTTTTGCAGTGGCACTGAACACTGTCATTGGATGTAAACTGTGCGATGCTGATTGGGCCAATATGGACATAATTCCTATGAACACTAGCTTGAACTGGGCTGAAAATATTTCTTGATGGACAACAGTTTATTTTATCTACTAAGCAGCTTTTTTCACAGCTTCACCGGCCGCTGAGCACAGGTTTTGATTTCTTTACATGATGGAAACAAAACTGGCAGCTTTGCTGTGATAACAAAACTTCAAGACGCAGTCCAAATCATCGAGTTCATGATGCCAACTCTGACTACTAGTTTTCTGAATAATGCTTTTGACAAATCTGGGTTTTAATTCTGCATTCATGCAACAGGAAAATCTCTTCCACTTCACAATATATTCCAAGATGTCACACCCACTGCTGCTACCATTTAAATAACCTTATTAGGTACTAATGTTGCTGTAAATAGTGTTTTTTTATCTAAGAAATCTAAGAAAATGTAGACTATCATCAGCCTTAAGGGTAGCTTATGTCTTCAAGCAACGAATGCAAGTCAATGCAGTGTCCTCCTTTGTGACAAAAACAAGCGTTTGTGTGTGTGTGGGGGGGGTGATGAAGCAGTCACATGCACAACAGACTGTCTAGTAATAACTCGCTGCCTCTCTTTCTCTTCCTCCTCTCCCTCCATCCTCCTTCTCCTCCTCCTTCAGCATGCCGCTCTCCTCTCCTTTCTCTGCTCCTCAATTTATTTCAACTTGAACTATTCATGCATTTAATTTCTAATGATAAACAGAGCTCTCTCTCTCTCCCTCCCTCTCCCTCTCTCTGTCGTCTCCTCCTCCTCCTCCTCCTCCTCTCTAGTTTCTGCTCCTCTCTTCGCCACCTGTTAGTTAGTCTCCCTCTCGTCGCCGCACAGGAATCCCCTCTGTTTTTATGTGGAGTTTCATAAGTGAGGTAAGTCAACATTTTAATTATTTCACTCTGAAATGCAGACAGGTTCAATCTGCTGCCAAGGCTGCAAACAATAATCTTGCAATATTTATGTTTTTTTCTCCTTTATTCGTCTGCATGAAAGACACCTTTATCTTTCAGTTCTCATCTTTAGAAAAAGAAAATATTTCCTTCTCTCTCCCTCATCCACTACTCCATCATTATATCTTCACTTTACTTGTGTGTTTGGCTCAGGTATGGTTTTTTTTCACTCTGCATAACAGCAAATACAGTAAAGATCAGACCGAGAGAAGGACACATTTATTCTGCATCATTCTTTCTAACATGGCAGACAGGTGCAACATGTGGCAGTCTGTTTCTGCATCTCTCTACCTGCTCCTTCACTTTTCTTTCACAACTCTCAACACACTGTCACATGACACACACACACACACACACACACACACACACACACACACTGTCACTCACACACACTGGAGTTTACTCATCCATGGCTTCCAGAAAATAACTTGGCTCTAATTGACAAGTGCTCACTGTCACCGTGGTTAGCTATAACTGATGTGCTGACTGTCAGGCTCTAATGAGTAGCTACAGTGTGCAGCACTGTACTGCCTGTCAGCCAGCAGCTTGTTATTTAAAGGTGAACAGAGCCCGCCACAGGGGCCCATTGTATGTAGGACACAAGAGAAGACGAAAACCAGCCAGTAGAAAGTGTGGAGATAGATGTAGGCACCTGACAAAGAGATAATGACAGAGGTAAAAAGGGGAGAAGATGTAGATTATAAAAGGTGGAGATGTGATGTAGAGGATGGGGACTGAGGGATAGAGCACCCGTGCCTGTGATATGACTCTAATTTAAAGTGAAGGAGCTAAAAGAGGAGGGGGGGAGGTCGCATGTTGCACAAAGATATTTCTGACTGCCGGCTTCACTCTTCCCTCGCCATGTTGGAAACCTATGTAACATCAGGAATATATGTGCTGAGCATGAAGCACTGCACTGTATGTAGTTGCGTAACCCAACAGCCACAGGGCTACTGGATGTAGCTGACAAGTTAGGTCATTATAATGTTGTGGTTTATAAGAATTATGCAAAGTAGCTAAACCGTGAGGCAAAGAGTTGTGTACGTAAACAAGCGTTAGCGCATAAAAACCTGGGGAAGTGTGAGGTGACATCTGCGGTGCGTTATTATGAGTGTGACAGCTTCTCAGCAATAAGATGATGATGATGATGATGATGATGACGATGATGAAAAGAGAAGATGAGAGAGAAATTCAAGCTGGCAGCAAGACAGCGATCAATCATGAGCTCCCTGTGAGCTTCTGCTTCCCTGCGAGCTGCAAGCCACCAGGCCTCCCGGCTGTGTGAGTGCTGCTGGAGATGCTGGTGTTGCTAGTGGTGCTGCTGGTCATGTTGGTAGTGCTACTGGTGCTGCTGGAGCTGCTGCTGGTGGTGCTACTGGTGCTGCTGGAGCTGCTGCTGCTGCTGGTGCTACTGGTGTTGATGGTGCTGGAACTGCTGGAGCTGCATGCTCACATCTGCCAGGACTGAGAGGCGACTGACTGCGCACATTACATCAACAGACACTTGCTCAGCCTGTAACAGCTGCATAGTGTCTGTGAGTGTGTGTGCGTGTGTGTGTGTCTGTGAGTGCGTGTGCGTGTGTGTGTGTGTGTCTGTGAGTGCGTGTGCGTGTGTGTGTGTGTGTGTGTGTGTGTGTGTGTGTCTGTGAGTGCGTGTGCGTGTGTGTGTGTGGAGAGAGATGAATTAATGATCTGACGGAAGTGTTTCTTCCTATGTTTGATGGCATGCCTTTGTGAATGTGTGTGTGTTTTGAGGGATTATGTAGGATATCAATCATAAGAACAATCGTTATTATCGACCAATCTGAGTTAATTAATCTTTTAATCAATTCTAGCTGCAAGGAGTTTCATTAAGTTGTTTTCACCATCTCCTCTTTCTTAATGCCATGTAATCTTCTGCTTAATTTAAGATTATTTAGCTGTTGTTTTATTGTTGAGCCAGGTTGAAATGATTGACTGCAGATGGTTTAGCTTCAGATTTGAAAACCTGTGATTGTAGAATCACAGCGTTTCATCCTGATGTGCAGGAGCCTGACGTTATCTCTGCACCGTTTAATTGAGCAGCAATGAACTCTGACCCGTTGTTGGGCACCTCACAAGTGATCAATTATCCTATTGTCTTGATGCCACCAATGGTTGCAGCTGATTTTCTAAAGGCAAGATGTCCATCATGTTCTGCTCCAGAGCCACTGGTCTGTTATAATCCTCCCGGTCAATTGAGTGGAGGACGTTAGCAGGCTGGCACGCTGCAGCGTGTTTCAGAAGTGTGTTTCATCTCCAGCCAAGGAAAAAGCTGGATGAGCTGTGTGTATCACTACTGTTGTGCTCACAGCAGAGAGCCTGGACCATACATGATAAATGACCCTTCTGCCTGTAATTCTGCTGAAGGTCAACAGTCAGTGGCAACAGTTTCAGAGACACTTTTCAAAGGGGTGCCACTGGTCATATTGACTTTTCTGGCGACTGAAGGGTCCAAAATTAATCTGTTTACTGGTCGTGACCCCACAAACAGAAGTAAGGGGACATTCGGGATAATTAAAGTTTTAACAACACTTGCAAAGTCACACTGGCATATAGATGACACATTAATCTGCAGGTAATTTTGCATGCAATGAGAACTTGTTCTTGTTTTTGACTGCAATGAAAATACCATGAAAACATGAATCTACACACAGAACTAGGTTAATGCATTCTCATGACGTGAAAAGTTGTTGCTTAGCTTAGCATAAAGACTGAAAACAGAGGGAAACAGCTAGCCTGGTTCTGTCCAAAGGTAAGAAAATCCATGTGGCAACACTAAACTAATTAACATGGTGGTATTTACCTGTCTGTCTTCTCATGAAGATTATATTGAACCATTTCTTTAATGTGGATGTTTGGTTATGAAATATTGCCTCTATCTGAATAACATTGCAAGCACCTCAAGCTTTTCAATTATATGAAAAAAAAACATGTCCTTGTTGAACCATAACAGGAGCAGACAGCCACCTGCGTTCAAATTATTTATTTAGATCTGACTCTCTGCTGAACAAACCCAGCCTTGCTGTCGGTGTCACCCCAGCATGCTCTCCTTCATATTATTATTTTTTTCCTTGTTTTTTTTTTTTTTGCCACAAATCAAACAAACAGCGAGGGGAGACTATATATTTCATCTGGTCTGGGAACGCCTCGGGGTCCCCCCAGGAAAGCTGGAACACACTGTAGAGAGGAGGAGGGAGGTGTCAGGAATACACTGCTAAGCCTGCTGCCCTGCAGATAATGATAAAATGATGGATGGATGTAGATTGAAGACCACAGAGTTCTCAAGGATTCATACTAAAATCTTGTGTATTGTGTGACTCCCTGTTGCTGATCACCCGTGTAAAATGCAAAACAAACTGTGTCTAACATGATCAGTGTAGCAATCTGATGCCTTTGAAAGTCCTGCAGTCACAGATATCACAGAGGAAGAGTAAATACTCACAGTGCAAATATTCACTTCTCAGTTTGAATCGATTAATGCAGAGAGAGCAGAAGGTAATCCAGCGGGGGGGTTAGTTCAGTATTGAGGACAGAACGCCCCCTCAGGGCCCGCTGTCTTTAGAAAACAAAAGCTGTGAGATATTTGTAATCCACCCCCCTCTTTTTTATTTCGGGAAGAGAGCAGACACATCAGCCTTGTGGTCAACTCCACTCACTGCTGCCACAACTTTATACAATCACTGAGTACACTGAAGAGTGTTCCAGCCTGTAAAGACTTCATCCCATAATTACCTGCCTGTCTATTGAGGACTGTTAAATACTTTAGATAACGGGTGCGTCGGCGGCTCACGCACACACATTCCATTTCATTGAAGATAATTTGGATTTGGGGGAGACCTTTATTGTCCGTTATCCATTATCCTTGCTGATAGGCTGCAGATTATTCAGATGTATTCAATTGAAATGCTAATTTGTGCACGTCCTCTGCTGAATTTTGTCATCTTGTGAGTAATCTCTTTCTTTTTAAGAGTTCTAATTATGTTGAAGGAGGTTTCGGTGCAAGAGCAGTTTGACATAAACACTTCCTATCACATTCTTCTTCTCGACTATGCGGTAAGTGAAATACGCCTATTAGGTGTGATGATATCTTGACCAGACCCAGGATCTCATTTAACCAACTACCTCACTCACCTCAAGCTGGTTTCGCCGGGAATAGCAGAGTAGAAACTGCAAGCAACAGCTCATATCTGTGGCTCACTGTCTTCACTCAATGAAATTTAAATTACTGCATTGCTGAAAAGTGTAATTTAACTTTTGTTTATTTCAGTCTCTATCCCTGCAGCCCTATGACTGTGCGAAAAGGAAAACGTTTAGCCATCTCCATCCAGGAGCACATGGCCATCGACGTATGTCCGGGTCCAATCCGACCCATCCGCCAAATCTCTGCCTACTTCCCTCGCCTGTCACCAACTTCCTCCTTCTCCGAGCCGCTCTCGCCCAATCAGGTAGCAGCTCCCATCACGCTCAGCCCTGGCAGCGCAGGCCAAGGTGGAGGAGCAGCTGGAGGAGGAGGGAGCAGCAGCCTGTTGTCTCCTCTGTTACCAGGAGCGGCAGGTGGAGGGGGCTCACTGTCAGCCATGAGCAGCATGGACACCTCCATCGAGATCGACAGCTGTGACAGCGATGATAACAGTGAGTCACCAAAAAGTAATGACTTGATGAATGAAACTGCTTGAGTACAATAATAGAAAATCAACGCACGGGGATTTGGGACAAAAGGGCAAGAATGAGTCAAAGAAATGAAAACTGACCCTTATTTAAGTGCTGCTATTGCTGCGCCTGTCGAGCATCCTGTTCTCACATGTGCTGTCCACAGGGACGACCGCAGCACATTGACCACCAAAAGAATTAGTAGTTATTCAAACAATGGGTCTTTGATTTCACACAGTAATAAACAAAAGCAGCAACAAGAGATGTGCAAAATAAATAATTACAATCCCCTGTAAGACTGGTCTTTATAGAAAGGTACAAAAATTTGGTGAATCTTCATTCCGTTTGAGAGTTTGATGACAGAACTGATTCCTTCTCAGCAAAAGGGTGAATATGTAATAAAGTTTTAATTAGCTCCATTTCATCCTGCCATCATTCTCTCAACAAGACAATAAAGTCATCATCTGAAAACCAACTACCAGAGTAACTGAAACATTTTTTTTCAACTGCCCTCCAGCCTCCTTGGGGACGTTAGAGTTTGACCTGCTGTATGAGAGGGCCACCAGTTCCTTACACTGCACAGTCCTGAAAGCAAAGGTAAATACTGAAAGACACAGCCAACACTGGCATTTTGTCCTGTAGCATTAAAAAGTAAATATGTGATTTACCTTTGTGCCACTCGTATTTGTGTGTTCCCCCCAGTCATTTTCTAGAGCTGCGACCATCAATCAGTGGAAGAATTATATTAAATTAGTGTTTTAGATTCAACTGACAACCACAGACTCAAAGCCGACCAGTGCACACCTGCCCATTTTCATTAGTTTCCAAAAATAGAACGAGCCGCTGAAAGAGTCGCAAGGGGATGGCCCTACATTAAATTTCAAACAAAATGATTAGTCTACAGTAATTAATCCAAACACAGTGAAAGAATACGCCAATTCTGACCAAGTGGGGTCAAGGTTTGTCCTCACCTACCAGACTGTTACAACCCTCCAAACCCGACCCACCAACTGCCACCTCCATGCAAAAAAGCAGATCAATTTCTCCCATATGAAAGTAACACCAGCGGTAATCCGACAAATTTGGTCCAACAAGAGTTCTTGGTTAAGAAGTGACGTAAGAGGGTGGAGCAAAGTCCAACAGAGGAAAAGGAAGATATTATTAGGTGACCAAACATCTTATCATTAACTAAGTTCTTACAGCAGAAGTGCAGCTGAACAGCTTTTTGTTTCACGAATGAAAAACTCAGATGAAGTTACAGATTCCAGGTAAATGTCTGATTTATTATAGGGGTGTCACAATATACTGGTATGATCCTGATATTTAAAAAACGTGACACTGATATCATGCTAATAAAACAGCAGTTATGGTTACAGATTCTTTCCACCTCCCTGCAATACTGAGTAATTGAGTGTAATTATTTGCCAAAAAATAAATATTTGTCATTATTTACTATTTATATTTTCTATAGATATAAGAAACAATAACACCATTATCGTGGATTCTGTCTTCTTATTAGTATGTGGTTTTCATCCACAGTGTCCAGGCAGTTTTATAAATGAGTAGAATAGCCTTGACACCATGTGACTCAATGGTCAAATGAAACTGTCAAATTAAAACTCCCCGCCTGCTCTTTACTGCTGTGCTTTAGATTCAGACTGCAAATGAACTCCTTACCTCTCAGTCTGGTAATCGTTTAGTGCTTCATTACAAGTGTCAGTTCACACAATGTTGCCCACCAATTATTGAATATCCCTCCTTCATATCTGCTTTCTCTCTGTCTCTCTATTAGGGTCTGAAGCCGATGGATTTCAACGGTTTGGCAGATCCTTACGTCAAGCTGCACCTGCTGCCAGGAGCCTGCAAGGTTTGCTTTTATTATCAGGACACTGGTTTTGTTCCTGTGTTTTTCCACAACTGAAAAAAAACTCCAATAACATGTTTGAGTGCACATTTAGTCAAACTATAATTCTGAGCTGCATTAACAAAGTGCAAGCGCAGACCAGTAAATGTGCTCTAAAACAAAATGACCTTGCAGCCAGAAAGAACTTGTTTTCTTGTTGAGCGACTCTGAGATTATTGTTTTCCTCTCCTCTCCGCTGTGATGCGCAGGCCAATAAACTGAAAACCAAGACAGTTCGCAACACGCTGAACCCTGTGTGGAACGAGACGCTCACTTACTGTGGGATCACAGAGGAAGACATGTACCGCAAAACACTCCGGTAAATGTTTGCTTTCTGTCTGGCTATTTCCGTCTCCTTCACTTACTGCTCTGTCTCGCCCATCAACATCCAACTCTTGCTTACAAAAGGATTTCTTATCTCGATCGACTCTCAGTTTTCAGGCCTTTCTCTTCTATATCTACTGATCCTTTGATCCCCCTCTGTCACCTCACCTTCGTTCCTTGCATCTCTCCTGTCCAGTAGGACCAGAAAAGATCTCCCCTCACTCCTTCTGATCCATCCCTCTCTCTTTGTCTCTTTTTCAGTCTGTCTCCCTGCCTTTCTTTCTTACCAACTTGCAGTGACAGATTGAGGTCAGACTAAGCACCACAGGGTGTTTTAATTTCATTGACCCCCTCCAGAGGTGACGAAAGCTGCGAATTGTCTCTGCCTGTGACTAAAACTTTGCCACGGCGCATGTGGGAGTGGAATTTAAACAGGATGGACGGTTGATCTCCCGAGGGAAATTAGAGAAACTGGCTCTACAACCGGCCTACGACACTGTGTTAATTCAGCGGAGACATTTAAAGATCAGCAGACAGGAAGTTTAGCTTAATTTAAATTGAAACATGTAAACACATTGACGTCACCCACTGCAATGCACTTTTGAGATTGCAATTTGAAATTCTCACTCACTATCATTTTTTTTACATCCACTTTAATCTGGATGCTGGGCATTGAATGATTAACAATTAACAGTTAACAGCCTTAACACATTTAGGAAACGGCTTTACTGTGGATAGATATGAATAGTCAAAAGCTAGGCTGCTTCCAGATCATCTACATGGTTCAACTGCAGGGTTTCTGCAGACTTGCAATTTTCAACACTTCCAGCACAGGAAGAAATCTATCACAGACAAAGGAGGTTTTAAAATTCCTCCACTGACAGCAGCCTCATTCGATTAGAGCTGTAAGAGGTGTCACCTTTTGAAAAGGGCAGAACGGTTTTCTAAAATGGGAAAAAGTAGAGATCTACTAGCGTCTCTGACTCCAACCAGAAGCTGTAAATAAGTGCAGTGTGTGCTCTGACAGACGTTAGAGGTACAGAAGTACAGTTTCAAAAACACAATTCAAAAAAGATTTCTATTATTTTACGATGACAGGAAATCATGATTAACAATCTAATTGTAACTGCCTGTAATTGATAAGTTTATTCCTGCCAAGACAAAAAATGATACAGTTATGAATGATACACGCATTGGTGAGTGAGTGACTTAGTGTATGTTCTCAGAATATATATATATCTGTGTGCACTTATATATATACGTATATACGTATATATCAGATCAGTTTTCACACACTGTGTACATTTTTTGAGTTTTACACACACACACACACACACACACATATATATATATATATACGTGTACACGTATATATACGTATACGTATATATATATATGTGTACACGTATATATATATATACGTGTATATATATATATATATATGTGTGTGTGTGTGTGTGTGTGTGTGTGTGTGTAAAACTCAAAAAATGTACACAGTGTGTGAAAACTGATCTGATGTCAAACTGTTTTCCCAGTACTAAGCTTCCAGAATATCTGAGCTGCAATAGTGACAGTAAATGTGTGAGTGACCTGCTGCAGCCTGAAATATGTCACGTATTAAAATGACGCAACGCTTCACACTCAACTGACTTGACTTCTTGACCTATCGTACCCTCACTCACACTCTTCACCGTCAAGCCTTTTTCAACAGCCCCCTTTACTCGTACATCCAGCACGCCATGCTTTCACTTTTGTACTGACTTCAACTTCCTTGATGTGTTTTTTTCCTTCCTATCCAGATTTTTCTTTCCTCCATTTTCATTCTTCTCTACTTTAGTTGCTATTCAACCATGACTGGGGATACCAACACATATCTGGTGTCCCAACAAACTGGCCTCTTGCGTAATCTTCATTTCTGCAATACTGTAACCTGAATGCAGCAGGTGATTGTGATGTTTCATCCTTGTGGTCATGAATTCACCTGAAATCGTATAAACCCGAGATGAAGCCCTCTGACAGACTGCACTCTTAGTTTCCTTCTTTTCATTGCATGTCTTTCACACACATTTACATAAAGCACAGAAAAAGGCAATCGCTCTAGATGTCAGTTAGCCTGTAGCATACTGATTTTCCACTTCTGCCTACTAGAAATGCACATTTGCAGACATAAAATGAGTCCTCATGCACACAGACAGCTAAATTTTTACATTGTTATCTCTCCCTCTCCCCCACATCTCTCTATCCCTCGCTCAGCGGGTTTTGATTTAAAAACACAGCCTCCCTCCTTCCTCTTTACTGGCTGTGCTCCCACCCAGCTATGCATTTCAGGTGACATTATGGCAGGTGTAAACGTTTGCCAGCATAAATATGGATTGACTTAATACACTTTCACACACTTTTTAATTTCCCACATGAAGGAAAATGGTAATTACTTGCATTGTGCGATGTGCATATGCCACATAGGTTTTTATTTAATTCAGGTCAGGTCTATGTCAACAATTTCCTTCCCTCATTATAATGTTGCCACAGTATTAAGGATAATTAGACCAGTCACAATATACTGTTTTGTTTAACTAAATCCACCTCCCTCCCTCACTCACTGACTGTCTTATTCTCATCTTATTCTTATCTTATTCTTATTCTTATCACTTGCTACCTCTCATTTTTCCTTCCTCTTCTGTCTCTCCCAGGGTGTCCGTGTGTGATGAGGACAAGCTGACACATAATGAGTTCATTGGGGAGTCGCGGGTGGCCCTGCGTCGTGTGAAGCCTGACCAGACAAAACACTTTAACATCTGCCTGGAGCATCCACCTCCTGTGAGGAAAAGAGAGGGGGAGGGGAGAAATAATAAAAGGGATGATAGAAAAGAAAGACGAGAAGGAAGGAAAGACGGAAATGAGCGAATATGAGTAAGATAAATGACTTGAGGGTACAGTAATATTCAATATATTAAGGCTTCCTGTCTGAATCACCTCATATTTTAAAGTATAAAAAAGGAGACAGAGGTTGCTGCAAATGAAGTGAATGGGAAAGGCAGGAAACTGTTTACAGAGGGGCATAAAAATATTGATATTTCATAGATCGATGAAGACCATACACCTGGGTCTCATAAAAACCTAGATTACCGCCTCACAGTTCTTTGCTTTCACTTACATTGCAGTTAGACATGTGTTTGTTTTTCACAATGGGCATTAATCAGCTGCTCGAATAGCCTCCAGTCCTGTAAACAGACGCTCCATCAGATTTTAAAATCTGACCACTGGGATTTGCTCACAAAAGATGCATGTTAGGTGACAAGGCCTGTGGTCACTATTCAGACTGGATGATGTTGAGGTAAGTCAAGATCTTCCACATCACATTTGTGAACAGATCTTCTTACATGACGTGAAGCATTAAGATTTCTCAGTATCGGCCGGTAAGACTGAGGATTACAAACAGAGGACAGAGTATCATATCTATTCTTATAGCTCACAAACAGCTTGTTGTGCAGGCTAAATGTCAGCCGAGTCACGCGTGGGAAAAGGGTACATTGGGAGAATAAAGGGAGAAGAGAAAAAGCCAGAGGAGAGGAAGGAGGGGTGGATAGAGCAGAGAGCATGTGAGAGAGATGAGAAACAAATGGATTAAAAAATAAAAGTGGTGGAGAGCGGGGGGTATGTGTGTGAAAAGCGGAAGGGAGCGCTGGGTTTTTGTTCTTCTTGAGCTGGAAAGGGCTGTTGGTATTAGCTTGGCCCTCTGAGGCCGGTGGCCACTCTGCGATCAAAAGCTAAAGCCCCTCTGTCATCCTGCGAACCAGACACTGTGTCGGCCTGTAATTTTCAAAGTGGCTTCACCCTCGCCTCGATACGTCCATTTCTTTGTGGTCATCCTATATGTCCGTCTAGCCTGCTCGTACAGCTCTTCAGTCAGTCATATCCGCTTTTTATCTGCGTCTCCTCTTTTTGCCTCCAGCTGCCTTCACCGACTGCGATGAGCACAGCGCTGAGAGGAATCTCCTGCTACCTGAGAGAGGTGACCACATGACTCCTCCGATTTTGCTCAGCATGTCCCTCCTCCTGTCTGTCCTTATTGTCAGGATATGTCCAGTATGTCATAAAGGCCCATACTAAGGGACAAACTGGTTGCTTTTAGTCAAAGGTAACGCCCAATTAGCAAAAACTCTGGTGAGATTCGCTGCCCAGCGACCTTTCCTAACTTAAATCATTTAAGGCCAATGCCATCTCATGAGAGTTTTGTGACCTTATTATTTTTTTCTTATATATTATTAAAAATGACACATAGGGGAGCTTTATTTGTTTTTCATAATATATGTACTAGAACTGTCATTGTTTCCCCCAAACTAATATGTTTGAGCTGAGCAACAGTGCCTTCGTCTGGCTTCATTCACTGCTGCTATGGTCACTGTAAAGTCTGGGTACCAAAAAATGCTGATAATGTCACTGTAACTGCATGTGACTGTTGATCTTTATGAACTGGACTGTTCCTTGTGAAATTTGGCTCATTTGCATGAAAATGTGACACTTTTGCACCAAATGTCTGCATACAACCTCATTTAAATATGTGCAAATAGCACCGCAGCACTAAAACGCTATTTGCTTGGCAGCACAGTCATGAGTGCTTTGAGAATTATAGTTTCTTTTAGTCTTATTAATGCAGCTTTAGCTGTGCAACCCCACAGTGTTTTGTTCATCTTATCCAAAATGAGGCTACACGGCTCATATCACTAAAAGTATAGTTAATAAGGTTGCTGTGAGTTTTCACTCTATGACCATTAATATTGTTCTGGAAACACAATCATCATCATCATCATCATCATCAGTCTGAGACAAACGGTTGATTAATCACTTAATCCGCTAAGTTAATCTTGTTTTGCTGCTTTGCTCTGTTTTATTAAATTCTATACTATTGATGGACATTTTATAAACACCATAGTAAATTGAATAGTTTGTTTAAGCCACTATTTGTGACATTACATCTCACCAAACATGTATTTTCCTGCTGTTCCAGACATTAGTTAGTTTCTACTCACTTCTGTAGGACATAAAAATCAATTAACAGACACTCTCTCGAGTCATGTAATCCATTAAGCCAGTGCTAATTTGTTGTTGTGAGGTAATTAAGGTCAGCACAATTCAAATCAATCTGAGCTGGATAATTGACTTGATATTTGTATCATGTATAAATGAATGAAAACAAATGGCTGCCAGTCACAAACTTCTGCTGGCAGGAAGTGACAGGACAACAGGACAATGTTTGTTTTGTAAATTGTCTATGAATTCAACCTTTAATTTGTAAGTAGATCACTGGAATTTAAAAAAAAAAATGGAATAAAACAGGTGCCTCTGTGTCTCTGTTCACATTCAAGGTTGTTTAATGGGACCGTCCCTCACAACAAACCCACCCACAAATGTTTCCCCTTCCCATTCGTTTGTCACTGCTGGCTCCACATTGACGCCTGTTTATTTTCACCTCCCTAATGAGTTGCTCTCTATCGATCTGTGAAGGCTGTACTATTACCAGATACCTGCTGCAAATAATCCTCACTAATTATCAGTTTTAAAGTCTCCTACTCGGTCACGGCAGATGGCGAACTGGCTGTTGGCAGTGATGCTGATTCCCGAATAACAATACAGACAAGGAGAGGGAGGAGAAATATGATGGAAAAGAGCATGCTGTAGAGACAATTAGCGGCAGGGTGGAGTGTGGGGCGTTTGGCATATTGATCATCCTGGCTGTGTCCACCTCTTGCCTGAAGATAAGACTTAATGAGAGATGCAGAGATATGAAGGAGAGGAGAGATATTTCATGATGGAGCCCATTTAGACATTCAAATCACATTAAATGCAAGACTTTTTTTCCCATTTTTGTGGTGAAGCAGAAAAGATAAGTTGAAAAAGCTGTACCTGCAGTGATAAATATTAAATAAATTCCTATAAATAACATACACATATTGGCGCTGCCGGCCATGCGGGTGAGTCACGGTCCTGCGAGAACATCGTCTTCACCCTCTGTTGCTGCTTCCTTGCATCCTTTCATCTGTCACTTTGAATCTACTCTGTTGTTCCGCTTGTTGTCAAATGCTCTGGTAACATTTTGATGTTGTCCGTGGAAAAAACTCCATGAGCGACAAAGTGCATTAATATGCCTTTAAGGCCGGTGCCTCAGTCAGGTGATAGCGATGGTTGAGTTTGACTCTGAGCTGTTGCAGATAAACTCAAATGTTAGATCAAAGTCACTGAGCTCTTTAGGTGCCTTTGATTTTGAAAGACTTTAAGAGCATGTAATGCTTGAAAGAAGAAACAACACATTTTTCATCTTACAAATAAAAGTTTGAAGTCATAACCTCTCACCCTGCCCGTTTCAATGCACTCAGGGACAAAATGAATCAAAAATATAACCTGGAGATGATTTGTTTTAGGTGTTTTAGCAGTTTGGTTTAGTTTGCTTGAGGATTAGAGACATGCTGGGTGTTTGCACAGATCCTCCACTGTTTTAACATTTATCCTATCACTTGCAGCAAGAGCGGCCGCTTTTCCACTGCAGTTATATAAGCTTGCTTTGTTTTCTGCTGCGCTGCTGCAGGAGGATCAGGACCACCTGGTTTTTTTAAACCTGCAAAAACTGATTCATTTTTTGACCTCAGTAAACATCACACTGCCTTATTAAGTTGATATTTTGATCACCACCTGAGGGATATATCTGACTCCTTAGCTGCTAAAGGCTCCCCTGTGCTCCCCAGCTGGTCACAAACATTATCTGTCGCTAACTTTGTCTGCTGAGCAGGTAGAGTGCAGTGAGTCCTAACACCAAATACAGCTGCCAGCTGCTCAACAACACTAATGAAAGCAGTTAGAGTGAACTAAAACTGTAAAGTTGTGTGCTATGAAACAATAACAATTAGCTGGAAGTCACTAGAAAGCACTGAAGAGCTAAGGGTGACCATTCTCTGAGGGTTTATCACACCAAGTGACTCCTTTTACAGCTTTGAAGAACAACTTGAATAGCCTGTTTCATCAGCAGACCATGGCAGAGGACTTTGAACTCACTGATGTCACTGTGTTTCTCTCTTCAGTGGGAGACCGAGCAGCAGAGGAGTCTAGAGGAGAGAGGACGTTTACTGCTCTGTCTGCAGTACTTCCCCCCGGCTACTGATGGCGATGTGAAGGGCGAGGCCAAGGAGAGGGCTCGCGGCGGGCTGTGCGTGGGCGTCAAACGCTGTGCCCACCTGGCGGCCATGGACGTCAATGGCTACTCAGACCCCTATGTTAAAACGTAAGGAGGGCATTGAAACGCTAACTGTAAGCCAAGGTGTATTTGATTAGACGAAAATGGAGTCATAGTGCTTCCCGAGTGATTTAATAATGAATACACAACTCCAACTGATGGATTGACATTTCACGACCCTCATTTCAGAACAATTTCCACATGACCTATCTAGCGCCAATCTCCCTGTCCACCTTATTACCTGTGTTTGGGCTTAACTGGCCGTTGGCTCATATTGACCCCATAAATCACCGTTTGTCGCTACTCATGAGTGATAGATGGCTCACATTAACCCCACACAATGTAATACTGACAAATGAGGGCAGCTTACACACACAAGTGGAAGCCATTGTCAAATAAATCACTCACTCACTGAGATAATGACAACAGTATGTGTGTGTGTGTGTGTGTGTGTGTGTGTGTGTGTGTGTCTATTGACAGCCTTCAAAATGGATTGAAAGGCAGGGACATGATCTAGTGCTGTGGACACATTGTATCACAGAGGAAAGTGCTACTGTTGGTGTCATATAGGTCATTTCATTACTCATTGATGAAAGAAAAGCGATACTGTGTGTCACTGTGTGGCTGAACTGAGAGGGCAGGAAGGTCCCTGCATTGAATGATGCAGCCTGACACGACTGGACAAATGAGCTTTAAAATCCTCCTGAGTGTTGGTTCTTGCTCTAGGGATGTTTCTGGAACAAGTGAAACACTAAACAACCTCACATCACACACATAAATGCTTTCTCCTCTCTCCTGTCATGCCTTTAACTCTCCCAGCTCCTTTACATCCAGACAACCTACGCACACATCCCTCACACGTCCGCAGCAATACATCACGCACCTTGTTTCATTTTGGATGCGAGCTCGTATCTTTGGCCTTTGGCGAGAGCTTTTTCTCCAGATGCTTTGTTGTGTCTGAGAGCGTGTGGGAACATATGCTCTCTGAGCTGTGGGTGGTGGGTGGAAAGCAAATGTGAATAGAGATTTCACCACACTCCTTCCAGCTGGCTTAAAAATATCTTGAGAATTTAATGACACCTCGCGAAGGGATGCTGAGATTTTTCAATCTGTGCTGTGTTGGAGATCGACCCTCACCACTCACATATGGTTAGTTTCATAACTAATATAATGAATCTTTGAGGGGATAGATTTGGGAAGTGTTTTATCACTTTCCAGATGATAAGGCAGATAGCACCTTTATATACTGTAAATATGGAGCCACAGCCTGGACATGGTTAATCAGCTTAGCATTAACACTGGATTTAGCTACACTGCCTCTGTTTGTTGGCACTGTTAGCTTTAAGGTTTCTATTAAAAGCAATAATTGTGCAGTAAAAATGTCCCAGGTCAGTGTTTTATTATATGCACAATGCTTTTGGATTAATATTACTGTTGCATTACATTAAGTTCTAAGCAGAGATCAAAAGAGTAGTAGAATATTTTACTCAAGTAGCCAGGAAATTAAATGACCCTACCTGCAAAACAAACAATACATCCATTTTCTATAGATGGCCCTTTGCAGCCAGTGCACACAACTGTTCATCAATTATACATCAACCGTCTTCCTAAGTGTAGCCTCAGTAGAAATAACCAGAAAAGAGGGCAGAACTCAGACACTAAAATAAAGGACAATAAGCAAAAGAAGAGCTTTGGAAACCACAGTGGGAGCAACATCAATAACCAGCATTAATCACAGCATAAATAAAACATCCTGACATTTCTTAGAGAACACGCAGCAGAATAAATCAGCACCAAGGAGACAGTGCAGACATGTAGGCCAATAAACAACAAACTCTGCTGCAGCTACAAGCACAAAACAAAAGTATTTACAACCATATAGTATTATAGTGCACACACAGGTTGAGCTGTTACCTGGCAACGTTGATGTTCTGCTCTGTTTTGACGTACTCAAATGTCTGGATGAGAGACTTGAGCAGCACAATGTCCTCTAGTAGCTGTCTGCTGCAGGGTTAACTTCTCTGCTTCATGTTCATCTGTTCATCTGCTGCAGGGTTAACTTCTCTGCTTCATGTTCATCTGTTCATCTGCTGCAGGGTTAACTTCTCTGCTTCATGTTCGAGCATGTTGTAACCACTCCACCAGCCTCTCTGGTTCCACCAGAACCAGCACTGTCAAAGTCAGCAGAAAGTTAAAGCAAAAGTACAGGTCCAGACAGTCCAGACCTGAGTTAATAAATTTGTCAGATATCAGGCTCACCATGAGCATGCTAGTCCTGCATTCAGCATGTTAGCCAGACAGAGCTAGTGTGTACCTGTTCAGGTGTGTTTCATTTGTGTCACTTGGCATGCCTACTGGGTGGTGCAAGTAGTTAATTCAAGTCAATGCAACCTCTTTTTTCACCTGCATTGCTGTATTTTTCACAAATTGCTACAAAAAATAATAATAATAAATGTTATGATGACAATAATAATAAGTATTATTATTATTATTATTATTATTATTATTTTACTAATTTTTAAAAATACTCAAAAAATATATATTTTTTCAAATAACGCATCCATCAGCGAAGTCAGGCTGAGGTAGACCAGGGACATGGCAGGAAAAACACAGTGAATCTTTCCATCAGTCCCTTTTTAAGTGAACATAATGACTTTCTATATGCGTGAACTCACCCTCACCTTTACATAGCTGTCACTGGTATTTGCAGTCTGTGAATGCAAGTGACGATTCATATTCCTCTGTCTCAGGTACCTCAAGCCTGACGTTCAGAAGAAATCCAAGCACAAAACAGCGGTCATAAAAAAGACTCTCAACCCGGAGTTTAATGAGGTAGACATCCATGTTTGTATATGTGCATAACTGTGGGAGCAAGAGACACATTCGCAGTGGATGAATGTAAAGAGACAGCTCATTTATAAAATACAGTCCTCAGAGACACAACACTGCATGCAAAGTCTCTGCGGCCCCTTTTTTCAGACAGCCAATTACAGTTTGCACAGTTTTTGCCTCAGAAGTATTTTATTGGTCCAAACCAATGTGTGTTAGGTGTGACCTTTGCCCTCTGTCACTCATGCCTTCCTCTCTTCGTTATCACCCAGGAGTTCTTCTATGAAATCACCTTCTCAGAGTTAGCCACCAAGACACTGGAGATCACAGTGTGGGACTACGACCTGGGAAAGTCTAATGACTTCATAGGTGACGTCATAGGGAGCTTATAATTCCCTTTGTGTTTTTTGGGGGGGATCATTAGCAGTCCAATAATGTACCCATGTCAGATGATACCAAAGATATTTTAAGCTGTTCTCTGTTTTCCGCTGCTGAGTGCAGCACTGTGTGTAATTTGCAGGGTTTAGTTGCCAAATGGGCATCAGTGACATTCTGGCTGAAAATGAGCTAACCCAGTTTGAACCCTTTTTGAAGTTCCCATGCAATAATTATGCTCTAAGTAACTCAGTCACTTTTACTTTTACATATAAAAGAAGCTGCTTATTATTCATCTTGTCATGCACTTTCATCTTGAGTCACACTGACTTTCTTTTGTGTCTGTGCGCTGGTTAGGCGGTGTGTCCTTGGGGTGTCACTCTCAGGGGGAAACTCTGCAACACTGGATAGACTGTCTGAAGAACAAGGGCAAGAAGGTGGAGCGCTGGCACACACTGACCAACGAGCTGCCCGGGTCAACACTGCAGGAATGAACTGATCCACTGCTCTGACACTGGAGAGACTGCACTGATGAGAGAGATGCTTCATCGCATGCTCTGGGGATTTTCTGCATGACTATGAAGGATTCATATCCTACTTTCTTTGTGTCATAAATGAGATCATAACAACATATACAAAGGGGATCACACTCAGAGATCAATACTCTAATCTTGGATCTAAATAGACCTGATGCAGATCTAGGAAAACCACCCCCATGAGAATTTTCATAATCCATGTCCCTATTGTGGATTTCATAATAGTCTAAAAGCTCCTCTGTGCTGCTCCAAACTGGTCAGATCTCAATCTATGCGGAAAAATTGAAATTGTGCAAGAAAATATAATGAGGGAGAAAACTGGATTATTCTCTCATGCCAGGTTCACTTGCTCTTATTACTTTCGGCCTGTTATTATCATCATCTGCTGACACTGAAACGCCTCACAGCGCTCATACCTCTCTCTCTCTTGCAATAATGTTTTGCCTAATGCTTCCGAAGACCTCCAAGTGGTCTTAATACTGTCACACTTTTTGTACTGATCTGATTGCCAGCAGAAAACAAGAGAGACAATTGGTTCTTCCACGTCAATGGTTGGTGTCAGTTATTTGCATGTTTGGTGTTGATGGAGCAAACTAAAAGTCAAATATGTGCCAGGCTCTGCTGCAGGATGTTCATCATTGTGTTGCTCTGGACAAATATTTTTTATTGAATTTGAGGGTAATGGGATTTTTGTTGTTTAGTGTGTCGGTTCTAATATCACAGTGTCAGTTTCTTGTTGGTGGCACGTTGATGTTGACCTAATTTTGTATTTTTTTGTATGAAGGAGAAGAGTGATGTGATTAACAGAAGTTTCAGAGCAGAGCTGTGCATGTTCTGACTCTGACACACCGTGAATGCAGTCATCAGCCTTCGTTTGATATCTAAATTACAAATATGAAAGGTGTATAGAGCACATCGTTGTCTGAACTCTCCATGGCTGCTGGTTTAACAGGCGTGCTAAAGCCGAAAGTACCAGTGCTGTTCATATGTAGATATACACTATATATTGTGTTTCACTTGCTTTGGATGTTAGTCTTTTGGAACTTAAAGTGTGCATGATTGGTTCATTTTTTTCATAAAACAGTCATTGAATTATTGTGTGCATCCCTGAATTTCCATTACATTTGCTCCAAACCTCTTTGTACTTCTAGTTTGAGAACAGCTCAGTAGCGATCCTACAAAGCCAATACTGCCACCTAGTACTCAGGATCTGCAGGTGCAACCTATTCTCTGACAGTAACACACCTCGGGTAAGAGAAGAGCCTCAGTGCTGGTT
Organism: Synanceia verrucosa; assembly: GCA_029721515.1. Taxonomy (NCBI): domain Eukaryota; kingdom Metazoa; phylum Chordata; class Actinopteri; order Perciformes; family Synanceiidae; genus Synanceia; species Synanceia verrucosa. The sequence continues at coordinate 25,933,101 of CM056550.1, forward strand.
TAACAACAAACCAGTGGTTCTACGTCACAGTATAAACTCTCTGTTAAGGTTTAAACTCTTACATGGAGACCAGTAATAGCCCTAAATATAATTTTAAATGGCACTGAATTTACAGCATTTAAATAGTTTATTTTAAAAACTCTGTTTAAATGTGGTCCCCCAGTTTTAAGCAGTGCAGTTTTATAAACTGGATTACATTATAGGGTCAGATACAAAATCTATATTTGATTTGCTAAATTGTAATTAACCCAAAGCTATCTATACCGTTACATTGCTAAGAAACAACATTCACTCAATAACAGTGGGACTTCTGATGTATATTCTTTTTTATCACCAACCTGTGAAATGATGTCACAGTCTGTGACAACCTTCTCCATTAGACAGGGAGGTCAAAGGTCAGAGGTCATAATCAGGACACACAATCCAGAGGATGGATAGAGCGTCATGCTGTGAGTCAGAAGCAGAGTCATGGGCGTCGGGACAGAAGCTCGTCTAGATTTGAAATAGAAAAAAAAAACCACAGAGCTCTATGAAGCAATTAATGATTATTGTGCATTTTCTCGCGTATCCTGAGTGGGAAAGAAGCTCTTTGTGAAATCCGAGAAGACTGCTATTGTTTCACCTTAGTCACTGTTTGTTCCTCTCGTCCTGACTGACAAACACCAGAGATGTCTGTCCTCTGCAGATCCATCACACTGTCTTAATGTTGCTGATACCACTAGTACAAATCTCACTTTTATAGAAGTGCTTTCCAAAATAAATATAAGAAATCAGAAAATGTCTTATTCTCCTGCAGCAGGTCTGCCATATGGAGATATCCAGAAGCCAGTCCTATACATGCCTTAAAAGTGATTATTTAAAATCTCAAAATCAATATTTACACTCTCTTGCTGAAAGTTGAATGTTTCCTGGTTTTATGAAGCAATTTTGAGAGTGTGAGCAAACAAATACAGGACATTGCAATAGTCCAGATGTAACAAAGCCAAGAACGAGTCTCTATAGATTAAAAAAGAGCAGGAGTGAGCTGCTGATTTTGTTTAATGATCTAAACTGAGATCACTATAAAAAGAAGGGGACCGTAAACATTTAACCTTAAAATTACACCTGAAACAACAGCAGAGATATTTAGTGATAAAGATATTTCATTAAATGTCAAAAGTTCAAGAGAAGCTTATATGATATATCTTCTAAAATAAGACTTTACGACACAAAGTACTCTAATAAAGACAGAATATAACTGTTTAATAACGGTTACTCAGAGAGGATTAATCTAAAATCTGATGGTTGAGCAGATAAACCCAGAAACATTTAAGCAAAACACATAATGGATGGTGAAGAGAGCTATTATTTCACAGAATATGTATTTCAAGTAAACAGCTGTCTGTCTGAACTGCATTTCAATAAACATTCTCAATATTCTTTGGTTTGTGCAGACAAAAAATTTATCTAGAGTTATTTCAGCCCATGTTGTTGTTGAGTAACTCAAGTAACTCAGTCATCATCATAACAATAAAACTGGCAGCATGACAAACATGTCAGGCTGCTGGAGATACAAGATAAAAAAAAAACTAAGAGCCTTGATATGAATATTATAGTGATATTTCACCAGAGAGCTCTGAATCCAGTCTGTGATAAGTGGTTTTCATTAAAGAGCCAACAATGAGCACGCTGCTGCCACCCAGCCAGGATGTGGCAGCTGAGCGGTACGGTTAATAATGGGCCAAATATGAGCCTGAAGCTCAAATCACATTTCAATTACGCTTCATTTAGACACCATTCTCAGTTTTAACACAGTTCATGAGTATATTTACATTTCCTACATGCTTTTTAGTGTATTTCTGTACTACACACGAACCGCTTGAAGTAATTTAGCGTTTATTCAAAACATCTTTTATTAATAAAGCCGAGTCATCGTTGATGTTATTGGTGACATCCATCTGCTGTGGAGATGAACACTTTAGTGAACAGTTGACCTTGACAGTTGACAGAACAGACACTTTGACTTGTCACAGTATGAAAGGCATATTGATTACGGCTCCATTCCATTTAGGTTTATTGGCAAGCCCTGCCAGTGAGGCAGCATTGAAAACACTACAGTAAAGATAACATCACACCTGTTCTCTTCCTGCTTCAATACATGTAAATGTGTTAATTTATCACATTAGAGACACAGACATGAAAGTTATAGTTACTGAAAGACTGACAGCTACTGAAGGTGAATATTCACTGTATTGACAGCAGCTGACAGCTGTTACTGGATAAAGTAGAGTACGGTGGAGTGCCTGTCAACGTGAGCCATTAATGCAAACTCAGTCTTTGATGTGGAAGCAATTTTGTGTCATTATGTTAAAAAAAAAAAAAAATCCACAACAGTCGAACAGTCGTTGAAGCATTAATTCACACTCATAATGGTTTTTGTTCAGCTCTAGCTCTCTTTGCAAATTAAGCTGGCAGTATGAGAGGAGCATCGCCACAGGTCAGTATATCTCATTATCTGCTGTGCTGACTGACAGGCTGATCATGATGCATCCAAACGCTGCCAAGCTTACTCACAGCCTCAGTGTTTATGTGACCCAGCTGGATAATCCCTGACCCACTTACTGCATCTGGATGTGACTCTGTCCGGTGTGCTGATCCTCATGCTGTACTGTATATACCTACTGTTAAATTAGCTGAGTATGAAGAAAAATACCTTTTGCTGTCAAAATGTTCACAGTGGCGAGGAGGAATTTGCTGCTGTCAGATGTTGTGAGTGCGGTCATATTTCTGCAAATGTAGTTCATTTTTTCTCTCTCTGAGTTTTGCTGTAACAAAAATGTGACATGAATACCTAAATTATTTTCATCTTCATCCTCAATCAAACCCAAAACATGAATTTCCATATAAGATATTTAATCATGTCCCGATTCTTTCACTTGATTTATGAATTGATCATTTGGTCCACAAAACATACATCAAGAGTAAAAGGTGTCCATCACATTTCCTTTCAAATATCCTGTCGATAGTAAATTTACTAAAATGTTATACCTGGAAGAGGTGATGTTTGTGGTGGCTTTGACTGAAATATATTAACAGCTATCAGATGGATTGTCATGAAATATGGTGTAGCCACTCATGTCCCCTTCAGGATGAACTGTAACACTGACTTTTCATGAAGTGCCATGATCAGGTCAGAGTATAAATTCATCTGACACTTTGGAAAAATCACGACAACCCCATCAGCCTCAGCTGTAGGGGAGAACCAGCTTGGCTCACACTTTTTACTTTCTTTCTTTTTTGACAAAAGACATCAACTGTCATCCATCCCTGTTGTTGGCTTGGCAGTCACACACTAAAATAACTCACAGTTTCATTGAAATGCAACAACTGAACATATTCCCTGCACTGACAGAACAGCTCAATGGTGCTAAATTCAAGAAACACAGAAGAGCTGCATATTTACATTTTGGTGAAAAACACATTTCTTCTCACCTAGGTGTTGATTTGTTTACTGATGAAACGACCCCGTGGGTGACCTCTGACCCCAACATGTCAGTAGCTCCATTTTCATCAGCGCCCTCTGGAGTGAGATCTACTGAACATGACAACCAACCCTGTTCCCCCCTACTTTCTTTTGCTAATTAGCACATGTTAGCATGCCAGTGCTAAACCAAGATGTAGAAGTTAACATTAGACACTGTTAGCATGCGGATGAGAGCATTTAGGTCCAACTGCTGCCCTGTCTACAGGCTCACTGAGTGAGTGGCCGAGACTCCTTTTCGAACAATTAATCCATTCATCAATGTCATCATCATCATCATCGGCTATACTGGTAAATGCTCATTACCGTCAGAATGAAACCAAAAACTATAAAAAACAATGCTTGTTCTTTTTGCCCATTCTGTTCTTGTTATGAATGCTCATAAATGGAAAAAGGTCAGTGTAAGCAGACAATGGTAATTGCTAAAACCTCAAAGTAAATAATGAGGGATATTTTGCTTTTATTTTGTCGAGGTCATCTGAGTCTTTAGCTCTCATTACAGCCAGTAACACAACACATTTCCTCTACCCAGGGCCTCTCCCTTTGCTCTTCCTGCTGCCTGACAACAGCATGCACTTTCAGTCTCTGCAGCTTACACACTATCACAGCACAGACATTAATACCCTTTTTTTGCTCTCATCTGCTAAATCATCTGGATCTTTCCTCTGTGACTCGGCTCTCTGGACTTCACTCAATTTTGACACTCACTTTTTCTACCGCTGCTTGATATCTCTGCAAAACAACAATGACAGCATGTTGCATGCATTGCGTCTTTATTATCAATGTGCTGCAGAAGTATAATATTCCAAGTGCCAGCTTATTTTGTTAATTTTCAACTTTTACTATTATCATACATTAATTAAAAATCCACAACATGCCAATAACCACAAATATTATAGAAGCCTGGTGGTAACACAATGACTGATTGACTGACTGTTTCTGCATCTACGTTCAATCATAACTACTTAAGGCTAACTCATATCAACTAGAGAATTATTACTGCAGAAAACATCAACTGTTGATTACAATTAAATTTACATAGTAAGTGTTAATAGAGAAAAAAAAATCCATATTTAATTAGTACAGAAACTCTTCTGCAGGTGTGAACTCACGATGAGAACTCTCTGTACATGATTCAAAATCCAGGATATAGTAAATAAGGAGAGTTTTATCCGTTCTTTATGAAACACAGTTGTTTCATATCACAGTGAGGATCACAGGTAGATTAGGATAAGAGGTTAGTTAAAGATACACAGGAAATATATTAATAAATCAGACTGAAAAAGGAGTGCTGCACAGTACTGCTATTCATGCCGCACACCCATGAAACCATGTTTGGACCAGTGTTTTACAAATTCATAAGACAGCATCTTACTGCGCGTGACAACACAATGGGCACATAATTAAGGTGTTCATTGCCGTTTGTGTTTTTTATAGAGACAAAAAGCCACAATCTGTCTGAAAGTGCAGGCTTCCTGAGGAAGCACACCGAGGCTACATCCACCACCTTTGATTGCAATCACCAGCCATTTCATTTGTTAACCAAATAGTGATGCCCAAATGCACTTATATAATACTACCATCACCACATTTCAACTGCACTGCAGCCCTTCAACAGCATCACATTATGAAATTCTGTTTCAAAATGATCTTTTACAAACATTATCAAAAGATAGGTGATGTAGCTTAATTATCCACTGTAAAAAGAACGTCTTGCTACAGAGTTTGTTTTTGAGTGAACATGTACTCCTCACAGTGGTCAGTGGTGTCAAGCAGATATATCAGCAGAGTAAGAGACACTTTTCCCCTCTACAACAATTCTGTGATCAGAGTTGGGTCTTTACAAAGCAAGAAACTTTCCCTCGAAATTCTTTTTTTTTTTGGCACATATTTTTTCCAGCAGTGATGACCGTGCCTTCTGTGTGAGACTTTCCATAATCCCTTCCAGTTTAGCACCCGTAGCTCGTCCTTGGTAAGCCTCTTTCTCATCCTCTTTCGCCCATACACTCACTCTCAAACACAAGATGCAAGGGTGAGAGTGATGAGAACCACAGAGAGTCAGAAACAAGAGGACACACTGCGGTTTAAAGTGTTTCTTCTCTGCGAGGGTGAATTTCTGCTCTGTGTCCAATGCAAACACAAATCCCAGAGCTTCTCAGAGGGGGGTTTAACGGCAAAAAGCTGATGATGCGTCCTGTCGGTGGGGGGGTGCAGTGAAGCATGGACTCAGGCGGACATTTTGTTGCATGTGGCGCTGAAGCCGCGAGGTCAGTTCTCCCTGTTTATTGCTCTGTGACCAACTCCACTGATCTCTTCATTTTCTAGTCAACCTTGTCTGAGTCAGTTCTGCAGGTAATGATGGAAAGAGTTTCTCAAGAATCTTCCTGAATGTGTTCACCAGAATACGAAGGGGCTGATTAGACTGTCTACTCCCTTCTCCAACATTCAACACCACCACCCTCCAAGAGGCAGAGCAGCATCTACATATTTTATCTTCTTCCATTAGCAAAATGGGATTCATATAGATAACAGAAATACAAGTAAGCACTGTATATTGGGTGCATATTTGTCACATCCAGGTAATGACTAGGCGGTAAAGACGATAGTGCAGGTGTGGGCCAGACGGTCAGTTGCCTTCTCCAGTTTCATCCTGGGATGAAACTCAGGTTTTCACATTTACTAAAAAAGGAAAAGGAAGCATATTAGTTGAAGAACTATATATTCTGCAATTCAATATGGATGCATAAATGTTCACAGACCAGAGGACAACTTATGTAATGAGAAAAACACAGTTTGGTTCTGTCCCAGAGCCCTTAAAGTTGTGTGTTCAATTGCTCTTCCAGTCATTAAGTTAATTAGGACATCTCTTGGCTTAATGAGACCCAGCAGGCTGCACTCAAAACCAAAGTACAGATAAGTATCTGCTAGAACTGAAGCGAAAAGGCAAAAAGAATCATGTAACTGCCGGACCCTTCATTAATTAATTAAAATATGCTGTACTGCAAAAGACAAATACTAGTCCTTTTCTTTTCATGTCTCCATAAGTAATAATCGCTAATTTGTCATCAGAATGCCTTTATTTGGTTCAATAAATGTACATTTACTGTATTAGTTCTGTGAGCAAGTCTATGACTTACTTTATACTGTATATACCTATACATATGGTACAGGGACTAAAAAGACTTCACATTTTGGACATGTCACTCTACACACACAGCAATCTGAGGTGTGCAGGCACTTCCAGCTGGAGGCCACACGTGCAAATAAAGCAACACGTCAGAACATGTGGATTTGAGTCTGATGTCATTAATATGCGTTGATCTTTGTGTAACATTGACACAGTTCCTAAAGTGCTGCAGCGTATAAGACTGTAATGATGTTAATATTGTGCAAACATAACGATAATATAGTAATATTGTAAGTGATTGTGCTCACAGCTATTATATTGTTACTGGACTGCCAGGGCCAGGGGATCAAGGCTAATGCTATGAATTCAGCAGGATGACTCACAGCACACAGCGGGGTAAAAAGGTGGGGTTAAAGGTCAGATTTGGGACACTCACTGGCCAGGTTGACAATGCAAGCGATGATAATGACCGTTCCTCCTACTAGTGACACCATGGAGAGCATCTTGGCCACACGTCCCAGACGCACAGCACCGTCCAGGTTTCCCTGCTCCAGGCTGTTCTTGGACTGGAGGTTGAACCATCCATTAGCTTAGTGCATATTTAAAACCCAGCAACACTCAAAACACACAAAAGACCATGCTCTCACCATGATGGAGTAGACAAAACCCACGATGTTGATGGGCCAGACGGGGCAGAAGCAGGCCAGCACGGACAGGAGGAGGTAGTCTTTGACTTTGGTCCGGTCCAAGGGGGGGTTGGTGGCGATGCTGGAGTGGCGAGAAAGTGACGGCCGCGGTGAGAAGGCAGTGTAGCCGATGGAGCTCGCTCTGCTCCCCTTCCTGGTCTTGTTGTGATGGGGGTAAGAGATGGAGTGTTGTCTTCTGGGTGGAGAGCAGATGACTGGAGAGGAGCTCTCTGTGTTGGACGCTGGGTGGATCCCATTACCTACACACGAGGGACGGAAAGGGCAGGCAAGCATTTAAGGAGGTTAATGTGTGTGCACTGCTTCATGCCCCACTCACCCACCCGCTGCCTTAACAGGAGGTCAAACTCAGTCACTTACTGTTCTTCAGCTTCTCGTTGATGACTATAACTAGCTCGCCTTTGGATTTGCTGCGGGGAGGCTGTGTGACCGGACTGCTGCTGCTGTGCTGGATGAGTGGCTCACCCCTGACTGGTGGGCATGGCACAGAGATGGGGGCTTGGCTGGACAGAGAGTCCTCCTGGTCCAGCAGTGATGGTTGTTCCTCCCCTGGCCAAATGGCAGGAGCTGGGATCATGTTCACAGCCATGCTGACAGCAAAAACGAAGCCTCTGTCTGTGGTCCAGTCCTGAGGGTGCTAACTGTGGTCCACCTGGAGCCAGAAAATGGTTTTAAGCATCTTTGTAAATAGAGGACACTCCCTCCAATTAGTTTAGAGTACAAGTTGTACAAAAAGCATTAAGTTGGGAAAGTGTAATTAATTAAGTTTTGTTGGAATTAATTAATTTAATTCCAAACAAATACAATTTAAAAAAGACAAATATATTTGCATCAAAAAGGTTGAGTTTGAGTGTAACTCAGAATATTAAAGGTGCATTTTTCCATCATAGTGTCTCTGCATCAGGAGATTACTCTCCTCATCAAAATCAGCTACAAACTAATACAATCAATATGTTAGTTTTGAGAAGCAAAATAGGCGTAAATCTTTGTCATGATTTTTTTAAATATTTTTCTCTTTATATTTGGACAGAATGCTTTAGGTTTCTCTGGCCTACAGTAGCTCCATCTCTCATTTAATTCTGCTTCTTAGAAAGCAGGTTCAACACATCTAGTGAAAAATGTGAAACGTTTCATTGACAGTGACTGTCACAGCTCTTGAATCACAAATGAAGGATGGCTTGAATATCCAGGAAATGTGAAATTATTATGTGGGTCTTGGGGAATACCACTGCATGTGTCAGAAGCTTTTTGTGGCTTCAAAGGGAGCTGTGTGATAATCTAGCTGCTACCAGAATCTTCGACTGATCTGTCAGCAACCGAGAGCCTTATGGGAAATGTAGGCATCAAGGTTTGACAGAAAAAAAACATCATTTAGTTGGGCCATATTAATTTTGATTACTGTAATGGACGCATTATGCTGAATTTCCCTCAGCATTAAAATGTCTCTCTATCTATATGAAGAAGGCATAATATGCCTGCAACATCAACAATAAACAAAACTAATTCTGTTGTTGATGGTAAAACTGGTTGTACCATGTTATTATTTAGAGCTGGTGCATTTACCTTTTTTCAGAAAATATCAACAATGTTGGAGCCATGATGACCAGCCGAATAACTTTCATACAGTCCTTTTTTTTTTAGCATTTTAGAGTCTGGATCCTGGCTCAATATCACCATAAGCTTCTTTATAATGCACTTCAGATAATATTCATCCTCATTTTTTGATCACCTGTGTAAATAAACATACTGCAGGCTGAAAAAAGAGGTAAAAACGCCCCAGTGTAATTCAGGCCTCATTAAAATAGCAGCCCAGCTATCCCAGGTAACAATGAAAGCAGGTCACAGTGACACAGGCAGTACAAAGGCATGGCAGATGGAGGCAGCTTCCTTTGAAAGGACAGGAGCAGCTATGGTCTCTGTGCAGGTGTGTACATACCATTATTACCATTTCATATTGTGTGCACAGCTAACAGGCATATGTTGGCCGCTTGCTGGACACAGAACAAAAGGTAAAAAAAAAGGATGAGGACAAAGGAGAAACACTGGGAGAGGAGGGGGCATTAATTAGCCTCCAGCTCGCCATCAATTCACTGCATGTGTGCTGCTAAATTACATTGACGGCAGAAAAAAAAAACATGTAGTTGCATGGATTTCCGCATTTAAATAATTGATTTTGCTTTTAATACTAATACACAGGGTGCATGGAAAGGGGTGTCCAGGGAGATAAATCAAACTGACCTTTTTATTCCGTCTCAACACAGTCGGATCGTGCCTGGTTCAGCATCGTTGTTCAGACACGACCTATCATCTTCTCTGCCTCAGCGACGTCTCTGCAAAACGTGCAGTTTGTGTACAAAAAAAATTAATAAAACAATCTCCAGATAATGTCCTTTATTTTTGAGAGGTTATTATGGTGTGGAGGCGCCTCGGTCCAGCGCAGTGTGCTGGGATGGATGGAGGGGAGTCTCCTGGACGGCAGGGTGGATCTGAGAGGAGGGTGTGTGTGCGAAATGAAAAGTGAAATCTACCAGACTACGTGTTGTGAGAGGAGGAGGAGGAGGCTGGGTTATAGTACTCTCCTCTGCTCCCAAGAAAAGGGCATCTCAGCCTGAATATTCATCCTGATGCTGCATCACATCAGTGTGGGATTAAAAATCTCACAGAAGGCAACAGTTCAAAAAAGAGGTTTTCAAACCAGACTAGATTAGAGAGTACCTCTAGAGAGAAAGCCTATACAAAACCATCACATATCTTTATGATCATGAAATAAACAGTCAATGACACGTGAGACATTTATTAAAAAGCAGGAGTGTGCCCCCTGATGGCACACGTTAGTAACTACAAAAACATAAAGCATAAAATAAAAGCTTTCAAAGTACAAGTGATATACATTAAACAAGGGCAAGATTAAAAACACTCAAACAGGAAGAAAATCACTTTCCCATGGCACTGAGGATGTTTGACTGAGGAGGAAAAAAGAAGAGAAATTAAAATTAGCACAACCACAAATGTGTCATGAAAAAAAGGATTCATCCAAATTATCATGGCAACTAAAGTGGTAGAACTAGAAAAAGAAAAAAGATAGGCTTACCTTCATGAACGAGGAAAATCTCTTTCCCGTCATACCCTCCACTTTCATCACATCTTCCAACTGTAAAATGACAAAAACACTAAAGATCTGCGACTTTCTGTAATAATAAATAAAAAAAAAACAAAAAAAAAAACAAAAGAAAAAATCTCCACCAACCGTCACAAAGTGTCCGTGGATCTCTCTCCAGCCCAGGATGAGCTTTGCTTTCTTGTCGCCGATCTGCTGCAGACCCTTGAGCTCTTTGAGGGAGCCTGTGTTAAGAACCCGCAGGATTTTCTGTCTGGAGAGCTCCAGCACAGATGTGTCGAGTTGAGACTCCCAGCCGTTCTCCATTATGTTCTCTTTACCATCTGGAGGCTGAGAGGAGATTCATGCAGGATGAAGCGACACAATACTAACATATATCCACACATATACATTTGACTCTTTTTTTTTTTTCATTATTACAGAAAATATACATGAATTTAACCATCAAATAATATTCATCCTCTGAAAAGGAGATGCATTTTGACCTAATACATTCCAGATCTTACAGCTGCTGTCCAGACAACAAATTGAACCTAATGCACTATGTCAGCTTGTATCTGATGCTTGCATTTCTGCAGATGTGTTGAGCTAAGCGCAGCACAGTCATGGCTCGGATGCTGACCTCAACCTGGTCTGAAAGCTTCTGCTCTTTCTTCTTGACGCAGACGGACTGTTTTTTGACGACGGCAAGCTGCTCCAGAGGCTGGAGTTGGGACACTGATGACAGAAGACCACATCTAGATCAATGGCATGTTAATTTAATGATACACATTAGAATCTCTTTCTGTTTGCCCAGAAAACATCACTTTTCAGCTATTGATAACTTTCAGTTTTACGAGCAATAACCCTTTTTGTTTAATTTCATTTCCCATTAAAAATGTCTTCTTTGTTTCGCACATTCTGTTAATACTTATTTAATAACATGGAGACTGAGTCACAGCCAGTGAATTTTCCCCAATGGGGGATGAATAAAACCATCTGATTCTATTTCACACAAGGGGGAAAAAAGAGCATTGAAACTATTGAAACTTTATCTCTGGTTTGGGGTCTAGTGCCATTTGAAAGCCCCATACTTGAAACAGGTATCAAGGTATCCATCTCACTCCCAGAGCTGCTGAGGGAGAGGTTTGAAATAATTCCTTCTCATCATCACTGGATACATTTTCTGGCTCCTATGGAGTAGCTGAGCTCTTGTATCACATTGCACCTCATCAGTAACTTCAGGGATTCAACTTGGCAGAATTAGTGAGTGAATCGTCTTTGGGGAAACATGAACGGCAGAAGATAACATTTACAAAGTGTTTAAAAAAATATATATATATATTTCCCCCCCCATATAACACCTCCTCATTCAAAAACAATTGAAAAACAACAGCACCTGCTAAAAACCATACGTGAACTTAAATGTAACTAAGTTGCAACTATGAACTCACTGTTCCTAACTGACCTTGCAGGGGCTGGACCACGGCCTGCTGCTTAGTAGTTTTTGAGGCAGTCGACTGTTTTCTTTGCAGAGGAGCCATGTTGTTCTTGAAGACAAACTCATGTTTAGCACAGGACTTTTCTCCAGCCAAACGATTGAATAGCTTGGCCTTGCTCTCCAACTCTCTCTGCTTCTCTTTGAGCTCCTGCAAAAACAAGGAGTGGTGAGTTGGCTATCAAATATCCATGAATAACAGCTGCTTGATCAGTATGAAGATCTGACAGTAAGAGCATCTGGTTAATCACAGACAGAAAAGACAATAGGATGGACTAGGTGCCGATACATAAATGACTAAAATATTACACACGCTTACACAACACAGATAAACTATGTCTATGGTTTCACCTGGATCTCCTTGCGAGACTGGGCCACATCTTTCAGCATGCTGAGTTTATCTTTGTCCTGGCAGTTCATCATCAGCTTCTCCAGAGCTATTAGTCTGTCCATCACTGACGGCTCCGACGGACTGAGAGGGACACACACAAACAGTATGGTCAGGGCCTTTGAAATGCACTCAGAAGTCAAAAGGTCAACAAACATGAGATTCATAACAGACTGATTTATACACTTGACAACAGATGGCAAGAAAGCAGTGCTAGTATCTCTGCTGCAAGATATCCCAGTAGACACAGCAGCTGTAGCCAATGAGAGCACTGCTCTCTGCACAAGCTATAAAATCTTGGCCCACAGATTTGACGCTATGACTTGTTTAAGTGCTGTTATGTGGACTGAATTTGATGCAGTGGCTTTGGGCGGCTGTGTTTTCTTCACAGTCATATATCATTGTTCAGACAAAGTCTGCGTGTGATTTTTAACCTGTGAAAATGTGCAGAAGGTGAGGAACCATCCTGTTCGGCTTTCCTCTCGTCTTTCTGTCTCTTTTTCTGTGGCTCAGTGCCAGACCCCCCTGTCTCATGATCTTCTCTGGCCCGCTTCACTGGAGATGAAGGCAGAAGGGAAATTAACAACTTAGTATTCAGCACAATCGAGCAACACAGTTTGTGAGCTCCTCTAGAGTGTAAAGCAATTCATAAAGCTGGCATAGCATAAGTTGAGGCCGCACTGCAGTGCCAGAACAGCACAAGGAACATTTTTAAATGAAGCAAAATGCATCAAAACAGCAAACACTGTTAGAAAGACAAATTTTAAAATGACACCCATCATACCCACAGAGAGTTAAGTAGTTTACTCTTAGTTATCATCCTTTGGGGATGTGAGAAAGGTGCCACTGATTTGCACTGGATCACATTCTGTCACAACTTCCTCTTCTTAACTGACATTTATTTCTGTTTTGTTTGCATTTCTCACTCATTTTTACTCACCTGGCAAAACAGACACGGTTTCACAGGTGAAGGGCTTGTTCACAATGAGCTTGGATTTGGAGGCAAAGTTCAGTGCACTAAATGTATCAAAATAGTACTTGTACTCTGGTGCAATGTTGGTGATCATGACGGAGTGTGCCGAGCCACCCAGAGAGTCCTGCAGCAGCCGCGTCAGTTTACTGTCTCTGTACGGCACACGAACGGCAGTGCCAGAGTTAAGAGAGTCAACAACCTTGTTGAGTGTGAACAGAGACAGGTTGATGGCGCCGCTCTCCTTTAGGCGGATGCCCTGGTTGCCTGTACGACGGTTGTCCTCAGACCCAGCCAGGTCTATCAAATACAGCTTTCCGGTCTGTTGTCTGTGGGGTGGGGCACGCTGAGTCTTTACAACCTAGATGATTGAAAAATGATTAAGATTTAAAAAGGAATTGATGCCACAGAAGTCAAGACAAAAATGCTAGAATTAAATGAGGGAAATGAAAGCAATGTGACAACACATTCAGTGAGACAACATAAGAAGTAAGCATGCAGAAACAGAACAGCAGACACCAGTTTGTTTCTCTCATAGAAAAATCCCAGAAAGCCCAGATGTTGCTAGCGGGAATGTTGCAAGAGAGAATTGCTTTTAGCACCAGCTACCAAATCCTGACCTACCACTCAGAGGCCACGACCTGTTTAAGATGCTGTTTGACAACCCACTGGATACCATGCACAAACCAGTTCAATGAAGAAAACCAAGCAGCTCTCAGAGATAATAAGAAATTAAGAAATGGTCTCTTCTCTGAGTTGATCAGATTGCATATCAAACCTTGAGGAGGAGGACTGCATGGCTGCGACTGGAGCGTTGGTTCAGTTTGGTAGAAGCTGTAGTACGATTGAGGCTAGCAGGGACAAAGTGTTTGTCAAAATCTGAGAAGGAGCTGATGGTTGTGTGAGTGAGGCCAGGGATAAGGATATTCTTGTCCTTGTCCTCTCGGATTGGTAAATCCTGGGAACTTGGTGAAAGAAGATCTAGTACCTGAGAAAAGAAAGATAGTGTATTGTTAAACAACTAGCATCTGATTAAATAACTAAGAAGCTATTTACCCAAATTCTACAGTATGTATTATCAAATAATGAACAAGCAAAATGCAAAGCAAATGCTGAATTAAATATTGACAAATAAATTGCACTAATGGCATCAACTTCCTTCACATCATACAAAGTGGGCTCAACCTTTCTTTACATTATACTAGTTCACTTGGACAGAAAGTGTTTAACCACTGGGTCACACTACACAGCCAACTATTCATACCTTCTCATTGTAAATTTCCAAATAAGACATGCCAATGCTGTAGGCCCATCCTTCCTCGTCACCTTTAGCATTGACCAGCTTGAAGACTTCACGAACAGCTCGAGGAATCACGCCTGGCTGATCTGAACTGCCCATCATGGTGTGGGTTTTTCCTAAGAAAGAGGACGTTTGGGAAAAAAAAAAAGCTATGTAGAAACACACGACTCATATACACAAACTTCAAGATCATAAATGAGCCTTGGCTATTTTCTTTAATATGCAACGAAATGAACAAATGCAACACTGAGGTAGCATACCAGCTCCTGTTGGTCCATAGGCAAAGACACTGGCATTCTGACCATTCAATATGTGTGGCAGAATGGGCTTCACCGATGAGCGGAAAACTTCTTGCTGTGTCGTTTGCGCACCATGAAACACGTCAAAACTGTTGGACAATAATTACAAATATTACCAAGAGAATAATATAAAACGGGGATCAGTTAAGTGCTGAGGACACTGACTGGTATTTGACGGTTTCTGTGGCATTTCTCCAGTTGATTATCTCCAGGTTCTGGGAGTCCAGGCCTCTTACACAAGGCCGCTCGTCTTTCTCATCTTGATCTCCCATATAGGGCCGCAGGCGAACCGCTACCCGAACCCTGGAGGTCTTCTTGTTTGCTCCATCAGACACCGCCACACGCTGGGCCATGTTTGAACTCCTCAAAAGCCTCGATAACACAAGAACACAGCGTGGTTTACCGTGTGGTCGACGATTGACCAGTATGCCTACCAATATATTTCAAATGAATTGAGAATTTACACACACACACACACACACACACACACACAAATAAGATAGCTTCAACTGGCTAACAAGAAGCTAGCCTATCCGGTTAGCGTCTTGCTTCTCAAAAAACCTTTACTCGCCTTGCAAAGGCCAACATCACCGCTTAACTCATGTTTCGTTAGTCCTTACCAATATTGTCCGTGGATACTTTCTTCAAAGCGTCAGCGATACTCCAAGTTTCACGTATGGAAACATAGCCGACGCTGTTTTTTAACAATGGCGAGCGAGAGCCAGCGTCTAACCGAAAACTTTTCAAATGAGGAGCGTTACAACCGGAAACGACCGTCAACCAATCAAAACTCATCCGCACACTGCCGCCTATTTATAGTCTATCGTCCTTTTATATCATATTAACTCATGCAACGACGGCATATAACATATTCACCTTTTAAAATAATGTATTAACGTGAAAAGTGAAGGAAGATACCCTTATTCAAATCTTGGCTGGTGTGCACTCGACCCTGGAGGGGATTGCGCGCTGCGCAGGAAGTGAAGCTAACAGGAGAGGCTAACAGTAGATCTACAGAACATAAGCATAAACTGCTGTCGGTTGATCGTCCCGTCGATGGACCATCAATATGGTGTTTAATCAGCGGCAATGATTGCGACGCTACCTGAGTAAGTATTGGAAAATACTGAACTTGTTTAATAAGATATGGAGAGGGGGGAATGCCTAGCAGCTGGAGGAAAGCTTTTTTTTTTTTTGCTAAACCGGGTAAAGATCAAGCAGATGCAGGAATCTACAGCTACATGATAGCGACATGCTACTTCGGAAACCTTTGACATTGTTAATGGTATACCTCAAGGTAGTGTTCTCAGCCCATTTTCATTCAACATAATGATAAATGGCATTTTTATGAATATCGATGGAGGAGTGGGATCATCACTTTATGCAGATGATGGTGCTATATGGAAAAATGGAAAAAAAACAAAGAGAGGGTGAGGGGATTTCAGTATCTGCGATTGAGGTTTGATGAGAAATACACTAGGAGAGATCACATTAAACTGATTGAGACAAAAAGCAAAAAAAAGTGATGAATATCATGAAATCAGTCTCTGGGTATGAGTGAGGAGCAGACAAAAAATCACTTCTGGATATATATCGAGCTTTATTTTTTTTTAATCACGTATGGGATTATGGATGCGTGGTTTATGGCACAGCTGCAAAAAGTAACCTGGAAAAGCTAGACAGAATTCAGTACAGAGCTTTAAGACTGAGCATAGGTGCAGTGAAGTAAACAACTGCTACAAATGCCTTGCTGGTAGAGGCAAATGAATTACCACTGGATCTGACATGTCTTAACTATCCCTGGCTTATTGGGTAAAGTTGAAATAAAATGTTCAGGTTAGGAACAACCTGCAGCAACTGTGTTAAAGGAATGTTGGGAGTATTCTAATGAATATAAAGGGAAAGGGTTTGGATGGCATATTAATGCAGAGGCAAAAGAGCATGGGTTAGATGGCTTGGAATACGGTCCAAATGTTGTTTGGGTAATGTTCCTCCATGGTTACTTTCAGAGCCAGTTGTGGATTTGAAGTTTATAGAGCAGAAGCATGAATGGCTGGGAAAAGGAAGGGATAATATTGGACAGATGAAGGAATGTCAATAAAAGAATTATTATGGCTATATAAAGAGCCTGAGCGTGGACATGTAGGAGCAACAGTGTTCATACCAGAATTTGATATTTCAATCTGCAAAAGACTCAACAATAAATTATATGTGTTCACAGCAGAACTAACTGCTGTGAACACATATAATTTAACTGGATAAAAGAGGTGAGACCAGAGCGAGTAGTAGTACCTCAGATCCAGCAGCAGCGATCATAAATTTAAACTCTAAAGTAATGAATAGAGAGGATTTGAAAACTGAGATATTAATGATACTTATGAGGGTACAGAGACTTGGAACAGATGTACAATTTTGTTGGGTACCACCAGTCCATACAGGAGTTGCACTGAAATTAAATAATGACAATATCTTACAAATCACATTTGGAGAAGGTGAAGCCAAGTCATTAATAAGAGACACGGTGAGAAATTCATGGCAGAAGAAGTGGGGTGCAGACTGGAAAGGCAGACACCACCATGACATTCAGAAGTCCATTAACATAACAGATTTCAAAGGGAAGTGCAGAAGAGAGGAGGTAATTATTACGAAGATTAGGACACACAGGACTACAACCCTCAATTTGATGGGCAGACGTCTCAGATAAATGTGATGTATGTAAAGTCATAAAAATGAAATGAAATGTAGTGAATATGAAAGAGAGAGAAGGGAATTTAAAAACCGAATAAATGAATTACAGTGCCCATGGAGTTTGAAAGGGATCTTAGGAAGAGGCGAGAACATGAAGGAATGTTTTAAGGCTCTTCTGAACTTTCTGAAAGCCACAGGATTAGGGCGTAGGATATGATTTTTCCTGTGTCTTTTTTATTTTCTTTTTTTTTTTTTTAATTATAATTATTTCATTTTTGTGACCTGAAGTTCATGTCACCCTGAAACTACGTACTCCAGTACAGTAGGTGGCGATATGCATCTCTACAAGTTGGTTGCAACACGCCATCAATCCTGAAGAAGAAGAATGATTGTGACCGAGCAGCTCGTCACAGCTCTTCTAGTCCAAAATGGCGCTGTGTTTACGTCTCTGTGTAATCGTGTAATATATTTTAAAAAGGCACATGGAGAGCTTTGGTGATTTTAAATGCTGGGAAAGATAATTTGAACTAACCTTAGCTACAGCGGAGATCTGCGACAAGTCTGACATTCGGTAATGACAATTCAAGGCACCTTTTTTTTTATCTTATTGTAATCTGCTCAGGCCTGACGTTAGCGCGCTAGTTAAGTCAAAAAAGACATTATTACGTTTAAATGTGTTGCTTTCTTGACTGCTTTCCATGTAGTAAAGCTAACAGCTATCATTTGGCTACCAGTTAGATGTTATGAGTATCATGCTATTCACGACTGGCTCTCTAACACCTAGCTATAGTTACTTTCAGTGTGACTAAATACTATCTTCATAACTGCTGTTTTGCAGATCAGTGGCTACAAAGTTCAGCAGGAAGGATGCAGGCTGAGGCCACAGACTCTTCTCTGAGAGAGGGCATCGAGGCTCTGGGTGTGAAGGACACGGAACAACCTGCAGGCACAGAGGTGGAGAGCAACACAGAGCTGCAGGACACTGAGATGACAGCTTCCACAGAGACAACCAAGGATGAGAAGGGTAAACAGTTAAGAGACTCAAATGACAGAAAGAAAGAGCGAAATGTAGACTGCTGTTATACTTGCAAGTCGGTTCACCATGGAGGAAAAACTGTTAAATCAGTTTGAAGATGTGTATTCAAAAGATGTTTAATAACTCTTGTTGCTCCTTGACCAAAAGCTGCAGCATTAAGTGTCATCCAGTGATAGTACTGTACAGAGTTGTAATGTATGTACAGTGTAGTTATCTGTTGAACCTAAAAAAAAAGTAATTGTAAAAGTCAAATTATCATTTCCGTGACTTATAAATGATTATGTTATTTCTTTTATGTGCAAACTTGCTGGGTAATAAAATGACTGACTTTCTGCCTGTATTTGCTGCCTTCTCAGATGGAGACACGGATGCAGTGAAAGGAGAAGCACACCAGGATGGATCTCAGGCAGACTCAGGGATTGATGGTGAAGAGGGGAAGCAGGCTGAAGGAGTAGAAAGCGAATGGGAGCTTGCTTACAGCGACGAGGAAATGGAGGACCCCAAAAACTGGATGCCCCCTCCTGCAGAGATCAAAAGACTCTACGAGCTCCTCTCTAAAGGGGAGATGCTGGAACTGAACTTTGTGCCCCTTCCTAGGAGGCCCCCTACACCCGATCGTGCCCCCTCACCCGAAAGAGACGATGAGGAAGAAGCAGCGAAGGAAAGAGAGAGGGAGGAGCGAGACCGCAGGTCAGTAAACCTACTTCTCACCATTTCATCTGTTTGGTTGTTTTGCAGCTAATGTGAGGTCTCATTATCTTATTTCAGGCCTCCAACGCCAACCGAGTTTGACTTTGATGAAACACAAGCAACTCCGAAAAATGCCTTCATGAACAGACGCAGAACACCAGGTAAAAACCGCTGAACATTGTCACCTGTGGGTTTCTTTAGATTCTGAAAGCAGAGTGAAGTGATGGTTATGGAAACCTGTTTTCTTTTTTTTCTTTTTTTTTTGCCCTTCTCTCGTAGGATCATCAGCTCGCTCCTCTGTGAAAAGGGAGGCTCAGCTGGACAAAGTACTGTCAGACATGAAGCGACACCGCAAAATTGAGGAGCACATCATGCGCACAGGTCGAGATCTCTTCAAGAGCGAAAAGAAGCTGGAGGAGGCTCTGTCTCCCAACAGCCAGAAGGAGCGGGAGAAGGAGAGGGAGCGAGACAGCAACCCCAACACCATCTTCTCCCCGAGACAGAGGAGGTACTAAAGTACACTCCTGAACAAAATTTTAAGAACAGTTAAAATATTGCAAGAATTTACATTTTGCACTGTTGGATCTTAAGAAGGTTTCTAGTAGTGCTTCAAAATTCAAAAAGAAGAAATGGGAGTGAGACAAAAAAAATATTGCAAACAACCATTAAACTGAAATAGGCTGTTCATCAGCTGATCAAAAGTTTAACGCCACAGCCTTTAAAAGCCTAAATCTTCAAAAAAAAATGTTGATTCAGTGTAATTTTCTGTCAGGTATCCATACTGTCATGACCTCCTGATGGCAAAGGCAAAAAGCTTTCTCTCTTTGAAAGAGTGGTCAGATTGTTGAGCTGCATCACCAAGGCCTCTAGCAGCGTGCCATTGATGTTGAGGTTGGATGCTGTAAGACAGTCATTTTAAACTTCTTAAAATATTCTGAGGTTTATGGAACAAAAAAGTGAAATGGTAGACCCCAAAAAATTTCACCGGCCCTGAGCAGGAGGATCCAATAGACTGTCTGTCAAGACATGGGACGATCCTCGGCCCAAATTAAGCTCGTCACTGGTGCCAACAGCAGTCCCATAACCATTAGACAACATCTGCGAGAGAAGGGTTTTAAGAAGATAAAACGTCTTCAAAGGCCCCGTGTCCTTCAACGGAATAAAATTGCCCGTTTGGAGTTTGCACAAGAGCACCAAACATGGGACATTGAAAGGTGGAAGAAAGTTTTCTCTGATGAGACAAAATTTGAACCTTGATGATCCTGATGGCTTCCAACGTTACTGGCATGACAAGGAGATCCACCTGAGATGTTTTCTCTGCACAGTGGAGGGGGTGCCATCATGATCTGGGGGGCTTTTTCCTTCAATGGAACAATGGAGCTTCAGGTTGTGCAGAGGCATCAAACGGCAGCTGACTATGTGGAGATGTTGCAGGTAGCATCCCTCATGACTGAAGGCCACCGTATGTGTGCTAATGACTGGGTTTTTCAACAGAACGCTGCAGTTCACAATGTCCGCCTGACAAAGGACTTCTCCCAGAGAAATAACATCACTCTTTTGAACCATCCTGAGTGTTCCCCTGATCTAAATCCAATTGAGAACATTTGGGGTTGGATGGCAAGGGAAGTTTACAAAAATGCACTCCAGTTCCAGACAGCGGATGCCCTCCGTGAAGCCATCTTCACCACTTGGAGCAACATTCCCACTAGCCTCCTGGAAACACTAGCATCAAGCATGCCGAAACAAATTTTTGAGGTGATAAACAAGAATGGAGCAGCTGCTCATGACTGAGTCCTTTTTTGAAATTTTTATTTCTATTTTTTTTTTTTTTTTTTTTTAGATGTGGTCTTAAACTTTTGATCAGCTGATGAACAGCCTATTTCAGTTTAATGGTTGTTTGCAGTAAATTGTTGACTCAATTTTTTTTTCTCACTCCTATTTCTTCTTTTTGCATTTTGAAGCACTTCGTAAGATCCAACAGTGCAAAATGTAAATTCTTGCAATTTTTCAACTGGTCTTAAAATTTTGATCAGGAGTGTGTATTTATATGTATTGTGAAGGCAGGATGGATGCTAAAACCAGCTGGTTTCCCTTACAGACCCTGATACATGCTTCTTCCTCTTCTAAAATGAAATGTTCACCATTTAACGTTTGCCAAATGTTGTAGTCTAAAGCTGTTGTTTCAATGTGCAGATAACATTCATTTGGGTAAATATTAATATCAGCTTAATACCGGTAAGCACCTATTGTTAAAGGACTTGGATTGGGGCCACAAAAAAACTTGACCAGGACCTCCCTGGCTGGTGAACTGGTGAAGAGATTAAGAAGAGAGGACTTGCCCACAGGCGAATAAGACCGAGAGCTTTCTCAGAACTTGAATTTTTTAATGTAACAAGTTTTGTATGTTTTCTATGTGTTTTGTATATTGGCAATAAACATTTTAACCCCAGAGAGCATGAACTGTGAATAAAATTCTTTATAACAATGTATGATCATAATAGTGCTATATATGGCATACTAAAGTTGGTGTAACTTCATGGATAAAACAACACAATTGGGATGTATTGTAGCTTAATGCAGTGAATTAATTCACCTGGCAAATGAAGGTATGTGTGTGATCACACTTAGGTCTGCTTATCAATGTCATAATACACCTTAAATATTAAAGGGATAATAAACATGTCACACTAAATGTCGATGCCCATTTTCTACAATGTTGGGAATTCCTTTCATGAAACAGCAATTAAAAGGTGATTTATATTGTCAGAGTACATCAGCTTCAAGTCCACTTCTTAAAATGGAACCACGTAGCCAGTAAAGCCATAATATCACTTACAGTACATACATGGTTTCTGGCTCCCTCTAGTGGCTCACATTTAGGTTCATGTTTTTAAAACTTGCATTTGATAAATGGCTTTTTCGGGGGAAAAAAACAACTCGAAGCAGGCTCAGGACAGAGAAGTATATTTTAGCTAAGTTGGAGTAACAATACAGCCTTCACATAAGGCTCAGAAGCATATAGTATAATATGTATGCATAAATATGCATTCAAAACCACAAACCAAATAAATAAATAAATACTTACAAATAAATAACGAGCATTTCATGGAATATACAGTACATCAGTTGAAATGTGTTAGTATTGTCAAGAAGCAGTACCTTATGAGGTCATGGAACAGGGGAATGGATGTTCTGTGTTCAACATGCCCTTAGCTGTCCAGATGTTTTGGCACACGTTGCCCTGTCTTGATGGTTTCTGAGCTCTGCTTTATTTTTTAATCTTGACCCATTTGTAGGACAGTGATGCTGCTTTAAAAAAAAAAATTAAAAAGTCATTAAATGATAAAACTAGCTGGTTTGTTCATAGGAGGTTCATAGAACCAGTGGCTCAAATAAACACGAAATGATCAGAGCAATTCATACAATGTAAAAAGGCTTAAAACAATTCTTAATAACGTTAAAAACAAAAAACAAATGAGGAACATCACCTTGGACAAATGTGCTGCATGCTTATTACGAGGGAATGCTACCCCAGGAGATTATTTTTCGCTTTTGCTTCCCTTCAAACGGCAACATTGCCAGTCCCCTGACAAAGCTATAAATACTCAAATGTTATGGATCCCTCACTGAAATATTCCAGCCAATCAGATAGATATTTTGAGATTTATATCAGCACCAAACAAAAAAAAAAAAAACACTTATTTTAAAAGTGATTGCTACTGTGCATCACTTCCATGTATGCAAAAACACTTTGTGATACCAGTAAATGGAATGAAGTCATATCTACACTGAAACGAGAAGCACTGCCATGACATTTGGGGGAAGTCTGCATACACTAAGCCTTAAAAAGGTGAAAGGTTTTCTTTTAACGCTGAAATGTCCTTGTTCAAAAACCTGTAGAAACACCGGATGCAGAAATTAGACAAAACCTAAAATAAATAAATAAATTAATTAAAACCCAACATTGACCTAATACTGACATGGAAATAAGGACTTTACATCGGCTATGTACACTCGTCACATTTTTCCATCTGAGGAAGTCTCGTCCTTCTCCGAGGATAAAAATAAAAACCGAAAGAAACTGCAAAGAATGGAGAAAAGGGATAAGGCAGCAGAATACAGTCATATGAGATTATCTCCCTTCTAAAGATGAGTCAATCTGCAGGTTGGTTACATTTTGTTAGAGTGACAGTGATTACATAGAGGATACAGATATTAAACACTAACAAGTCAAAATACTGCTTAGCCAGGATTTTTTTTTTTCTTCCTTTTTTTGATGGTCTTCTTCATTACTAAACTGAATTAGGCCTTCCATCTACAGCAAATGTACTAAACATACAATATAATACATTCCTATTTTCCCGCTCTTCCTATACCGTGAGGCAGAGAGGACTGAATTTGATCTACACGAGGGAAATAGCCACCTATGTTTGCTTATACATCCAGGCAAATTCCTCCCAGGTCAGTGCATGTTTCAATCTGTCACAGTGCCTGATGACGTCTTTAAATACTGCGTTCACAACACTGTGTGTTGCCTACAAACTGAGAAGCTGAAGTGCTTGAAGGCCAGCAGCCAAATCATTTTGGTCGATAGTTTGACTGCTGGCCACAACCACTTCAGCATTATTTGAGGCCTTTGTCTGTAGCTTTCTCCATATTGCTACTTGTTTCAAGTCTCACCTTTCCCTCCTCACAGCTTTCCTTCCTTTACATGCTCATTGGTACATTCGCCTTCCTTCCCTCCCCACCCTCCTCTTCACTCTTCTCAGTGAGTGGCCAGCTCAGGCTCTGAGGAGCGTGAGCTGTAACCGTTGGCAGGCTGGGGTAGCACGTTGCCATCCGTCTGCCTCTCTTTGGCGGCGTCCGTGGTCACGCGTGGTCTCTGAGAGCGGGAGGAACCCGTGAATAGTCGCAGGGCGCCCCTGCAAATTAGGGAGAACCAATAGAGCTGGGGGGCCATGAGCAGAGCAGCACCAAGGTTACAGTGCCAGGGTACTGACAGGGGAACCATGTGGAAGGGAATGGACGCGTACCTGGATCCAAAAGACATGAAATGATTGTAAATGAGCACTCTGAGCCGTATATCAATAATCCATAAGATAGAGCTCATGTGGCTGCGCAAGTTACCCACCCAAGCTGAGCGAGGCAGCAGAACATGAGAGAACAGAGATGGAAAGACAGACATACCTTCCATAGACGTAGTAGAGGTAAGGGAAGAGGAGGACTCGACAGATGAAAAAAGTGATCAGCATAAGAGCCCCATTCACTTTGTGCAGGAGAGTGTGTTGCTGTTTGTACTGAGAGCAGAGAAAAAAAAACAGAGGGAGAGAAAGAAGGAAAAGCAAGCAGTACAGTTGGGTGAAAGCTGACGGTGTTAATCATATTTTTTAAACCGTTAATACTAGCACTGTTATATTTGTTAATGCTATCTGCATGGACTAGATGTGTGGATGGAGAGCACAGTATGCCATGCAGCTGGTTGGACACTAATGATTTCTACAGGAGGCAGCAGGACAGTGTGGGTGTCAGTGAAGCAGCCCTTTTGTATTTTTACATTCACATTTGTTTCCAGCAGATGACTTTTAGCTCCAACATTCAACCTGCTTCAGTGAGATAACACTGAGGACAAGCTTACACAAGTTTAAAAAAAAAAAAAAAAAAAGACTCGCCAGCCCCTTGATTAATTGATTTTTAATTTTTTTTTGTTTTTAATGCTACAGGAATAAGAGTGCAGCACTGCCGCTTTTAATCAGTTGTTATTTATCAAACAGCCACACGTAGTGTTGTCAGGGACGGGAGGGGCAGGGCGTTGAGTGATAGAGGGTAGAAGGACAACCTGATATTGTATCTGCTGAATATCCAGTCTAAATACTAGGGGCTATATTCAGAGGCTAACAGCTGTGGGAGCCTCATATGGGGAACAAGCACAGAGCAATGGAGGACAAATCTTTCAGCCAGAACTGAAACTGTGTACACAATAAACACAAACCTAAAACAAATACAGGTGGGGGTGCAGCTCCTACAATGTGTATTTAAGCACATGTGTTACCAAGACACCGTCAACAGTAGCCCATGGACAAAAGCAAGCTGCATGCCGAGAAAGACCGAAAATGTATCCTCCAGTGAATGAACAGGGAGAAAAGGCAGTGGAGAGTGCAGAAGAACTTTATGCAACAACGCACCAAAACAAATCTTCTTTGAGGCGGAACCAAGACACTTACCTGGATGAGTATTTTTCCTAAACAGACAGATGGAGTGCTGAGCTCAGCCATGAACATTATACCCTGGAAATAATCTCCCTTTCCTTGTCGCCAAAACTAGAAAGAAGGGGGGAAAAAAAGGTTGATTTATTTTATATTATTTGTCTGGAAAGCATTTACAGCTTTGTGCCTTTGTGGGCTTTTTGGTAGATCTGCAATAAATATCCCTCTAAATACGAATCTAGCTGGAAGCAACAAATTAAAAAAAAATGGACTTTATATTTTCCCAGAGTCTGATCAAGTTGATGGCTTTTTAATATTTCTACAAGCAGACGGAACTTAGGGTGAAGAGTTAACTGTGCCTCTTTCATAGATGTCTATGGGATCAGGTAGCAACTCCATTTGATAATTATGCCTATAATATACTTTTTAAGAATTCATATTTACTAACAAAATGTTTACCGTGTTAAAAACTCAAGCCTTCAAGTTCATTTCCCAGCTTTAGAGTACATATTTAACACATAGTTAATAGCACCACTCAAGATATCTTCATACTGCACAATCATGCATCTATTTGTTTTGCCTCACAAGAATTTTTCCCCCCCACAACCACAAAATAAATAAAACTACCTGACAGTAGGTGGCTGCACAGACAATTCAGTGCTATTCTCTTGACTGCTTCACTCAAATCTCAGCCCAACAGAAAAGAGCAATGTGTGACAGTTACCACAGAGACAGGGAAGCAGACGGTGACCATGACAACGTGATGCAGCACCATGAGGAACTCGCGGCGCAAGTAGCTGGTCAGTGCAGTGCTCATGTGCTGTGGCGCCGCCGAGGCCTCCTCGTGGCCTTTGACCCGTAGCTTGTACCAGTAGCACATGAACATTGCGTAGATGTCATACACGAAGTAGGGGACAGCAAACATGATGTAAGTGCTAGTCAGCCAATGCCTGAGTAGAGAGGACGAGAAGACAGCTTTTAAAACATAAAGGAAATTATAGATTCAATTAAACTGTATGAGCAAAGACTTCCCTCAAACAGAGCCGTTTTACTGAGAAAAAAAAAAATAAATCTTCAGATAGAGGAACTAAAATCTGCTTTTACATTCTTACACATCACCTGACATTTACAGCGTTTGTGTCAAGGCATCAATATTAAGTTTTGTGGTATACATTTGTAGCTGACATATGACTGAATGTTACTTTGCATGGTGCAATCCTATCAGTTGTTTTATGACATGAATTAAAGAGACAGGACAGATTGGTCGAATGGGGTTGAGTATATTCTGATATGCATCTCTCGACTTACTGATCCTCAAGGATGTCCTCACAGGAAGAAGCAATGATGTAGCCAGCTGAAGATGCCATGACTGCCTGAACTGATGAAACCAACCTGGAAGCAGAGACAACACCAAATAATGTATGTCACATTGGTTAATGTGAGCCATGTAGCTAACGTGGTAGAAAAACACTGCCTGTATGCTTTCATGCAAACAACACACAGCTAAAAGTGCTTCGTAAAAACAGCCTTAAGGCTGGAATATACTTCTCCGACTGCGTAATCCGTCATCCGACTCCGTAGCTACGGAGACCCCTCGAGCCCTCGCACTTCTCCGTCATGATGCGTGTTGTGCAGCCCTGCTCTGAAATGCACCCTCTCGGAAAGTGAAGCAATTCGCCTTAATATCGCTGATAAAAGCAGGGGAAAATACTATTTTATGATTTAATTATTTGTGAGGGAGATAGAAGAGAACAACATTGGTTGCTTTCAGTCTTTAAAACTCCTCTTCCTCTTTCTTTTCAACACAAAATCGGATAATAGCGACGCATAAACCAACAACTTTCGGTATGTTCTGTGTAAATATACCCCAGCCATAATTACTGAACGAATTAAATAGATTTTTGAGCAGGTTGAATGTGTTTGATTTGCCTTTCACAAGGATAATCGATACTTTAGTTCCTGTCCTGTCTGTGCTGCTGCAGAGGAGACCTGTCTGTCTGTTTCTGTGTATGGAGAGGGGCTGCATTTCACAGCAGGGTGCAGCTAGAGGACCAATCACAGCCCTTGTCGTCTCCGTCTTCCCTTGACGGATTGACGGACAGTTAAAAAAAAATTCCTGCGCCCGGAGAGGACGGAGAGGCTCTCCGTCAGGCTCTCTGGCGACGCAGAGGGCTCTCCGTCTCTACGTACGGCACTTTACGGAGTACTATAAATTGGCCTTAAGCCTGTAGCCTAAACAACCTCCCACACTTGAAGGTCATGCTAAAACACACGAGCTTACGTCTAAAACAACTTGGATAGTATTGCTGTAAAAGAACGACTTAAGCATGGGAGGCAGACTCTGGCAGTGCAAACAAGTTTTAGAAGGTCACACCTTGCAGATACTATGACTGCATCTCCTTCGCTCCACCTCAGTGCTGGGATTGACTTCAGGCATTGTTTGGACAGAAGGAAAAGGCCTGGAAAGAACATAGACCCAGCAGCTAGGATGGTCAGCATGGTCCCTGGCGATCTGTCTGAGATGCAAAAAGTTCAGCGGGCAATCTGGTCCTTGAGGTCCGTCACTCTTTACCCTTTCTGAAACACACAAAACATCAAACACTCAATATTGATCTCTCTAGTGCCAACTCCCACATGTATACAGTCAGCTGCACTTACTGAGATAACAAAGTACACTATCAAAGTCCAACATATGTGGCAATACATTGTTCCAGCGTCAACTGAGGTCTTGCTATATGTCCAATACAGATCGGGTTGGGTAAACAGATACAGCCAAGGCACATTTGTTTTCACTGTGAAAGAGGACAGTCCCTAGGATCCACAGCAGGGAGTCATATACATGTCTGGACATAATATCAGACATAAGGCCCCTTCTGTGCAGCTGCATCCATCTAATGACACTGTGCACCTTTATTACCTCCCCCTGTAATGCTAGGGCAACCATGTGATTAACATGAGGTTTTGAAGTTTGCTTACACTACACTGACTGATTCAATAAGAAGTTAGAAGTCCAGACGAAAATACGCATTGCGCTTTCTTAAAAAAAAAAATCCTGAACGTCGAAAATATCGACATGAGAATGGGCAGCTGGTGCTCATGGTTCCGGTCTGCTACCGTTAGCTAATGTTACCTGTCAGGCTTTGACAGGGAGCTACCTGCACAGGGGGAATGAGACATACTAAACTAAACTGGCCAGGTATTGGCCAACTGTTAATGCTAACGTTAGCTTAAGCAACTTTCTGTAAATTGAGCAATGTTAAGAGCACACATCCATTTCCTTGGCACTGAACTAACGCTAACTCTGCCAACGTCATACAGCTGCCTTGCATCAAATACACCGGCTAGTTAGACTAAATCAATACCAAATAACTGCAAGAAACGCAAATAAACGAGTTTTGTTATTTGATTGTCAACTTGTTACCGAGGTAAACTGGGTCAGCCAGCTAGCAAGTATTAAGATTTAGTTAACAGAGACGATAGTGTCGACAGTAACTGTCATCCCTCGCCTTAGTAAGCATGACCAACTGTCTGCGCTGTTGAATCGCTAACAATGCCGCTAGGACCGTTAGCTAGTGTTAGCATCATGTGGCTATGGCAGTTTAGTTAGCCACCATTCCGGTTTGACCAAATTCAAATAGCTGCAGTTAGGAACACGATGACAATCACTAAAAAGATAAGTGATAATTCAGTGTGCCACGGGCCATGTTTTTTTTTTATTCAATCGTGGTAACGTGAAACTGTTCTGTTAGCTTGTTATTTGTTTGTAGCAGTTAGCAGTAGCAACTAAGCTAACGGAGCGCTAAGCGTGGCTAACAAATTGGAGTTTAGCTACACATGGTCAGAATAAATGAATAAACCTTAAGCACATTTACACAAAGACTGTGCGGAGTCCAGTCAACGGCTAGTAGAAACTTCTGTCCTGCAGAGAGCGTTTAACGTTAGCGATGTCCCAGGGGTCTCCGCCTCGATGATCCGCATGTTTATGTGGCCACTTCAATGTCTGATTGGTAGCAGCAGCGAGCTAACGCTAGCTTGCAGCAAGTTAGATCAACATTTAGGCGAAAGCAGCCAACTGAGAGCATTGGTGATTGCCCTGCTTCTAGCAAGCTTGACCAAACATTCAAACACGACGACTGAGGAGGAAAAAACCCAAAGACACGATCTGATCCAGGTGTCAATGTAACGCTAGCTTGTCCAGTCGCTATGTCATCTCATCTGTCTCAGCCTCGCAGATGCGCTGTTGACTCAACTGCAGCGCCAGCTAGTTCCTACAGGTCCAGGCAGCGGCTCGTGTCATGACGACAAAATATGCACCAGTCGCTGCACTGCATTTTGCAAATTATGTTTTTGTCGTTTCTCTATGCAGGGAAACATTGAATGGATGCCCCATCATCCATTCGTACTGTATTTATAGTTTGCAGTATTCAATCTGTCCACTTAAAAAAACAACAGGGGTTTGCATACAAACAACAGGACTCAGCATGTATGTTTATAATTAATAGAACTGTAAATATGTCGAAGACAGTTATTAAACCATTCATGCTCAAGAATTTATATCTATTCCTGTCAGGTTAGTCATTTGACCTTTGAATGGACCAAATAATCTGACCAGTTATCAGTACTGTTGTGCACACTATCAGAGATGCCTGGTATGTTTGTCAGGCTCATAGTGTAGTAGACAGTGTTAAGAGGCTTGCAGACTACATACATCATCAATGCAACACTGTTCAGCCTTTGCAGTGATGAGTTTAGGGGATGGTGAAACTAACTGTTTGGAAGGATCTGGAAATAAAAGTCATAAATTTGTTCAGTGCAATGTCTTCTTTTTTGTGTTATTGGTAAGAGCAGTTGTGTATGATTCACATCTGTCGCAGGGCGACAGGGCATAAATTTATCATTTATGGTTAAGACATTAATCAGTAAATGCCGACACAGACACATGCTGCATATGCAACAATCATGTATATGACTTTTAAAAAGAGATATAACCCTTCAAGTAAATAATCTGAAAGCAAAGTGATATGTGGCACCACTACTGGTCCATTTAGTTGCCAGAAAATTTGAAGAAGACTTAACACATTGTGCATAATGTTATTTTAAAAATGTAGTAGAGTAAGGAAGTCAAACCACACAGGAAGGCAGATTAAGTATAGTGTCACTGTTTTAGTTACCACACATATAGCTCTGAGGCGGAAATAGTAGTCTTGGATGAACGTTTTTTGGTGCGCCTGCAGCCTACTGTAGAGGATGTGTCTAAACTCGCTGAGTTAAGCTTTACTGCTCAGTGAGTTTGACAAGTCAAGAAAGGCACGGTGTAGCGTGTTCTTCATTCTTTTGCTCTGTATTTTTGCTCCTTGAAAGGAGAGCATTAGTTACTCGTAGTGTGATTTTTAAACACTGGATTTAAATGATGTATCTAGAAAGACGTCATGCAGAAAACAGGAAAAGGGGTCTTTGCACTCTTGTATCTACAGTAGACAGGTGCCTTGGTAAATACAAAGACACAGAAAATGACACACTGAATCCATTTGTTCATGGGGTACATTTATCATAAGTGTTGACTGTGTAGGAGCTGATCTTTATATCTAGAAGAAGCCTCTCCTTTGATAACCACCTTTGATTTTTTTGAGACTGCCAGGAAACTTTCTGATAACTTCTGTTGCTGGTGTTCAAGAACTATGTCAACGTGATGTCATGTTGCCATGGAAATATTACCATCGACAGTGTTAAGAATCTGTTTTCCATCTTTTGTCTCTTGCATCATGCAGCGACTTGTACATACAGGGGCTGATCACGTCTGTGTTAATGCATCGGCCAATTAAATACACCAACAGTGACTTGATCATTTCTTAATGGTGAGAAACAGGGATTCATGATTCATCTGGCATTATTTCACATAAGAAATTATGAGTCATGTGCTAATTGTGCCTCACTAAAGCTTGTGTTTTGCAGCCTTATAATAAAGTATTACTGAAGACAGTTAACAGGACTAAAATGGTTGTCTAGTAGGTGAAAAGATCAGCACACAAAGCAGAGCCTGTTTACTCTTTTTACTTTAAATTGTCCAAATTACAAAATAATAACATGATATCTACTTCATCTACAAAATAACATATTTATGACTGTATTAAGCATCATCTTTTTTTCCTCTAACAACCTTTTAGACATGCATACTGTTGAGAAATATAAAAATATAAATATAAATACATCCCATTAATATTCTTAATGAATCCATGACTAAGATTTGAAATATTTCATCATAAAAGAATTAAAATGCAGTTGAGTACGATAAGGCATTAAGATGTATCACAAGAGCTGTACAGATTCCTAGAGTAGAGGTATTACTTTTTTCTTAGTGTGATGGAGAAAACCTAAAATTAACTTTTTAGTAAACCACTACTTTTCTCAACAGGAAGAACACATTTCCAAAGGAAAAAAAAAAGGAAAAGGAAGAAAGAAACAACTCTACAAATTTCAAGGTAACATATTAACACAAAACTGAAAAAGCACTCCAGTACAAAACCAGGATTTGTTTACAGCATACCAAGTGGTGTTGTCAAACTCCCATTGTACTTCTGACTTTATAAGCCCTTTCCTGGCACCACGTCACTCACAATATAACTCAAAGCAACCAAAGATAGATGGACCATTCTTCACGTGATCAATGTAGAACGATAATGACTTGCGTTCAGAGCGTTATGTGCTATACAGAGTTAAATGACTAAATCTAATGCAAAAGTTCACTCATTGGACTGGTACAAAGGGAAAACAAAATAACTATGGCGATGATAGTTACAATCAAATGAATGGCCAACAATGTTCTGAATGAAAATCAACACTTTTATAAATATTACTGTTTACAGCCAACTAACTTGGTGGAACTGCTAAAGATTTCTTTTGTCATGACAGCTCCCTAACAGTAAGCATGACTGAGCTTAATTTCATGCAAAAAGGTAGTTTTCTGGTGCAAGAATTGCCATGTCAGAAGCTGAGGTGTCGATTAGCAGTTATGTTTTTTTCTTTTAATGGCCAGACCCAGAGAGGAAGACTCAGAGCAAGAAAAGTCAAGAAATCTCAAACCCATTTTGATCCTCGCCGAATCAAAGAACAACGATTTTAAGGTGCTTGACACTCCTGAACACAACTCTATTGTCATCTCTGTACCTTTAGGAAACAAAACAAACAAAGTACATCCCACAATTTCATTTCATACTGACCACAACACGTATGGCCGTCTGTCCTGATCAATAAATAGCCCCTCCAGAGACTTAATAACCTGCCATTACAGCTTTGCAAAATCAAATGTTTTTTTTTGTTTTGTTTTGTGAACAAACGAGCAAACATGCTAGCAGAGCCCACACACACACACACACACACACACACGCATACACTTTTTTTCTACTGGTTTCATCGTTTAGTTTTCTGAGAGCTATTCTCTCCCTACTATTTCTTAACACAAGCCATTTGGATTCTTAGTAAGTGAGCTGCAAAATGGAGGTAAGATCAGAGCTGGTGTGAGATATACAGTACTTGGTGCACTTGCAGAGAGCAGCCAATGCTAGGTGTTAGGGTGGGGGCAGAGAGAGAGAGCAGAGAGGGGAGAGTAATACAGTAGACGCTCACAATACCACAGTTTCACTGGAGTCTTAAATGCACATGAGCATTCAGGAATATTTGGACAAGACATCCATGTTTGTCATTAGTGTCAATGAACCTGCTGCAGCCACAAAGGTCCCTCTTTCCCTGACTTCATCGCTCTATTAATACAGCTTTCTGTGATACTCCAGCTCTACTACCTTTCAACACTGACTAGAGTTAATCTCCCCCACCTTTTAATCCTAACCTTACCTATAAGTGGGGACATTACAAAACTGAAACCGGATCAGCATCTACGCGTCACTTTAACCTTCTCTAACCTTGCCCTCCTGTAAAGGGACTGGGGGTGTTATTGCTGAGCTCTCTGCTGCTAACTGTGCGACTGTGGCGCTGCAATGCTCGAGCAGTCTGTGACAAGCAGGTCCACCACAGTGTTTCCAGTGACATACACAGTAGGCGCTGTCACCATGTTGCTAAGGGAGACAGAGCTGCTGGCAGCCACGTTAGAGGTGATGGGGCTTGGGGCATCCTGGCTGCTGCTATGGGTGCCCATGTGCCCCTGGAGCTGCGTGGGCGTCTTGCAGTGGACGCCACACAAGTGGCAGACGAGTATCCCGCCAGAGGTCGTGCCGCCGAAGCCCGCCGGACTGTCCTTCCACTCCTGGCCATGGTGCTTCTGGGCGTGGACACGAAGGTACGTCAGCGTGGTGAAGCCTGATGGAGGAGATGACGCTTAGTTGTTTCAGAGACAGACGTCAGCATGAGGCAACAAGCCAAAAGTGACACTGACCTCCAAAGAAAAACAATAAACTACGACAACAAAAGGGTTAAAATTAAAGCTGCATAGTTCAGATGAGAACTGCAGAGTTCTCAATATTGATGACAGGTGCTTTATGCTAATACATCAAAAGCATATGTACTTACTGCGGTTACAGAGGTGGCAAGCGTGGTGCTGTGACTGGTTGTGCACCCTCATGTGATCAGTGATGTAAGCTGCAGACAGGAGCTTGCCACAGACGTGGCAGGGGACCTTCTCCTCATGGCGGATCATGTGAGCACGCAAGCGATCCTTCGTGGCAAAGCTGGACTCGCAGGTCTGGAAATAAAAGATGGAATCAAGGGATTATAGAGAAGCACCAATCATTATATTTACAGTATATTATTTTTACTTTCACACCATGTCCTTGTGTAGTGATTAAATGTATTTAGTAACAGCAGATAAAGTGTATTTAAGAGCCAATGTGAGTGAAATACATGCACACATAATGTAGAGTATGAGATGAAGTACATTTGTCATGCTTGTGTGAATATTAAGCTTTGAGCTACTGCATGTAAACATAATTACAGTGCAATTACACCACTGTGTTTTCTGTTTCAAAAAGCCATGTACTTCATCCAGACCAGTTTCCATGGTAATACAGTCAGTGTTCATTTACTTCAGTATGAGGCAGCTGAAGACAAATAAAAGCGCAGTAATGTGCAAGACCTCAACCTTGTGTCATCTGGAATAAACATGGTCTCTGTTAGCACGAATGAAGTAAAATAAAGATGTTGTGTTCAGCAGGGTAAACCTGACGCACCGGGCATTTGAAGGGTCGCTCCGAGGAGTGCACCTGTCTGACGTGACTGTTCAGATGGTCAGGCCTTGAGAGGAAAAGAGAGGCAACATTTAAGGAGAGGTTTGAGCTGAATAAAAAACACCGATCATGATACCGAAATGTACGTAAGTGTGATGATACTGATCAATACTATTAGAGTTATAAAGTTTCCTTTAAAGTGAACGTTACTTTTGAAAAACAAAATAAACTTTTAGATGGACAGTTTAACATTTATGTCGTTTCTTGTTGAGCGTTAGATGCGATTACCCTGTGTGCTAAATATGAAGCTGCAGCCAGCAGCCAACTATCTAAGGTTTGTTCTTGGACCCAGCCTAGAAATAATAATCCTCTGAAAAATGTTTTAAAAGATATATACAGTAACATAATAACACGACTGATTAGTTTTCAATGTCTAAGTAACTCACTGCTGAGAGTTAGGTAGGATAAGATTTAAACTTTATTCACCCTGAAGGAATTTCTTTTATATACAGAATAGGAAAAAGTAAGGAGATTTAAAGTTTTTCAAAAAAAAGAAACATATATATATATATACAGCGCAGAATAATTCAAAAATGTAGTATTAGTTCAAAATCAACTATGTACAGTACAGTGTTTATGAATGTTTGTGTCACCTGGAGAAAGCCTTGCCACAGTGGGGGCAGACGTAAGGTTTTTCCACACCACCCTGGTGGGAGCGCACATGGTGGCTCATGCGGTCCTTCCTCTTGAAGCGCTGCTGGCAGATGGGACAGGAGAACGGCTTCTCGTCCGAGTGGGACAGGCGGTGGCGGTTGAGGTGGTACACGTCACGGAAAGCCTTCCCGCACGTCTCGCAGGCATGGTTCTTCCTGACCGGGTTAGGGTTAGGATTCGAAGGCCGCTGAGGTAAAACAGACAAACAGGTGAACACACTGCAGTAGAATTACAGTGCACTATATATGAACAGAAATACATATTTAATATTTTTATGCTTTGTTAAAGCCATGCAAATGCACACAGATACTCTTGACTGACTTGTACCAAAGTTGCACTTTGCAAAGCATTCCTGACAGTTGATTTGCATGTTAGATTCACTGCCTCCTGCTGAGTTTTAAGGCTGTTTGCGTTATAGAGAACATGCAGGGGAGCGTGGGGGGGGCTTCGAGCACGTTGCTTCTCAAACTGGAGACCAGTGCCAAACACTGGGGTGGAATTTACTGGTCCCTGAATGGGATTACTGCACATGGACATTTTGCAGGATTGAAGACACAGGAGACTTTCAGTCAGCAGGTGACACACAGCAACTGCTCGCAAGTCCCAAACAGTAAAGCTAAAAGGTTGGCGTAAGCATCCCTGTGGCCAGGCAGCTTAGGAAACAACATGCTTGAAGGTTTGGGGTTGACGACAGCCATCTCCACAAGGCCCTGACCCACCTGTACTGTCGCCCCTGTGGCCATGACGACAGCAGCAGGAGGCGGAGCATGGGGGTTAACACTAGCCATTACGTTAGCCATGGCAACCCCTTCAGCATCCTGACTACCCAGGGGAGGCTGCTGGGACCCCGCCAGCACGCCGGGAGGGGCGAGAGGGGGAGGTGCAGAGAGGTGTAGCAGGGACAGGGGAACAGTGGGCCTCTCCACCCTCCCTCCAGCCCCCACCGCCATCACCGACGGGGCAGCTACCGCCACCGCCACCGCCAACTGGCCGACCGCTCCCTCCTTTGCCCCCTCCGCCTGCTCTCTGGCCCTGTCCTTCATGCGTACCCCAGTGTGGACCGACTGGTGCCGCCGCAGGTTGTAGTTGTTCTTGAACTGCTTGTTGCAGATGGCACAGATGTGGGGGACGCGGGCCGGCCGGGACACTGGCTTCACTGGACCACAGGGAGGCAGGAGAAAAGACAGAAAGACAGGAAGTTGTTCATTTCACAGAAGGTGATTTTTGTATTTTTTAACAAAATGTATAATAACCTCTCAGGCAAATTATACCTGCTAAAATCTAGTATGGAAACAGGTTTAGAGAGTAAATAATGGATGGTGATATTCAGGTTTGCTGAGGGTGAAAACATTTAAGCTGCTCAAATTTGAAGTTACTTTAAAAGGTAAGTTACTAAGTCACATCTTTGTGTTGTTTGTTTTATCCGACCATTGGTCCAGAATCCAACAAAATATTCAGTTCACCACCATAGTCAACAGTCAATTTTTGGCATTTCTGCTCAAAAATATTTAATAAACTACTAAACAAAACAGACGCCAGTAAATTTTCTGTCAAGCGATTAGTATTGAGGCTTGTGTTTTTGAATCATTTCAAAAGTTGCATTCCTAAATCTGTATTGAAGCAAAAGTGATGACTGTAGCTGTTTAATAAAAGCTAATCATACCACCCTTTTCAAACAAATAAATGCTGCTGAACAAAATGTCCACACAACCGCAGATGTTCGTGCGTTAAATGTTTAGCTCTTGTACATTTCAAGCTTTTTCTTCTGAATATTGCCCTCTAGAAATAAAACAAATTTCTATCTTTTCACCTGCAAATCACCACAAATTCAATGTCACAGTTTCTTTGGATATCACCTGAGTGACTTTGCTGTCACTCAGTGTTGCAAATGAGAGTACAGTGTGCTGTATTTACTCTTGTCAGCTCCACAGGTGTAGGAGGCAGTGCAGTGTCCCTCACCAGGCAGGGGCTCCTCACTGAGAGCAGCGGTGTCCACAGTGGAGGGAGGCTGAGCTATGTGCTCTGTGGGTGGGGTCTGGGGAGAACTCGTATGCACTGGCATGAGCTCTGATTGGAGGCTCCCCTCCACTTGGTTTTGGGTGGGAGTATTCTGGAGAAGCAAGTAGAAAGCCCATCACCAAATGTAAACACAAGTCACAGCATTATGTCCAGGTGCTAACGTTGAAATATGAGATGAGAGGACCAACCGGACACACACTGAGGCAGCAAAAGCGCGCAGTAAAATGCAGAGAGAGAGAGAGAAAGAAATAGGCCAGCACGAATGCCTGCCAAGCAAGCCTACCTGGAAGAGAAAATTGCTCCAAGCAGCATCCATTTTGCGCCACAGCGATGGAGATTATAAAGTCAGCTCCTGATTGAGGTCGAGGCAGGCAGCCTTTGCATGGCTCGGACTGGCCCAGCGGTGGTTGAGGCGCAAACAGTCGCCTGTCCTGCAGCAGAGACGACGGGCTCCTGGATCCTCTTAAAAAACGTGAACAAAATCGCCTGCAAAAATCTGTTTTTCTCATTGAGGTAGCCTAATGCTGTCAATTAAAATGCACGCAGCTGTTGAGCAACGCAGGCTGCGGTACACAGCAGGCCAGCCCCAAGAACGGCCTGTTTCTCTTTGCACTTTGGTTCCCAACTTTAATTCACTAATCCAAACCAAAACGCACGCAGTATCACAGAACAAAACTGCCTCCAAAACCCACCCACCCCTTAAAAAAATCGCATATTAAAGTATCACACTTTCGCAATAAACAAACTATCTTGCGTGAGATAAATGCGTTTTTACGCACGAGAACCAGTATGGGTTATGACAGACGTATCTGGTAGCACAGCAGATCATGCTTTGTTTTTGATTTATGAATCTATTTTTCCGATTTTCTCCCAATAGGCCAATCGGGTGTTTGTCGAAGCCTCGCTGTTGGATTCAAGCCCTGACCCCGGCAAGCGGCGCTCTCGCCGGGCCGCAGCCTATCGCTCCACCTCGGCCGTTCAGCTGCGAGGATGTCATCTTTCTTTTTTTATCGCCTCTCCCTCCTCCCTCCCTGTCTCTTTCTTCCTTTTCTTTTTTAATTCCTCTTTCTTCTCCCCCTCCTCTCCTTTTCTCGCACCGCTATGTCCCACTTGCTCTTAAAGGGAGAGGATTTCCTCTTTGGACACCCCCTCTTATTTCCGTCTCCTCTCCCCTTCCTTCCTGGGTCTGTCGGCCGACACTAAATGCGCCACACTGCTGTTTTTTTCCTTCCTGAGGCCAGCTGGTGCAGATCTGCTGCTGCACACTTGCTACCACACAGTCTGTGGCTACAGAAAACAGCCACCGTGACTTTCCATTAACGGCGTGATGAAAGACGCATCTTAAAGGGCAGTGCGCTCAGATCCTCCCATCGGCCTGTAATGATAATGATGTCAGAGTGAGATATAGCACACGGGACGAATAGCAGCTCAGGATGCACACAATGGATGAGAACGAGAAATAATGATGCAGAACAACAAACACAGAGAGTCTGCTTCATAAATACATTAGACCACGCTTTTCTGCAAAAACAGATCATTATTTTAAATTCTTCTATGTGCTGATGAGCCATATTCAACAGTAAAGAACTGGAATTTGGCATCTCAATCAAAAAAATAATGATATTTTGATATTTTTTTGTAAAACAGTAAATTTGAAAATCATGGATAACAACAATAATTATATTTTAGCTTTAAAAACTACTGCACTGTGTATTGGTGTGTATACTTATATCCATATACATATAGAATAGTTTTATATATATATATATATATATATATATATATATATATATATATATATACATACACACACACATACATACACAAATATGCATATTGTATGTATGGTACTCTTCACCCACATATATAGCTCCATGATTAATGGATTAATTGATCGACATAAAATGATAATCGATTAGTTGTCAAATTTAATTATCCAAATTTCGTGGTTCCAGCGTCTTAAATGTGAATATTTGTTGATTTTGTTATGACAGTAAAGTGAAAATATTTTTGGTTGGTTTGGTTTTGACTGTCTGACAAAATAACACATTTATGACACATATATGTCAACATGGACTTTGGGACATTTTCTTTACTATTTTCTGTCATTTTATGTAACAAAAATAATTAGGAAGGTGGATTGACAATTAAAAGTAATCTAGGGCAGCAACTAACAAGTTCATTTATAAATCTCTTGATTATTTTCTATATTAATCATTTATTTGTTACATAAAATTCAGGAAAATAGTAATAAAATACCATATAAAACATCAAAGCTCAGAATTTATTTAGGTTGAATATCATAGAGGACAAAGAAAACCAGTAATACATTCCAGTTTATAAAGTGGAGCAGAGAATTTTTTTTGGCATTTCTATTTGTAAAAAAAGGATTAATCTCCAATCAAATTAGTTGCTAATTAATTTCCTGATGCTCAACTCTTAATTAACTGACCAGATGCAGCCCTTTATTAATAAACATCTTAATAATAAAGTACATCAAATCAAGGCAGGTTAATGTGTTAATATCAATTTATTATCTTTTTTTTTAAATTACTTTTTAAAGCACCCCATTTCTTTTCTAATACATGTGTTAAAACCTTTCATCCTTCTCCTCCTCAGGCTTGGAATAGCTTGAATACTTAATAAGGATTTCACCCCCTCCCCCCTGAAAACTCTGCAAACACAGATGAGCCTGTGTTGCTTCTTCGTCTTCATCTTTCATCCGGGCCTGATGCAGGAGAGTCTCCGCTCTCGCCATGACCTCTGACACTGACAACAAGCCGTCTAAAAACTCTACCACAC
This sequence comes from Synanceia verrucosa, assembly GCA_029721515.1. Taxonomy (NCBI): domain Eukaryota; kingdom Metazoa; phylum Chordata; class Actinopteri; order Perciformes; family Synanceiidae; genus Synanceia; species Synanceia verrucosa. The sequence goes on from CM056550.1 coordinate 25,973,329, forward strand.
CGATTCTCCCCCCCCCAGAACACAAAGGCCTTACCGAAACCCCCCCAAGTCTTAGTTTATATAAGGAGTTTATGCATGCACTGAGATTCCAACCGAGCATAAAGTAGTAGGTTATACAGGGAATTGTCTTGAGCTGGTGTTTCTGAGTCATACAAACAGCAGGGTGATTATCATTTTTCAGTTTGTTTTTTTTCAAATAACATAAAAAACAGCAAAAAAAAATTCCAGTTATTTCTGATCTCCTTCAAGTAAATGAACATTCAGAAGCATCATGTGCACCATGAAACACTGATTGGTGTTTTTATCCGCTGTGCCGGCACAAGAGGGTGCCCAATCACTTCAGCTCAGTCGACGCTCATCCTCTTCTTCCTCACATTCCAGCTGCATGTCAGCAGTAACATAACCAACTAGGATTGTGCACATCTTTCTCCATCTCCTTTCGTTCATGCCTCCTTCGAGCGCTTCTGTGTGGAAACATATTCCCACACTATAAACAAATAATAAAGAAAACCAGCATTTACATTCCAGTGCCCAATTAGTATTTTTTTTTCTATGACAGTCCAGAGGAGGAGGTCAGAGTTCACATGAATAGTGGGGTCTTTAAAAATCCAACTGTTTTGTCTTTAAAAAAAGAAAAAAGTGGTAATATAACTAGACTTTACCGCTCGACACACACGCACATGAATCATTAACAATTATTAATAATCCCTTATTAATAATCATTAAAACCTTGAACACACACCATACCTGACAACAGTTTATCATCTATTGATTTTTACAGTCAAAAGTGGGCCCTTTTCTTTTTCTTCGTGAGAAAAAATGTGAACATGATTACAACAACAATTACATCAGGATTAGTTATGGTAATATTGACACCTATAGAAAATGCAGTTTGGAGTTGTAGCTCTAAATCTTGAATTCAATACTTGAATATATCAAAATTACTATCATTATCTTTGTTACTCTATAAAACCAATGACATGTTTTTGTTTTTAATAGTCCAATAAATATGTACAGTAAAGATCAAAAATGTGGGACAAGTGATCTTAAATGCCGGTGAAACTCGCACAGGTACGGTACGTTTCAAATGTGGTTTGTTCATGTTTACAAATGCTTTTTTTTTGTACATCTATCTCATGCATTGGAGTGACTCCCATAGACACCTATGTTGTTTAGATACTCAATATGTCATGGATGCCAGAAAGCTTTTTTTTTGTTTGTTTTTTTGTATTTTTACATGTCCACACAAATGTTTCTCCTCGCTTCAGCTGCATTTTCAGTCTCTTGCCTTTGCAAACATTCTGTTTTTAAATCATCTCGCAGTCATCAAATAAAAATTTTGATGGCACGACATCCCTTTAAGAACCCCTTAAAGGCATTGGTGACGTTCTAAGCAACTTGTTTTTGTGTTTTTTATACACTTAATACAAAAAACAGTTGGAAATCAATAAAACTTTTTTTTTTTTAAAATCCCAGCAGGCTGGAGACTAAAGTAAACCAACTTTTGTGATTTCCCCCTTTTTCCTTTCTGGAGCCGCAGCTACGAGTGCGTGCTAGATATATCTGGACGCTACACACTACATACAAGTACATACACAATGCAGAAAAACTCATCTTTTCTTCCCCCCTGTCCTCTCGCTTTCTCCATTCCAGCATAGAACATCATAGAAGAAGACATGGCTGCTGTCCTCTCCCTCTCTGCAGCTCTGGGAGGAAAAAAGGGCAAAAATATCAATCCTTTCACACTCTCACCTTTATACAGGCAGTAACAAAGATAAAAACACTTATCTCAGACATCCTCTTTTTTAAATATCACCTTAATCCAGTGCTATTACAGGTGGTTACATTCCTGCCTCCTTCTTTCAAGCTTGTGAGAATGGGAGAAAACCTCTCTACCCACCCTGAGTCTAAAGGAGCAGAGTGCAGCTCAACACTGTCAGCTTGTCCTCTCTTTGCCCTTTGGACTGATCTCTTGGTTTTACTGTGCATTAAGACAAAAGAGTGATATCCCTAAATCCTCTGCATTTCAGCTGTTTCTCAGAGTAGAGATCAGTCCAAAGAAGGACACAAGGCGAGGCTGAGAGTATTGAGATGCAGCCTGTGATAGCTACCTTCCTAAATCACTCCCACCCTTCATGCTCCCACCCTGTCTTCTAAGAGTAGGAGAGGTGGGAGCCGTTAGAGATGTGAGAGGTGACTGAGGTGCTTCGGCTCAGGACGCCGTCGCTGCCCCCAGCTCCTCCAGGTCCCCCGCCGGATGCCGTCCTCCTCAGAGGCTGGGGGCTGTTCCTCAGGGCCATCAAGCTGGGGGCACCTCGCACGGCCAGCCCGCCGCCGGAGTAGATCCCCCCCTGCGAGGAGGAGGAGGAGGAGGAAGAGGAGGATGGCCCAGAGATGGAGGGCGGTGCAGGCGGAGGGGGAGGTAGCATGGCCAGGGACTGAGAGGAGGAGCGTGAGGGCAGGTGATGAGAGAAGGGCAGGGGGTGTGGGTGGGCCAGGTCACCACCGGAGCCTCGCACTCCAGCCCACTCCCGCTCCCTCTCCTTCTCCCGCTCCCTCTCTCGATCCCGCTCCCGCTCGCGGTACAGCTGTGGTGTGCTCTGGTGGTGGTAGTGCTGCGGCAGGTGGTGGCGCTGGTGGTGGGAGGAGGATGAGGAGGAGGAGGAAGAAGAGGAGGCCGAGGAGCGGGACGAGTGGTGCACCTCCCTGCCGTCCCGCCCCAGCCCCAGGGCCAATCCCAGGGCATGGGAGGAGGCCGAGGAGGACTCACTCCTGCGGTCCCCTGCTCCGCCACTGCTACTGATACCACTGCTGCTGCTGCTGTTGTGGCTGCGGCGGGAGTGCTGCTGCAGCGGCGGCGCGTTCTGCGGGTGCATGCCGTGGCTCCAGTGGCCGGCAGAGCGGGAGCTGGGGGGCGGGACGTTGGAGTAGCCTTGCATGGGGTAGGCCTCACTGGGGATGCCTGTCAGTGCCATGTTGCTGAAGCCGAGACGCAAACTCTCTGAGTCAAAGGACTCGATCTCACTGGCCTGCCGCTCCAGGAGGGTGCGGATCCGTTCTGAACGCTCGTTCTGCAATGACAGCATTTCTTCCTCGATCTACAGAATAAACATGAGACCACAGTGACATTTTTAAGAATCAAGATTTTGCATTTGCAAAAGTGAAACTTGTTTTAATAACTGCAGATGCAGATTAAAATTATATTCTTCACAAAAACAGTATCTCCACTAATTTGGGGCTGTCTTAGATCAGTGACCCTGTTGTCGCAGAACAGAACAGATAGAATAGATTGTCATTGTCATTAAACAATGAAAGGCAGTTTAGCAGCTCTTCAATCTATTTAGCAGCATGAGACACACATGTTAGATAGCTTTCTAAGGAAGACATGATTGGAAGCACCAGGACATAGTGGACCTGATGCTGGGATTGTTTGTTGTCAACTGCAGCTCTGAAGGTCAAGAACAAACTTTCAATGCCAACTTTTAAGCTGATGTGGACGGAAAGTCCTTGACGGGCGACTCTGTGTGATATGACTGAAAGCTACTGAGAGGACCTTGTGGTGAAAAACAATTTTCTAGCAAACATCAGCAATTTTACAAACTCCACTGCGAACCATCCATCAGATTCCTAAAACTCGCTAGAGGCTTTTTACAACATTTTAAGGAGCTTTGCTTTCAGAGAAGTGATTTGCCAAAGGACTCTCTCACCCTCTGCTCCAGCAGCGCTCGGCGGATGGACACCCTCTGTTCCAGGTCCTTGACCTCTCGGTCGTGCTGCGTGTCCGTGTGGATCTTGATCTTGCTCTGGTAGGCGTTGAGCAGCTCCAGCTCCTGCTGCAGCTGCATCCGCAGCACTTTGTACTCCGCTTCCTGGGTCTCATCCAACCGCAGCTAAAGGGACGGAAAAAAATGGGCAATGAAAACACGGATTTAGCGCAATTGTAAGTTTGTGCTTTAGTGTTGAGGAAAGGTTTGACGAAGGTAAAGAAAAGAGCAGGAGAGAAAGATCAGGAGAGCGAGCGACATATAGACTGCAAATATATATATATATACATATATATATAGATATATAGTAATTACAAACTCCTGTGTATGTTTTACTGTTAAACTAAAATGTTATCAGGCAGAAATGATGTAAGTGAATGTGTGACGTAGGACTGATTCTGGATCAGTAGTTTCTCATGTTGCTGACCTACTTTGACCTGCGTGTGTGTGTTGATGCCTGGCTCCTGGAATCAGATTAAATTTTAATTCAAAAGACATTATTCATTTAAAAAAAAAAAAAAATTTCTGACCTCTAGATTGAGTGTGATCAGCGAGTGGGAAACCTTCCCAAAGAGACTTTAACCACAGCAGGAGCAGACGTGCAGACAAACAAGGGCAGCAGGGATTTGGCTTACTGGGTTTACATGGCACACTGCCATGTGAGGGCATTATGTCACTGAAGAGAATGAGACATTTGGTCTCGGCCTGTCCTCTTCTTACTATGTTTCATTCATTTAAAAGTGTGTGTGTGTGTGTGTAACATGCTTACAGGGTTGTACTGGAGTTATGAGTTCAGTGGAGTGGGGCAGAGGCTGAACAGTATTTATTTGAGAAGCAGCGGTGGAATAGAAATACATTTACTGAGCGACACATTGCAGGTACTTCAACTATTTTAACAATAGAGTTTTGGACATTTTTGATGATAACTACAGTACATTTTAGTTTATTTAGTTCTATTACCTGGGACCTTTTTCTGCACTGATTAATTTGAACAGATAAGTGATGCCACTTATCTATGTCCTGAAGTTATTTTCTTTACAGTATTCAAACATTTATCCTCTGATGTAGTTTAATCGAGTCAGAAAATGTTCCTCTCTGAGGTTCGGGGAACTTTGGACGAGGACTTGCACTGTTTAACTGCAGGGTAAAACAGGACCATTTGGGTGATTGGGTGGGGAGATTTAACAGTGAGGTACCAGGAGGAGGCTTGTTGGCAGGCAGGAGGACGGGCAGGCAGGTGAGCAGGACGGCCCCCTGGGCCAGGCACAGCAGTGGTGGTGTGGTGCGAGTGTGAAATGAACGACGTCTCCTTGCCTTACTCACAGCCTGTGTGGACAGCATGTCATTGATGGAGTGGTCATACTGCTCGGCCAGGATGGCCAGCTTACGAGTCTGCTCGTCCTTCAGCCTCTTCAGCATGGCCTTGTGGTCCGACTTGGGCGTGTTCTCCAGCAGGTGGTTGCGCAGAGCTTTGTACTGGCGGGTCTGGATCTTACAGGTGTCCTGGAACTGACGCTTAATCTGTAGCTCTTTGGACTGGAGGAGAGAGGAGAGAGAAGGAAGCAGCTGGGCTAAAGTGCTCCTGTGGTTGAAGACATGAACTTGGAGATGGAAGTTAAGAATGGAAAATATCAATAACACTGTGAAATACATTGTGAAACAACTTGCTTTCAATTTTGTCAGCAAAATAACTGAAAAATGGCCTCTGTCAGAACCTCAAGTTCTACTTTATCTCCAGTACAGGTCATTGATACCAAGAGTCAAAGTCATCAATCAATGATAAATTATTAAATGTTAAATTATAAATGTTTTTATTTAATCTAATTTGATTAAAGGGGTTGAACTCTAGATGAAAATTATATGCATTTGTCAGGAGATAATTACTGAAAAGGACTGTTTAGAAACAGTTCAGATGTAAACAAACCTTATAGTTTCAGAAAAGAGCTACTTTATTGTTTCTTTGACATAAATGTGATCAATCATTCAGTGATAAAAAATTAAGTTCAATGTTATTTAACCATTTTTTTTTAAAGTTATACTCATTAAGAAATGATGATTTGAACTTCTTCTAACATAAAGATGATTTAAAATGTATCATTTGTTTTGTAAAATTAAACTTGGAATTTGTTATATAAGACTTGATTGAAATTCCACTGCCTCAGAATGAAGATACTAAACAAAGACCTCTTGATATTGTGCTTGGTGGGACGACAAAGGGACTTGAAATACAGACAACTACTGAGATAAAAATATGATGGTGATACAGGAGGAAAGCTGAAGGGGTAACAAATCAAACAAATGAAGACGACTGGCAAGAATGGAAACGAAAAATCATAAAAACATACAAGACAATGATTTCCACACAAAAGAATTTATTATTTTGTGTAAAGAAAAAAAAATCTGAAAGTATGACAAAATATTCTTCTATGCTTGCGAGCACTCAGCCATACAGTACGTCAACACTCGTGCAGCTGAAACAAGAATAAAAGGACAACAAAATGGCTGCCAAACAGGATGCAGTACTTTTCTTATGAATATTGCATAAATAAAATATTAAAAAAAAAAAACCTCAAGGTGATATAACTCTGTGGAAACGGTGTCACAACAAAACAAAATACAAACATGTAAACATACACAGAGGAACGGGAAGTAACTGATACTGGAACACAAATGTAAATCAATGGCAAGGAAGTTACATTCAAATAAAACAATGTTTGTTGTTTTTAAAGCTAGGCCACCCAAAAGGAGCGCTCTAATTTTACCAAATACAGTTAAGATGAGTTTTCCTGCTCAACTTTATTCCTCCATGTCAGTGGCTCAAATCGTCCTTCTGTGTCACAGTACAGGCCACTCTTTCCTACAGTACAGCAACGGCAGGCACTCATGTTTTTTACTCATCTTAAGCAGACTTCACTTACACATATGCACATTTTAAATTCCCTTTACTGACAACTTAAGATTCATTTGACTTCATTTGGTATTTAATTCTTCAAATTTACAAAAGCATGAAATAAAAACAACGCTATCAACGGTAAAGTTTCTTTTTGGTCCGACTGAAGCAGAGCAGGAACACTGCTTTTATTGATAAGGATGCACAGGTGCCAATAAAAGATATCAGGCCTATAATGACTCAAACAGCTGTATTGGGTATTGGTGATAATGGGGCCGATCTATTTAAGTCAATTCTATGTTTAGAAACCTTATATACTATAATTTTATTTAAGTTTTGTTGCAAAATGTTAAAATGTTTACAACTGAATTATAATTCCTGTATTATTTTTCATTTGCTAGTGTATGTTTCATTATTGCAATACAATGCAGTGTATGTATTTTTCTATGTATTTATTTGTTATATTTGTTTCACAAACAGGAAAGCAATGCTTAAGTGAAACCTGACCTTGCCTCTTGCCTTCAGTGAGACACACATCAGATAAACGCTGGTATTGACTCATGGTATCGTGTCGGGTCTGAAAAAGTCAGATCGGTGCATCCTTATCAACGCAGCAAAAATAGTGACAAAACTTCAAATACTATTTAGTTCCAGCTTCTATTTTCAGAGGATTTATTGCTTTTCCCTGTCATATATCACTGAATATTTTTGGGTTTTGGTCAATCAAAACAATATACTGGGAGATGTCTCTGGGTATTTTGTCATTATTTCACACACAGGCTAAATGTTTAATGGACAGATTAATCAATAATGAAAATAATCACCCCAAACTGATCTGTTCTCCCACTTTTGAATGAAATGATCTTTGGGACAGCGGGGGAAAAAAAAAAATTGATGATGCTGAACTGCTGCATTTTCACTTTCACATTCAGTATCAATCTTTGGACTAATTTTATGATTGTGTGTCACAAAGGATTGTCTTTATGGCTTCATATAAATTAAGCAATACTGAAATATTAAATAGTTTGTTATTATATTATACTTTCACTATTCCAAAGTATATGTTGCTTTCTTATGTTTCCACTATACATTTAGGATATGTCACTTTACCAGAGACATTAATATGTGTGCAAACAGCTGTAACTAAGCATTCAACTGCTGCACATTTATAAGGGGGTAAACAGCTAAATGTTTACATGGTAAATCATAACAACATCATTGCATTAAGCGCAATAATAATAGCAAATCTAAGTAGAATATGATTGATAATGCAAATAATAACCAATTACGTATTTCAACGATGTAACAATGAGCTAAATAGCCCCAAACTACATACTTTTGAGTCCTATAGCATAAAATCACTTGAAACTACACTTCAAAATGATATCAGGTGTTCAACAGTGGCCCCAGATATTCTGTTCAGTTGTTTATTGCACGTTAATACCGACTGAGGGCTAGTGTTCAGGGTGATGCTCGTGAAATCAGAGTTTTTCTTTTTCACAGTATTCAGCTTTGGGGAGTAAAATTTTAGCCACGAAGCTACGCAACACTGCAGTATTTGTTCTGAGCACTGAGCTAACAGTGTACCACTTGAACTAAGACCACTATAAAGAAAAACAAAAAGATTGCACAAAACTGGTCTTAAAAATAACCATAAAAATATCTGTCTTACAAATTAAGAGCAAAATAATAAAATAATGAAAAAAAAAAAAAACTTTTACAAAAAGCACAATAATGAAATCCTCACTGGGTTTGGTACAGTAACGGTGGGTTCAGCTGCATGTTTTAGTTTGCAGGGTTTGCACTGGTTCAACAGCACAGTTCGTGTGCAGATCTGGATAAGCTTCAACTGCCAAAACCACTTTCAGAAGTACAGATGTACGTGTGCAGACTAAAATGTGTCTCACCTTTAAGAAATGTGATCTAAAACCGGTTTGAGAGTTACGTGACAGGAGAGGCATGTGGGCCCAAATCAAAAGGACACAGGAGTGATGGTTGTCGAATGAGAGCATGATCACACTCACACACATTCACTTTCCCCACTCTTTCCTTCAGTTTGTCTCACTCTTGCTATCGCCACGGCCGAATTTTGCCCCGGACAAACCTACCAGATGAAGTTCGTCTCAACCCGCACTCCCACCTCACCTCCTCTCTGAACAATCTCTCCTCCCTCCTCTTTCTCTCCCTCTCTCTCCCCCTCCTCTCCCTCTGTCTCCTTTCTCTGACCTCCCTAGGCAGCAGCAGGGGAAGCCTGCTTGGGCTCTCCTTCTTCAAAAGGCCCAGAGCTTGGAGTTTGAGCCGGATACTGAATGGCAGCTTTTTAAGGAGCTGTCTGGCAAGTTTGAGCACTACGGAGTTAGCCAGGTCTGCCAGGACACCGAGAGGGCGTCTGCTGAACCGTCTCACCCAGAGAAGGCCTTTGGCCAAGGGAGTGGAGTTACTGCAGCGAGCCTGATGTTCTAAAGGTAAGCTCTTTAAGGGGACTGGGATTTTGGACTGGCGCCCGCCCCAGTTGCGCCCTGCCTTGGGAAACATCTCATAGAGGTTACGCTCAGCCATACCGCCCAGCACCGACTGGCACATGGCAAACAGGGGCCGAGGCAGGCGGAAAAGGATGCGCATGCAGAGGCGGTTGACTTTGCGGGGTGCGTGCTGGAGGAAGTCACGGGCCGGCCTGACAATCAGCACCACCACCAAGTAGAGAGACAGGAAGAGTGAGGGAGAGCTGAGGAAGGAGGCTGATATCAAAATCATAGGGATGTAATAAATCCCCAAGCTGAAGGAAAGTCCTAAACTGAAGAGGCCGCTGGCCCAGAGGCTGAGCGACAGGTAGGTGGAGAGAGACAGAGAGCAGCATGATCGGAGGAAGAGGTACGAGAAGAAGAGCGCCAAGAAGACGAGCTCAGCGGAGAGAAGAACAGAGGCCACTGAAGGCAGAGGAGGTGAGCGACGGAGGGAGAGGAGAAAGATGGTGAGCAGCAGCAAAGTGAGGTTGGATGGCTGGGCGGCAGCAGAGAGGGAGAGGAGGAGACAGATGGCGTGAGAGAAGAGTGAAGGGAAGGAGGTTTGAGCAGGAGGAGGAGGAGGAGGGGCAGAGATGGGTATGGACTCCAGCTCCTCTGCAGCATCGGGGAAGTAAAACTCAGACAGCTCATCGATCACTCGCTCACGGAGCTGCCTCTTTTCTGGAGACAGGGATGTGATGAACTCTGACGGGCAACCGTCGGCCACGCCCCTACCTTCTTCCTCCTCCTCATCGTCCCACTGTACTCCTTCTACTTCCCTCACATCTGTCGCCTCCTCACTGACAATCCACTCATCCTCTCTGTCAACACTTCCCTTTGTTTTACTGTCGTCATCTAACTGATCTTTCCTCTCAACCACAGGGAGGCTCACACCCTCCACTCCTGGATAGGGCTCATCGTCTTCCTGTACTGCTCCATCAAGCTCACCCTCACCATCACACACCTCCTTATCCACCACCTCACCATCCCTGTCGTCCTCATCCTCTCCTCCCACCTCCCCCGCTTCGCTGTCCCAGCTCAGCCCCTGTGTTTCCTGGCCCTCTCCCTCCACAGGAGACCTCTGGCTCTGGGTGCTCTCACTCACTTTGAGGCTCTTAGGCTGCTGGCGGACCTCCACGGCGTGTTTCTGACGCAGCTCCTGCTCACGCCTCTTGTTGTACTCCATCTGGTTGGTGAGCTCTGTCTGGTGCTGTGTGCGGATCAGGTCGGCCCGTGTACGCTGCACCAAACCCAGCTGGCGAAACTCCAGCTCCTGGGTAGACTCATGGTGACGAAGAAGCATTGCACACTCCAAGTCCTTCAGGGTCTGCTTCTTGTTCAGTTCCTAGAGGAAACAATATTTTACTTAATTTGTTCTACAATAATTTTTTTTTACTCTCATAAAATATGGCGCTGGACATCACATTCTGTTGTCTTCACCATAACATTTAATTCTGCTTACACCATTTTCTTCAAAAACGACATCAAACTTAAAAATGCATCCAAGAGCTTGAGGGTTTGGAGGTTAAGCTATCTGAAGCACATTTCTTACAATTAGTATATAGAAAATAAATAGTGTCCTGTTAGAAGCTGCTGGGCATGTCTTCTGTGTGTGTGAGATGACATGGAGGAGAAAGAGATACTTTATTAATCCTGAGGTTTGTTTTATACAACAATGGCGGCTCCTGAAGAAACCTGAACATCAACAGCAAAAAGACAATATAGAAAATATACACTGCAAAAAAATCTTACTAAACCGAAAGCTGCTTGGAATATGTTTTATGGCGACTGCATAGCTGATTCAACACCGTCAATATAACGTACCTCTCTGAGCAGGTCCTGCTCCAGGTTGTGGCGTGCCAGCAGCATCTTCCTCTTGTACTGACGACACTGTAGCTCATAATACTGCCTCTGTCTCCGCAGCAGGCCTGCCTCTTCCTCCGCCTGCAGCTGCTGCAGACACTCCTTCTGATGCACCAACCACTCCTGTTTCTCACGCTTTGGTGTCGACTGGTTCTCATTCAGTTCCTGAAATAAAGTAAAGGTATGAACAGAGAGTGGTAGAGCAGGAGCGGTGGTGTTAGCTGAACAGGCTGAAAGATCAATGCCGTTTCTATGACTATCAGTTAATCAGCTCTGCCGACTATCACGGCAGAGCTGATTAACAGTGGCCAAATTAATACCACACAGGAGCTGTGTGTATTTCTCCCAGATACTTGTGTTTGTCAGCAGACCAATGTTAAAACCTAGAGGCACCTCTTTAAGCTGCTCCTTGCGTTGTCGATACTGCCGTTTCTGGGACTCCAGAAGACCTGTCAGCTCCTTCTTCTGCTGGGCCAATATGTGCTGCTGGAACTTCTTCTCCTCAGTCAGAACTGCCTTTGTCTGAAAAACCATACAGTCTCATTGACAACTGGGTTGTGAGAAGCACAAGATCGAGAAAAAAAGAGTCAAAACAGATCACTGATCAGTTTCTATGGCAGTTCTGATATTTTTCTCCTTCTCAACACGTCATGTTTTCATCCTCGCCGCCGGCCTCATCTCATTATCATTCACCCTCCACCAGCTCACCTCTTTCTCCAGGATAGCCTGGTGCTTCTTGGACAACTTCTCTCCCTCCATGGAGAAGCTGTTCCTCTGATTCTCCAGCTCCTTGTCCAGTCTCAGCTGGTGCTCGTCCATCTCCGCCTTCAGCTTGTTCTCCAGGCCCATCAGCTGCTTTTGGTGCTGCCGCCGCATTCGCTTGTATCTATGAGGAGATGCGGGGCATGAAGTTAGCTCGATGGATGCTAAGCTCTTCAAAAGTTTGAAGTGTCTGTTTTATAAGCTGTGGACCGTCAAGGGTTTTTAAAACTGTGTGTATGAGTAGGAGCTGCGCAGATAAACCTGAAATGTGTCTTTCAGTTCCTTTTACAGCACTATGTGGCACTTTACCCGGACATCTGCTCTCTCAGGGCTGAGCCCTGCTCATGTTCCTGGATCTGGCGAGTGACGAGCGAGGCTGTCCGAATGGTGGCAAAATGGTCTCTGCCACGACGACGCCTTCCCCCTCCTCCTCCTCCTCCGCCACCAGCAGATGAAACTTCCCGTTGTGGGTCGAGCTCTGGCTGGTAGGGATCATCATAGATGTTATCATGGCTCTACAAAGTGGAGACAGTAAAAAGAGAAGAGAGGGAAAGGATTTATAAAAGGAACTTTGTTGTGGTTTAATGACTGACTGGACTTTCGCCTAAATATTCCACTATATTTAGTCATAGACTTTATGCATCTTAATACAAATAGTAATATAGGCTCTGTGTGAAAGTGATGGACATGATGCTCAGTGTGTGACAGAGGGGTTTGGAGGGACAGGACTCCTCCTCATCATAACAACCCACAGACAGGAAAGCATTGTGGACTGACCAGGGGCTTGTGCAGGACGGAGCTGTTGGAGGTGACGGTGTGCTCTCCCTCCTGCATCATGGCCATCTCCCCGCTGTCGTCAGAGCCGTCTGCTAGGCTGTTGACCGAGCTGCTCTGGGAGCTGGCGCTGATTGACATGGATGGCAGAGAGTGAGAGCTCTCCATGCTGTTGACTGTGCCGGTGCGCAGCATATACTGCTCCACATCCTGGTGGAAAAGAAAGAGGAAGAGGAGGAGAGGATGTTTTGTCAAAAATGGCTGAAAGGTTCTGGAGAAACAACATTTTTAGGATCCTTGCTTCATAAGGTGATGGGAACAGTGGTGCATGAATGTAGTTATCCTATGGAAATCTTTCTGAAAAGACTTGGAGTAAAATATGACACAAACCATCAGAGAGAAAAAAGCCTATAGTTTAGAAAAGTGCAGCCCTACATTCACAAAATTCCTTCATTTCCTTTTTGGGAAACAAACAACTGGAATTTAATGCTGATGGAAACAAAGACCTTTGTATAAAGAGGAAGTGGCCCTAAGTTCACAATATGTCCATATAATGTAATACAATACAAAAGCAGGATGGATGCTAAAACCAGCGGGTTTCCCTTAGAGACCCTGATACAAGCTTCTTCCTCTTCTAAACTAGCAGTATAAAGCTGTTGTTTCGATGTGCAGATAACATTCATTTGGATAAATAATATTAATATCAGCTTAATATCGGTAAGCACCCTTTGGTAAAAGACTTGGCCACACACACAAAAAAAAAAAAACTTGACCAGGACCTCCCTGTTCTCCCTGGCTGGTGAACTAAGAGCTGAAGGCCAGTGGATAGACAGATATCCACTTTCATAATCCTGAGGGAAATTCCATAAGTGTCTAACTGTATGACCTCAATGACTGTTTTTTTAACGTTCCTCTGTCTCATGTTACCTCTTCCTCATCACCCCCTTCTGGTGCAGGACCGTTGTGTGCCTCATGGAAGAGGATTTTCTTCATCTTCCGGTACTGAAGATTGTCCAGCTCGCGGACAGCGTCCTTTGTGCGGGCGATCAGGTCCATCACAACAGTCATGGGACGCTCTCTGCATAGGAAATGGTGCTGGGAGGAAAGAATAGTGAGCGAACAACTACATTAGATCAAGCTCCCTGTAGATTACGCGAGTCCTGCATGGGAGTTTGGTTTTTGATTTGGAACAACTATTGTTAAGATATCAGTTATCAACCAGAATAACTTGCACATCAACTGAACGTCTCTGCCTACATGGTGACAACGACTCTTCCACACGCACGCACGCACACACGCACGCACACACACACACACACACCTCAACTCACTGCTTCCCTGATATTTTCCTTTTCAATTAATGGAAAATTAGCCAAAGGCAAATTGTTTCCCTACAGCCTACTACAGCCTTTATTTTTTCTATTTACAGCATATTACACTGAACTGTTTGTTTTAACTGAAAAAGAAGGGAGCACTTAAAAAACACTTCACTATGAACATCTGGTTAACAAAATATAATTAAATGGAATAGATGCATTTGTTGAATTTAGTGTTACAAATGAAAAGTATAAAATGATATGTGCAGGTGAAGCAGCCCTGCACAGAACGGATGTCACGTCCTTTTATTAGAACTACACTCATTCAATTTGAAACAATTAGTATCCCTGGCTAAAAGCTCTTCTTATTCAGATTTCCTCTTGCTTGATGATAAAAACAATCTCTAACAAAGAGATAATCAAAGGTCTCTGCCTGCCTTCCTGTCCAACATCAAACAGCACTTTGTACCTTCAGCAGCACGTCAGAGGTAGGTCTGTCCTGGGCGATCTTCTGCAAACAGGAGTCCACAAAATTGCGGAAATAATCTGACCTGGAAATGATAAAAATTGTCAGTATAAATGCACCATTCGCACTGTGATGGTAAAAGAGCTGTTCAGATGGCCTCATAGAGATTAAGCTAATATCTGTAGACTTCCTGGAAATGTGTGTAAAATCATGAATTCAATCAAGCCTCCGTTCTTTCAAAAAAACGATGATGAAAGAGCCTCAATTACATTAGAAGCAGTTTTATCAAGGCAACATAATAACAAGCAAAGTAAGGACGTAAGAAAATGCAGAAGTCTTATTTGCAAAAAGGACATTAAGGAAGTTTCAGCATCGCTCACCAGTGATTTGACTGCAACACAGGGCTCTCATTCTGGGCGATGTGGTATAAGGCACTCATAGCATTCATGTTGAACAGAGGAGGCTTCCTTTCCGCTGGAGGAGTGACGAAGCACGACACAGCGTGACAGAGAGTGCCAGATCAAGAGCAAGAAAGAAAAAAAAAAGCAAGAAAGCAAAGAAAAGGGTTGGATGCTTTCAGCTTTGTGAACACAAGCAAAGAAAAAAAACACACTAGTGGACCATTTAACTGCCATCTCTTACCCAGCTCTATGCAGGTAATGCCAAGTGACCACACATCCACCTTCCCATCGTACTGACCCTCGTCCATGGCCAGGATCACCTCAGGGGCCATCCTGCATGGAGGACACAATAAAGCAATTCAACCATTTCCGTCTCTTTTGGTTTGATCCTGGACCAGCAGAGAAGAGCGCCTCAGGGCTGTGTCATCTCCACACTGTCTGCACCACATGAAACATTAGCAGGGTTAGGCCGCCTCGTGCACAAAAACAGCAATGACCTGCCGATCGTCAGGGGAGTCTGATGTCATTGTGAGAAGTATGAAGGCAGTGACAGTAAAATGCTGAACTGTCAAATACATATATAAATACTGTAAATAGAAATAATATATCAATAAATATCAATGTGTCAATGGAAAAAAACATTTGGGTTCTCCTGACCTTAAACTAATGGCTCAGTTTCTGTGTTTAAACAAATCTGAGACTTCAATATAGCCACACCTTGTTGGAAACTTGAGTGACAAGTGTGATAATAATTTTTGTGGCTGCGCAAAACCAGCCAGCGGAGAGTAGTCGGCTATTTGATGTTATTGCAAATGAAAGCGAAGCTACCCGCAGGGCTAGATACCATCAGGACTGAGAAGAGGAAGCTCTTTTCTTTTGTGATTGGGTGGTAAAGATAATCACTCAAGATGTCAAAATAAATAAGATTTTAATATAGATTTTTTATTTTAAATTTACTTTGGAGACATAATCCTCAGGAGTTTCATGAAATCAATTCAACTATTCTATAATAATAATAAGTAAATGAACTTTAATCACTATGTATGAGCACATACACAGAATTTGATGACAGTTCAGCTGAGCTCTCGTTTGTACATATAACATAAACATATAACATTATAAAAATTATTTCATAATAACAATACATATATAATATATTGTCTATACGGCATCCAGGGAATTTATGTAAAAACATTAAGGAGTAAAGCCTCTGGTTCTCCTGATTTGCAACAGAAAATCAAAAAACAGACTAAATCATTAAGTCTTGTGTATCCATTCATATGCTTGGTAACCTTCCAAACGCATTAATTTTCACTATTTAAAACACCTTCATGCTTGAACAGGAGTCTGGATGAGCAGTGGTCTGGGCAGCGCTGACATTAGCCCTGAGTTGGGCTGTGTCGTCATGGTGATGACCATAACAACCCACTTTAGCTTCATAATCACCGCTCAGAAACCTACGTGTGATGTTACAGAGGCTGCGTCCATACTTTCTACAGTATGTGAGGCTACGAATGGTTATTTCGTGACTGAAGTGTGAAAAGTCTGTTTTGCTGGATCATAATTTGGTGCTATTCTTATGAATACACAAGGAGTTTCTGTCGTCGTCTCATGACGATGGTGGCTCTTTGATGGGACGTAATGCTGGTGTCTTACCAGTAAGGTGTTCCAACGAAGGAGTTTGCTGGAGCGACGATGGAGGCAGAGCCAAAGTCTCCCAGTTTGACCTGACCTGGCTCTGTTAGCAAGATGTTTCCTGCCTTCACATCCCTGAGAGAGAGAGGGATAGAGAGAGAGAGAGAATAACTGGTCAGGAAAATCATAAGGAAGACAAAAAACAAATAAGAGGCTCATGAGAGAAGAACGTATTGCTGGATGTCCTGCTGCACAGTGTGTGTGCGCACTAACCATTGCATAAGCTCAGACAGCACAGCTTGTGCTTCTTCCCATGTATTTGTTTTGTCTCTTGTCAGAAGAAGTGTGGAGGAGGAGAGCAGAATAAGTACAGACAGTGAGAAAAGGAATGGGGGGTTACCTGTGAATCATGTTGTGAGAGTGAAGATACACCAGTCCCTGCAATGCACCATGGGTTATGGCAGCTATTTCCACTTCCTGGAGGGGCTTCTTGTGGACTGAGAGAAGAGAGGCATTCAGGGACATCAGGCTTTGTTCATGTGAACGACCGAAATATAATTAACTCAATAGTGTTGATCTCAATTAATTGATGTCTGAATTACTCATTTATCGCTATTATTTCCTGCTTACCTTCTAAGAGGTCAGAAGCTGAGCCCAAGCAGTACTCCATCACCAGCTATGAGAGACACAGGGGGAGTGTTTAACTGTACGCTGCTATTTTAGACTTTTTCCACACTTGACCCAAATGAAAAGGATTTTTTGGGACCACAGGCAGTCTTCCCTGAGAGTTGAGTACAGTTACTTAAGTACAAGAGCTGTTGTTGGAATAAGGTACAGTGCTGAAAAGTGTATCACACCAGAACAAAGGCTGAAGAGTGCATGATTAACATGACAAATGTGTCATATTAGGGTTATCTGCCATTATGTAGGCCTCAGTGTTAAAAAAATCACAGATCACTGTGCTGGTCAAATTTACACTCATGCGTCACATGATGGTTCAAGTTACATCCACAGCAGCAGAGACAGTAACCTGTAACTACTGTATCATGAATCAGCCAAGAAAATTGCAACTGTGCAACTCTACTCCTGTTTGCATCATCAAAAAAACACTTACAGCAGATAACTGCATGGGCATTTCCAGCGCAGCTTTTTTCTCATGGGACCAAGAACCTATTAAAGAACTCTGAAACTGAACCTGCAACTCAGCTGGGGGGAACCCAGGTTTAGATTTGGTATGGTTATAGTTCCAGGTTCTGCTAGTTCAGGGAGATTCAAGGGAGTAAAGAGCTGCCTTCAAAGAGACTACGGCAACTATAACCTGCGTACCACAAAACAAGGAAGTACTGGGTGCCTCCAGTATTGATATTAGGACATTTCTTGTTCTTTACTATTGTTCAAAACAATGTCAGGCTTTGTTGTTGACTTTTCAACAGAGAGGGAGTGAAAGAGAGAGGCATGAGAAGAGGTAAGCATATAAAACTTGTTTTGATAAAAGTTTCATGGCGGTAATGCCATAAAACAGAAATAAATAACCATCTAACACTTGGCAGATGTTTTACTGTGGAGACAGGCACTCTGCAGTCTTGCAACAATAAATACAAACAACGACATGATGAAACTGTTCAGATGCTATCGTTGTTTTTTAATCTGTCACTGGACTGTGCTTCTTCAGTGGACTCAAACAGCAATGTTTTCTCTTATACAGTAACAGCATTACCAAACTGAGAAGCAGCTCCTGAATTAGGGCTGAACGATTTATCGTATTCTGATCGAAATCACGATTTCAGACAATGCGATCCTGTGATCGTCAAAGCTGCGTTTTTTGCAGTGCTCCTGACTGACCCAGGATCTGTTCTGTCAACTATTTTACACATACATGCCATCGCCCTCCCATCCTGCCAAGCTCACCAATCAGAAGCGGCTTGCTACTTGTGGACAGGTCACGCTAACCAATCCGTGTTAACCTGCTCTTCTTGCTTTGTAACGTAAATGTGTTTAGAATTTACTTCAGCGGACACAGAAATGTTATTTGGGGATTTAATCTGCAAGACAAACAGTACAGCAGACATTAGGGGAGTATTTCGGGTTTGAGGCTGCAGACATGCACCAGAATCAGGAACTGTGCGTAAAACCTGTCACGCTAAAGTAACATCCAGCGGAAACACAACCATACTTTACCAGCACTTGAAAAATCACCACAGGCATTTGCATGAGGATTGCATGACAGAAAAGTCTAGTGGAAATGATTTGTGTGCTCAGATGTTACTATGGCCGGGGGGAAATGCCTCCCTCAGATTCATAATGAATCCCCCCCAATCGAATTGAAATCGCAACATCTGCCAGAAAAATCGCATTTCAAACTTTCCCTAAAATTGTTCAGCCCTATTGTGAACATAGAGCTTTTCACTGTGACAGCCAAAATGGACACTCACCCATGCTGTGTGCTCTCTCAGGTAGCAGCCACGGTACTCAACAGTGTTGGGGTGGCGCAGTTTCTGGAGGAACTTCACTTCCTTGATGATATCCTGCCATTTCTGGAACATCAGTAGAGCCACAATAAGCAAACTGGACTGATAAACTGATTCTACATCTGCAACAGATAATGGATAAGAGAGTGGCCAGGTCTTACCTCATTGGACTGTTTGCCACTGTAGGACATCTTCTTAATGGCCACCACCTCATTGGTGCGGATGTCATGGGCCTAATATGGAAAGATGATAAATTACCAAGTCTTTCAAGTCTTGCTCAGTTTTTCTTTAAACAGTAGAGACGTCCCTGCTTGGGGACTCTGGGATTAAGCAGACATTTCTGCATCAGCCAGAGAAATCACTCTGGTTCTCGCCTCTCTTCTGTCCTCTCTCCCGTTGATCCCTTCATCCATGACTAGCTCCTTTTCACCCTTCATTAAACACAGCTTTTCACAACACAGATTCTCCCATTGTCCTTGACTCACACCACATTTTTACTACCACCTTTCAACGTCCACCTTGTGCTCTTGCTGGCAGTATCTTTCTTCATCACTACCTTCCCCCCGTCCAACAGACATCAACAGACTGCTCATCTTTTCACACCATCAACCACTTTGACCCCAGCAAGATCTACCATAATGACTACATCTCAATGATGGGAGAGAAATTGTTTTTTTTGAGGTTGTTATCTATAGCAACAGTTCAATATATGTTGAGCTGCTACAATTAAGAATCACTATCACAGCTGCAACCAGTAGTTATTTATATATTAAATTTGAACTAAATGGATGATACATCAAAAAGTGACAAACTTCAATCTTGATTATCAGACAAAAAGAGCAAATCAACAATGACTGCTGTTGTTACTGGTACATTTTTATATGTCTTTGTATCAGTAAATAGACTACACTAGTTCTTTATTTATTCCCCATTGGGAGAAATTTACCTGCCACAGCAGCACAGACAAATTATAGACAAATTACAGTAGTAGAGATACAACAGACAGCAGCAATGACAGAACAGAACTGGAAAAGCACTAAGAGAGTGCAGACCTCCACCAAGGTGGCGGCGACTTTTTTATTTAAAGTTACTCCCACCGCCATGGAGGTTATGTTTTCACCGGGGCTTGTTTGTCGGTTTGCAAAGTAACTCAAAAAGTTATGGACGGTTTTTGACGGAATTTTCAGGGTGGCCGAACATTAAAACTGATTAATTTTCGGTGGTGAATGGATCCGATTCAACGTCACCACCAAAAATTAATCAGTTAGGCCACTTCTCACCAACCCTGAAAATTTCATCAAAATCTGTTATTTTGCAAATCAACAAACAAACAAACATACAAATAAATACACAAAGCCTGGTGAAAACATAACCTCCTTGGCAGAGGTAATAAGTAATAATAGAATAACTATTTACATTATGTACTAAAATGCAAAGAAATAATATATATATTTGAATTGCAAAGTCAACTGTTAATTAAACATTAGATGAATAAAAAGTGTTATTCCTATTTGTTAAGTGCAACTTTCTCTGTGAAGTGTTAGAAAGTGTTAGTTCCTAATTTAACCTAACTGATATTAAAAAATACCTGTTGTAATAACTTCTCAGAGATATAGAATACATATAGTTCTGCTCAAACAGTAGTAGATTTCAGTGAATTTTAAATCTGTATCACAAGGCCAGCTGACAGAGATTGATGACTTACACCTATAAGCGCATACCACAATATTCATTGCAGATCCAAACACCACAGAAAGGAACTTACAAAGTAGACTGCTCCGAAGCTCCCATGGCCGATCTCCCTCAGGTCCGTGAAGAGCTTCTCAGGGTCCTCCCTGAAGAACAGCTCAGCCACCTCCGGGTCCTTCAGGCTCCCGGCCCGCACACTCGACGGCATGGCCAGCGCCTGGCGAGCGTGGAAGAGACATGCTGGGTGAGCGGCTGTTATTTGGAGGGATTACCAGCATTTGTGTTGGAAACAAGCGCCGCCAGGGAAATATGGTCACTGACTTCTCTCTGCACATTATTACTTTGCATTAATCTAAGTTTGGTTATGTACTCTGCGTGTGTGCTTTGCTTTATTAAACTTAAGTAGATTTGTAAAAACAAAACAAAGAAATTTTCTCTAACCTGCAATGTATAATCAACACACACAAAATATCTACAAAACTGCAGCTTTAGTAATTTGTAATAACCACATACCCAGTACTCATAGAAGAAATCTATTGGTTTCCATTTGGTAACCCTGTTCTTAATCTGCATTTAAATTGTCACAGACTACAAAAATGCAAATCTGTGTTTTCTCATATGGGTGGAAAATATTAAAGTGCCCGACAGCGTCAAATGATCATCCACCCACCCTTCATTCATCCATCATCATCATCCATCTGTCTCTCGCTCTCTCTAACAGAACTGTAAGGCTGAACAATACCGGCAAAACAATATTCAGCATTTTTTTTGCAATTAGCATTAGCATTCTTAACATCTGTAGATCCAAATGGATGTGAGGAGGAAATGAATAGCTGTTTTAGCACTGCATTATTTTTAGAGCTTGAAATATCTTAAAATGGCATAAGACTCAGAAATCCACAAAAAATGCTTCACATGTTCATTGTACAAAAAAATGATTCTCAATTATTTTTGTGAATCACTGATCCTTCACCAGAACACACACTCAGTGGTGTGTCCATTGCAGCGTGTGTGTGCAACCAGTAAAATCAGGCTAAATAAGCAGGTGGACAATACATTTGTCATTAACGTGAGTTATGAAAGATCTCACTATCAAGCAGTAAACTGTTTGGCTAGTGCAGCATAGATGATCTGATGTATACTGTAATATATGCATGAAAGCTGAGAAGGTCATAAGCAGTGCAGAACATTGTCTAATACTGGATTTCTGGGGCTGATTGTAATAAACTATATGTGCTGATAGCATTTTTAAAAACAATCTTGAAATGGATCATTAACATTTATTTTTTAAAGAACTGTGACCACCATATATACATTTTACAGCATCAGCCTGGTTGATATTAGTCTAACTGTAGTACAGAAAGAAATCCCTCTGGACAGGCGATATGACACCATATGCCCTGTCACAATAGATATTGACAACTTTTAAAATCTAGCAGGAAACAGACTTAAGAATACTTTATATTGCATTAAAAATCTCGGCTAATTACCTGTTCAAAATTATTATTAAATGTATACCACGCTAGATGTGTGTGACTACTACACATATAATCACATCATTTTATTCAGTCACAGCTTTTTTGATCCACTTTATCTAGGAGAAATACAACTGTTAAGCATTTCTGAAACAGTCTCTTATTTTAAAATAGGATAGCGATATCGAAAAAAACATGCACTGTGCCTATTCATAATATGTACAATACATATCATATTAATTGCACATGCTCCATATGCTTAAGTGCTGTGAACTGAAATGAGCCATCATGTCTGTATTTCCCCACACTCCTAACTAGCATTCATCAGATGAAAGGTCTCTTTCAGGACCATTTTGCTGCTGTCAGAGGAAGCATGTGGTTCCCATAGAAAATGAGAAGTTCTTTCAATTTTACAACCAAGCCTGAAGCGAGTGCTCAATCTATTTTACAAGAAGGCATCCATATCATCCTCATCCCTGACAAACAGCAAGAGGACAAATGCTGGATTTGTTCACAGATTTTCTCTTCAACATACATTCAGTTTTACACCCTGGAGCGCCCTGAGCATATTGTGAAAAACAGACATGTTTATTGTCCTTGTTAGATGAGACAGAGTAGTAATTATGTCGATAGGAACTTGTCATCAGTATGATACACTGTGAGCATCTCAGCTGAGTGGATGCCTTTTGCACTTGGCTGGTCAATTAGGCTATCTTTGCTCCAGCTCACCAAAAGGAAGAAATGCTTGCCTTGAATTCAACAGTAGACAACAACAACTCAAGCTTGGCTGGGTGTGCAGGCTGCAGGCCAACAACAAGCCTACGTTGTCAATGTCAACGTCTCCAGAATGGAAATTATTAGATAATAACACTAGCTATTATGACTCTTCTCACGCAAAGATAGGGAGTCGCTTTCCTCTGCGATAGCAATGCATGCTGAATGATTTATGACATATCTTACCGTGGCTTTTGGGATCCACTGTAGCTAGCTCTGGAGCTAGCTAACCGGCCTGGCTGGAAAATATTGGTCTCACTCCCCTTTCCTCGGCACTGGTGTCTATTCAACACGAACAGACAACATTCTGCCCGTTGATGTTTTTACTTGAACTCCTCTCCATCCTGATGCTCCCAGTCAATTGGACAGCTACTGTGTCTGCACGACTTGACATGAGCAACGCGCTAGTCAGTTACAGTGACAGCTAGCTGACTGACGCCTGCCAGCTAGTAGCAGAGCCTCTTAGCACAGAGGATAGCCCTGGCTGCTGTTAGCAACACCGCTAACTAAATAACGTAACGCCAGGAGCTGCCTGCGACGTTTTCAATGGGAAACTAACACGCTAATTTCTAAGGGTCCCCTCCGAGCTCCGCTTTGTGCTGTCATTACGTTAGTGTCAGCGGCGGATTTCACCCCCCGGTTCGTGTTATCTCAATTTCGCTCGACTCTCATCCGTTTTTGTTCAGGACTTCATGATGGCGGAGCGGGGCGGGAGTCGAGAGGAAACCGGAAGTGCTCTTCCTCGAAGCTGCAGAAGCAGAAACGAGTAGCATGATGCCCCCGTGTGGCGAGGAAGGATGGTCAACCTGTCAACATGATAAATCTGTCACACATCCTGCTCATAATCTACATGTGCAAAATTTTCTATATTTCTTATCTGATGATGTGTAATATCACTTCTATCAATTTCTTCTATTTACTGTGAAATTATTTTGCTGTCTTTATTACACCAGTTTGTGCTCACATACATGTGCACTGTCTGGCCAAAAAAAGTCACCACCTGGATTTAACTGGATAATTACAGCATTGGTGATTATACTGTCAACAAGTTATATATCCCAAACTGACGCGGTGAGAAGCTTCTCATTTCTTAAACAATCATATTGGGAGATACATCCTATGTCGTGGAAAACATGTCAATCAGTTTCAGAAGGGTCAAATTATTGCATGCATCAAGCAAAAAAAAAAAACATCTTAGGAGATTGCCGAAACTACAAAAATTGTGTAAAGACCTGTCTAACATATTGTTAAAAACTGGAAGGATAGTGGGGACTTATAATCTTCCAGAAAGAAATGTGGTCAGAAAAAAAATCTTAATGATTATAATTGGTGAGATCAAATCATAAAAAAACAACAGTACAACTGATAGCAATGTTAAAAAGAACTGAAAGGATTGGGACTTAACAGCTGTGTAGCTGTAAAAAAAACACTTTCAGTAAGGCTAATCTGGGGAAAAAAGGGTTCACATTGCTAGGGAGCATAATGACTGGACTCTGGAGTAATGGAAGAAAGTCATGTGGTCTGGTAAGTCCAGATTCAGCAACATTATGTGCCCAGCTGACTACCTGAAAATAGTGAATGACCAGGTTAGTCCATCAATGCATATTTTTCCCTGATGATACAGGCATATTCCAAGATGACAATGCCAGGATTCATCAGGTTCAAATTGTGAAAGAGTGGTCCAGGGAGCATGAAACAATGAAAAAATTATTTTCACACATGGCTTGGCCTCCAGAGTCCAGACCTTAACCTCTGTGAGAATCTTTGGGATATGCTAAACAATTCACCACTGTTTTATCATTCTCGGATGCAATGAGCTGCAGGTATATTGTTTCTTTTGGGTTGTTTTGCTGACTCTTTGTAGATGTATAATCACACTATTAGATCTTCATATTGTTCATTCACCCTCCATAATGTACTGCTTATTGTCCAGAAATAAAACCCACATATCCTGAACATTCTTCAACCCAGCCCTCCCTCCTCTTCATTCATCCTTTCCTTGCATATATTCCTCCTGCTCTCCACTCCACACAGCCCTGGGCAGGGCTTTGCATAAACCCTCAGCTGGTCCACTCCAGCGAGGGAGGGAGGGAGAAAAAGATAATAAAATCACTACTACCCGCTGTGGATTATGTTTCTTATGCGAACAGATTTTTGATGAATTTATATAACATGGCAGCAGGCAGAGGGGAAAAGGTCATAGAGGACACACTATCAAGGCCTGGAAGTGTTTCAGCTCAGCCAGTTAATTCAGAGATCGCTGCTGCAGGAAGTGCAGGCTGAGGCATTTATCCCTGACATTGTCATCAGGGCATTTCATGGAAGAAATAATCCCTCTGTTTCCACGCAAATGTCACCAATACTCACGCAGATTATAACACAATGGGATATTAGCTGTAACTGGCCTGTGGCTCTTTAATACAACCAAAATCTGTTTTACTGTCCTAAATTTCAAAACATGAGGGTTCAAACTCAACAATGTAAAACATTAGTCCAGATATAACATAAATATATTATACATATATTTTGCATAAAATTTTTAACTTTATTTTTTTTAAATTTTCTTTTAATGTTGTGATTTTTTTCAAAATATTGTACTTTTTGTGTTGAATCATCAACTTTGTTCAACTGTCATTTATAATGCAAAAAAAGTCAGACATTAAAGGCTCTAGCTCCTAAAATTTGAAGATATTTTGTGGTTTTAAATCATGGATAGATAGATTCTTTCAGACAACTTAAATATCTCTGAAATATCTGACTGAAAGATTAATCACAGTAGATGACAGTAATCAATAACCAAATCATTTTGTTGTTTAATACTGTAATTCAAATCTACATTGAATAGGGCAACTACTGTAATTAATTCACAGTGAACAAAAGAAACAGAAACCTTTAACCTCTGAACAGACAGTGTCCTATTTCGTCTGGGCTCAAATGGCAGTTCATAATTTACAACATGATGTCAACACTCAGCTGGAAGCAGAGCTGCTTCTCTTCAGCTCATACATGGACCTGATGCCCTCCCATCATGCCTCTGGCTCCTCCTCCCCCCCGCGGCCATACAACCCTGGATGTTGCCACACCTCCCCTCACACAGCCTCCCAGCATCCCGTCAGACTGGGCTGGACTCTGCTGACTGGGGACAAACAGGAGGACTGATACTGTGAGAAACACATACGAAACACAAAGAGGACAGAGGCCTTTTTGTTTTGAGACTGGCTTCAGAAGACGTGATGCGTTTGGCCGATGAACAGAAATCACCGGAGGAAGGTGAGCATAAACACCCACATGCTTTATTCACATTTTAATGGTTTATCACTGGAGAATGTCCTGCATTTCCAGTCTAATTAGACTAGTTAGTAGCTTCTGATGATTGTACTTTCACCCTTTTGAGAACTTTCATAATGTCAGAGTTCAGACATGAGAAGTTGTGTTCAATCCCTCAGACTACTCAATCTGTCATAATGCAAACTTTCTAACTCTGCATCATGTGTCACAAATTATGAACAAATTTATGACTTTTATCATAACATTTCACACTAATAATAACACTTTCTTCCTTTTGTAGAGATGAGTTTTGGGGCTGCGTGCATTTTCTTGCGAGGAGGGAAAAATATTGTAAGTACTGTTGTAACTTTTTTCCCGTTTTTCCTGATGTTTGTTGAAAGATGGATCCACCGACAGAGAATCTGTGTCTGCTCTATACTGTTGCGTGTCAGTACAGGCTTAATCTACACTTTAATCCACAGTTTAATCTCTGTTACTATGCTGCTTAATTCTTTAGGAATGTCCTGTACTAAACTATAAAAATAAATAAAACCTCCATTTTGTTAATTGTGTGTTGATTCAGTGGATCTAACCAATAGATCTCTTTGTGCAGTCAAGAGGACTGGCTGATGATGAGATTGATGGTAAATGACATTGTACATCTTTGCACATTATACACGTTTTCATCATTAAATGCAAATTAAACTCACTTGCCAATTGCTGCACAACCTTAACCGACTGGGTGTTATTCCTGCAGAGCTGCGTGATGCATTCAATGAATTTGACAAAGACAAGGATGGTCTGATCAGCTGTAAGGACCTGGGGAATCTGATGAGGACGATGGGCTACATGCCTACAGAGATGGAGCTGATCGAGCTGGGTCAAAATATTAACATGAACCGTGAGTCCCTGCAAAGTTTATACTAAAAAATTGTAGTCAGTAGTTAGTGGCTCATTTGGTCCAAATTTACACAAAATTAGTGAAAGGTGGAATATTTCTTCCAGTCGGTGGCCGAGTGGACTTTGAGGACTTCGTAGAGCTGATGGCGCCGAAGCTTCTAGCAGAAACAGCTGGGATGATTGGGATGAAGGAGCTCAAAGATGCCTTTAAAGAGGTGAGAATTAAATCTTTTCATTAAAAATCCTAAAATGCATTTGCTTCAATACCATATTTGACCAAAGACTTACCCACTATGGCATCATAAAGATAAACACTGACCATAGAGTTTTATATTTCTGTTTGTTAGTTTGACATGGACGGTGATGGAGAGATAACAACCGAGGAGCTGCGGATGGCCATGACCAAGCTGATGGGGGAGCACATGAGCCCGAGGGAGATAAACGCCATAGTTAAAGAAGCGGACGACAATGGAGATGGCACAGTAGACTTTGAAGGTATGACCTGTCTTCCAGCTGTACTGACATGAACATCAACAACAGAGCAAATGTAATCCCGACGATCACTCTCACTACTCTGTGAACTGAGCAAACTCTTCTCCTCCCTGCTGCAGAATTCGTCAGAATGATGTCCCACGAATAACAGTCGACTGTCGTCTGTCAATCAAGAGACCTCTGCACCTCCACGGAGGATCGCTAATGTTGATGTGTAATAATGTTGAATTTCAAGCTATGAGGAAAAGTCAAGTGAAGTTGTTCTCAGAGAGAATTTTACCCCTATGCAAAGATCAATTGATATTTTTTATGATCATTGGAACGAGTGAGTAAATGAACGGAACCACGATGTTTTGTTTGATTGATTTGATTTATTTTATAAACAGGAAGATTGGATTTTTGGATTGTTTTGTTGAATTGGGTTGAATTGTTTTGAAATGTATGTATTGCAGGAAAACACTTCTTCTTTACTGAAATATACAAGCAGTATTCTGATCACTAAATCAATGTTGTAACACAAAGTTAGATCAAGCATTTACTAACAGTTAAAGTACCACCATGTATATGTACGTGTACAGGATTTATTTATGTTCTTATGTGTTGGACTACACAATTCATTTATATATTGAATCCAACAAGTTAAACTGTGGTAACAAATATTTTACAGATATCTAAATAAAATGTCTAAATATGGGAACTTTGGGAGAGTTTTGGTTTGAATGAATGTGAGATTGTGACACCTGAAAGGAAGCCAAGGATGTCATGTGTGTTCAACAAAAGTCTGCACAAGTTTGTGGTAAAATCCTTCTCTGTTCAAATGTGGAACACATTTTTCAGCACGGCTTCTACACTAAATCTACTTGCATAATAATACCAAAATCGCTCTTGTATAATAAAGTGGGAACAATAATCTATGGATTTCATACCAAAGAAGGGATTTGGAAACTAAAAATGTCAGTGATGCTGCTCCACTCTCTGCGGGTGGCTGAGGATTGAATAACTTCACTAAACTGGCTTTGGAAGGACATTAAAGAGTTGTCAGAACTCTGACATCATGAGTCATGCATAACCAATTTCTAGGTACTAAGTGCAAAAAAAAAAAAAAGATGTTCTTGTCCAGAATTTAGGCTTTTGGAAAGCACTGTCAATTCTCAGAATAAGTTTTAAATGTTTGAGAATATTTGGACACTACATTAAAATGTGGGGAAGAGTTTAAGAGTATTAGCTGTTTATTAAAAAACATTAAATATAATAGTAGATGAGAAAATGGATGTGTCAAGACAGAATAATCAGTACTGTTGCCTGGGGTTAGTTTAGTTCCACTGTTGTTAATGTAGATGAGCTAGAATTACAG
Source organism: Synanceia verrucosa (assembly GCA_029721515.1). Lineage (NCBI taxonomy): Eukaryota > Metazoa > Chordata > Actinopteri > Perciformes > Synanceiidae > Synanceia > Synanceia verrucosa. The sequence goes on from CM056550.1 coordinate 26,002,123, forward strand.
TGTGCACACAAAAATGTCAAAATTGTGTCATCTTTGCACCAGACTTTCCCCAGACACTTCATTTCACAATACTGTCAAAGACACCCCAAAAACACCACAGCTGCACTGAGGACGTTTTAAGTTGTGGAAGGGGACACGGTGCACCCTCACCAGCTGGACAGTTGTAAGTGCATGACAAACATGGCAGAGCTTCAAATGGGCAGACAGATGGGGCACGAGGGCTTATATTACCAATTAAAAAAAGAGAAGGTGTTCTTGAACACACAGACCTAAAAGCTGACCACACATCTGCCAGTTGCACTCCACAGATTGGGTACAAAGGTGGCATTGATGTGACAATATGCTTAATGGATAAGTAACACATTTTCTGTGCTGTAAGTTACTGCTGTCCTATGAGGCAGTCCAAGAGTGAAAAAAATATTCTAGGCAGAATTCATATTGCTCCCTGCTTTTAAATGAGACTATGGGTGTTTGAAAAGGGGGTTCCATGTAAACTTTAATAATTTGATGAGGTCAGAAGAAGTCAGATGATGTAATACTGGCTGCCCAGCCTTTGCCCTGATCCCTCCCTGATCCCTCCAGCATCCAGCATTGACCTTTATTGCATTAATCCACAATAATCTCTCCCTTGGATGCTCTTTGACTCAGTACCGAGGTAGCCACTCCGTCCAGCAGCTTGTTGTCATGCACTTAATGAAAACTGCAGTTTTAACCATTTACGATTATCTCTCAACATCGATAACCCTCCTCTCTCTCTTTGTTTGTCTGTGTAGATTTGTTTACTTGAAAAGTCCTGATAATCTTTCTGAGAAGTGGCGGATGCATGCCGGCCATCTATACTGCGTGACCACCCTCTCAGTGAGAATTAATACAGCTTATCAAAGCAATCTAATCTTTTCCTGTACACATTATTCTGTCAGTTTGTTTTTATAACATTGCATATGAAGTGTATTATGTCACACTAGCAGCTATACAGTCATGGAAAAAATTATTAGACCACCCTTGTTTTCTTCAATTTCTTGTTCATTCTAATATCTGGTACCACTAAACGTATAATACAATGAACACAACAAAAAATGCAGCTGGTCACATAATACTTTATGTCCTATTTGACATTCTTAAGCTTAATTGATTCCCAGGGTATATAAGAGGCCATTTCATGTCACAAGCAGCACTGCACATGCAAAGGCCTAGAGTGGTTTCCTGCTTACATTCAAGCCGTAGCACAACTCAGAAGTTGTCAGCTCTCACATAATGCCTAAAACAAAAGAATTATGTGAAGCAACAAAGGCAGCCATCTTGGCACTGCTGGAAATTGGCATGAGTGAGAGACAGGTAGCGAAAAAAACTGAAGATCTCCAAGACAGCCGTTCATTCCAACAAAAAAAAACAAGCTGAACATGGCACTACCAAATTGCTACCTGGCCGTGGCAGGAAACGTCTTTCTACCCCACGAGATGACCGTGCACTCATCCGTTCCTGTGTCAGGAATCGTCGTCAGACCTCCAGGGACCTTAAAAATGAGTGGGCACTGTCGAGAAATGTGATTTGCTCGGCAAGGACAGTTCGAAACCGACTTGTTGAAGCTGGTTTGAAGTCACACAGAGCACGCAAGAAGCCCTTCATCAATGAAAGGCAGAGGAAGGCCCGGTTACTCTTTGCTCGAGACCACAAGGATTGGACTGTTGATGACTGGGCTAAGGTTCTCTTCAGTGATGAATCCAATTTTGAATTGATGCCCACTCCAGCCAACTTACTGGTTAGGAGGAAGCCTGGAGAAGCTTACAACCCAGACTGTCTTGCCCCTACAGTAAAACATGGGGGTGGATCAGTCATGATCTGGGGTTGTTTCAGTCTGAGTGGAACAGGGCAAATGCAATTGTGTGAAGGCCAAATAAACCAGGTCAATTACAGGACTACCCTTGAAAACAGTCTTCTTCCATCAGCTGGAAAACTCTTTCCTGCCTCGAATGACTGGATTTTCCAACAAGACAATGCCCCTTGCCACACGGCAAGGTCAGTTAAAGCCTGGATGGAGAACCACAACATTCGCACCATGCCTTGGCCTGCTCAATCACCAGATCTTAATCCAATTGAAAACCTGTGGAAAATCATCAAACTCAAAATGGAGAACCACAAGCCCAAAAACAAAGAAAATTTGTTTGAATTTGTCCAACAGGAATGGGCTGCTGTGACAGCAGACCAATGTCAGAAGCTGGTGGAGAGCATGCCAAGACGCATGGCTGCAGTCATCAAAAACAATGGTTATGCAATCAAGTATTAACTCTTGTGTGTATCATGTGTTTAAAGCAAACAGAAAAGAAAACATGGAATGCTTAAAAGTAGTGTTTTTGGCGGTACAATGCCATAGCTATTGATGTAAGAATTTAAGTAATTTTGGTTATTATCAAGAAAACCATGGAAAATGAATAACCCTTAGTTCTTAAATTAAACTCTCATGAGCTATTTTTGTTGTTATCATTATAATTGTCCAAACAAATGTACCTTTAGTTGAGCCAGGCATTAAAATTAACAAGAAATTGAAGAAAACAAGGGTGGTCTAATAATTTTTTCCATGACTGTATATGCACTGCTTCAACACAATTTTCAGCTGAATACAAATTTACAAAAGTATTAAATTTACATACCATTGAAGTGGGTCATGTTTTTTTTCTTAATTATTATTAATACAGTTTTTACCAGTACTAAGTTATCAAAAGTGACAAAGACAGAACTGACGTGTTTAAGAAATGATTCCTATAAAGATTTCAGTAAATTGTTTCCTCTACATATCTGATTAAATCCACCCGCTCAATCAACTTCTATATGCATCATAAAGGTTCATCTTATGTCATTATTATCATTGTTATGCATATTTTCCAAATATAATAAGTTTTGTTCCAATCATTTTGAGTCCATACTTTTTTCCCCAGTCTGACAACTTAAGTACAGTGTATTGAGAATTCAAATATAACAATGTGTTCCTGCAAAACATAGTGTGCCACTTCCTGCATTTGTAGCCTACAGACCAGAAACTGAATTTGGCATCATTACAGGTCATAATAAATAAGATCCTTAAGAGTCAAGAGTCAAAGGGTTAGAGCCTGTCCAGATATCCGTATAATAACTATATTCATTTCATCTCACTAGATTGCTATTTTACAAGAACTAAGTTATGTTAAGTTGATCTGCTGTAAAAGCAGGGTCAAATCCCTCATATTTGTGCACATACCAGGCCAACAATGCTACTATTTATATATAATAATAATAGTTAGTGTAGAGTTTTAATAAAGAATCTCAAACACATGAAAGTGGAAACATAATTGGAAGAGATGATTGTAAAATATGCATTTCTACAGAAAACAATGCGAGTATGGCTGCTGAGGATACTGGTTTCTATGGTAACTAGTCTCTCTGTTCATATTAGGCATCTATACTCGTGCGTGAATGGCTTTTTTCTCAAATGTTTGGCAACATTTTAGTAATAGGCTGCAGCCAGATAATGTGGAATATTAATACGATTTTTTTTTTCCCATACATTATCCACCAACCCGTCAAATCCTGCTGTAATGACCAGCTGTTGCTTTAAGAGAGGAAACCGGAAACCGGAAACACGTTCTCCAGTAAGTGTCCTGTCTCTCAGGGTTTGCGGGACAAGTGGAACACCAGAGCCCTGCCAGTGTCCTTAATTTACTATCAAAGTCAAGCGAATGTATGATAAGTTCACTCACACACAAACGCTGGTAGTGTGCTTTTATAGAGGTTTCAATCTAGTGTGTATCGGTTGCTAAAGTTGGCTGACTTGCTAGCTCTGCTGTTAGCCTCATGCTTCACAACAACGAAGTGCCAGTCACTGTGTATATACAGGTTGTGGTTCATGGTAGATTAGTTATTATTAGTAAGGGATGTAATCCCGGTGCATCACGTTATTCTAGTAAAACAACACTAAATATTAGGCTTCAGGCCCAGGAATCTTCACCCTTCATCTCATTAGATTAGCTACTAGGCTAACATCAGTGTGTTGCTGTCTACTAGCTCTTGGTTGTTAAGGTGAGTTAGGACTTTTTTTTTTTCTGTCCACGCAGGTCTCCACTGATGTTGACTGGATGTAGAAGCCTTTCTTTGACATTTTTTTCACACACCCATAGAAGACTGCGTGTGAGGAGGAGCTGGACGCCACAGGCTGCTGTCTGCTCCTCTGCCTCAACACTTTCATTCATCCCTCCACCTCTCCATTTGCCTGCTTACAGTCTCAGCCTCTCAACAAAGCATCAAAACTCAGCCCCCCTACACTCATCTCTTCACTTCTCTCCCAGACGCTGCCTCTCTCTTCCTGCTCACAGTTCAAGTCTGATGGAGCTAAAAGAGGTTCTGCAGGTTTTGGAGCAGCTCGCCCCTCTGTCTCTGGCTGAGTCATGGGATAATGTTGGCCTGCTGGTTGAGCCGAGCACATCTCAGCCTATCAAAACCATCCTGCTAACCAACGACCTAACAGATGCTGTCATGGAGGAAGCAGAGGCCATGAGCTGTGACCTAATTGTCTCATATCACCCTCCACTCTTTCGGCCAATTAAGCGCCTGGTTCAGAAAGACTGGAAGCAGCGATTGGCTATTCGGGCTGTGGAGGCCAGGATGGCGATCTTCTCGCCTCACACTTCGTGGGATAGTGTTAAAGGAGGGGTGAATGACTGGCTGGTCGGGGGACTTGGTAAGATGTCACTGTGAATGGAAAATGTGACACACATACCTACAGGACTTGCATTTTTAATGAAGGCATAGGCTAAAATGTTGTGACACATTACACTGACCAACTATTCTAACCATGTGTCCTACACCTTGTCTCCTGAGTGTCTTTTTTTCCATCTCTGGTGTCCGCCTTTCTCTCAGGTAGCGGCCAGGTGTCAGTGCTGAGTCAGACCCACGGAGGTGCCTCCCACAGTCACAGACTGGACTTCACAGTCAAGAGCACAGAGGAACTGAATGCTGTGATGGAGGAGCTGAAGGATGGTGACAGTGAAACAACACTACAATATTCAGTCAGCAGGTCCTGTGCATCCTAGACCATGGATGAGTGTACACATTAGGACTTAATATTTGGAGGTTAATTAAAGAACTATTTGTCTAATTTAGCATGTGTTAGCTTACACACATTACACAGGTACTTATTCCTTATACATTACTGAACAGCAGACAATTAACACAAATACAATAAGTTTGTAGAGAGATTTGATGTTATTCAAACAATCGTCCCTGTAATTTCCTTCATTTCAGTGCAGCATGGAATCAACTGAAACTTTCACAATTCAAACAGCTCTCTTTGATCTGATTTTTTTAACCCCAAAGTTGTGAAAACTGTGTTGATCTGAGAGTCAGTTTCAAGAAGAAACAGCTACAGTGTCTCTATTCACACCATCCAGTCTTGGTTTATTATTCTAGGTTTGATTGTAAAGCCAATTAGCTAGTGAAAACATTGTATGCATTGACTTTCACACCTTGGATATCAAAGCTTCTGGTAAAACCCACTGATCACCACTAATGTCCTTTGGCCTCATTACAGACCTGAAAACAGTGGGATCCATGTCAGCGTAACCTGCAGTGACTCAGCACTGACCTCCAGTGTCCAGACTCTGTTACGACACAATGCTCCCAGTCTGTCCCTCAGCATCGTGAAGTTAGAAAAGGTGCAGTGCAAACACACAACTGTTAGATGATGGGATCTTAATGCTATTTTTTTTTATTAAGTTTAAACTTAATACCATTGTTTACACACTGAACAAGTTGTTCCAGAAACACAAGAAGGAAAAAGAGAAATGCCGCTCTGGTAACTCTTTGAGTGCCAAAGACGTATATGTACGTTTTTCCTTTTTTCAGCAGCAGGGACAAACAGCTGCTCTCACACAGCCTGTGAGTAAGTTTGGGGCTTCTGGGATTTGTAGTCGGGACATAAAGAGACAGTATACGCCACAGAGATCAAACCAGGAGGAGCAGGAGACGATAGTGATTAGGGAGCAAAACAGAATCTGGACAAAAAGTGGTGATTTTGGTGAAACTGGCCTCTATTCTCCTCCAGATAAAACAAGAATGGAACAAGGTAAAAACATGATGAACTAGAGAGTCTCTTATTTCATTTGAGCAATTCTGTGTTTTCAGAAGTCATAGTACAAAATATTCTGTGCATCATGAAATGACTCAGAATGGCCAAAAACGCTGGCACAAGACACTTTCCTTTTTAAAAAGGGCTGGCACTCAATGAGTTAATAATATCATTTGATATACTGATGTCATAGTTGTTTTTCTCCTTCCTCACACTGCCCACCTTGCACTGCCTGCAGCCGCCTCTCCCGGGCCATGGTCAAGGACGACTTAGTGTTTTGGACCAGCCGTTAACCGTGGCAACAGCTGTCCAGAAAATGAAGTCCCATCTGGGTTTGAGTCACCTCCGTTTGGCTCTGGGATCAGGGCAGACGCTAGGTAATCAACTCTTACACATACATATAGTTATCAAGCTGGTGAAATGAGTTACCCATTAGATGAGTGTTGGTTGCAATGGTCATCCTGAATGCTCTCCAATTTTGGATAAAGAGATAAGAAGTCAAGCTTGAGTTACACTGTAGGTCAGGATACGTGCATGCAAGCCAAAGAACTAAATTAACAATATGACAAAATTCAGCGGAAGTGTAAATACACAGCTTAATTATAAGAAATAATACAAATACAAACCGTAATATATTCAAATGTAACACAAACACCTTCCAGAGATGTTAGTCTGGATTTTGGGGTTAATAGCTCACAGCCTGAGATGTGATGAATACACTTCAAATTAATATTTGATGTAAACAGCTCTGGATGCCATACAGCTGAAAGTCAGAAGTGGACAACTACTTTGAAATGTGTGTCGGTGAGTCATTATTCTGATATTTTTCAGAGTCCTCTGTGTGTACTGTGGCTGTGTGTGCTGGATCCGGGGCCTCTGTACTGAATGGAGCAAAGGCAGACCTCTACATCACAGGTAGACCTTTAAAAGTCAAAGTTAAATTTAGTTTTATACCTGATATGACCAGTTTACAGTCAATTGCCATTGTTATGCCGACAGATGTAATTATCATATCCTTCGTTCAGGTGAGATGTCCCACCATGAAGTGCTGGATGCCGTGGCGAAGGGAACTAACGTCATCCTCAGTGACCATAGCAACAGTGAGCGGGGTTTTCTGGCTGTGTTCAGAGAAAGGCTGGCTGTGCGTCTTCCTGACAGTGTAACGGTGGTGGTGTCGAAGGCAGACAGAGACCCTCTGGAGGTGGTCTGACCAACATGGAGTCAGTCTGTATTTTCACTGTTTATATAAGGATCATATTTAAAATCTACAACGTTACAAAAGCACCTTCTGCTTTTTCCCCATTGTGTGATTCAAATGGATGTGTGCTATATGATTATTATATATAAAAAAACTATTATTCATGCAGGCTCTTTTTGTTCTTTGCTGCATGTAATAATGAAAAAGTGCTTCCTGTGGTACATATTATGCTATTTATCATGTATTTCTGGCAGCATCTTAATTAAAATAGGTTCTGGACTGTAGGAGTGTTGGATGAGACAAAATAAATAATGTAGCCTGCATGCTTGTGTATTTTGCATGGACATATTTACGGACAACATACAGCGTGTTTCAATCCGTGACATTAGGAATGCTCTATGTGTGGAGAAAGAATCATTTACCCTACATGTAAATTAGGCTCAGATTAAAAGGCTGGTTCCACCCCAGACACTTGAGGACAGCTGACCCCCTGTTCTGCAGGAAGTGCTCAAACAGCAAGAACATTTCAGCTAACAATGACAATTAAAAAAAAAGCCTCTTATAGTGCCTTTTTTCAGTAACCGGACCTTTAGGCCTTGATGAGCAAACAAAAGTGGAAATCAAACCACTTAGCACATACATGCCAGGGAGCAGCCTTATGGTTTTACTCAATGTAATGTAAACAGCTACCTGCCCCCACCCCAGTAATGGTAGAAAAAACATGCCCATCATGGGCTGTTAGAGAGTCTGGTGGCTGACACACCTGTCTGTTCGTAAAAACATTATGAGACATCACACACACCATCAAGGTAATGACCTTTCTCTCAGTGTGGCGTTCACACCTCCACTTCCCCTCAGCCCTCGCTGGCTTTTATCCTCTCCAACACACACAAATGGAGAAGGAAAACAACAACTAGAACAACATTTAGACTTCGCTCCTGTAACGTGACTCCAGCTGTCACTCTTTCTTTATATTGACGGTAGTGTATGATGATAGATTTGGGCCTCACACTTGATGTAACAGTAATCCTGCTGCAACAGGTTTGCATTCATGTAATTGTGTATTCTTCAGCCACTTGTACTACTACTCATTTAACACTTAATATATGGAGGTGCAATGTGACTACATAAGTACATTTACCTTCCTATTTATACCTAAATACTCTTTTACTTCACTACTTTTTAGTAGTAAATAATGTTCTGATTACCCCTTGACATACAACACACGAGCAGTTTATAAAGTGTGATGGTTAACTACTGAAAGTTATCCACAGTGTTTGATAAATAACAAATCCACCAGTATGTGCAAGCTCTTTAATCATTAATCAAAAACATACCTTTCATGCAAAAATATAGTTATTGCTGTTATCTTTGAATTTTCAAATTTACTGTTTTACAAAAAAATAGCAAAACAAATGTGTTTAGTGGTTATATGTTATTCTAGAGGGCTGCATGGTGGTGCAGTGGTTAGCACTGTCGCCTCACAGCAAGGAGGTACCGGGGCCTGGGGCCTTTCTGTGTGAAGTTTGCATGTTCTCCCTGGATATTCTGGGAATTAGGTTAATTAGCTAATTTAAATTGCACGTAAGTGTGAGTGTGAGTGGTTGTCTGTCTCTGTGTGTCCTGCGATGAACTGGTGCCTTCGCCCTAAGACAGCTGGGATAGGCTCCAGGCCCCCTCCTCACCCTATGTGAGGATAAGTGGTAGAAAATGGATGTTATTCTGGATTCATCTCTGAGTGTTCTGGCTCAAATTTGGGGATAAAAAGGTGAATTCAGTTTAAATCCCTCACTCCTGTTCAAAATGGTGAAGTGTAGGGAACTCAGTGAGAAAGAAAGAGTTTGAATTAAAGGTCTTCAGGATGCTGGAGGCTCTTTGAGACAAACAGGACAGGTGGGCTAATAAATCTGTTAAGCATTTGCATATACTGAAAATATAAAGTCATCATAAGATGCTTCCTCTCAACTGGCTAAAGCGCAGGGGAAATGTCAATTCATAGGTAATAATTATAATACACTAACAGGACATACTGTGCTGCATAATGATTACTATTATGTAAAATATGTGTTGTTTATAATGAAGGAACACTTTGATTTGCAATTGTGTTTATATATTGAGGTGTTACTACATTTACTGACCACAACTCATACTAACTAACTGACTTTGTGTCTTGACTTTGTCTTTGTGGTCCACATTGTGTTTTATTGTGTTTCAACTAGAAATCCTGTCTGCTCATCAAACTTGCCTCACATGAAAGCAGAATTTGCATTCTGTCAAATCAAGAATCACCTGTAACACCAAGCTCAGATCCGAATTTGAACATCTCATGTAAACTTTTAAATACTCACTCTGAAGTTTGTGTTGCGGCCAAATTGCAGCCGTCGACCAAACTGTCTTCCTCTTCCACCTTCATTCAGGGCCCGACTCCCTGCTGAGAGGAAGAACAGTGTCATCAAGTCATCAAACAGCCACAGGGGTCCTGCCACTAAACCACGACATTTATATGAATGTGTAAGAGCCATTTGAAATTTGAGCAGCGTTTCTCAGAACTGTCACAGACAATCGTGAAAGTAAATAATGGCCACTGTCTGTTTTACATCCCACACGCATACTGTAACTCTGACTAAATGCTGCACGACTAAAATATAAGGATGTTTACTGGGTTTATTAGATACATGTAGTGGTGGAACAAGTATTCAGACCCTTTACTTTAGCAAAAACATCAATGTCACGTCGTCCTGTGAAAGTATTGACAACAAAATGTACTTTTTTGGGGTGGTTTTGAAAAAAAACATCAAAAATAAAATTTTTATATATGAAATGTTGATGCATTAATGTGCATGCAACCTTTTACTGTTGTTGCTGATTGAGTTGGAGAGAATTTTAACATATTTACAAAATGGAAGTAGTTGAACTTATAACTTTAACTTCCATGTTATTTTCCAAACTGAAAGTATCTACAATTTTCACCTGTAAAATAATTGTATTGAGGTAAAAAAAAATCCAATAATTGCCTCTGAAATAATAATTACAAAGCACAAATAACTCAGAACAGTATTTATGTCACCTCTACTGATGGTGAAATAACACAAATCACCTTAATTTTCTTTCCAGACACCAAAGTAAACTCTGGATGTTGTGAATCACCTCTCTATACGACCAGTGTTGTTTGTGTTTGTCGAGCAGGACAGAAGGGAAGATGAGGGCGTAGTGTGGGGAAACAGGGAGGCAAATGAAGAGCCGTGTTAAAAAGAAGAGGCCATTTGGCCTCATGTGTGAAGCTCCACACACCTATTTAACAGAGCAAGTCACTGCTGTGGACACTTCTGGCAAAGGACAGCAGAGAGACAGCAACAGAAACAGAGGCAGGAAGAGAGAGCAGGATGTTTTAAAAGGAGGCCTCCAGCACAGCAGAAGATTATCACCAGTCTGCACAAGAAGACAGTTCAGCAGGAGCTGAAGGGTGACATGTTACTTTGCAGCAGGTGAAGAGGACGAGTAAAGAGACACAGACAAGATGCTGAGTGTGGACATGTACCCCAGTTTGACTATGGGACCTCAAAGGATCGGAGACTTTTACAGAGGTATGTGTAGGGACCAAGAAATTTCATTTAAAGTTTTTTTTTTTTTTTTTTTTCATCCCATTGATTTGGCTGTAATTTCTGTGTACTTATTTGGTTTGTTGGCAGTCAGATATATTTTGTGGTTAATCACTGATCGTTGGTTTGCATAACAGTGAGGTTGCTTCATTTCGACCACTCATGTAAAAGTTTATCCTGCCCGCAGACCGACAGGCATCAACCCACATGCCACTGTTCCCTCCGGCCTGTGACATGGCGGCCAAAGCCCTGCCCCCGAGGCTGCTGGCACCTCCTCCCGCCCCCAACGACCCTGCCAACAAAACTCCCCAAAATGCGGTGAAGATGGAGCTGGAGAATGCATCTCTATGGAAACAGTTCAGCTCGGTGGGCACAGAGATGATCATCACTAAGAAGGGCAGGTTAGAAAACACTGACCTTTGACTTCTAATCCTCCTATAAATACAATTCAGTACCACATCTTCTCAGATTACTGTAATTAACATGCAGAAACCATCAATGTCTCACATCTTTTCTGCTTTTTGTCCACTGTCCCTCCTTCTCTTAGACGGATGTTCCCTGGGCTGAGGTTAAAGCTCTCCGGCCTGAACCCATCTCTCCGTTACATCCTCCTCCTGGACATCATCCCGGCGGACAGCTCCCGTTATCGCTTCCAAGGTGGCAGCTGGCAAGCTGTTGGCGGGGCAGAGGCTAGGCTACCCGACCGGGTTTTCATCCACCCAGACTCGCCTGCCACAGGTGCTCACTGGCAGAGCCGCACCATCTCCTTTCACTACGCCAAGCTCACCAACAACACACTGGACTCACAGGGACATGTGAGTGCTGCTGACTGAAATCCTGCACCAAACCTCCACTGGTGGGTTTTGTGTGTTTTATTCTGCAAACTTTTTTATTTTCAGATAATCCTGCACTCGCTGCATCGCTACCAGCCCAGAGTTCATGTGATTGAAGCCAGAGACGTGCTGAGGTGGGGTGGAGGGCAGCACTCCTTCGTTTTCCCCGAGACCCAGTTTCTCACAGTCACTGCCTACCAGAACAACAAGGTACCACAACACTACATTTATATATTAAGATAGAGGCGAATGACTGCAGTGAGTAGAACAACAACAAAAGCAGCAGGTCCACTGACTATATTTCTCTGTATGCCAGATATTTGATGCAAAATCCTCCCCAAAACTGAGTGCCAAGAGCAGATGGAAGTTATCAACTGTAATTTACCTCGTTGTTTTCAGATCACAGAGCTGAAGATCAACTCTAACCCCTTTGCTAAAGGCTTCAGAGAGGACGGCATGAACAGCAAAAAGTAATTCACAATAAATGCCCACATAGAAACACTGCACACTGTTGTAAACATATTATTAAGGGTCTGAACTAAGCTAAAGGTTTTCCCCTTTGCAGACAAAGAGATGCAAGACAGAAACGCAAAATTACAGTCTTGACCGAAAACTTGGATATTGGTAAGACGCCACTTTCAGTGATTAATTTGGACATTATTTTGATAGAACTCTCTCTGTACTTTCTACATCATTGTGAATTGCCTTATCCTAAAGCAGCAGTTTTCCTTCTCAGTGAACTGTGATCCATGCGACTCCACTGAGCTTCTGTCGCAGCCCATCACCACCAGCACAGAGCTGCAGGCGCTCGCTCTGGCCACTCTGCCTCCACTGGCCGACCCTTCCTGTGAGTTCAGACCAGAGGGGGCCTCCTATCAGGACACACTGGTCCCAGAGCAGCCGTTAGACCTCGGCCAGGCATTCATGGCATCGCAGATGTCTGACATTGGTATTTCCATGGCCAACGGGATGCAGGGCACATCAGGAAGTGAGGTGGAGACTGGTATGATTGAAAGGTAGGTGTGCAGAGAGAGAGAGACATAGATTTACTCCTACATTCAACTGATTAGAAGCAACAAATCTTTTCAGCACTAACGTGTACATATCTGTGTTTTTCTGATCCTCCTTCACAGATCAGACACCATGAGTGAAGCAGTTTACACCTCCACCTTCCCTGCTGTTCAGGCCAACTCCTCTTTCCCTTCAGCTCCTCTCCCTCAGTCATCCTCCTCCTTCTCCTCCCTCCCAATCCCCGACTCTTCTGATACATCCAATCCTCAGTCCATTGACTATCCCCCCATCCTCTCCTCATCCCCCACGCTCTCCACCTCTACCACTCCCTTACTGCAGCAGACCTCCTTCACTTTCCCCACTCCGCCTCCCTCTAACTCCTCCTCGCCACAGCCTCTCCTGCACTCCTCCTCCTCCTCCTCCACCAACACCTATCACACCATCCCAGAGACAATCAGCCCCCACACACCTACGCCTTTTCCTGCCCCACCTTCCACATGTCAGCTGGGGCTGCAGGACCAGATATCAGTTCACCCTCCGCTGGGTGAACCTGTCACCAGCAGAGAGAATTCACCAAGTGACCAAAGCTCAGCAGCATTTATCCATCCAAATAGCCTACCAGCAAATCCTGATCCTGCTCTAGGTTCATCTCAGCCTCTCCTCAGCTCCAGCCACCCACCAGCTCCCAGTCTGCCCACTCATGGTGCCCCCACATCTTTTGCATTCCCCTCCGTCCCTCCACGCATACAAAGTCTGCCTTTTTCAAACGGTCCCCCCGGTTCTGCCCACCATGCCCTTCACCTCCCAAACCTGAGCCACCAAGCCCAAGGTGCCTCCATTGCTGCTGCTTTCCCCCCTTCCTCCCTTCCTCATCCTCATCCTGCTTTCCAGCCCTCCTCTTGCTTGGCGGTCTCCTCCTCTTTCCCACAATCTGTCAACTCAGCTTCCTCAATGTCACTGACAACCCATCCTCAAAACCTGTCCAATCCCCCCTCCTCCTCCTCCTCCTCCTCATACCCATCAGTTGAAATTGGTGCCATGCCACAGTTCAATCCTACTGCCCCCTACCGCCCAGAGATGGTCCTGCACCATCCGTCCCTTCTCCCTCAGCTGGATCCATCACTTCCTTCCAGTCTTCCCTCCTCCACCCCTCCTCCAGCCCTCTACTCCACCTTTCCATCCTACCCTCTGCGGCTCTGTCAAGACCCTCACTCATCGCTCTCCATCCCATTCAGGCATCTGTACAGACAACACCAGCATGCCCACCCCCAAGCCTCATACCTGGATATGAGCACCAGAGCTGTGTTTTAAAATACTGCAGACCGGTCATGTTCTAAAAATGTTTTGGCTTTCCTTGATAGCGCTTTTAGGGGTTTTAGCAATGTGTAGCATTATTTCAAATATATCTTGTGTGTGTGTATCTTCCCAAGTATTCAGCTGACAAACAGATTAATGAGATTGATCCAGATTTGTATATATAAATATATATGTTCTTTTCAACTATCCATTCCAGTGTGAAAAATAAAAAGGATCCAATTATCAAGACTTTGGTGCTTCAATTCCATTAATAGAATATATAAGAAAAATAAATCATAATATGTCCACATGCATCTAAATCTTTGTATCAGCTGTCAAACAAATCACCATAAAACATGTTAATTTGAGAAAATTGACAACATTTATATGTTTTTATGCAAAATATGAAGCTAGCTCCAGGGGATGGTTAGCTTAGCTTCGCATAAAAAGTGGGAAAAGAGGACAATGACCACCATGGGGAGTTTTGTGTATAGGGCTACCACTTGCACCATATTCTGGGAAATTTTATGCTAAATTAAGCTAACCAACTGCTGTTACTAGCATTTCCATGCCTGGTTGGAAGCACAACAACTTGTGACCTGTGTTTGAAGTTTCAGTGGGTCAGGTCAGCGATATCACAATGACAGCAGCAGGCAGCAGTTAATCATTTCCTCTTCTACATGCTTTGCTTGTTTGTTTGTTTTTGGAAAATATATTTAAACTCTCCATCGCCCTGAAACTGGTCTCTCTGGAGCATTTGTCATATATCTTCTTTTCTCCCACATGGGATTTTGTACAATCCTTATTGCAACATCCCTAATGGATCACAACTTTAGCTCAATTTCACTGTTAAAAAGAATTTATTGTAGCTGTAATTATAAATGCAGCCAAGTTGAATTCTGCTATTTGACCCTCTTTGACTGAATTAAACAGTGTGGAATTACATTTTTCAGTTTATTTCAAAAAGCCATGTCCAACATGACAAATGTTTTTATACATGACAAAGTGAGGTTTTAATGCTCAATTTGAGGGCGATTGTGTGGTTGTGTCGTGATGCTAAGGGTCAACTTGATGTTTACTTAAACTTAGTGACTTATTAACCAATGAGTAAGACAAAAGATGCATTTGCAGACCCTGAAATCACACCTGAGAGACACTTTTGGGAAGGAGGGTAAGTTTCTACTGATTTCGACTGACTCTTTTGCAATTTTATTGTCAATTTCATACAGTTGGTAGTCTTGCATTTAGTTGAAATGACCCGTCTGCTTTACACTATTTTTTTTTTCTATAATTGATACTAACTTTCCCTATTGATTGCCTGACAGCATCCACAGCCAGAAAGGAAGGTTGGTAACAGTACAAACAAAGATTTAAATCATTGACACTCCATCCACAAGAAGAGTCGGGAATATACAAGTACACTCATCACACTTCACCAGGGAGGATGATATGCTCTCGCCTGCGTCCCTCTGTCCATCACTTCTTGTCGCAGAGGCTGCTGGGTACAGTGGCCTCCAGGACAGTGGAGCTCAAACAACCCGTTCTCTCAGGGACTCTGTCCTTTGAGGATCCCAGTGCCTTCAGGGTGAAGAGTTTGGGTGAGCTGCTCCGAGCTCTGAGCATCTTCCGCTTCTGCTCCTTCCCTGTGCTTGTCAACAACTGTGAGAAGGTAAGACACTGGTGATTACTATTAGAGAAGAATAAGGCTGACCATTGAATGGACAAAAAGAGTGTGTGATCAGTCTTGACATGGCAAGTGTATTGTGTATACAGAGACAATTTCAGTATTGGGTATCCTTTACTTGTGAAATAGTAAATGGCAAATGGATTTCTGTGTAGGTTCTCAGTCATCCAGGTCAAGGTAAATCAAAAAGAGCAAAAAAAAAAAAAAAAAAAAAAAAGAAAAAAAAATAAAAAAAAAGTCAGCTGGACTTGCTTGAGGTTGGTTGAAGATGTTTCACCTCTCATTCAAGAGGCTTCTTCACTTCTAACTCTCTGGTAGAGAGTCCAGATACTTAATACTCCTGTTGGAGCAGAAAACAAACAACTGAAACCACGTGTTCACTGTATTCTTCACTGCACTGGACAGCATACACTACATTATCATCCCATGGTCCACCCAAAGTATGGCGTATTGCTCAACACAGGAAAGCCAACTCCTCAGGACAAGATCGAGCAGTTCACCCGAAAGAGACAGTCCACAAGACAGATTGTTTGAAAGATGGTGGACTACGACACCATCTATCAGCAAATTACTACTCTGTATTGACCTCCATCCCCAGAAACCGTGGAAACCATTCACATCTGAGTGCAGCTCACCGTAATGGCTCTCATCATGGTGGGTGAGACAGCCACCTCCACATGAATGGTAACGACTCCAAATGAGATCTATTGTTTTGGTGGTTTTGGTTGTTTGTTTTCTGTTCCTACAGGAGTATTACATGTCTGGACTCTCCACCAGTCACTTAGAACTAAGGAAGCCTCTTGGATGAGAGGTGAAACGTCTTCAACCAACCTCAAGCAAGTCCAGTTGACTCTTTTTTGCTCTGTTTGGTAGATGGATTGCATTTCTTTAGTGCCACACAACGCTGAACATGCATGACTGAATACTTATGTCAGTTGTCAAAGCAGGAAATTACATATATTGGGAAAACTGTTATATTGTTAAAAATATACTAAAAACTTGAGAGAACACTGAAGTACTGATTTACTCCATCCCACCAACTCTCCATCCCCTTCTTCATCACTCCTCTTCCCCTCCTCTGTCCACTTCTTCTTTCAGCTGATGTCGGTAGCGCGCACCCTCCTGGGGAGGCGTGGGTTGTCCTTGCTGCTGCGGCCCACTGTGTATGCCCAGTTTACAGCCGGAGAGAGTGAGAGAGAGATCTCGCAATCCATGGAGAAGATGAACTCACTGGGACTGAGGCCCATGCTGGCGGTGCCAATAGAGGAGGATCTGGGAGAGAGCATGGGGTATGACATATTTTTAGGCTTCAAAGCCAGAAAAAAATCATGTTACATATAATAACACCATATAAAAACACGATGAACAACATCAAAACATTAGCATTTCCAAAATTTAATTGGGAAAAAACAAAACAGTGCAGTTTTTTTTCTTCAGGATGCTCACACTGATGCAGTTGCACATGCCTTTCGTGCATGTAGCCCCCTATGTTTGTTTATTTCAAAACAAACATAGAGCCTATCCCAGCTGTCTTAAGGTGGAAGACAGGGTACACCCTGGACAAGTCTTCAGTTCATCACAGGGCACAGAGACAGACAACCATTCACACTCACATTCACACCTACGGCAATTTAAATTAGCCAATTAACCTAATCCCCATGCATGTTTTTGGATGGTGGGAGGAAGCCGGAGTAC
Source organism: Synanceia verrucosa (assembly GCA_029721515.1). Lineage (NCBI taxonomy): Eukaryota > Metazoa > Chordata > Actinopteri > Perciformes > Synanceiidae > Synanceia > Synanceia verrucosa. The sequence goes on from CM056550.1 coordinate 26,019,533, forward strand.
CCGGAGAGAACCCACGCAGACACGGGGAGAACATGCTAACTCCACACTGGGCCAGGACTCGAACCCCATACCTTCTTGCTGTGAGGTGACAGTGCTAACCACTACACCACCACCCCATAGATTATTTTTGCAAATTAGGTGCTGATTTAGGAAGTCTCCAGTTTTGACATATTGCACCTCAACTCAACTAAAAGATAAATGCTCTTAATTGTTAGAAAGTGAAGCAAATGATTGATTTCTGTTGCCACCAGTGAGAAGAGGTATGATGACAACATGGAGGCCATGCTGGAATGTGTGCGAATATCTCACAGCAATGCCTGGAGCAAAGACCCAATGATGCAGCTGAAGATGACGGCTCTGCTCAGCCCGGAGCTGTGTGTAAGGCAACGTTTTTCATCACCATTCATTACTTTTGTAAGAAGAAGAATAGAAGAAGAAGTCCTTTATTAATTTCTCAGTGAGGGAAATTTTAATTTACACTGTTAGTATTTCATTCAGTAGAGGAGAGGTGTCAGAGCGTAGGGACTGCCCCATATCCAGGCACGCCAAGCAGTAGGGGTTCAGTGCCTTGCTCAAGGAGGAGGAACTGGAACCTCTCCAGCTACTAGTCCACTCTCCAGACTTGATCCAACCTGGACTTGAACCAGCGACCCTCCAAGCCCAAGTCACTACAGACTGAGCTACTGCTGCCCCAAATAAGATATTTTACAAGGAAATGCTAAATCTTTCAATAGTGTGAGATATTTAATATTAGACTTGTTTGGTAGATCAATGACATTTCTGAGCATATTGTTTACAAGGAAAGCCATGTGGGAAAGTCACAGGTTCTGGAGGTCAAACTACAGCTGAATGTATTTCAAACCCGTAGGGAAAAAAAGATAAGAATACACATTTTTGTGTTTGATGTGTCCAAGGCTGATCCACTTTCTTCCTGTCTGTGCTGCTTGTGTCAAGGTGAAACTCACAACTCTTATTGCACAACAACCATGTGACCTGAATCTTTATGTGAGAGCTATGGATGGAGAGGTATGTCCACTGTTCACCAAAATAACCCTGTTTATTTACCCAACATTTATATACAGTGATTAACATACTTAGTAGACCACCCAGTGTAAAGTGTCTGTCACCATTGCCCTAAATTATCAGTTACTGCTGATTACCAAAATATTTGTTTTTGGAATGATTAATCCATCAACATGAATCTGAATCAGAAACAAGTTTATTGCCAAGTGAGTTTGCAAAAACAAGGAATTTAACTTAGTGCATGACATATAAACACATAAAATCAGTGCAGCTCTTTCTTCAAAATTATATATTTATTGCTAAAATGTAATTATTGTTGTTATCTGTGAATTTTCAAATGTACTGTTTTACAAAAAATATCAAAGCACATTATTATTTTTGATTGAGATGCAAAATTCCAGTTATTAACTGTTATTCCAATAGAAAAATGGGTTTTAGATTAATTTCTGACTTCTCAGAGAATTCCAGAGTTCTGGTGCTGGATGCTCCTTGAGACACTGTCTAATGGAGGTGATTCTGTTAAATTCAGTGTTTAATGACCTCTGACCTTCGTCTGAAACTTCCTCTGTCAGCCGATAAACTTGCCTGGTTTGGATGAACGTGAAGCTGCCCATTTGCTCTGTGGCCTGCAAAGACTGAACAAAATAGCAGAGGTACAGAAATTTAGATTACACAGAATCTGTACTGTAGGTGACAGTAAAAGGAAGCTATCCATTTACTTCAAAGACTCATTGTGGTTTTTTTAAGGCAAGTATAAACAAAGTCAGAGTCCTGGTTGATGCAGAGTACACCTACATGAACCCCGCCCTCTCTGTTGTTACCATGGCAATGATGAAGAAGTTTAACAAAGATGGCCCCTGGATTTGGAACACATATCAGTGTTACCTGAAGGCAAATATCTTTAATTGTCTTGCCTCTTGTCTTTTATTTGGACTGAATACAGTAATTAATAGAAAGAGTATTCTCTCATGATCAAATACCTCCATCTCTCAGGAGTCCAGGTCTCTCCTGTTGGAAGCTCTGCGTCTGTCCAAGGAGGAAGGCTTCTGTCTGGGGGTCAAGCTGGTACGAGGAGCCTATATGGATAAAGAGAGGAAGCTGGCAGAGAAAGAGGGTCGCCCAGACCCCGTCCACCAGTGCTGGGAGGACACTAATGACAGGTTGATAAAAGGCAAATGTGGTTAATCACAACCTAGAGTTCAGCACTTGTCTGTTTGGTACCAGTCCACCTGGATTTATACTAAAACCCTTTACGAACTTTATAAACACTGAAGTTGACCCTGACACATAGAGTCATCTGTTTCCTTGTGTTTGTGCAGTTATAATAGCTCACTGGATGTGATGCTGGAGGTCATTTCCCAGAAACCCGAGCGCTACAGCATCATAGTAGCCTCTCACAATGAGGAGTCAGTGAGGCGAGCTGCTCAACGGTTGGTAAAAATTGCATACAAGTCGATTTTGATTCTCACTACGGCATGCCGTCACGTGGGTGGAGAACTCAAATTCACCTTGGGGCCTCTAGTGGGGTCCTGGGCCCCAGGTTGGGAACTTCTGCCATATGTGATGTAGTTAATATGTGTGTGTCATCCTCAGGATGGAAGTGTTGGGGATAGAAAAAGATGGAGGCTCGGTGTGTTTCGGCCAGCTGCTGGGCATGTGTGATCACGTGTCCCTCACATTAGGTGAGACAAGCCTCGAATCACATCCTTTATATTTTCTCCTTGAGGTCACAGCTAGAGGGACTGAACCTGAAACCTGCTGTAGAGCCTCTCTGGCCACATGATCTCCCTGTTTGTATTCTTAGGGCAAAATTTAACCACTGAGATCATCTCTTCTTCTGTTCTCCAGCTAAGGAGGGTTATGTCGTGTACAAGTCAGTGCCATACGGCTCAGTGGACGACACGCTGCCCTACCTGGTGCGTCGGGCTCAGGAGAATCGCACCGTGCTACAGGGAATCCGTAAAGAGAGGGACCTGCTGAGGAAAGAGCTGTACAGGAGACTGACAGGACGCAGCTGATAGGCCACCTGCACAGAGAGGGAACAGTGAAAAGGCACTGGTGCTGAACCAGTGGACACACATTAAGGAAGCAACAGGGAAACATTTGAACTGAAGAAAGACTGTTAAAATCCATGCACACTTAAGCTAAATTTATAATATGCAACAATTAATTTTAAGCATGAAATGTGTCATAGATGCATTAGTCTTGATTTGAATTACTGTGTATGAACTCTTTAATGACAGCTGCAACATCCTTACATTTGATGGACTATTTGTTCGCACACATAACAATATTGTTGCTGTATAATAAAATATCTTTGTTAGATCAATGCACAGATTCTTAACTTCAGCTAAAACCACTAAAAATATGGGAAACACTTGATTACTAATCACCTTGACACAAACTGCACTTTCAAGTCTTTGACAGTCTCACTGATTGGCTGAACTGGCCTATTTACTTTTTGACATGTGGTGGGTGGAGGATTGTCACCACCAAAAATGTTACTGGAGAAATAGAAGCAAGTTCAAACTAGACGGGAAATCTGTATCTATGTCCCACATGTATTAAAAAGAGTTTAGCTATTACACAGCTCACTAACCCATTTTGACTGAAAGCTTTGGACTGTTGGCAGCTGTGAGAGATCAGTGTTACTACTGGGTGTAGCTTTATAATGTCTGCCTCGAATATTCCTCAAAACACATTTAATTTTTCTTCTTACTTTATCGAGTCAAAAAAAGATCCTTTATTCTGTAGCTCCATTAAAGTTTTGATATAGAGTGAGGATGTGACTGTTGAGTTTCTGAAGTGTAAAAACCACCGTGGAATGGAATGAGTTGTTTCGTGCTTGGATACAAAAACAACACAAAACAACTACATTGTTGTAATTGTTTATTTAATGAGAATAAGTCAACAATACTTGACATGTCTGTCACCTGTCTGTATTGCAACAAGCCAACCACACTGCAGTGCCTTTATCATACAAGTTTTTATTAGCAATAATAACCTTAAAAAGTCTGAAATACCACACTATGCAGCAACAGCAGCAGGGTGGGCTTGCATTGAAGAACAGCACAGAAACCAGGTTATATTTATGGAATGAAGACTAAGTTCAGGTGGTGAGCTTTTAATCCACAGAGCTCAGTAGTTTCCTTGGTGGTTTTGATTCCTGTAGCCGCCTCGATTGTAACCGCCCTTATTCTGCTGGTAACCGCTTTTCTGATCTGTGAACATGAAAAGATGGAAACGTGATTATCTGCGAGTATCCACCGGATTTAATCAGATGACAAATTACTTCATCCAACATTGTTTAACTTTCTGTCAGTGCCTGCCCACGTGTACGGAACTGTGCCCATGCACAAAACAGCCAGAAACACAATAAACTACTTCTGTTCGGGCATGATCCGACTATCACATTTTTACTGTTACAGTTACTGATTAAATGCCAACAAACTGCAACAGATTAAAAACAGCAATGAATAAACAGCATAAACTACATCCTGTGCAGAAGATCAGAGTTGGCCTGGGAGGGTCATCATGTGGTCAGAAGGTTTTTTGGTATCCAAAGTGCACACTTAGTGTGGCTTAACATACCTCTGTTGTAAGATTTGTTCTGTTGGTAGCCACCTTTGTCTTTCTGATATACAATGCAGCCACTTGTCATGGCACAACTGACACAATCGTTGCAGCCAGTCACAAGAACAACAAAGGACAAAAGTATTCATCGCGGACATTCGCTGCCTAACCTGTCAACGATCAACCAATCTCAAACCGTTTCAAGGACAAAATCGTTCCTACACCAAAGGAGCTGCAGTATGCAGATGATAACGCCCCGACACTGACAGCACAAGCCTTGGAGATGTGGACCAGTAGTCACGTCTCCTCCAGGAACACGATCACATTCGAGCCTTTTGCACAGAAAAAAAAAACTCCACAGAAGAGCGTTTGAAAACTGACCTGCTTGTAAAGGCCAAGCTACTGGTCTGAAGACAGCTTGCACTGACTTTCGTACAGGGACACCACACTCCATTAAGACATGAAGACTCTTGCACCGGTGTAACTTCATTTAGAAATCCATCCTGCATCTGTTGTTGTCATAAGCTGTGCTCCTGAACATCATCCCCTCCAGCGCTCAGCAACAAGGCATTTTCCTCCTTCAACCTGGAACTCATGACAGGATCTGTTGTCCAGCTTTATCCCATTTTGGGATTTTAAACTTACTTTAGGGGCACTGTGACAAGCATCTGCAGAAACCTGCTCCTCTTTTTAGTATTCTTTTACTCTACTTTCATTTAGCAATTTGACTTTTGTATATAGTGGACTGTACTTTATCATTTTAGACATATTACAACTTCTGACTGATTTCTCTCCATTCAATGATTCTTCCACAAATCACTGATGTGTCACATGAGTCAAACAGAAAGGGAAAGTCCCAACCAAAAAGGCCTCTCCCACAATTGTTTCACAACCAAGCCCACACTGCAACAATGTTTGTGGTTCTAGAATTGGCCTCTTCAGCCATTTCGAGACCCACAATAAGGACCCCCCCACCCCCAAGACCACCAAAACTGACATCAACTATTGTAAAGCTTTAAACAGCATCATGTCCTCCCTGTCTCTATGACAGCCAACTGTAAACAATATGAACTAGTTCTGTTTGGACTTAAAGGTTCTGTATATGACATCCAGGGCATTAAAGGGGAAGTTCTGTGTGTTTTTTTTTTGTTTTTTTTTTAAAATAGGACCTTATTTCTTACCTTTTTTTTATTTTTTTATTTTTTTTTTTAAATAGGACCTTATGTAAACATACACACTTTAATATGTGTTTTCTGATGTGAAAAAATGAAGCAAGCCCTCTCCCCTGCCCACTTATTACTTTTGTTCTGTTACTCTGTTAAAAACCTGGATTAGCAATTATTATTTTCGCATGCACAATTGGCGGGGACATTGTATTGTACTCAGGAGAAAATTTTTGTCTACTTGTTTTTACAAAAAAAAAAAAATAAAAAAAATAAAAAAAAATTATTAAAAATAAATAAAAAAAGATACAGAAGAGTGATGTCTACCTGAGCGGAGGATCAAGTTGCTCTCCCTGCGTGTGGTAATCCACTCTTCTGTCTTTTGCTGAACTAGCTGGGCTGGCTTTAGCCTATGTTTGTGCATGTGAAAGTAGCTAGTTTACCACCACTGATAAAACTGTTCTGACCAACAGCACCATTGCCTTAGCTTTCACTGTTAGTACAATTCGCTGAGAGCTTTAGGGAGGCAACAGAAAAGCCCCCCAATTTCAAAATTAGCACATTTACTGTAGCCTCACATTTTAATACAGTACAAGTTAGTCACAGATTAAATGCATGCATGCGGACAGTCTTTGTGCTGGGTAACATACCTCTGCTGTAAGATTTGTTTTGTTGGTAGCCACCTTTCTGATCTGTAAAGCAAAGACCAAACAGTTCTGATTGTTTCCAAAAAGGCACTTTTCAATGTATAATAACAGCAAAATTAGCATGAGATGTTACAGGAATTAAAAAAAAGACAGTACTCGCAAAGGAGTATTACTTTCAGGTGCCACATATATATATATACATATATACATATATATATATATATATATATATATATGTATATATATATGTATATATACATGTATATATATATATATATATATATATATATATATATATATATATATATATATATATACATATATATATGTACATATATATATATATATACATATGTATATATATATATATATGTACATATATATATATATATATATATATATATATATATATATACATATACATATGTATATATATACGTATGTATGTATATACATACGTATATATATACATAATATATATATATATATATACATATGTATATGTATATATATACATATATATACATATACATATGTGTATATATATATATATATATATATATATGTGTGTGTGTGTGTGTGTGTGTATAGCACACTGAAGCGTGCTGTCCTATCTCACCTCTGTTGAAGTAGCCTCCATAGACGCCTTGCTTGAGGTCGAAGACGCGCTCGTTATTCTCCACCAAGCTGCCGAGTTTCTCAGCCAGCTGCAGGGCCATATTCTGCAGGGAGGTGGGCTCTGTGCGGTGCATCACCACCGTCTGTGTGGGCTGGTCCAGCGACGCCTGTTGACAAAATGACAGAGAGCATTTAGATGAAGCTGCACAAGTGAAGTTCTATTACTATATTAAGAGAATTGTAATAATTGAATGTCTGCAACAGACATCCATTTCTCCAGAAGAAAGAAACCATGAGGCCTACCATCAGCTCCTCATTGATGATCATCTTGCTGATGATGCTGTGAACTGTGGCGATCTCCAACTCAAACATGTCAGAAAGTGTTCCCATGCTGGAGGATAGACACAAACACGTTCACGTTTCTGGTCTTACTGGATACAAACTGAGGCTTCAGCTGAAGGATTAAAGCATACAAACCAGTGCCTCAGAGTGACTGGCACTAACATCTCATGCTTACCTGATGGAGTCGTACACGCTGCTGTATGTGAATAGGTAAGTCCTCAGGGACTCCTCTTGGATCTTCCTAGAAAAGGAAACAAACAGGAAATTCATTCAAATTAAATCTGGTGGGGCAATGCAACATTATATTTGAAAATAACCAATAGATTTAATCATGACATGATCAGAAATGATCAAGTGAGCATTGTATGAATCAATATAAAGCAAGTTTTATTTCAAAATCAATAAGAAATAAAAATTACTGATGAGTGAGAATAGCATGTGCGAACCTGACAAGCATCTCGCGTACTCGCTGTGTCTCAGGAAACAGATCCCAAACTTTACTGTTCATCTTCTCATTGATGATGAAGGAGTGGCAAGTACGCCAGTCTCCCATCTTCATGGCCTTGCTGGCCGCCACCACGTGCTCCCTCATGCTCTCTGGGGGTCCTGGAGGACAAAAAGAGCTACAGTCATCCTCCCTGGTCTCTCTGTGACTTAAACACTCACTGATACAGAGCTGTTAGGGGTGGTGTTGCGTACCCAGCAGTGGCTGTCTCTCTCCCACCCTGAGCTGGTGATGGAACTGCTTGCTGATCATCCTACGACGGGCATCAAACTCATGGGCAGCCATGTAGGGGATCTCCAGCAGCATGGCTGACACCAGGTACACACACTCCAGGAGTTCCAGGTTGATGTGCATGTGGAATGGCACCTGTGGGGGATCAACAAGAATCCAGTCTCTTCTTTGGAAATGATGAAATCATAAATTCACATTTGATAAAAAAAATTGTTATGTATACCTGATTGAGACACATCCACTTATTCATAAATCAACATGTTTTATAGTAGTATCTGTAACTTTTACATGACCATTGTGGTCTTCTGTCACATCAAACTTAAGTTTTTCATGCACTCTGGTCATGGGTTTTACTGCTACCGTGAGACTTACTTGTCTTCTCTTTTCAATCTTCTCCTGCTCGGCGTTCCTCTCTTGCATGTTCCTCATGAGCAAACCCTGACCCAGGAGCTCTTTGGCACGTCCGGACGACTGGATATCTAATAGAGCATTGTGGGCATCTTTGATCATGCCCTGTCTGAATGCACAAATGCCAAGTTGGACCATGGTTCTGTTGTACAGGATCTAGACATGAGAGACAAACACGGTATTTAGGGTTCATTGCTGTTCACTTGTGAAGCTTTGTCTCCAAATGGATACTACCTCCTACCTGTACAGGAGGGTCAGCGTGCTGAATGTTGTCCTGTAGGTGGCTCATCAGCATCAGGTCACGGGCCTGGTACCAGCGTGAATGCAGAGCATGGTGGTAGATGTGGCAGAGGATAGCACAGGTACGGATACGGTCGGTGCGATCCTTGGCATAGATGAACTTGCAAAGACGGTCCATGATCACGGCACTGTCTTCCCCCTCACTCTCCTCCTGATCCTGCTCCGACTACAGGGCAGCCAGAGGAACACGACTCAGCATATCACAGCCGGCTGCTGGGCTCATTGCATTGATACCGTTTTTCACCTGCCATGCTGAAGATCTTTTGATAGCTGTCAGGAAAATGAACTCTCACCTTGGACTCAGCCTGAAGGCCCAGGCTGCGCCGGTGAGCCTTGTAGTCAAACTTGTAGTATGTGTGCATAATTCTGCGGAGGTAGATGCGGCAAATCTCCTCTGTGCTGCCCTTGCCCTCCATGTACTCGAGCAGTCGGTCAATGATGCCACAGACGTGTCCCTCGTCTTTTAGGTTGTCAACATATTCTAGAGGAAGAGTGGAGAAGACAGCAATGAGCTACGAGGAGGAGCTGTTTGAAAACCAGAAATGGTTCTGCAACACACTTCAGGAACTCTTGCTAGAATATGACTTTCATGCCTGGTTCACACGACACCACTGTTGGGAGTCATAGACTCTACGTGTTGTTCACACTAAGCAACTCTCTCCTCCCTGTTCAGAGTTTTGAGGTGGACTGGTCGGTGACAGGAGTGTTCACACTACAAGACTCTCTATTCAGCAGGTGTGGTCGACTGCCACACTGCTGTCCAATCAGCCTCCTCTCATTAATTCCTGGTTAAATGAGCTGCTCATTGTTTTCTAGTGTTTACAGTGATCACTGAAACGGCTCTGAGGCTGACAGGAGCTATTCTTTTTCCACATAGTTTATTGAAGAACATAATTTATTAAACTTGTGGCATTTTTCTATATGTTACTGCAAATAAGAGAGAAAATATAAATGAATATATGGACATATTGCCTTCCAAACACTAGAACAAAGCCTCTTCTGCTATCTTTGAAGATGGATTTCAATCATTTCAGTGATCACTGTAAACATGTTTTCATTTCCACTAGAAAAAGACAAGTGGCTCATTTTGACCAGGAATTAGCGAGAGGATCACAGTCAACAGTGAGCTTTTCATTGCAAACATGGACACGGAGAAGAACGCAGCCCTCAAGGAAGTTAGTGAGCTACCATGTAGTGAAAGAACAAAAGGAGAAAAGTTTTTGTTGTTGTTGATGTTGCTGCTGCTGCTGCCACTGCTCTTTTCAACCACATCTGCTCGCATTGGCTGCAGCACTTTTTACGTCAGAGTGACTTGACTGGATATTTAGCAGGCTAGATGTTCAGTTTTCGTCTGCAACAAACAGTCAAGACGTCGGCAAGCTTCTGACTAGAGTCTTTGAGGTGTTCACACTTCGCCGAGCTGCCGACACTGGACGGGGTGTCAAAAAACTGTCACCGATATGTTGGCCTAAAATCATGTAGTGTGAACAAGGCATGAGGCATTACTTTTCTGGTATGGCTCACCTTGTGAGTGGGGATCAGTGTTCTGCATAATCTTGGTAAACTCTTCGTCCATCCTCTCTACCAGTGTCAAAATGCATCCACGCACCCTGAAGGGCTGACAAACACATACAAAACACAGCAATAAATATCTCTGGGCTAACAAGACAACAACATAATGTACAAACACATAATGTCCAATACAGATCACATAAATACTGCATGTTATGCCACCCAAAACACAAGAAACAGAAAAACAAACAGAAAAGAGTGGCTACCTGATCTGAGATGGCCAGACTCTCACTGTCCTCTGCAATGTTCTCCCCGATGAAGATGTTGTTGTGTTCAAAGAGGATGTCCAGCAGCTCATCTATACACTCCAGGCATTTCTTCCACATCTCCGGCTGAAGGTAAACAATGTCAGAATGATTAATTTTCAAATGTTAACCTCAAACACTACAGTATACAGGATATATTCATGCAAATTGGGTTTTTCTTTGTTCTAAACCCTTTCCAGGTACAAACTCTTGTGACATTTAGAACATCAGTGGCTCCTACCTTCATGAATGCTGCCAAGTTGGGGTTATAGTCGTACAGAGAGGCAATGATGTTAAACTTAATCTTGACCATGATCCCTTGGCCCAAGTTATTCTCTGCAGCAATGTTTGCCAAAGCATGGAGCAGTTCGATCTGGGCAGCCCTGTCAACAAAAACATGATAACAAGTGTTACGAGTACAGAGCCTATTCATTTCTTGCAAGGATTACGAATAAATAAATAAATAAATAAAGCAAGGATCAATGAGAGGTTTCTGCCTGGCAGGTGCATTGCCGTAAAGGTCCTTGGACATAATTTTACATGGAGTATTATAATGCATAATATAACTGTGGTCATATTTTCTATCAAGCGGACCTTAAGCAAATGATGAGGTGTTACCTGTCTGTGCCCTTTTTTCCTCTTGCTTGCAGGATCTCATTCAGCTTCTTCACCACCACTGGTACGTTGATCTCTGTGCCTTTGGCAAACATCTTGGGCTTTTCCTGACAGATTGAATATATCACATAAGATAAATAGTGACATCATTTGTTGATTACTGAAACCAAAAAAGTGCTAAAACACATTATCTGGCATCGTGGCAAAGACATATGTGCACCATCTTGCAGCAGCAGTCATGGTAGCAGAAGAGCTAATAAGACGTCTGATGATCTGCTTTGTACCTTGACCAGAGGGGCGCCTCCCTTCACCTTCTCCCAGCCTCCCTCAACCTCTTCTCCCTCCTCCTCTGCCTCCTCATCTGGCCTCTCTTTCTTCTTGGGCTTCTTCCTCTTCCCAACCTTCTTTTCGCTAGACTTCTCAGTCTCCTGGGTCCTGAAGATAGATACAATGTGACGATAAGTACACATGATGCTGCTTGCAGTTAAAGTCATCCATGAATCTTCCTTTGTGCTGCTGTGTCAAGGTTTAATCTTTTAACCCAGAACAGAAAGACGCAAAACCAGGGAAACTCACTTCTTGAGGAAGACCACAGCCAGGGAAGCGCTCTTTCCCTCCCCTTCATCTGAGCTCTCACTGCCACTGTCCACAGTGTCTGAACCCCAGTCTTCATCATCATCGTCATCGTCGCTAGAGGAGGACTCATCCTGTCAAAGGAAAATAAAAAAATAAAAAAAATAGAGCTTGATCTTTGCACGTTGTTCGCTGCCACCTCTCTGTAGTACATTCATTAAACAGCATGCTGGCCTCTTACCCCAGACCCCTTGGCAGGCTTGAGGAACTTGCTGGCCTCTGGGGCAGCGTCGGGCTTTTTCTTCAAAAAGGACTTGGCTGACACTCCATCTTCACCTGCCTTGTCCTCACTTTCAGAAGATGAGCCTTGTAAAACACAAATTAGGACCAGTTTTGGAAATGACGCCTGCACTTACTCAACATAACAATGACATGTTATCATTCAGATGTTCAGCTCTGACATACACTTTCTTTAATGTCTGCAACAACATCCTGCACAGAATGAAAAAGTGACTGGGTTAAATATCATTAGTTTTCCACTGAGAGTAAATAGAGACTTTCTATCAGTAACTTCTGGAGGTAATAAAACCAAACGCTGTAACTGAAAGATTTGCAGTTTAGTCAATAAAGCATATAATCTGTGATAAAGTATCCTGAAGAGTACTGAACCATTTTATATATAAACATATTTCACCAATCCACTCTGATGTTAGGATGAATAAGATGTGTGTTTTTTTTAAATGTTAAATCACAAGACGCTGTAAAGTGCATAAGAAAATAAACAAACTAACCAGAATCTCCTGCCTCCTTCTCCTCCTCTTCATCGGCAGACTCCTGTGGGTTCTAAAACAGAGAAAGAAAGAGATAAGACAGTAAGATATTTTTACAAATGTTTCTCTTTTACTACATCACTCACAGACTCACGTTAAACACTGAAACAGCCTCTGGCTTCAACACGTATATCTAAAATATCTGATGTTTTGCAGCACAGGACCACAGAGAGGCGGTTTTCCGAATTTACCTCCTTGTACGCAGCTATTTCTGTTTCATAGTCTCTGTTGTACTTGCGGATCTTCTGACGTAGAGTACTGAGAGCTTTTGCGTTATTTTTGTTCATCTTCTTCTTTCCCTCTTTGTCCTCCCACAGCTGGAAAGACAATAATATGAATTAATCCCATTGCACTGGAAAAGCAGGGTGTGGGACATTAATCTGCTCAGAATGCATTAGCTAAGGTTAAAATAATCGAAACATTGTTAAGCTACATATTTCTGTGTAGGTTCTCAGTCATCCAGGTTTCACTTCTCATCCAAGAAGTCTCTTGGATGAGAAGTGAAATATTTTCAACAAACCTTAAGCAAGTCCTGTTGACTCTTTTTGATTAAATTGCATAGTTGGCATTTTTAAGGTTGTATGTTAACTCAAGAATTACTGACCTGGTTCAGGTAGTCCTCAAGGTCTGCCAGAAGGCGAATATAGAAAGGTGGGACACCCTCTTTGTCCACTATAGTCTTGCTTTTGAGGAAGGCTCGACATAACTGCTCAAACTCCTCTAGACATTTGGCCATGTCACGAATCTTCATCGCATTTCGGATGGTCTTGATAAGGTTGGTTAACTCTTCAAACCTAAGAGATGTAACAATGAAAAGCAAAATCATATCCATAGTCCAAATAGTAATAATACATTTTATTTATTGACTACATTCTGTAAATATTATTTTTATTACCTATTCTATTATTTCATTAGTGTTGCTTACTGTTTCTTTGTAACTAGAACTAGTAGCTAACACTACTGTGACAACTGGATTTCTCCAATTGGGATGAATAAAAACTCTATTCTACTGTATACTACCGTTATATGAATACAGCTTAGTTTAGTGTAGTTTACCGATGCGCTGCTTAAAAAGAGATGCCACACCAACCTCTTGTCCTTGGCGCTGCGCACCACTCTCTTAGTGTCCTCCTCGTCATCACTGAGAAGCAACGACCTGTGGAAAAAAAAATATGGAAGTGTGAGATTGCTACAAAAGGTCACATTGAGTCCTAATGAAAGGATTTATTTTCTATTGTACTAACTGCTTGAAAGTTGTTCCCGGTGCTTTCGGGGTGATCTCATCGGCGGAGGAGGACTCCTCTGACTCGCTGTCAGAACCAGTGGCGAAGAAACGAGACATTGCTGCAGGAAGTTCTCAATCTGTGGGGACGAAAATATAAGTGAGACATTTCAGCTCATCCCTTTACATCTGTGCTACGTGAGCAGTGTTGTGATAAAAGAGTATAGTTTCCACTTAATTAACAATCTTGAACATGATTTAAATCGTTGAATAATTGAATGACTCATGACAGCTATAAGACTATAATGATGAGCAACTTTCAATTACACTTTTTCAACTTACTGCTGTTCTGTAATCTGGGACTACAACGGTATGAAAAATAAGAGGCAAAAGTACTTTATGAAGATCATTCAGTTCAGTTTGTTGCTGGTGCGATACCTAAACGGAGGCACTAACAGATATACAGTTGACGTCACTGTAACTGTATAAGTTGTATAATGCGACAATTAGCAAATGAAAAGACGACACGGCACCCTTTAAAGGCTGACGCAAAGTTTTTTTTTCATGTTAATTAAATTCGCCTTAAATTACATAATTTTGGAACCTGGCGTTGAAGCAGTTTTTCAGACAAAAGTTCATGCGCCGGCAAAATTAGCAACCAGCGTCACTACATGCTATGCTACACAAATGTCGCTAAGCTACCTAGCTTTGACAGATGGGCCATAAGTGTGAGTCAACAAAACTGAGGGCAAAGCTTTTAGTACAACAACACGTCTTAGACGTCCTCTCTAAAACCCACACACTTGTAATACATACCGCAGCATATCAATTAGCGAGCTAACGTTAAATCATATCTGATAAAACAACGCAGAGAGTAACGTGGCTCTATGCTAACGCTATGCTAACCCTAGCATTCACCGGGAGAGCGCGGGGCCTCTCCGTATGTGGAGCCGGTAAACACATGAAAGCAACAAATAATCACCCAGAGTTTAAACAAATACTGAGATAGGTTTACCTACTCCCTCGTGGAAGCTATACTGTGACTTGTCTTTCTCCGTTGAATTGTTAGAAAATCCAGTTTTGCTAGCAACAAACAGAAGCGTGCAGCAGTCCAGCCGGGGACTTACGTCAGGACCGGAAGTGAGCTGTTGGTCGTTAAAGTGAAGGGAAGACCGTCATACCATAACATAGAATAACGATGGCTACTATTAGATTAAATAGTGTAATAATAAGTTCATGAAACAATACTTAGTAAATATCATGTATCCTTGTATTTCGAGAAGTACACTTATTTTAAAAGTATATAATGAGCCAAAATACTAGTTATTAGAACAAACTATTTGAATCTCCCCCAATATAAAGTTAAAGTACATTTTAAAACCTTAAGTGAAATTTAGTCATCAAATGAATTTATTAGAAAAAAAATGGATATGGAAAATTGTTATTTATGTAATTAAAAAAAGAACAATGCATTTATGATCGTGAAATGGCTCAATTCTTGATTAACCACCTGATTATAATTAAAATATAGAATTTTATATTCACAAATGCAGATGTGCTAAGTACCCCCCTCATGGTCAGCTTTGAAATCTGACATTTCTTTGCTCCCACAGTGTGCAAAAATCCAAAGAACCAATCCATTATGGGCAGATACTAAAATGTAAAGCACAATAAATCAGATAATTTAAAACATATTTATTTGAAATATTACAGATGGATGTATGGGAAAAATACATTTAAAACATTTATTTGAAACATTACAGATGAATATATGGGAAAAATACATTTAAAACATTTATTTGAAATATTACAGATGAATATATGGGAAAAAAATTAAATTAACATTCTTCCTCTCGTTTACTTTTCCTCAGCAGCTCTGGAAACAAGGACAATCTCATTAATGACAATTAATGAGACAAAACAAAATAAATCAGAAGTGAGATCTTGAGGCAATGATGTGACCAGATCAAAGAAACACCAAGATGAGAAGGTGAGGTTTTGGGAATAATAAACGAAATTCCACTTGTACAGTTTTGCAATGTTACAGCTATCACATCAACTTAAAATACTGCACCCCAAGTTGCACAGTTAAATTTACCTAAAAAGTCATCAAAGTTTGGAAGTGGGAACAACACAGAGACACCAAATGCAGTATGTGCCAGTATGTTCGCAAATGTTGTCATTTCTGGGGCCTTGACATCAAATTTCAGCATTTTTTTTCCTCCATTAATTTGAAAAAATAAAGATAAAATAACAGTAATGAGTCATACCTTCTTTCAGTCTCCTTATTTCCTCTGATTTCAATTTGAGTTGCTGTTCAAACATGACACAGTTGATGCAACCTGCAAAACAAATTAAAATTTACATTACTGAGGACAGAGACTCAGTAATTACTCCTGCTTCATCCTACCAACACTGTGTGGTCATGGTGGTGTTAGTGTAGTCATTATTATCCACCAGTCTGGCCCTAAACTCTCAAAGTGATCAATACAAATTTGGTACTTTTTATTGGCTTCTTTGTTATTCTAACACCTCTTTTGCTCTTTAATTGTGCAGCAGTTTATACAATAGCACACATCTTGACTTGAGACACTTGTTCATCTAATCACTGAACATACACACGTATAAACTTATATACAACTTAAACCACATTACTGAAAGCAAATCTTTGACAGCATCAAAAACCATTAAACCCTCATTAGCTGCTGTCAAATGTTAATGTTTGTATTAAAAGAGCTGAAAATCAATTTAAGAAGTTTGATTAAAATTAGTCCCATTTAAGCTCCAGTGGCCCCAGCTGTCTAGTCTGGGGATCTCAGCTTACCATGGCCTCTGGGTTTCGCTAACACAGCTCTATGGCTGGCCGCAGGCTGTTTAAGGGCTCTGGTTCTGCTAACAGCATCACAAGATGTTGAGATTTCAGCAGCAGTACTGGATGGCACTGTAGCTTCTGTAAGCACGTGACAACGAACAAGTAAATTAACTGAACTGACTGGACCATGAAACCCTCCAGTAACAGAAAAATACATTAGTCTGGCTAAATCGTTTCACATAAGAGACAAGTATGGTACAATAGCAACCTACCATCCCGCTGGGTTTTAGCTGGCAGAGCTCTCTTACTGGTTGTGGGCTGTTTCAGGTTTTTGGCTCCGTTTGCTGCATCACAGGAAGTTCTTGAAGCTTCAGCACTAACTAAGGGTAAGGGAGGATCTGAAAGGATGAGAAAAACGTGTGTTTCGCAAGCTCCCAACAATCCAGTTTTTGAACACCATCACTCTAACTGTTGCAGTTTTAGTTTTGGGTTGTAACAGTCAGCTAAATACTGCTATGCAGGACATTAAAATGCAAAAAAGCAGCAGTATGAGCTATTACCCATTTTCTTCCTCTTTGCTACTGGTAAAGCTTCACCTCTAGTTAAGGGATGCTTCTTTGCTTGTGAAGTCTTCACCACTGGGTTGGTAGCTGCTTGCATATAAAGAGGGAGAAATAACAATTATTTGCAAATATATGAGACAACTGCACACAGCCCCCATTTATTATGATACTAAAAATAACAAAAACACATTTACACATGATTTCAATTCGTCAATTCTTTTCATTTGGACTTGTTAATTTATTTATGTAGAAATGTATGTATGTATAATTATTTTTCATGTTTCAGTCTCAGGGACACGATGATTACTGGTACCTGTAGGTCCACACAATTTGTTAGTAGCTGGCGCGTTACTTCTCACTGATGGCAGCCTGAGACCTGTTGCAGGTCTCTGGATCCCTGACGGTACGCCACTCAACTGTGGCCTTTGCAAACCTGAACTGGACTGTTTGGATCCTGATGTCGACACAGAGGGAAGACAGGTTGGATAGTGAATCTTCTACTCAGAGGCTACTATGGTGTAAAATCCACTGTCTAAAAATAATACATGGCCACATTTTAACACCATAGTTCATAATATACACAGACTCTTACATATTGCTCTGTGTGCACTTTTAAGCAGATGCTTTAAATCTCACTATACTGTATATAATGACAATAAAGGCTTTCTATTGTATTCTATTATACTATACTTTTAATAATGTATCCTCGAACATTGTGAACTCTATCCGGGTTATGGAGAAAACGACTTTTACCTTGCGGCTCCAAAAAGAGAAAGGAGAGGAATACTGAGAAAAATGGGACTGTTAAGTGCCACAAACTGATTTTCAGTCTCTTAAGTATTGTACCTGTGCCCTTTGTACTATTTTTGTTGATACTGTCCTAGCCTTCAATTGCTTTGTACCTGTTAAAAAAAATGTAATTTCCCTCATTGAGGGATTAATAAAGGAATTCTTCTTCTTCTTAAAATGAAAATAAAAATAAAGCTTAAAAAAATATAATGTATCCATGTAACATTTCTGAAGGGTAAAACGATAATCTACCAAGTCCAAAGTCAGATTCAAACAGCCTACCTGTTGTTGAAGAGCGTAACTTGTAAGAGCTTGATATCCCTGTGGTCTTAAGTACACAAGAACAGAAGACATCATCAACAGACTGTCATCAATACAAGCAGTGGACTTACCAAAGGAAACTAACATCGTCAAATGTGTTTATTTCATTAAACAGAATCTGCTGTCAGCATTTTGTACACTGATTCAATCGCTAGAAAACATTTAAATCCATCTACCTGAGGCGCATCAGGAGCAGCGCTGTTTCTCAAAGCTTCGCTTTGGGTTCTTTGTCTCGTCATGGGCAGGCCCGAAGCCAAAGTCTCCAACCTTTCTGGAATTGCAGAGGCTGGCTTGTGTTTCAGCAACTTGGATGCAGCTTTCGATGGAGGAACGATGAATTTATGAGCTGCATGTGTCAAGAATGTCTTTCGGTCACTGACGATGTTTGATGGAACGTCTGATGGCAGCTGACCGCCTGGCTTACAGAGACCATCCCCATACAGTTTTTTCTGTGCCAATATGATTTTGCCGTCCTCTCGCTGAGTGTTTAAGTTCATAATTTTACAGTTAGTAATTGGCGTTGAAGTGATCAGAGAGTCTGCTCTTAAATCTAGGGTATCATCCAAATTGAATGTGTTTGCTTTGTTGTTATCCACATCCGTGTTTTGATGGCCCAAAGAGTCGGAGAGACCGTCTGTCAAAGGCAGACGTGATTGTGAATGATCTTTAGTGTCACTTCGGCAAGAGGCAGATGCCACCTCAACAGCCGGATTAACTTCAAACGTGCTCTCAGGAGTGTCAACCACCTTGACATCAGCGTCTACACTAGCTGATGTCCCATTATGTTTTAAAAGATCAAGATGGTGGTTTTCTGAATTGTTTTCTTGCGGGCTACTTGTTGCATTACAGGCCTTAAGAGGAGACCTGTCAAAGGTACTCTGGGGATTGTCGCTTGTTTCTGACAAAGTTATGGCGCCATCATGCTTAGGAGGTTTAGCATCAAAAGTATTGTTTTGGAGGCAAGGAGTTGCAACCTCAGCATCCACTAAAACAGTACCAGCAGTGGACTTTTGAAGAGAATGTCGATCAAAAGTTGCATTTGGCATATCACACGAATCATTTACCTTTACAGAGTTATTCTGATTTACAACAGGGGATGTTTCAGTGGTGTTTTTAGAGACAGCCTGATCTGTAGCTTCGCTCTCCTCTTTGGGAGTGCTTGCATGAGATGGGGGATCCAGTGTTGTATTCTGAGGGCAGGCTATTTGAGCAGTGGTGTTTGCATCAGTGGAGGAACTCAGCTGGGAGGGCTGGGGAGAGGTGAACGTGATGTTCACAGACCCAGATGTGTTTGGCATTGGTTGTGGCTCCTTGCTGGTCGACTTGGCATCGTGGTTGGTAGGTGGCTGGTCATTGTCAGCCTCCACAGTATTAGAGGTCACCACAGGGTCACTGTGACGTTCAGAGGTGGCATTCTTTGAACTAGAGTTGCACTGCGTATCAAAAGTAGACACCTGCAGCATAGCACCCTGAACAGACAAGTCACTTGAGGAGCTTATGTCATGAGTAACATTAGCAGGATGGGTAGCAAGTGTGTCCTCAGCTGACGATTGATTCTTCACCATGTTTGGTCCACTGGGCTTCAACAAAGGCCTACTGTTTTCTAAAACACTATCATGTGTGTTCATGGAGGATAATTCACCTCCTTGTGATAGCTCTGAATCATGTGTAACATCAAGAAGAGTAATTTCTGGAAAGTGTCTGACATCCAGCCAGCTCACAGAAGCATACATACTCTCTTGAGAGTGGACTTCAGAATTATTTTCCTTGTCACTTGTGTTCATTTTTGTTTTAGTGTCATTCTGTAGAGATAATTTGGTGTCACATGTTTCACTCTCTGATTTGTGAGTGCTCACATTAGATTGAAGAAGATTCAGGGTCTTTCTTTGAGGGCAGGCTATCCAAGCACTGGTGTTTATGTGAGTGGAGGGGTGGCAGGGGGTGACCCTAATGTTCACAGAACAAGAGGTTGCAGGTGTAGCAGGTTTGCTGCCAGGAAGTGGTGACACGCATGTGGTATCAAGAAGGGTAATCTCTGGCAGTAACTCATCTTCCAGCCAAGACACAGAAGAATCAAAACCTCCTAATGATTTCCCAGACATTTTTCCAGTGTCCCCTCAGCCCCTGTGTATCTGCAACGTGGGGAACACACATTTTTACTTTTACATTTCCAGACCATGTAAACATACACTGGGCCAATACATGACCATTCTTGTCAGCTCAATGGCTTGCACGCACATACATTTTTTCAAATGGTAAAAATAGGAAGTGGATACAAATCAAAACACATCGCTATTAATTATAAAATACAGCCTGACAGCAAAAGCGTACTGTTTGACTAAGGTACGTTTTGTTGATCAAAACTATACCTTCAGTTTATTTAACGTTAATCCGAACACGTATTATTGTTAGCTAGACTTGGCTATCTTCTCCCAGTAGAGAAGGATCACAGATAAATATCAATGCACAATATTGCAGCTAAGAGAAACCACGGACAAGACCGTTTTTTTCGTCAAGTTTTATCCTGTGAGGTTACAATGCTGACGTTGTGTAATGAGGCACAGACCCGAATGAGGTTAAGCTAACGTTAGCTTGGTAACGGAATCAACTCTCACTCACCAAACTCAACGGGTCCTTCTTGAAGGAAGTTTAGAACTGTAAAAGTATTTTAGTTTTGAGAAACTGAAACACCAAACTGACAACAACAGCTCTTGAACAACTGAATGTCAAAATAACTTAGCAATGTTCATAAAGTTCACAACCACTGGAGCGCCTCTCTATTCAAACCATCTCTGAAGCCCATTGGACAATTCCAGCCAATCACAGCTGGAGGTTTCTACTTCCTGAATTCCAGCCAATCATAGCTGAAATCTTCAACTTCCGGAGTTCCAGCCCATCACAGCTGGAGGCTTGTACTTCCTGAGTTCCAGTGAGTATTGTCATTTGACGGGGAAACACTGTCACCTACTGTCTCCATTAAACTACAAACGAAACACGATCATGTGTTTATTTTCCTGTGCAGCGTTTAAAATACTCTTTATTGGAGTGAGTTACTTCCAAAACCTATTTAGAAATCCCAGCGAAGCCAACATTGTGTGAATTACATATAAAGGAGTCCCATTTTGTTTTCACTTAAGCTTTATTACAAAACATAAGGCAAGTAATAGCCATGAACATTTCATCATTGTGTTCAGTTACATAAATACACCCCCAAAATTAAGCCATTTGTATGTAATATTCAAAATCATATCGAGAATTATAATTCATCCTCCTCTCACTATTTTGTGGTTTTCTTCAGTTTGGTCTTCAGCTCAGACATAAGTGGATTTCCAAATCTGGGGAAGAAAACTTATAATCAGAGAATGTCTAAACACAATGTGTCACATTTGTGTTGAATATTGTACAGTCAATAATACTTTTTCATTTTACCCTGGATGTCTTGGTGGCATCCATTTAGGTTTATGTTGCGCCTCATCTTCCTTGGGAGTGTCACTCTTCTCCTCTGACTTTGTCTCCTGTTGACAGTATGACATTTTAATAATGTATATACACCTCAATGTAAGAGAGAAGAGGCATTCAGACAGCATTAATAGTACCTGTGAGAGATTGTCGAGACTAGTTTCTTCTCTCACCACATGCGGTGTCTTTTTTAAAACAGGAAAACCTGAACCAAGTCCTAAAAAATGGGTAACATTATTTACAGATCTTGAAACTGGACATAAAAGACTCAAGGCAGTGGCTTTCTATGTGTCATAAATGACCTACCAGGCAGTTTTATTCCAATGCCCAAGCCTCCCAAAGGCACACCTGCAGGGATTTTAGCTGACAGATGAGGCAAAGGCGTGGGATCCACTGAGGGCATGTGAAGAAGGGAGCGGGGATCTCTGGGGGGCCTTACACGAGGGTTTTTAACAGCAATTCTCCACCTTTGTGCAGTACAATCAAGCACAGAGGTCTCCACCTGCAATGACAAAACAGCTTACTGCACATCGCTGCCTTATTTTAATCACGACTTAATGTTTTTATGGTTGAATATGTTATTTTAGAAACAATACCTCCATCTGATCAGACTTTGGCTCTTCTGCCACCTCATCCCTGTTTAGCCCAGCTAATGATTCAGCAATATCCTCTGACCATACGGGATCTGGCTCGTCCAATGAGGGCAGCTTCCTCCCAGATTCAGAGCAGGTGTCACCTTGTGAACCAGATTCTGTGTACACTATTTCCTCCTCTAGCGAAGGCTCTGAGCCGCTTCTAATTGATTCGGACGCAGTGTGTTTGATTTCATCTAGGGAGTAAGGCACAGCGTTTGTTTTCTCAGCTTTGAGTAAAACACTCATTCCAGTCAGTGACTTAACAACTGCGTCCTCTGTGTCTTTCCAGGCAGTTACCTCAGCATCACTCTCTTTCTGTGATCCAGTTTCAGTCTCCACTGATTCAGCTCTTTCTTGCTCACTTTTTTCTTGTAATTTAAGTGAAACGATCGGGTAAAACTCCTCCTGTTTCAGATGTGATTGCTCCGTCTCGGTTTCCTCCTCCATTGATATAGCCTGAGATTCAGTGTCTGGATGTTGTGTAGACAATTCAGAAATGTCTACTGACTCTGACATATTAGTCAACATGTCATATATGCCTTGAAATGACCCAGCGCTGGTTGATTTCAGTAGCTGAGTTTCACTGTTTTGTGTGCCCCAATCACTGAGAGACTGATCCAAAAACCCAGACTCTGCTGTTGATGAGGACATTTCTGCGTCACTCACTAATTCAGATTCCCCTGAATTTGACTTTTGCTTTTTCACTGTCTTCGTCTGCACTGATGATACTTCATCTTGTTCCTCCTTTGTTGGCTCCATCTGCTGCCCTGGATCCAGACCCTCATGTTGCTTTATGCCACTAGTGTCCTCTGACAAATCCGCCTGTAGCCACAAGTCTAGGATTTCGTCATTGATCACACCCAGACGCCCACTGATTGAGGGAACTGTTTCTTCGGCACAGCTCCACTCTGATTCAGCCACATGCTTTGCTACTTTTTCTGTTGATATCCAAGTCGGATCTTTTGGTTCAGCTGTTGTTGATTCATCAGCTGCTTCAGGCTCTGTGAACATCTCCTCATTGCTCGTCTCGTGTGCTTTGTCTGACTGTTGATTTTCTACCTCCAGTGACTCAACTTGTAAAGGAAATTCAGATTCTCCCAGATGTAAAATCTCCATCTCATTTTTGCTCTGCAACGCAAAGCCTCCTGCCTTCTCAACCCCATGACCTGCTTCTTCGATATCTATACCTGCATCTAGCATTTGTACATCTTCAAGTAATGTAGGCACAGTCTTATCAGATGGTTTGCAGAATCCAGATTCAGCAATGTCTTCCAGTAAACTAGCAGTCATGTTGCTGTTTTGCTCTGAGTTTATTGGACCTAAGGATTGCTGAAGGAAGCTCGTCTCTGTTGTCTTCTGTGCTTCAGTTTCATCAGTGAATCCAAAAATGTCCTCTGCTGTTACAGCTCCTGTCGTCTCACTGCTGTCTCTAGCAGCAGCATTGTCTACTGGGGAGTCACACAACCCTTCGTCTATTTCAAATTCAACCAAAAGCTCTTCAGTCTCAGCTTCAGTCTCTTGTGTCACCTCATCAGTCTCGTCACTGAAGTATTCCTTTCCTGAGTGTTCGATCCCTGTCCTCATTGAGTCGACCAGTAAATCTCCCTCCTCTTCCTCAAATAAAGAACCCGATTCTTGGATTACTGCTTCAACAAGTTGTTTCTCTGTTTCTTGTCGCACACCAGGATTAATGCTATTCTTAATATCTTGTGTGCCTTCCTGCTCCTCTTCCATATGCTCCCTCAAGGGGGAATAGTCAGCGTTGGTGCTACAGCCACTGTTTTGAAGGCACTCCAGCTCTTCTGGTAACTGGCTGCCCTGGATTTCCTTGTCATCTCCTTCCAGGATCCTTTGTGTTGTATTTCCATCTGGCCAGGACTCATTGTTGTGTTCAGGAACTCCCTCTTGAGTTTCCTCATATGTTGGAAAGTTTAGCTCCTGTGGTACAACAACCTGGCCTTCACATATCCCTTGGGGAATATTTTTAAATCCGCTCATTTCCTGTCCAGTCTCGCCTTCAAGTTTTACTGTAACTGAGGTGGTTGTACATGCTATTGTCATATAACTCCCTTTGTTGCTTACTTCACTGAGCCTTTCCTCCTCTAGTCGTTCTACATCAAGAAATCTCTCAGAAATGTGCATCGTTGTCACATCAGACTCTTCATCGATCATCTCTCTGTGGCTTTCTGTCTTGTCGTCATCCGTCTCTCTTGGTTTGGTTTGCACTCCTGTGTCCTCCCCCACATCCAGCTCTGCTTTAGCATTCTGCACATCTTTGCTGCAGGTAACCAGCTCTTGACTATCTTCTGTTTCCATGTTGTCTTCATCTCTTGCCTGGATGTTCGCTGCCTCACTCACATCTGCTTCCTCAATAACAACAGTCTGATCCCGCTCATCACTTTCATTTCTATGGGCCGTTACATGCTCTTGCTCCACAACAATCAGCTGACCCTCGGACATGGTGACACTTTTGTTGTTGAACACGTGTGATTTAACATTCAGTGAAGTAAAGTCCTTGACATAGCTGTCGTCATCTGACAACTCTTCGCAGACTGAGAGATGATCTTCAACTCGTTTGGCTCCCTCATCAGAGACCAGCTGTGGCACGCCATCAAGGTTTTCTACTTCCTCATGCATCACCACTGTATCTGCCTCCTTCCTCTGCACCTTTGCCTCTTCTATGTGAATATTATCCTCTTCTTCCAGACTCACCCGACACAATTTCACCACAGTGTCTTTAGTCTTCAGGGTCAATGCCAGCTCAGCTTCCTGCGCATCATCTTTTCTTCCACTTTCCTCCATGTCGTCAGTCATTGCATCACACACGCAATTCTCCGACATCTCCTCTCGTCCAACAACATTAAATTGCTGAGCTCTGTTTTCTTCTTGTTTGTCTTCATTTGTGACCAACAGCTCAGCATCACCATGTCCCACTTGGGCAACCTGTTCCTCTCTCGTACCCTCACCTTCCTCAGATTTTTTGTACTGTACATTTTCTCCATCAGGGCCCAAGTTGATGTCAGTGGAGCAAAGTTCCCAGGCAACAAGCGATCGAGATGAATTAAGCTGAGAAGCTGTCGCAAGAGGCTGTTCTTCACCGACCCCCCCTCTGCTAGCGTCGATAGCATGCTCAGATTCCTGGATGGAGTTTGGGTCACTGGTGGTGACATTAGCAGGCTCTGGCCTGAGGAATCTGCTCACAGCTCCACTTATATAGTACTGAGAACAAGATGGAGAGAAAGAAAAGGAATAATCAGCATATTTTTCCCCAATTCTACAAACCATGTGCATTTGTTGTCTGGTTTAAAACAACTT
Organism: Synanceia verrucosa; assembly: GCA_029721515.1. Taxonomy (NCBI): domain Eukaryota; kingdom Metazoa; phylum Chordata; class Actinopteri; order Perciformes; family Synanceiidae; genus Synanceia; species Synanceia verrucosa. The sequence goes on from CM056550.1 coordinate 26,045,294, forward strand.
ACTTTAATTATATGGCCAGCCCTGTTCATAATATCCTATACTTTTGGCCTAAAGCTGTGTTTTATGGTCTTAGATAAGGCACTTAGCTCCAGTTAAGGGGAATGTTTAATGTTTTTTAATGTTACATCATACAAGGCCATTTGCACAATAGTGTACTTCCAGCTGTGCTGCAACAGTATGGGGAAGGCTCTTTCCTGTTTCAACACAACAATGCCTCCATACACAAAGCAAGGTCCTTAAATAATTTTCTGATTTTGGTGTGGAAGAGTCCTGACCTCAACCCCATCAAACACCTCTGACACATTAGAGTATTAGTTTTCAAGCAACCTGGTGAATGTAAATCCAGTATTTACTACGCTGCCAGCTGGACTGTACAGGCAGCAGTTTGTCTGGTTTCAAAGCTGCAGCTGTAGAACCAAAACAGAAGCTTAAGCGCTCCTTTGAGCTGAGGGGAACTGCAGACGAATGTAATGATTATCTGTGGATTCTGCTACACCTTTCACAGGAAATATACTCATCAATGTAAAAATCATAAAGCAGAGGAGCTTTAAGTGCCCCAGCAAACACAGCAAACTGTGATTCTTAGTTACACCTGTGCTTTTCTACGATGAGCCAGGCCTTACTGTCCCACATCAGTACCTCACTAAAGCTTTTGAGGCTGAATGTGTAAGAATAACATTTTATTTTAAAGGTACATAGATTCCTAGACAGAACTGTGTAATTTGTCACAAATAATAGGCAAAATACAGACAGTAAACATTGCAACACATGTGCATTCTCTCTAGTCTGCAGACCTGTAAGAGAGAGAGAGAGAGAGACAGAGAGAGAGAGCCAGAGAGAGAGAGCCAGAGAGAGAGAGAGAGAGACAGGAGGAGACTTTCTCCACATTTTCCCGCCTTTAAGAGCACAGTTGTAGCAGTTGTCAGTGGTTTGGCTGCAGATGGTGCAGCGGCTCACCCATACTGTCCAGAAAGTCCTCTCCACCCTGGAGATGGGACTGTCGGAGTCCATCTTCACACTCTGTGATGACCGTCTTAACTTGATCTCCTCTGCTTGTGACCGCGCTGACAAATTAAAGCGTTTAGCTTTCCTAAAACTAGACAGTGACAGTGAGGAGAACACTCACACAACACACCAACAGCCTGGGTTCAGTTCCTTATTAAAGTCCGGTGCTCATCTCTATGAGGAAGAGGCTGATTAAACCAGCTGGTAACCAGTGCGTCAAGCCTGCGTGCTGCACAGTTTGCGGATGTGCGCAGAGCTGCGGACCACAAAAGTGTCACGTTTTAAGTTGCTCTGCATCACTTTAGTAGCAATCATCAACCTCCCTAGTAAACAAACTGTTCTGAAACTTTTTAATATTAAGTAAGTATTAAAACCTACATTGACAGACAGGTTTGCATTTGCTTTACCGATGATCAAATTACATATATTCCACTCTGCTTTAAGTAGACTGACATTAGTTTTCACATAGAATAGTAACTGTGGTTCTGCTGCACTGAGCCACTGAGTACAATGTTGAGAGCAATACTAAATCAGAGGAGTACTCATTCCACAAGTACACTTTGAGCATTATTGTTGCCACTTTTCAGCAAATGTTATTAAATCATAATTTAGTTTATTTGATATTTGTATTCAGCCCTCCTTGTTATGTCAACTAATGCTAATCATTGAGTTTTATTTAATTGTGTTTGAAATGATATTAGGTCCCTTATCTTGTTCAATTGTACTGTGTTCATCAGCTATATGGGGTTTTTATTGATCAAGTGACCTACTGTAAAAAAAATAATTTGAAAAGCATGCATATGTTCTGTACACAACATGTATGGAAGTTGCTAAAATTTTGTATTACACAAAATGCACACACATAATTCCATGTACAGGTATTTTACAACATGTCTGCAGCTATTGATGGCTGATGCTGACTAATCTGGGTGGAGGAAGTTCCAAACTAAACAGTATCTTAACCACTCGGTTCAACCACGCAGCAGTGAAGTGACACTCCTGTGGTCAGAGTGCAACAGAAAAAATAACTAAAAACAGAAGTGCATTTTAAAATGAGAAGTCATTAGAGTGGTTGAACAACAGATATCAGAGTAGTGAGCAGTAACTTATTCCCAGACAAAAGATCCAGAGAAACATCTCTCCCAAAGAACTGACTCAGATTATATTTTCCAAAGCAGATTTAAAAACAAAATCCACAGAAGTGGATTATAACTGTAAAATTCTTTGTACAAAAGTATGAACATTTGTAAAATTTATAAAGTTAGGAAAAAAGTAATGGATGACAGATTACAAATATATGGTAATAAATAATATTAGCTGTATCTATATATAGCGAGGTGCTGTTGCACACAGTTTGGCTTTCATGCGGAAGAAGACATTTCCTCATTGGGCTCTGAAAGAGAGGACACAAGAGCAAGTGAAAACACTGAACATGAACAAACTTCCTGTTGTGTGTCTCGTTTATTTGATTCTGTTAGGTAACAGTAATGATAGCATTCCTGGATTCTGCAACAGTGCTTAACAAATGTATTAGATCACCTGCCCTGTTTGTCTCTCGTCAAACCGAATTCACCTTTTTATTCCCAGAAATGCATCAAGAATAACATTCAACCAACATGTTTTCTGTTCAGGAATGCAGTTCAGAAAGTAAGTAACTGTAATTTGGCACCTCAATCCAAAAAAAGTAAAGTAAATTTGGAAATTCATGAACAACAACAATAACTATATTTTAGAATTGAAATAGAATTTGATTAAAGAGCTTGCACATACTGGTGGATTAACCATTACAGGAACATAACAAAATATTTAGGTAATCAGCAGTACTGTTATTTTAGGGCAGCGGTGGCAAACACCTGACACTGGTGGTGGTCTAATACATTTGCAAAACACTGTGCATGTTGCTGTTTGCTGTGTGTTACCTGTCCAGGTCCGATAAACAGGAAGCTTGAGCGCAGGGTGTGTGATCTCCACGCACACTCTCAAATGCGCTCGCTCATTTTCTCTGAGACTCTTCCTCAAGGTCACTCTGTTGATGTGCAGTGCTCCTGGGTCCTCCTCTCTTTCTTTGTCACTGTCCTCATCCACCTCTGACTTAGTTTCGTCGTCCTTGTCAATGTTGTTATTCTCACCATCCACCTTTTCATCAATGTACTCTATCCCTTCAATGTCAGGGTCTGTGACGGCAGCTTTTGTTTCTGCAATGTAAGAACAGTAAAAGAATGAAAAGAAATGAAGACAACACCAATGCTCATACAGTTTCTGTTAAAATAAAATCTAAAACTTTTTATGCAAAAAGAAAAAAAACACTATATCAGACATGTTATATCCCAGTGGCCACAGTATGCATGAGTGCAGCTCCAAACGATAACACTGAGTTTCCACTTATAATGCAAATAATAAATACTAAAAAAGTCAAGTTTACAGGATGTAAAACACTATGAAGTATAAAGTATTGCACAGTGTCTTGAGACAGAACAACAAAAGGGAAAAACAGAATATTGTGACTATTACAGTTCAAGGTCTGCTACACTTGTAATGCAACACCAACAGCGTGTTTCATGAGACGCTCCCTATTAAGTAAACTCGTATGTCTTTCAAACCCCACGCTTTGTAGCACAAGCTTCCTATTAAAGGAACTCTTTGACTTCAAGCCCAAGCCAAAAATAACTTAGATGACATTATCAGGGTTATTTACCCAGACTTTTAGAAAGCTCCTCTTGAGCCACAGAAAACTTGACACAACCATTTTCAAGATTGACCAGCACTCTTTCTGTAGCGTAAACTCATTTTGATGATATATTTCAAGCTTTTAAGATGATCATATTTAGGCTAGAGGAGCACCAGATCCACCTAAGCACCTGAGTTGCTATTCGTCAAAATAAAGCATACATAGACACAGTAGTGACAAGTACTTATTGCATGTCCATTCTTTTGTGTCTCCAGCTGCTTGTTTGTCTGTCTTGGCAGACTTGTGGACCTCTCCAGGGCACAGACACTTTTTAGCTCCCTCTGTCCATCATCTCCTAACTCCTCTGTCTCGTTGGATACCAGTGGTGAAAGAGTGGGTCCTCCCGCTGCCCAGAGTAATTTGACCTTAGGATGACCTCCCTTCAACAGGAGAGAGAACACACCAACGCCTTCACTGCTCCAACAGACTGAGATCGATGGAGGAATGGATGGAGCCACTAGAGGAATACAAACAGAAGCATGTGCTTTGATATTGAAGGAGTATCATCCATATTACAAGAAAACATGTAAGAGTTGTTGGCAGTAATGATTCATACCAATGACAACATGTCTCCAGTGTTTCTCAATGGGCTCCTGTAAGGAACAGTGCTCCACTCTACAAATAATCCCTCCTCCTCTCTCCTTTTTCTCCTGATTGGTTAGACTTCTCTTCAGAGTGGCCGTGGCCCTGTAGAGTCTGGGATGAGTCTGTATGGGGCCCCACAACTCTCCCCCCTCCATCACCTCCTCCTCTCGGTCATCTTGCTCTCCCTCTCTGAGCTTCAGCCAGGTGATTGATATGTTCGGAGGGTAGAAATCTGTGATATCACATCCAAGGGTCAAAGTCTGCTCTGGGGAAGAAGCGGAGCTGATGATTTCGGACACATGCGGCCTCTTGATGAAGCCTATTTGGGATGAAGAGGAGATTAAACTTACATTGTTTTCATGCATCATTAAACTGCATGCCTTTTCTTCCCCTCCACTTCTTACCTATGGTCTCGCGAGTGACCGGCTGCTTCAGGGCGATGTGGTGGACACTGACCCAAACTTTGGTGCCTCCCTTTTCCAGCTCGCTCCGGGGCAGTTTACACTGACTGAAGGCTGAAAAGAAGCCATCAGAATTGGGTCGAGGGGAGGACGAGGCCTGGGAGGCCACAGGGCTCAGCTCACTCCCCTGGCAGAACCAGCGGAAAGTAATGACATCAGGATGGAAATGTGACGCCCGGACAGTCATGCTGATGACATCTGAAGGACAGAAATTGCAGGGATGAAGCCTCTCACAGCCAGGGATGTTTTACATCATGTATTGAGCTGCAGCAGAGGGATAAACAATTTGCCTTACCAGAGTCACTTGGTGTCTCTGCTAGCTGAATTTCTGATACATCTGGAGCAGCTTAAAGACAGAAGTTTATAAAAATGTCAATTTTTGTCCAATTGTGAAAATCATAGAAGAGCAGAGGCAAAGAAATAAGTGAAAAATGCTTTCTTACACAGGATCGTAAACTTCTCTGACACCCTCTCCACCACGATCTTATCTTTACCCATGTAGGACACCTGACACTTAAAGACCGCCCCCTTGTGGATTGAAATCTGGGGGATGAAGGTGAGCGAGGAGATCAGCTGTTGAGTGCCACTTCCAGAGGAGTGCAGAGGGCTCTGGGTGTGCAGCTTGTAGTAACCCATCTCACCTCTGCACGGCAGCAGAGGACCTTTCTCTGGAGCTGGGGAGGTGAGGGTTAGACCGTAGGGCAGATGGATGGTGGTTAGGGGGTTATAGAGGCAGTTAAAGTTAGCTTTAGATGATCCTATGTGTGTCAGGTTGAATGTTATTAGCAGAATTATGTGTGAAAGAGACAACATGGTGTGTTTTAGGAGTAGCTACAATACAAATAAATCATATTTCATTCACCTGTATTATTTTGACATCAGTCCCAACACATTAGTCATGCTTCATTAATTATATTTAACTTGGACAGGCTTAAAATAACAGCTGGTCAGCTGTTAGTTAGCTTAGCTTGGCTGTCTCCAAGGGTAAAAACTTGACCTGCGAACATCTCATCACCTCATTAATTAAACAGGACAGATGTGGTTTGTTTATTCTAAGCAATAAATGTATGTCTGTAAACCACACGGTGATGACTTAACTCCAGGAAGTTGTTGTGCCCTATGGTATAAATAAATATGCTTCATATTTACCATACAGACACATGAGTGGTATTGATCTTATCATCCAGTGATCATACATCTTCTAACATTAAGCTCAGAGACGTTAAACCTGAGCCAGTAATCACTAACCCAGACAGGATCCAAAGGTCAAAAGAGTATCCCCCAGCTACCTCTGGTTATGTGGGTGTTTATAAACTCTTACCTGTGAGTGACGTGTCAGAGATAGGGGTGTCATTGAGGAACCACGTGGTCTGGACCCGGTCCACCCTCCTGCCCTCAATGCTCACTGTCACTCTGCCCTTTTGACCAACAATCACACGTGGGGGGAGGATGATCCCCGACACGTTCAGAGACTTCTGTTTTTCTGAGAGAGGAGAGAAAGAGTGGAGATAAAGGAGTCCGAAAGAGAAAAGGGGAGTTTGAGTCAATGTTTGTAGGCAACAATGTCCTCACAACCCGCTGGACCAGGGCTCCTAAAACCTATTGTCTCTGTGTTTACAGTTTAGTGTATTTACCATGGTAGTTAATGTGGTAGAAATGAGATACACCTGTTAACTTCAATAAAGGACGGAAGGTTTTGGTTTGAGTAACTTTACTCACATGTATTGTAAATGTCTAGATCCAGGAAACCACAGGGATTTAAAAAACACATCTCACTCATCACAAGATGAGTCTGTTACCAAACTGGTTTTTTTGCCTTCGCATTTCTTTTATATACGCCTCAACTGTTTCAAAAATGAAAACATTTGTGTCTATGGCCATGACTGGACTTTGTTTCATTTAAGGGGTGACAGTGGTGCGAACCACTGCCCTCTGACTCACCGTCCCTTCTCCTCCAAGAAAAGCCAAAGCAGAGCAGGAAGACCAGCACAATAGAAATACACATCATAGCCACAGATGCTTTGGCTGACTTAGTCAACACTGGAGCCTCATCTAAGAGGGAAAAAAATGTAAGAACAAGACAAAGACACAAACTGCTTTCAAAAGCATATTTTATGTATTAGACAGACTTTTTTTGGAGACTTTGTTCTAAACCAGCATCTGATTTCAAGGGATAATCCCTGTTGTATTTTAGATATTAATCTGTTTTCCTTTATGACATTTTTTATGCATTTTTAAAGTGTCTTTGAGTTTTCTGAAAAGCACTTTCTAACTGAAAAGTGTTACTAATGATGATATTTTTATCCATCAGACCATGACTCAAAGTGAAAAACAATACTGAAAACAAAAATGATATATACCTTGGGGGTCCAGTTTCTCTAGGTACGCTGAGCCACTGACTGGTTGAACTACGCCAGGTTGGTCTACTGCACACTCCACCTTCCCACCTTGCTCCCTCTGCCCAGGGCTCAAAGTGTAATAATGTCTGGTTCTGTAGGTCCCATCTGGGTTCTGCTCAGGGATTGGGGGCTCAGGGAGGACTGTGCTGTTTTGAAACCAAGACACAGACACTTCCTCTGGGTAGAAACTCTCCACATCGCAGTAAAGAGTGAGAGGAATGTTGCTGGAGTGTGAGGGAACAACGGAAAGTCTCACAGTAGGAAGATCTGAGGAGAGAAAATATCATTAAAATGTCGTCATCGGTATTAATCAGATTCAAAAAACTTTGTACTATTATGGTATTAAGCTGCTATTATGTCACTTTGTGATGACTCATCATTATGTAAGTGTACACTGTGCTCTTGTGTCACTCACAGGTAACATTAAGTTGGAAATCCCGCTCTTGACTGCTGCCACTGTGTGACACTATGCAGCCAAAGGTCACATTCTGGTCATCACGGGAAGGGTAGAAGGTCAGATTGCTCACAGCCATGTAGTACCCATCAGGAGTCCGTTCACCTTCAACGTAGCTGGGAGGCTGAATCGATCGCCCATCTCTGGTCCATGAGAAAGAGACGGGAGGAGGGTAGAAACCATCTGCATGGCATTTAAGGTGGCTCTCTGTTTCTAACACCACCCACTGCTGAGGGACTGACAGAATGGGTGGTGCTAAAAGAGGAAAAGTAGAAAAAAGAGTGATTAAAAATGCTTTGTACCTGCTTTTATGCTCAAATGTGAATTTGAGAGCAAACCAATTCAGCAAATCAACTCTGGACAAAGACTTACCAAGGATACTTAATGTAACGTTGCTGGAGTGCAGGATTGTGGAGTTGTAGCTGACCATGCATTCATACACGCCCTGCAAATCAAGTCCAGCTGTGAGGATGGTCAGTGAAAAGTCCCCGTTGACAAAATCATTGGTGTCCCAACTGAAGCCCTCCTTTATTTGTGCCGTTGCTTCTCTGAATGAGGCGATGTCAGAGCCGTTACTTTTCCAGCTGCCTTTGATAAGATGTTTGTCTATTTTGTCCCCCGTAGCAGAAAGAGGGAACGTCACATTGCAGGGCAGGGTTGCATTCGTGTTTGGACTGACTTGAATTTCATGTGGCGACACTGTGAGCAGAGAAAGAAAGTTCAGAGTGAGGGAAAATCAAGAGCCTTTGCTGAACATCAACACTCCTGCGACACATGGGGCTCTAATCTATAGTTCACATTGTGAAACACTTGTGAAGCTATTTTACCCTTTGAAAGAATTCATTACACATTAATCCCCTTAAAAATGAAAAGTTCTTCAGTTAAATACAACTGTGACCAGTAGCCAATATAGCGAACGTTTGCAAACTCTGATAGATAAGCTATGGCTGAGAGTTAGCTGACTTCAGCGTCCTTTAAGCTTGACATCTCTAAATAGCTGCTATGAGAACAATACAGGCACTACAATACAACCACAACAAACATGTCTCTGCCTGGGCAGACAGAGTACCTGAATGAGAAGTGGTAAAGCATTGTGTGTCAGGGGTTTGAGTTTCGTGAAATTTTTCCACTTCACATTCTTTCTTTTCATCCCTGACCGTAAATCAGTAAACTCAGTATACCTCCTTGAATCAGTGTCAATATAAAGCCTTTCAGTGGTTTCTGACCACCCAATCAGCTTAATGATTAACTAGTACAATAAATACTTGTCGGCAGGTATAAAGTCAAGCAATTGAAATCTTTCTTTGGCGTGAAGTGTTGATGTTGCACCTCCTGTCAAGTGTGATGGTTGGGCCAATCATGGCAAGTTCACAGTAAAGGAAAGAATTAGGATTAAAAGAAGACATGACTAAAGCCTGATGTCACTCTTTATTTTTGGCAACAAAAGTAGTCTGATACTGATCCACTAACAAAGGCACACCTTGTTGCCTAAATAGGGCAACAGTCCTGACAGTAATCAAAGTCATTTAAAACACTCAGGTCAAATCAGAGCACTCAATTAGAATTTTCTTTTCATTGCTTGTAACCATGATAATTGTCATCCCCAAATCACTAAGGTGTGACACGGTAAGGTATACATAGAAGTGCACCACCTTGTATGTAAACACTGATTGCACTTTTAAAAAACTGAGACTGCAAGGCTGGATGGTGAGGACAAAAACCCTCTACCACTGTGATGGTACTGATGTTTCACACTGCAATGTCACATCAGATGTCATCAGATGTACTGTGATGTAGTACTGAAGGTACATTTATGCAAAATAACCAGATTGAAATGCACACTTTGGTCTGATTTGGCTGAATTAAATATCAGAGAAGTCACAGCACTTTGTAATGTTACAATCTTGTAAATCAAATATTAGCATAAAGCAGTCCTATTCACTTTTATGTATTGTCATATTGCCCAAACCTATTACACTGTACACATAATGCTCTGATACTTGCACTGTTCCTAACATACACCACAAAGTTGACCATGAATAAATACAAAAGAAAGGTCATGTACATGTTGACATGTCTGAATATGAGTGTTACACATATTCTAGATCCATGCATCAGGACTACAAACTGTAAAGCTCCTGTTCCAAAGCCTTGAAATTCAGAGTCCATTTGAGACAGCTCAATATTTCCAGTTTAACCTGGTCAGATCAAACTTGCTCTAATCTGGCCATTAGTTGAAGACACAACAATGCAGCCTTTGTAACCGGCCCGTGAGTGCAATGACACAATACTCACCATGCTTTATGAGTGTTAGCAGGACGGCGCAGACGAGGACTTTACACCTCATGGCCAGGCTTGTCTTGAGACCCAGTTCTTATCATTTGGCCCTTTTCTTGTCTTATATAGAGCTATGAGGTGTCAGGGGGCGGGTTTGTCCTGCAGACGGGAAATAAGAAATATTGTCCCAGGGACTCGGTGAAAGGAGGCCCTTGATATGTGTATGTCCTCTTAAATAAGCGAGCCCTAGAGGACTGAGAGAGCGAGGAGAAGGAAGGAGATGTGCAGGGACGCACAAGTGGGCAAATAGGTCACTTAAAATTCAGACGGGCCTCTGGCCAAGATTTTGGGGCTACTTTACATTGGTGCAGTGTTACCATGAACAAACGGAGAGGGTGATCCTGCTGAGCTTATGTGGGCAAACACTCAGCCGAGACACAGCTCTTTTCTATCTGGCGAAAAGTTATTGTGGAGTTGATTTTGGATAAAAAGTGGATGAAATCAGGAGAATGCCCCTCTACCTCCTCTGTACATGCTGTCTATCTTTGTCGTCAGCTCCAGCTATGATCACCAGCTCTGATTGAGGTTAATTTTTAGCCAGGAAAAGTGTTTAATGTTTGAAGATGTTGTCTGTTGTCATCCTCCTGTGAATAATCATTCCTCCATTTGCTGTTTGAACTGTTTGACTGTAATTGTTCTTAACACACATTAGTCAGTGAACATGTTAATTTATTATTTGTAGATCAAACAGAGCATGTGTGCTCCTTTCTCTTGTTCCCTCTCTGTTTACTTTGCATTAGGTAGAAACAAAAGTGAGACGTTTAAGTGACTGATGGATGTGAATAATGTGTCCCATTTCCCTGTTTGTGTTTGAAACTTTGTGCTCTTTGTTTTCTCTTCTTTATTTTTCTGACAGCCTCATTCCTTTCATCAGATCAAAAGATTAGTGTACTTCATGAGGGTTTGATGAACGATATACCAGCTGATGGCAGGAACTCAACTATTGTGTACCTCTTTTTCACAATCGTCATGCTTTAATGGATCTGCATGCAGAATTCTGAGCATACCTGTTGACTCAACATGGCGACAGCCAGGCAGGTGTCTCGCAGCTGACATGCTCACGGTAAAAACAACAGTGTTGATAGAACGCACTGTTAACCTGAGGAGGAACTGGAGGGTGGATCCACACTTGTGTAATGTTCTGAACAGTGCATATAGTCAAAATAAACACCTACAATCATGTATATGTATATATATATATATATATATATATATATATATATATATACTGTATATGTATATATATATATGTTTTGGGCTTTTTATTGAGGTTAATAACTTTGAAGCATTTTATCTTCATACACCACTGGATTTTGTGCTGTAAGAAATAGAAATAATAGAAAAATGTACATATATGAGATTAGATTAGTATGTTGTGTACATTTTGCAATGTATACACAGTCAAGGTGAATTAGGCCACTGTGTGAAATGTGACTTTAAGCGAGCTTCGCAAGCTGCTTTAATGCGTACTTCTGCCAAAGAGAACTTACAGCCACCCAGTAAACAGATGTTGTGATACGTTAACATACATGTTCACATTCAACAGTTGCAAAGAATTACTTCCTGTCTGGATGTCTTAATGAGGGCTTGGTAAAATGTTCTGTATGTTGCAATTAATTGCTGACTAAACAGATACTGTTCTGATGAGATATTGCCAACTTAAATAATGATAATTATCCTTCTGGCAAATTAATGCGATGCAAGATCATTTCATAATCTCAGTTAGAACCATTCCACTGCACTTAGTTATTAACTGTTATGACTTTACACTAGGGCTGGGCGATGAGGCCTGAAAGTGAAAAACACCATCACACCCAATATGACCAGATATTCTTTCTCAAAACCAAACCCCAAAAGATGAAGAATTTGTTGAAATTTTGGGGCTTTCATATTTTAACAATAAAGGTGTGCAATGTGAAAATTACATTATATTAAAGCTATTTCTGTCATACATTTTTGCATTTTGTTTATCTTTCATTGTGAATAGGTTGTGTCTGCCAGATGGTCTCATAGGGATATGAAGCATCAGCAATATTATGTACAGTACACTATGGGACAAGTTTTTCTTGAATTATTATAATATAATAATAATATAATATTCACTCTCATTAAATTATGTCTTCATTCTAATAATACTAGAATGTTTTCCTAAAGAATTAAATGACTGAGGAAGCCATTCACTCCTGCTACATACTACATGTAGTTGTTAAACATGGCAGCCAGCTAATGGGTATTTTGAAAATTTAAATGATTAATACAAAACATCATCAGTAAATAAATGAGTGAAAGCCCTACATTTTCCAGATGCAAGTAGACAAACTGTACTTTTTGTACCCCAGCTCAATTACCACACCTAGACATTATAGTCTGAAGACTTATATGGCAGTATCAAGGAGAATAAAGCCAAGTTACTCCCATGAGTGGTTGGCACCGAAATGAAACAGAAGCAGCCAAAAAACATCATGCCATAGGTGTGTCCTGACACACAGGCAACTATGCACTCTCATATTCACACCTATCATCAGTCACCAATAAATCTAACATACAAGTCTTTGGATTGTGGGAGGAAACAACAACACCTGGAGTGAAGCCACCTGATGAAGTCATTCAGGTTTGGTTCTGGAAATTAGTATGACCCATCCCTTATAATGCTTGTGAGGTATCAAGAAACATCAGTTCAAAGCAGTACCCTGCTGAGGAATAACAACGACAACAATATGGCAGCCTCTACTGTGTGGCTACTCCTGATGTGTGCAGTCTTCACTGGACAAGGTGAGTTTTTACACAAATTATTGGTTTATTATCCAACATATCCTCTCTTTTAAAGGTTTACATTTTGTTAACAGAGTCAGATAGTTTTTAAAGAAGATTTTTTTTTTTACACATAGTTAAAACATCTTTAAAATAAACTTTATAATGACCTTCCAGGATAGATTGGTTGCGTCAAACAACATTAAACACACATCTGTATGCCTTAAGGTGTGTAATTATCTTTTTTTGAACTCTCTTTCCTGCAGGATCTAAGGCTCAAGGTAAGCACAGTCACGTATTCAAAGATGCACTTTAAAAATTAAGACATGGATTAGCCTTACCTTTGCTGTACTGACACTCAGTCGTCTGTGCTCTGCTAGATTGTGGAGTGGCACCTCTGAACACAAGGATAGTGGGTGGTCAGACTGCCACAGCCGGGTCATGGCCCTGGCAGGTCAGTTTGCAAATTAATATCCACGGATTTCCCACTCACATTTGTGGAGGGAGTCTCACCAGTGAGCAGTGGGTGCTCACAGCAGCTCACTGCATCATTACATAAGAGAAACACCTGCTGCCTTATCAACCTCTGTAGATGGGAAAGGGATGATCTGATATCACCAATTACTTAACGGTCCTTGATAAATGTCAACGTTTTTAGAGTTAGGGTAAGGATTAGGGTTAGTGGTCCAGGACTATTGAGTTAGTTGTCCAGCACTGTTAATTACTTGATGATATCAGATCGTGAATAGGAAACTATGATTAAGCACAAAGTCACTCTTCACTAGTGGGTTACATAAATTGGGAGTCTAACCCGTCTTTCTTATAAAAGTATCATTTTGTTCTGTTGCTTCAATACACATAAAGAACACACAGTATAATCATCTCTGGCAAAACTGGCATTTTATACAATGATCAAATTTCCAGAGATGGTCTCACTATAATGAAATGGTAACTATGGGAACTAACATCATTACAAATAAAGCTAATTGATCTCCCTGGATCCACAGACATCTCAACTTTCTCTTCATAACCAATCAATGCAAGTCCTTAACCGTTTAGTTTAGAACGATTCAAAAACACAATTTTTAGAATAGGCAAAAATGCTGAAAAAAAAGAGTAGTATGCTTTTCTTTCAGTTGTATGCCTTTACTTGACACAATGAAATCTACTGACAAAATGAAATCTACTGACCCATTAGCAGCTCTGATAAAACATGATGCAACATTTTAGTCAGTTACCATCATGCCTATATATTGATTTATTCTTTCATTCAGGGACTTTATCGGTGCATATCTTCTCTACTTTGGAAGAGAGACTCCTAATGTTCATGAGGTGAACAGAACCGTGTCCCAAATCATCGTCCATCCTGACTACAACAACCCGGTGTTTAACAATGACATTGCCCTCATAAAGCTCAGCAGCCCTGTCAGTTTCACTGAATACATCAGACCTGTCTGTCTGGCAAGTAACTCCAGCCAGTTTAATGCCTTCACCCCCTGCTGGGCCACTGGTTGGGGCAGACTGGGACGTAATGGTGAGTACTGAGCCTCTAACATGCTAACTCAAGGTAGTAGACATAGCAGTGTTGTAGTGTTATGACTTGTTTAAACCTCAACAAGGAAGAGAGGGCCACACAGAAAGCTAGTAGTAGACATAGCAGTGTGTTGTAGCATTTTGCTCCAAGCAGCTCTGTGTCTGTTACTACATCACAGAGCTGCTGGCATGGCTGTAGACATTTCCTGACAGTCAATCCTCTATCTACACACAAAAAAATAATGTAACAAATGTGATATATGACGAGAAAAAAATCCTAAGAACTCTGCAAATGAAGGGAAATAAAAAGCCTGTCTTCTGATTTCATATGTTCTCTCCCATAGAGCCTTTAGTAGCCTTTGACTCACTGCAGGAGGTTCAGGTTCCTGTCATTGGAGAAAATCAGTGTCGCTGCAACTACCAACCAGTGTCAAATGCAGACATCACCAACAACATGATGTGTGCTGGACAAGCAAACAAAGGAATATGCCAGGTAAAAATAATAATATAGTATTGCAATATTTGAAGCTGTACTGACTGCTGTAGCTTTTCTTGTCCTTGACATTCTCAAAAGAAACTCTTATGTGCTCACACATGCAGTTAAAATACTATTTTTCATTATTTCAACACCAAGATGCAAGTCTTATTCTGTGCATGGTACCAGCAGTATTAATTAACTCTTTGTGTTGTCTCTCCTCTTTCAGGGGGACTCTGGTGGACCTCTACAATGCAAACAAGCCTCAAGGTGGATCCAGGCAGGCGTTACCAGTTTTGGAATACCTTGTGCTCTGGCCGGTTTTCCTGACGTCTTTGCCCGAGTATCTCAGTTCCAGACTTGGATGACAGATCAAGTGGAAGGGGCAAATGTTACCTTTGTGAGATTTAACTCCACTGGCACCGATCAAGATGACAACCAAGTTATACAAAGATTATACTAAGGGATGGGATGATAGCTGCATCACTGCAATACAGAGGTGTACATCCTGAACTGCAGTATTATCATCTATCATCCAATCTAGGGGAGTCTGATGGAACACCTTTAATTTAGGGACTTTCCATGTGCACTGAATTTTTCTGAGCTCTCTTCTCAGCTACCTTCAGCCAGGAAGGGCATCTATTGGATAGGTTGGATCTTAATGCAATAGAGCAATGTGCAAAAACACACAAGCACATTAACACATTCCTGCAGGATTTATATTTATGCTACCATGTTGTCTGTATCAAATGTCTCAATCTTTTTAGAAGTTTTCATGTTGTTTTTTATTCAAAGCATTGGACTGTGGCAGTGTACTCAAGACAAATATTCCCTCTGGGACAGTAAGGTTTAGTCTAATCGATATCTTGGATTTTCTATGGATTTAGAAAACAAGATTTAACGTGTTAACTCATCTTTGGAGGTGCTGGTCGGCAGTGATTAACTACCAGTGATCAATCAGATGAGCTCTGTCCTATTTCCAGTCTATATATAAAGAAACTGACTACAAATAATAATTTAGGTTCCACGTCTGCATAGCATGAATGTATGAGTGTCCATGCAAAAACAGTTGAAGGGAATATTAAAGGAACATTAAGTAGGATTGTGGCCAAAACTGGTACTGCAATCACTTTCAAATTACTGTAGAGCGGTGTCTCCCCTCTCCCGCTCCCCTGACTAGAGGTTGCCAGCTAGGCTAGGATACAATAGGAATGGAAAGTGTTACAGTGAATGAAAAGCAGTCACCTTGGGCATCACCATGGACACTTAGAAGGAGTTAAATGTGCCAGAGGAGAGCTGTGGAGGGATGGGGTTATGTGAGCGGAGCTCCGGAATGGTGGCCGGGGGTATGCGGTGAGAGTGCTGCCCACTTTCAGCCATCTCCATCTTTCATCTCCTATACAGATCCTTGTTTTATTTCGGACATTGACATTGACATATTTCAGATTCATAACTTTAGGTTTCGTAACGTTAGATATTATTTATCCGACACGTTCGTAGCCGCAGCTGTGCTAACTAGAGCAGAGCTGGCAACCCAGATGCTGAAACACTACTGACTTGGTGATTTGGGGATAGGTGGAGGGTGGCACATCAGACCAAAACACAACATGACAACATCAACATCAGTTGAGGGCAGCAACTCAGCTTTTTAAATGAGAATATCCTGGCTGGACTACAGTTGTCAGAGATATAAGTATTTGAAATGAACTTGACTGCTTAATGTCTGGTGACATATCAGGGCCATTTTATCCATCCATCCATCTACCGCTTATCCTCATAGGGTCGCGGGGGGGCTGGAGCCTATCCCAGCTGTCTTAGGGCGGAAGGCAGGGTACACCCTGGACAAGTCGCCACCTCATCGCAGGACACATAGAGACAAACAACCATTCACATTCACACCTATGGTCAATTTAAATTAACCAATTAACCTAATCCCCATGCATGTTTTTGGATGGTGGGAGGAAGCTGGCGTAACCGGAGAGAACCCACACAGGCACGGGGAGAACATGCAAACTCCACACAGAAAGGCCCTGGACCTGGGATTCAAACCCGGTACCTTCTTGCTGTGAGGCGACAGTGCTAACCACTACACCACCGTGCCACCCCGCACCATTTTATGATTAATTTAAATAAATTTCTTACATGTTGTACCTTTAACATCTAAAACTGATTCAAAACTGAATTGAATGGTCAAACGAAGAAAGGTGTTTTCGTCTCTCTAAAAGAAATGTGAATTTATTATGCTACTACCACTGCTGTCATAAAGTTACTTCATACCGTACACCGATTTGCTTCTGTCATGATAGATACAAGATGAGAAGATAAAGATCCAGTCAGTTAAAGTGGAAACTTACCACCAGAGCCAAATATGTAATTCAACAAGTCATTCAGGTGTGGGTTCGATCCTTTCGGGGAAGCTGGCAGATTATAGGTGCCGCCCACCTCTAGATATTTTAAGAAGCAAACATTTAAAAAGGGCATTGCTGAGGAATGACAAAGACAAAAAGTAAATCAAAGGGACTCTGTTCATATTAAAGACGAAGGGTTAGTGACAGCACAGTATGGCAGCCTCTACTGTGTGGATACTCCTGATGTGTGCAGTCTTCACTGGACAAGGTGAGTTTTTACACTGAATTACTGGTTTATTATCTATTTCAATCCAGTGTATCCTCTCTTTTGAAGCTTAGGTTTGTTAACAGTGTTAGAGAGATTTTACTTTCTTAGGAATGCAACTAATGAACATTTTGATAAGTGATTAATCTGTTGATTATTAATTAAATTAACTGGATAAGAAAATGTTTTTTCCAGTGTGTTAATCCAAAAACAAAATGTGTATAATGCTTGTATCCAGGAAGAAGGAAGTAATGAATGCATGTTAATAACATAGTGAATGTGATGATTTTGATGCACCGTGAAATCCACATCTATACATACATTTATATGAGTGACATGATGTCAATTTTTTCATGACGCCACTATCGTGTTCGCTGGCGATTTTTTTTCTTTCATTCCTAAGGGGTCATGAATGGCTACTTACAAAAAAATGAGAAGGAAATCCTCTCCGCAGACACAGATATATTGCAGGATTAAATATATTTGTTTAAAGAGTCACTGTGACCTTGACCTTTGGCCTTATAAGTTCATTTTTGGGTTATAAACTAATTGACGTACCCTCTATCTGGTAGTAACCACAGATTGTTTAATTTCAACAGGGAACTGTGCTTTTCATCAAAAGGTCAATATTTGACTGATTTCTGAACCGTAATTTTGTCCTCTATCCACAGATTTTCGCGATTATCCTGGAAAATATTAATATTTGATGATAAGAATGTCTAAGATTATAAATTTAAAATTCTTTTATGGATATTTTGAGACCAGTTGCATTGCTCTAGCTCCTTCTTACATGAAGTTATGGTGACAAACGCATATTTAACCTTGATGAACTTGACCTTTTACTGATCTTGACCAAACTGAATCAGTGACTTCTAGATTCCTATATTAGTTTATACACCAAATTAGGTAACAAATGGCTGAAAAATTACACTCTGGAGTGTTCAGAAATATGCAGAATCTCCCATACATTACCATGGTGTGACCATTCATTAGGCCTTGATGACCTTGAATTGGATCCAGTCACCACCAAAAATGAATCAATTTTAAGTTAGGCCACTTCTGACCAATCCTGAAAATTTTATCAAAATCCATCCATAACTTTTTGAGTTATTTTGCAAACCAATAAATAAATAAATAAACAAACCCTGATGATCACATAACCTTTTTGGCAGAGGTAATAATAATAATAATAATAATAATAAGAATGATAAAAGTTTCTTGCCAATAACACACCATGACAACATTATAATATACCTCCACCTAGTAAACATTTCACTGAATAGAGACTGAAACTCTGTTCTGTTGCTCTCCTGCCGTTTTCAACACAGATCTGTTGTTCACAATAAAGCATTGCCAGAGATCAACGATTAGAAAGAATTAATTTACTGAATAACAGACAATAACGATCTGCAGTAATGCTTTATTTCATACTAGGATTAAGTTTTATGAAGTTTCAAGTTCTTTATTGTCATTTCTGCATACAAGTACACAGGAAAGAAATGTTGTTTCTCACAGTCCAAGGTGTTGAATGACAACAGGTATTCAAGAGATGCAACAGAACGACATTTACAAACAGAGAGAAACTAAATATAAGAAGCTACTAAGCAGAACTACTAAACAAGACAGCTCGACAGAGCTACTGATTAGAACTAGAATTAACTAGCAGAGCTTAATTAATCCATGGTTAACATGCCTGCTGAACCCTGAAGGGGATCTGTACGGTGCCACCACTCCTTAACAACCTGCCAGATTTCCTGCTGTTGTTTAGCACAATACTGAGAAAGAATCTTCAGTGTCGCCTGTCAACACACCTAAAACATACAATGTCTGTCCTTCCAGCTTAGATCAGTTCAAACATTTGAAGCTTGAACTTAACGGGAAGCTATACCCATTTTCAAAATTCAAACAGGTTATTCCTGTGATGTGAGATGTGATTTCAACCAGTGTAAAACAAGGACGGGCTCCACTGTATTAAAGAAGCAGCTGGAACTCTAGCGCCACACTGTGTCTGTGATTACTCACTACTAACCTACGAATACTCTTTCTGTCCTACAGGGTCTAAGGCTCAGGGTAAGAACAGTCACATTTCATCGAACACAGAACAATGACTTGCCCTAACTTTGCTGTACTGACACTCAGTCGCCTATGCTCTGTCAGACTGTGGAGTGGCACCTCTGAACACAAGGATAGTGGGTGGTGAGAATGCCACAGCTGGTTCATGGCCCTGGCAGGTCAGCATGCACATTACTCTCCTGCGATCTCACGTCTGTGGAGGGACTCTCATCAGTAACCAGTGGGTGCTCACAGCAGCCCACTGCGTCCCTGTGTAAGAGAAACATGTTGCTTCATGGATTTTTTTTGCCTTCTTCAGACAACTATTAAGCTGTTGATGGAGTGGAGCATCTGTTCTGCCATCCAGCAAATTTTATGAGATGACTCTCCGCTGGGTCTAAGCATCGGGGCACTATATATTTTTACACTAAAATGCCTTACGCAAGTCACAATGCAACATAGCAAGCAGGTTGTGTGCTTAACATTAACAATGTGCCGGTGTGCGGTCAAGAGGCAGAGAGAGCCAGGGAGCGTTTGTGTGTGATGAATAGGTGAATAAGTCAACAGTAACAGACAGGAATGTAGCAGTGCAGCGTCTTGGCATAGATTTATGTTTCCATTAAAACAGAGCTACCTGCTTGAAGGTTTGACTGTGACTGGTGGTAAAAGGAGTGCTGTGAAACAGAAGGTGAGCATATAATTTCTTATATTCTTCACAATAAAAGTCACTCACTATTTTGTTATCTAAAATCTTTTTTATGAAGCTGAAGCATTAAAGTTTTTTATAATCAGCAGCAGTTTAAGCAGGAGATTCAAAGTTAAAAAAGTACTGAGAGCTGAACCGCTACGTCTTTCTCTCCTACAGTTGTTTGAGGATTCTTTGGTCTTAAACTAAATGAATTAGGAGAGCCAGACAATGTGATTGAAGCAATTTGTATAGTACTCTGTAAAGTGCCATATGTAGAGACGGACAGCCCTCTGCGTCGCTGGAGAGCCTGACGGAGAGCCTCTCTGTCCTCCCCTGGCGCAGGATTTTTTTTAACTAGCCGTCAATCTGTCAAGGGAAGACGGAGACGACAAGGACTGTGATTGGTCCTCTAGTTGCACCCTGCAGTGAGTCTCTTCCTGTGTCTGTCTGTCTCTCTCTCTCTCTTTCTTTTTTTTACAGGTCTGCAAACTAGAGAGACTGCACATGTTGCAATGTTTACTGCCTGTATTTTGCCTATTATTTGTGACAAATTACACAGTTCTGTCTAGGAATCTATGTACCTTTAAAATAAAATGTTATTCTTACACATTCAGCCTCAAAAGCTTTAGTGAGGTACTGATGTGGGACAGTAAGGCCTGGCTCATCGTAGAAAAGCACAGGTGTAACTAAGAACCACAGTTTGCTGTGTTTGCTGGGACACTTAAAGCTCCTCTGCTTTATGATTTTTACATTGATGATTATATTTCCTGTGAAAGGTGTAGCAGAATCCACAGATAATCATTACATACGTCTGCAGTTCCCCTCAGCTCAAAGGAGCGCTTAAGCTTCTGTTTTGGTTCTACAGCTGCAGCTTTGAAACCAGACTAACTGCTGCCTGTACAGTCCAGCTGGCAGCGTAGTAAATACTGGACTTACATTCACCAGGTTGCTTGAAAAATAACACTCCAATGTGTCAGAGGTGTTGGATGGGGTTGAGGTCAGGACTCTTCCACACCAAAATCAGAAAATCATTTAAGGACCTTACTTTGTGTATGGAGGCATTGTTGTGTTGAAACAGGAAAGAGCCAAATACAAATTATAATCTCCAACATCCTTGTACTCCATCTGCTGTCTTTTTGTGAGTGCCACTTCATCCAAACCATACAACATAGCTGGTCTCACTACCATCCTGTAAAGCTTTCCTTTCACTCTTGCTGGTTCATCTGCCTTTACTTAATTGAGGAACTGAAATTTACTGATACCCCAACAGTCTACTTCTGATAAAACTTGATTTGATTCATTTTTTCACCCAGAAACTCAACTCGCTTCTGGATCCTATACTTGGGAAGAGTGACTCAGTCGGGTCCTAATGTTAATGAGGTGAACAGAACTGTATCCCAGATCATTGTCCATCCTGACTACAACAACACAGAGTTTAACAACGACATTGCCCTCATGAAGCTCAGCAGCCCTGTCAATTTCACTGAATACATCAGACCTGTCTGTCTGGCAAGTAACTCCAGCCAGTTTCACAACTCCACCCCCTGCTGGGTCACTGGTTGGGGCAGACTGGGAGCTAATGGTGAGTATTGAGCCTCTAACATGCCAACTCAAGGTGGTAGACATAGCAGTGTTGTAGTGTTACGACCTGCTCGTTTAAGCCTCAACAAGGAAGAGAGGGCCACACAGTCAGCTATTCAAAATGTTTGCAAATAACACACCATGACAATATTATAATATCTCTCCACCTTGTAATCATGTCACTGAATGGAGCCAACAGATCTGTTGTTCACAATAAAGCATTGTCAGAGATCAGCAATTAGAAAACATTAATGCCAGTCTCCCAATCGCATATATTTACTGAATATCAGACAATAACGATCTGCAGTAAAGCTTTATTTCATGCTAGGATGGCTAAACTGTGTCATTTAGCCATGGTTAACATGCGTGATAAACCCTGAAGGGGATCTGTACGGTGCCTTAACAACCTGCCAGATTTCCTGCTGTTGTTTAGCACAATACTGATGAAGAATCTTCAGTGTCGCCTGTCAACACACCTGATCCTGAAACATACAAAGGCTGCCCTTCCAGCTTAGATCAGTTGCTTCAAACATTTGAAGCTTCACAAAACCAATAAAGAAGTATGAGGTGTGTCAGTCATTGGTCAATAATCAGTGTGAGATGAAATGAAAGCCATGTGTGCAGTGGTGTGTGTGTGGTACAAAAGAAACTAAACTGACCTGACCAAACCAAACAGAAACAGGCAGAATCTTGGCTGTCCGGGTGAGAGAGAGACAATGAACTATGGAAGTCTGGGTTTTAGTCAGCAGATAGATAGTCAGCACTCACAGCTAGAGGTGGCACTTCCCAACAGACACCAGTAAGGTAGAGGAGCAGGAGGTCAACATGGCAAACAGAGGGCAAAGCAGCAGTAAAACCAACCCAAGCCACAGAATTATAAAAGACAGCAGACACCGAAACAAACTCGGCAAACGACCATGGCTGTCACAGTGGTATTTAGCTCAAAGCAGCTCTGTGTCTGGTACAGCCTTACAGAGCTGCTAGCATGGCTGTAGATATCTACTCACCTCTTTTTCAATCACATTTTCAACAACTTGGGTACAGGGTGCACTGTCACATGAACAAACCCACACACAAAAAATAATGGATGACCTAACATGATATATGATGAGAAAAATATCTTTGCCAATGAAGGGAAATAAAAATCCTGTCTTCTGATTTCATATGTTCTCTCTCATAGAGCCTTTAGTAGCTGTTGACTCACTGCAGGAGGTTCAGGTTCCTGTCATTGGAGAAAATCAGTGTAGCTGCAGCTACCTACAAGTGTCAAATGCAGACATCACTGACGAAATGATATGTGCTGGACAAGAAAACAAAGGAATATGCCAGGTAAAAATAATAATATGTTATTTCAATATTTGAAGCTGTACTGACTGCTGTAGCTTACTTCTTGACCTTTTAAAATAAACTTGTGTATTCACATACAGTTAAAATACCAATTTCAGCACCATGTTGTAAACATTGACATTTTTGTTATTAAAATATTATTGTCAGTGAGAATATTTTATGGTAAATAGTCTTATTCTGTGCATGATACCAACATTATTACCTCTGCCAAGGAGGTTATGTTTTCACTGGGGTTTGTTTATTTGTTTGTATGTATGTTGGATTGTTGGATTGTTTGCAAAATAACTCAAAAAGTTGTGGACAGATTGTTTCAACTGATTCATTTTTGGTGGTGATCGGATCCGATGCAATGACACCGCCAAAAATTAATCGGTTTTAAGTTAGGCCACTTCGGGCCAATCCTAAAAATCCGTCCACAACTTTTTGAGTTACTTTGCAAACCAACAAACGACAAACTCTTTGAGTGCTTTTCTAGTTAACTCTTTTGTTGTCTCTCCTCTTTCAGGGGGACTCTGGTGGACCTCTACAATGCAAACAAGCCTCACGGTGGATCCAAGCAGGCGTGACCAGTTTTGGAGTACCTTGTGCTCTGGCTGGTTTTCCTGACGTCTTTGCCCGAGTATCTCAGTTCCAGACTTGGATCACAGATCAAGTGGGAGGGGCAAATGTTAGCTTTGTGACATTCACTTCCACTGGCACTGATCAAGATGACAACTTTGTGTGTCGCAGCTTAGTAAATGAGGCCACAGCAGCTCCAAACACAAGGTCCACAGTTGCAACAAAGCTTGCAATTGTTATCAGCTTAGCAATAGTGATTTTGCAGCGTGACTAACTGTAACACCTAAAATTCCCTATTCAAAAATTACACTTACATGAATAACATAAGTGATTGTACACTATATCGCCAAAAGTATTTGCTCACCCATCCAAATAATCAGAATCAGATGTTCCAATCACTTCCATGGCCACAGGTGTATAAAATCAAGCACCTAGGCATGCAGACTGCTTTTACAAACATTTGTGAAAGAATGGGTTGCTCTCAGGAGCTCAGTGAATTCCAGCGTGGAACTGTGATAGAATGCCACCTGTGCCAACAAATCCAGTCATGAAATTTCCTCGCTCCTAAATATTCCACAGTCAACTGTCTGCTGTATTATAAGAACATGGAAGTGTTTGGGAACGACAGCAACTCAGCCACGAAGTGGTAGGCCATGTAAACTGACAGAGCGGGGTCAGTGGATGCTGAGGCGCATACTGCGAAGAGGTCGCCAACTTTCTGCAGAGTCAACCACTACAGACCTTCAAACTTCATGTGGCCTTCAGATTAGCTCAAGAACAGTGTGCAGAGAGCTTCATGGAATGGGTTTCCGTGGCCGAGCAGCTGCATCCAAGCCACACATCACCAAGTGCAATGCAAAGCGTCGGATGCAGTGGTGTACAGCACACCACCACTGGACTCTAGAGCAGTGGAGACACGTTCTCTGGAGTGACGAATTGCGCAATCTGATGGACGAGTCTGGGTTTGGCGGTTGCCAGGAGAACAATACTTGTCGGACTGCATTGTGCCAAGAGTAAAGTTTGGTGGAGGGAGAATTATGGTGTGGGGTTGTTTTTCAGGAGCTGGGCTTGGCCCCATAGTTCCAGTGAAAGGAACTCTTATGCTTCCGCATACCAAGTCACTTTGGACAATTCCATGCTCCCAACTTTGTGGGGACAGTTTGGAGCTGGTCCCTTCCTCTTTCAACATGACTGTGCACCAGTGCACAAAGCATGGTCCGTAAAGACATGGATGACAGAGTCTGGTGTGGATGAACTTGACTGGCCTGCACAGAGTCCTGACCTCAACCCCATAGAACACCTTTGGGATGAATTAGAGCGGAGACTGAGAGCCAGACCTTCTCATCCAATTTGTGAGACCTCACAAATATGCTTCTGGAAGAATGGTAAAAAATTCCCATAAACATACTCCTAAACCTTGTGGACAGCCTTCCCAGAAGAGTTGAAGCTGTTATAGCCGCAAAAGGTGGACCGACGTCATACTGAACCCTATTGATTAGGAACGGGATATCACTTAAGTTCATATGCGAATCAAGGCAGGTGAGCGAATACTTTTGGCAATACAGTGTAACATTGTCATAATAAAGATTAAAAATAATAATAATAACGATTGACAGGTCGATTGGTAGAAAGGGGACGAAGCCTTGAGTGACAGCCAAAGGTGTTGGAGGAATAATAGTTCCACTTCCATAAATGGTCAAGAAATAGAGACTATGCAGTGTTGGTTATTGACGCATGAAGTTGTTTTGACCACTGTATAAAAGAAGCTGAGATTGGGAATAGATTTGAGACTTTTGTGATAATAAAGGCCCCTCTGGACCTCACGTTGCTGTCTGTGTTTTTTCTGCACCAAGTCAAAGAAATATGTTACCACATTGTTCAATCGCAGTTTAGTAGGTGGCCCCAACAAGGACATGGGGCGCTGCTGGAGTTCTGGATTCATGTTGACGAATGCTTCATGTTGCTCCTTCTCACCTCTGCTGGGGTTCCCCTGCGAGCTATAAGCCTCCTGAGGGCCATCAGACAGGAGTCAACATCCAGGCTGTGCAAGAGGTCAAAGTGCACCGCACGGGTGGTAAGACATTTAAAAATTATGCCCCACCTCTTCTCTGTGCGCCGGCCCAGCTTAATCTGAAATGGCCCAAAACAGTCCACGCCCGTTGAATGGAACGGTAGCTTGAAGAGGCGTAGACGCGCTGGTGGGAGGTCTGCCATTTTTGGCACTGAAGGGCGGGCCTTCCATCTACGACACTCCTTGCAGAGGTGCTGTGTCTGATTGCCTCTCTCCCTCGCAGGATCCAAAAAGTGCGCCACATCTCAGCATACACACGCTCAGGCCCAGGATGGCAGAGGCGGGCATCATAATCCTGTATCAGGAGCTGTGTGGCTGGATGGGCAGGATCCAAGACGATCAGATGTATGGTGCTAGTTTCCAGCACCTCTGCTCTGCGTAGCCTTCCTCCAACCTGTATGAGTCCTCCATCGGGATCCAGCTCTGGAGACAGGGTAAGTAACCAGCTGCTGTTCTGGACAGGTCTGCCTGCTTCCAGGAGGCGCAGCTCCTCTTGGAAGCTGTCTTGTTGTACCCGCTTGAAGATCAGCATCTCTGCATGTTGATAGTCGGACGCTGTGGGGACACCAGTCTGAGCAGCCGCCCCATGAAGCTCCTGCACAGTGGCCTCAACCAGATCCTTCCGGGAGGCATACTGTTCAGCAGCAGGCAGTTTTGGTTGCATGCATGTGCCCACAAATACTTTAAAAGGACATGACTCAGACTGGAGCCATGTGAGTACTGTGGTTGAATCAGTCCACAGTATGGTCTGGTTGATGTGCAATGTGAGCTCCCTCGCCAATATTTGGGCCAACTGTGCTCCAATAAGGGCACCACAGAGCTCTAATCTGGGCATGGAGGTCTGTTGACGTGGGGCAACTCTGGATCTGGCTACCAGAAAGGACAGGTAGACTTGACCTGAGGTATCCTCGGTCCGCAGGTATGCGACTGATCCATAGGCTCTCTCTGAAGCATCGCTAAAAACATGGATCTGTCTGGTGACCATGTCAACTTGAACTGGGATGTAAGGTCGAGGCAGGGATATGCGTGGTAGCACCTGAAGCTCTGCTTCCCAAACCTTCCAGGCCTGCAGCAGCTCTTGGGGAAGAAAAGGATCATCCCAGTTGCACTGTTTATCCCAGAGGCACTGGACAAGCGTCTTTGCCCTGGTCGTGTATGGCAGAATGTACCCCAGTGGATCATATTGCTGGGCTAAGACTTTGTAGACATTCTGCATTGTTAGTGTTCCATACTCCAAAGGCTGTTGTTTGTATCCGAGCCTGTCAGACTCCCAGTGCCAGCTTAGCCCGAGTGCAGATTCGGCGTGGTTGGGGTCACCCTGCGAAAACCAGTGCTCAATGCTGTCTGACCTGGCGTCTTTGGGCAGGTGACTGATGACGCTGGGAGTGTTACTAGCCCACTGCCAAAGTTCAAAACCACCAGCAGTTAAAAGATTGCGGAGTTTGTCTACAAGCTCCTTGGCTTCCTCAGGGGTCGGCACACTCTGCAGGCAGTTATCAACGTAGAAACACTGCTGCACAGAGTGTCTCACATCTTCATCAGCTGAGCTGTGCTCCTTGACATGCAGCTGTAGCGCAAATGCGGCACAACATGGGGAGCAGGTCGTGCCGAATGGTAGAACCTGCCACTCGTACACATCTGGAGGATCCTTTCGCCTCATGTCCCTCCACACAAATCTCAAAAGGACCTTGTCTTCAGGTAGGAGCCTGACCTGATGGATTATACGCCCACTGATGGCCACTGCATGCTGTCTGAAACGCAGCAAGACCCCGAGGAGAGAGGCACCCAGGGTTGGTCCTGGCAGAAGGGCATCATTCAGGTTGAGACCACAAAACTGGTAAGAGCAGTTAAACATGATACAGTTCTTTCCGGTGTGGGTGACTAAATGATGGGGGATGAACCATGATTCACCTTCTGCTGAGTGGGCAGGGTTGATCCTTTTCACTGATCCTGCTCTGACCAGCTTACAGATCTCCTAACAGTATGCCTCTGTGAGCTGCGGGTTCTTTGCCAGTCTCTTTTCCATCCTCCTCACACTTGGCATAACTGCCTCCTTTGTTGCTTGGAAAGGTGGAGCCTTGCGCTTCCTGAGCAAGGGGGTAGCATATCTTAAAACGCCCTCAACTTCCACACGTGTTTTCTTTGCCTCTAGCAGCGCAATTGCCTCATGATCCTCTTTGGACCGTGTGACCAATTTGTCGCACCTGAAAGGCAGCACGTCCATCTGCCAAAGTCTCTGCACATTCTTCATCAGTTCAGTGGTTTGTGGAGACACTGTGGTGAAAAGGCACTGCTGATGAGACAACTTCTGCTGGACGCATCTGGTGGGGCCCTGAAGAGTTCATGCCAGCCGAGTGTGAATTGCTGCAGGACCTCCTGGTGGGCCCAACCGTACAGGCTCAACTGGGACTAGAAGTTGTGGGTGATCAGCACCTATAAGGATGAGGGGCTTAACCCGATCAAACTGCTGGAGGGGGAGACCTGCAAGATGCTTGTACTTCTTCTGCAGGGATCTGATGGGGTGTTGTTCTGCCAGACTGAGACGCTGGGCTGTGAAAGCTCATGTAATGCTGAAACTTTTCTGTGGATGTGCAGATGGAGATATGTGAAATGGCACACATGCTCCTCGGAGTGTCTGGACATCCTGCCGTATGGTGTGTAGGCTCAGGTTCTCAGGGGTGCCTTTCAGTCCAAGCTGTTCCGCAGCCTCTGGGAGAAGCATGGTCCACTCAGAACCGTCATCTAAGATGGCATAGGTTTCCAGCGTGCGATGGTGATGGCTAAGGAAAACTTTGATGACCTTCAACAGTACTCTGGTGGAATCTGATGGACGGTCCAGGTAGAGGACTTCTGCATTGGTGCTGACTAGGCAGGTCTTCTTTTTGGGTGGCTCAGATGTGCCTCTCTAGTTGACTTCATGGAACACCTTCAAGTGTTTCCCTTGACACACCTCACAGAGTTTCTTGAGGTCACACTGAGCTGCTTGATGGGCCCTGGCGCAGTGCCAGCACCGTTTGTTCAGCCTAATCCACTCTGTGATCTGTTCTTTGGTGAGTTTCTGAATTGCTTGGCATTTATTTAGGAAATGCTCTGAGTTCTCACAATATGGACAATAAGGTTTAGCTTTGCCTCTCTTCTGTGACTGCATGGGGGGCTGACTTGGTAGCTTTGTGGTTGTAGGACCTTCTGCCCCATGTAACACAGAGGCTGCGTGTCTACCCTGACGCTTGTCACTCTTAAGACTTTGTGGCCCTTGTCCTTTGCTGGCGGGTTGAACATCATAGCCTTTGCACCAGGACTCATATCGTAGCCACTCTACCAGGTCTGTCAGGGTGTATGTGGCCCCCGGTTGCTGAAGCATGTGCCGGTGAAAGTCAGCCCTTAGCTCAGGTGGGAGTTTAGTAAAAAGACAGGCGACGTGGGAGCCGCATTTAAGTTCCACATCTCCGTCAGGACCAAGAGTCTGAAGCAAACCTCTCAAAAGCGGCAGTGTCTCCACGCTTGACCTCTGGTTCCTCCATAACTGTAGCTATCCTTTTGAGAGCCACATGATGGGGCTGGCCGAACCTCTCATCTAGGGCTGCCATCGTATCGGAGTAAGGCGTGGGTGAGTTAAGATAAGAGTCTGCCACTAAACAAGCCTCTTCAAGTCTTAGATGATCTGTAAGGACTTGATATTTGAAGAGCTCGGTGCTGTCTGCAGGCAGAAGGTTCTCAAGAGCTATTTTTAGCTGGGCGAACTCCATGGGGTCCCTGTGACTGAAGAATGGAATCTTAGGCTTGGGTCCTCTGTACACCCTCTCCTCGGAAGCAGAGGCAGCAAATGATTGCTGGTTGTCTTGGGGTGAAGACCTATAGGTCGCTTGGGGTCTAGGTGAACAGCGAAAGCGGAGCTCAGGCTCATATGGACTCCTATGGCTGAAGGGACTGTAGGTATTAGGGTTGGCAGACATCACTCGGGTTGTAAAGGACTGGAATGGAGGAGGTCGGTATGGTGGCGTGGGTCTTGGTAAATAGCGTGCTCCGGGACCAGTGGTTTTGTGACTCTTGGTCACTGGACTTGAGATAGCACTCTGCTTCAGCAGCTGCAGCTCACTCATCATTCTATCTACAGCTGAAATAATTTCATCCCTCTCATGACAGTGTGATGGTTCGGCTCCCTCACCTGCTGATGGCCATGGTGGAGGTGGCGGCCAGTCACTGTCGCCGGAGTTTTTATTAGTGACTGACAGAGTTGGAGGAGGTGGAAGGGGAGGTAGCCGCAGATCTGGATGCTGGTGCTCTGTCTGGGCATTTCCTAGAGACTTAACGATGTCTGTTAGTGACTTCATGTCTTTGTGAATGTCTCTTATCTGAGCAACGTTATCCAACACGTACTCATAGGATTGACGCAACTTCATGTGCTCCATACGAATCTCCTGTAACTCAGCTTTACACGTAGCAGCCCAGTCACGTCTCATGCAGGGCTCAGGAGAAGGTGGGAAGATCTCACTAGTCGCTTCACGCCTCCTGTCATATCCTGCATTCCGTCTAGGGAAATACTTGTCCTCTTGTCGATCGAGGGCTGGGTCCCACTGCACTTGGAGCTGAGGATATGGACTGCGTGAGTATGTAGTGGGTGTCATCTCGACTTCTCCCTCTATGTCAGATCTCCACTCACATTCCTCCTCATACATGGCAGCAGCTTCGGTAGAATGATGCCTTTCGTAGCTTAGTGTATCGACTTCATAGTCATCTAGGTAACGTGGTGGATGCGTCTGCCTCTTTGGACGAACTGCTTGCATCTTGATCCCAAATCAACACCGCATCCGGCTTGAAGGACCATAAATGTTGGTAAGAACCAGGTAAACGGCAATGCTGGGTCTGGATAGTGAGTGTTGTTCAGGTTGCGTCGGTAAGAACACCCAGGAAGCAGTTCTTCTTTCTTTAATCTTCCTTTATTTTCCCATATGCATGTAGTACAGCTGGGTATTGGTGTGTGGGGTGTGTGTGTGTGTGTGTGTGTGTGTGTGTGTGTGTGCGGTCTGCAACAAACAATAAAAACAGAAATCAATAACATTGCCTCTGTATCAATTGAGCTATTGTTATCCTATTGCTAACAGAGCATGTACCTGGCTGAGAAACATAGCACAGAGCCACAGTTATAGCATAGATTAGCATATTACACCAAGCACACAACTCAAATTGCACCCATAATAAACTACATATTACACAGACTGTGAACACAAATGAAGGGTGCATTCATGCCCACTATTAAATGGAACATTTAAACAATACAGATGCATAAAATGTGAACTGAGCTAGCTAGTGTGCTAACCGCTAGCGTGCTAATCACTAGCACGCTAACCGCTAACGTTAGCATGCGGGCACGGGCCGCTAGCACGCTAATCGTCAGTGTTAGCATTGCAGATACCCACTGTGCAACTTCTCAACACAGACTAAATCAACTGTATGTACTTACTTATTCTCAGGGACGCACACAGGTGAACACACAACACACTACTGGGGATTCAGGCAGGGAACATGAATAACTAAGAAACAACTCTGTATACAACTTCTCATGACTGTGAGACTGAGCTGAATGAGGTGAGGTCCGCACTCAGATGACAAGGAGGCGGAGCTGTGATGTCACAGGGCTGGGAGCCTTTCATACAGACGCCAAATACCACTTTTTTCTTTTGTTCACAGCAACATACGTGGTGCATACAGGACTGCACCCCACCCCCACTTGGGACACTCAGACCACATCTCTGTTTTTCTCTTTAACCGGCTTACAGACAATGACTGAAACAAACAATGCCTCCATTGTGTTTACTGTACTGACCGCGGTCCCCAAGAGTTCAAAATTGACGTCACAACATTGTCGAACCCGCTAACTATACCCACTTCCGGGTGGTAAAGCTTGTATGGAAATGGTACAACAAAGCGTGTAGTGCTGTGCTGTGTAGAGTAGAGTGTAGTAGGTACAGTAGTGGAAAAGGGACTTTTGTTCCTGTACCCTGCCTACAGACAAAGAATGAAGCAAACAAATTCTGGATCTCAGAGACGGAGGGCACCCTGCAGGACTGCTTTGCTCAGACAGACTGGGATGTGTTTAAAGCTGCAGCCACTCTGGAGGACTCCTCTGTCAGCGTACAGAACTATGTGCAGTATGTGACTGGGTATATCAGCATTTGTGTTGACAGCATCGTGCCCACCATAAAAGTCAAGAAGTTCCCCCAACGAGAAGCCCTGGATAAACAGTCAGGTATGCTGCATGCTCACTCTGCTGTATTCAGATCAGGCAATGAGACAGAATACAAAGCTGGAAAGTACGGACCGATTAGAGCCATCACTGCAGCGAAGAGGAAGTACAGAGAGAAGCTGTATGGAGTTACTTGCCAGGCAGACAGGTCTGATGTATTCAGTGAAATTGACAGGGCTGCTGAGCTTTATGAGGGCAATGTCGTTGTTAAACACTGAGTTGTTTTAGTCAGGATGGACAATGATTTGGGATACGGTTCTGTTCACCTCATGAACATTTGGACCCGACTGAGTCTCTCTTCCCAAGTAGAGAAGATATGCACCGATAAAGTCCCTGAATGAAAGAATAAATCAATAAATAGGCATGATGGTAACTGACTAAAATGTTGCATCATGTTTTATCGGAGCTGCTTATGGGTCAGTAGATTTCATTTTGTCAAAGCATACTACTCTGGTTTTCTTCAGCATTTATTCTAAAAACTGTGTTTTTGAATTGTTCTAAACTAAACAGTCAAGGACTTGCATTGATTGGTTATGAGGAGAAAGTTGAGATGTCTGTGGATCCAGGGAGATCAATTAGCTTTATTTATAATGATGTTAGTTCCCATAGTTACC
Organism: Synanceia verrucosa; assembly: GCA_029721515.1. Taxonomy (NCBI): domain Eukaryota; kingdom Metazoa; phylum Chordata; class Actinopteri; order Perciformes; family Synanceiidae; genus Synanceia; species Synanceia verrucosa. The sequence continues at coordinate 26,077,790 of CM056550.1, forward strand.
ATTTCATTATAGTGAGACCATCTCTGGAAATTTGATAATTGTATAAATGAGATGATTATATTGTGTGTTCTTTATGTGTATTGAAGCAACAAAACAAAATGATACTTTTATAAGAAAGACGGGTTAGACTCCCAATTTATGTAACCCACTAGTGAAGAGTGACTTTGTGCTTAATCATAGTTTGCCATGCACGATCTGATATCACCAAGTAATTAACAGTGCTGGACAACTAACTCAGTAGTCCTGGACCACTAACCCTAATCCTTATCCTAACTCTAAAAATGCTGACATTAAGTAATTGCTGATATCAGATCATCCGTTTCACATCTACAGAGGTTGATAAGGCAGCAGGTGTTTCTCTTACTCATTGATGCAGTGAGCTGCTGTGAGCACCCACTGCTAAACTGATGAGACTCCCTCCACAAATGTGAGCGTGAAATCCAGGGACATTAATTTGCAAACTGACCTGCCAGAGCCATGACCCGGCTGTGGCAGTCTGACCACCCACTATCCTTGTGTTCAGAGGTGCCACTCCACAATCTAGCAGAGCACAGACGACTGAGTGTCAGTACAGCAAAGGTAAGGCTGATCCATGTGTAGCATAAATAGTGTAGAGCAGATTAGTCAATCATTAATTAATATCAAATTATTTATTTATGAGTAATATCTTTAAGTTGTTGAGAATGAACCAAAAATTGCCTTTAATAGTAGAAATTATCAGGGCGCCACCCAATTTTGCTAAAACAGGGAAAACTTTGGGAATTTGATATTAATTCATAGAGTGTCGTAATCTCAGGGTGCTACGGAGTTCTTGACCTCGTGAACAGTGATTCAGTTGCTTTATATATACACACAAATCAAATAACCAAGTTCTTTATAAATGAGATGTTTATTTGACAAGCTATAACCAGACTACTACTGTAAAAGAAAATAACAATTTGACAAAATACATGACCAGGCTACTAACAGAAATAATAAAATAGAAAAATAAAACTAGAATAAAGGAAGATTGATGAAAGATACATGGCATTGACTCACTGTGACAAAAATGGAATGAATGATTAAACAAAGGCAAAGTTCAAAGGATGAATATCTGATTAATTAATTCAATGTGACCAGTTAAATTCAGTGATGGTTATCTAGACCAAATTAAGAATTAGGCTGTTACCAAAATTTGGTTTTAGGTTTGGTGGCGTTCAGCAGTTGAGAGTTTGAGAGGCATCAGAGAAGATTGTGAGTAATTTACTATTCAGAAATGGTTTAGCGTTTCACCAATATCCTACTAAATATTATTAAGTTTGCTAGATTAAGCCCTAAATTCAGGCCATTTAATTTAGCGTCTAATCATCAAACTCTTAAATATCTGTAAGATGTATATGCATTATATCACCGTTCCTGGATGGATGGGCGTGAGGAGTGGCGGCAGGTTCTGTCTGGATCTGCTGGATCTCTGCAGGCGACTTCAGCTTGAACTTCACCAGTGGCTCTTTCGGGCATCGGTGGACATTTGTGGACATCTTTGGACAACTCTGGGGGAGTTCTGGAAACTTTTGGTCATGTCTGAACATCTCTGGTTGACATGGCTCCATCGCAATCTCTCTCTGTCTGTCTCTCCTCTTCCAACATCCTTGTGCTCCATCTGCTGTCTTTTTGTGAGTGCCACTTCATCCAAACCATACAACATAGCTGGTCTCACTACCATCCTGTAAAGCTTTCCTTTCACTCTTGCTGGTTCATCTGCCTTTACTTAATTGAGGAACTGAAATTTACTGATACACCAACAGTCTACTTCTGATAAAACTTGATTTGATTCATTTTTTACACCCAGAAACTCAACTCTCCTCTGGATCCTATACTTGGGAAGAGTGACTCAGTCGGGTCCTAATGTTAATGAGGTGAACAGAACCGTGTCCCAGATCATTGTCCATCCTGACTACAACAACATGGAGTTTAACAACGACATTGCCCTCATGAAGCTCAGCAGCCCTGTCAATTTCACTGAATACATCAGACCCGTCTGCCTGGCAAGTAACTCCAGCCAGTTTCACAACTCCACCCCCTGCTGGGCCACTGGTTGGGGCAGACTGGGAGCTAATGGTGAGTATTGAGCCTCTAACATGCTAACTCAAGGTGGTAGACATAGCAGTGTTGTAGTGTTACGACCCGCTTGTTTAAGCCTCAACAAGGAAGAGAGGGCCACACAGCTATTCAAAATGTTTGCAAATAACACACCATGACAATATTATAATATCTCTCCACCTTGTAATCATGTCACTGAATAGAGCCAACAGATCTGTTGTTCACAATAAAGCATTGTCAGAGATCAGCGATTAGAAAACATTAATGCCAGTCTCATATATTTACTGAATATCAGACAATAACGATCTGCAGTAAAGCTTTATTTCATGCTAGGATGGCTAAACTGTGTCATTTATCCACGGTTAACATGCGTGATAAACCCTGAAGGGGATCTGTACGGTGCCACCACTCCTTAACAACCTGCCAGATTTCCTGCTGTTGTTTAGCACAATACTGATGAAGAATCTTCAGTGTCGCCTGTCAACACACCTGATCCTGAAACAGTCTGCCCTTTCAGCTTAGATCAGTTGCTTCAAACATTTGAAGCTTCACAAAACCAAAAAAGAAGTATGAGGTGTGTCAGTCATTAGTCAATAATCAGTGTGAGATGAAATGAAAGCCATGTGTGCAGTGGTGTGTGTGTGGTACAAAAGAAACTAAACTGACCTGACCAAACCAAACAGAAACAGGCAGAATCTTGGCTGTCCGGGTGAGAGAGAGACAATGAACTATGGAAGTCTGGGTTTTAGTCAGCAGATAGATAGTCAGCACTCACAGCTAGAGGTGGCACTTCCCAACAGACACCAGTAAGGTAAAACCAACCCAAGCCACAGAATTGTAAAAGACAGCAGACAGCCAAACAAAGAGAGACCTCGGCAGACGACCATGGCTGTCACAGTGGTATTTAGCTTAAAGCAGCTCTGTGTCTGGTACATCTACACCCCTCTTTTTCAATCACATTTTCAACAACTTGGGTACAGGGTGCACTGTCACATGAACAAACCCACACACAAAAAATAATGGATGACCTAACATGATATATGATGAGAAAAATATATTTGCAAATGAAGGGAAATAAAAATCCTGTCTTCTGATTTCATATGTTCTCTCCCATAGAGCCTTGAGTAGCTGTTGACTCACTGCAGGAGGTTCAGGTTCCTGTCATTGGAGAAAATCAGTGTAGCTGCAGCTACCTACAAGTGTCAAATGCAAACATCACTGACGAAATGATATGTGCGGGACAAGAAAACAAAGGAGTATGCCAGGTAAAAATAATAATATGTTATTTCAATATTTGAAGCTGTACTGACTGCTGTAGCTTACTTCTTGACCTTTTAAAATAAACGTGTGCACTCACACACAGTTAAAATACCAATTTCAGCACCAGGTTGTAAACATTTACATTTTTGTTATTAAAATATTATTGTCAGTGAGAATATTTCATGGTAAATAGTCTTATTCTGTGCATGGTACCAACATTATTACCTCTGCCAAGGAGGTTATGTTTTCACCAGGGTTTGTTTATTTGTTTGTATGTATGTTGGTTTGCTAAATAACTCAAAAAGTTGTGCACAGATTTTGATGAAATTTTCAGGGTTGGTCTGAAGTGGCTTAACTTAAAACTGATTCATTTTTGGTAGTGATCGGATCCGATTCAACGACATCGCCAAAAATTAATCGGTTTTAAGTTAGGCCACTTCTGGCCAATCCTGAAAATCCGTCCACAATGTTTGGAGTTATTTTGCAAACCAACAAACAAACAAACCAACAAACAAGCAAGCCCCAGTGAAAACATAACCTCCTTGGTGGCGGGGGTAACTTTACATAATAAAAAGTCACTGCCGCCGTCTTGGCGGAGGTCTGCGCTCTTTGAGTGCTTTTCTAGTTAACTCTTTGCGTTGTCTCTCCTCTTTCAGGGGGACTCTGGTGGACCTCTACAATGCAAACAAGCCTCACGGTGGATCCAAGCAGGCGTTACCAGTTTTACAGTACCTTGTGCTCGGGCTGGTTTTCCTGACGTCTTTGCCCGAGTATCTCAGTTCCAGACTTGGATCACAGATCAAGTGGGAGGGGCAAATGTTAGCTTTGTGACATTCACTTCCACTGGCACTGATCAAGATGACAACTTTGTGTGTCGCAGCTTAGTAAATGAGGCCACAGCAGCTCCAAATACACCATCCACAGCAGCACCAAATACAACATCCACAGCAGCTCCAAATACAACATCCACAGCAGCACCAAATACAATGTCCACAGCAGCTCCAAATACAACGTGCACAGCAGCACCAAACACAACGTCCACAGTTGCAACAAAGCTTGCAGTTGTTATCAGCTTAGCAATAGCGATTTTGCAGCGTGGCTAACTGTGACATCTAAATTTCCTCTTCAACAATTACACTTACATGTATAACATAATGATTCTATCTCAGTTTGTGTGGTGAAAGTGTCACCACACTGTAGTTTTGGTGCATGGTTTTGTCTCTGTCACTGTTTTTTTGCAGGTCTTTCATATTGACTGATTTTAATGTAATACAAACTATATTTAACACACACTGCACATCTTCTTACAAATCATATCTCACTTTCATAGATAACATTGTCATAATAAAGATTAAATCAACAGTTTTAAAGTTTTAAAACTATAGAAAAAAATGATTTAGTCTTAATTGACACTGCTGGTGATGGTACTGCTGATATGTAATTCATAACTTGGGAAGTAAAACAATATGTCAGGGTAAATATGTTATTGTACGCTACTAGTGTAAATCAAAAACTGCATTTGGTAGAATCAGACCAAGGAAAATAATAGCACAACTTGTGCAAAAACAATGTGGGAATCTTGACCTGAAAAGGGTGTTTGAAAATAAAAGGTAAGGGAATGGAGGCAGATCATGCCGTCAGAATCTCCTGGCTGAGGAGAAACAAGCCAGAAAGTTTTCCTTTCTCGCTTTCTGCCAATGTGCTGTAAAAGTGCTGCTGCTGAGGTGGATTTCTGATTTGATATTGAGTTACAATTTGATGTTACTCCAGGATGTTTGATATAGTTAAGTACTGAAGGAGCATAGTTGCATAAGAGGTACAGGACAACGAACAAATGGCAGAAACAGAGAGGATAGGTGTGTTGCAGCGCTTGGCAGGTCGATTGGTAGAAAAGGGACGGAGCCTTGAGTGAAAGCCAAAGGTGTTGGAGGAATAACAGTTCCACTTCCATAAATGGTCAAGAAATAGAGACTATGCAGTGTTGGTTAATGACGCATGAAGTTGTTTTATGCACTGTACTTTATAAAAGGAGCTGAGATTGGGAATGGATTTGGGACTTTTGTGATATTAAAGGCCCCTCTGAACCTCACATCACTGTCTGTGTTTTTCTGCACCAAGTCAAAGAAATATGTTACCACATTGTTTAATAGTAGTTTAGTAGGTGGCCCCAACAAGGACATGGGCTTTTCCATGGTGCAAAGAAGGTGGAAAGGGAAATAAAACTTAACTCTATATGCATAATTATAAAAATACAAATTCAAACTTTATGTTTACGACATTGAAACTGTGACTGAAACAATGGCATTAAATGTGGCATCTGTGTATGTAAATGCATCAAAGTGGACACTTGACAAATAAAAGCGCTTTGTGCTGCTCAACTGACAGGAAAACTTCTTGTTCAGGTTAAAAAAGCAGTCATGAATGGCAACTGTGCTCCTCTCACAAACACAACACAAACAGTTCAGGGGCCACTCAAAACAACTTGGAAGCAATATAGAGGGAGGAAAAGTGCATACACTGTGTGATTTTCGGCCTATTTTGAGACAATTTTTCACTCGTGCAACTATTTTTGGGATTGGGCCGAGTTTCCGCTTGATCATGTGTTGTGCATGGTGTAGTATACATGGAGTAACAAGAAGCGATTAGCACCTCATGGCCAGCTCCCGATCAACAATTGTTTGGTTGCAAGAAAAACAAACCTGTTTGAAATCCTGGTCGCCCCTTGTGAGGGTATCTCACTGTTGATGCAGAGTCACGACCACTTTCTCCATAGAGAACAGCACAAACTGCCAAGGCAGCAGATTTCTTTTTGAGCATATATCAGCTTCCGGTATCTTCTACTTCTTAATATTATTTTCATGTAACATTTCTGACAGTGGCGCATTTTCCGTGTTTAACAGAATGCGCGCCCCCACGAGTGTTTTCCTTTGAGTCATGCTGTCATCTGATGAGAGGCAGCTGAAGATGTAGAGGCAGAAAGGAAAGCTCTCTGGAACAAAACAGAAAAGTAGGTAGTAACTACAGACCAATAAAAGAGTCCGACTTGCCGTGTATGTACGTAGCCTACAGTGTGAGCAGTCAGGTCGCATCAGAGCATCGGGTCGTACAGTGTGAGCACGTGAATCTTGAGCTGTGAACCACTGAACTCTGTGATTTCATCGTACAGTTTGAGCAGGAGCTGAGCCCAATGATTGAAAATATCACACAGTGTCTGCCCAGCTTAAAACAACACAACGCTGATGCGTTTCCTTGCTGAAAGTACGGCTGTGGCAGATTTTAAATGTGAGGCTATGCTGGGCAATTGCTCTGCCCTCTTACCGCTATGCCGTACCGTACCGGGCTACATTCACCCCTGGTTTTAATCAGAGGAATGATTGTCACAAAATGAGGCTTGCATTCAATGTTGTCAGAGTTAATGTTGTCCGACGCCAAATACTGCTTTTTTCTTTTGTTCACAGCAACATACGTGGTGCATACAGGGCTGCACCCCACCCCCACTTTGGACACTCAGACCACATCTCTGTTCCTTTAACCGGTTTACAGACAATGACTGAAACAAACAATGCCTCCATTGTTGTGTTTACTGTACTGACCGCGGTCCCCAAGAGTTCAAAATTGACGTCACAGCATTGTTGACCCCGCTAACTACACCCACTTCCAGGTGGTAAAGCTTGTATGGAAATGGTACAACAAAGCGTGTAGTGCTGTGCTGTGTAGTGTAGAGTGGCGTAGGTACAGTAGTCGAAAAGGGACTTTTGTTCCTGTGCCCTGCCTATAGACAAAGAATGAAGCAAACAAACTGTGGACCTCAGAGACTGAGGGCACCCTGCAGGACTGCTTTGCTCAGACAGACTGGGATGTGTTTAAAGCTGCAGCCACTCTGGAGGACTCCTCTGTCAGCGTACATACCTATGTACAGTATGTGACTGAGTATATCAGCATTTGTGTCGACAGCATCATGCCCACTATAAAAGTCAGGAAGTTTCCCCAACGAGAAGCCCTGGATAAACAGTCAGGTACGCTGTATGCTGCATTCAGATCAGGCAACGAGACAGAATACAAAGCTGGAAATTACGGACTGAGGAGAGCCATCACTGCAGCGAAGAGGAAGTACAGAGAGAAGCTGGACGGCTTCTATTCCACTGCTGACTCCGGGCAGATGTGGGGAAGCCTGCAGCACATCATAGACTACAGGACTGGAAGGACCTTCAACACCAGCTTTGAGACCTCCAGTTACAGCACAGACAGGAGGCACACGCACACGCACACACACACGCACACACGCACACACACACACACACACACACACACACCTGGACCTGGACCTGAAGCAGCAAAGACCAAATAGGGAAAATGAATCCATATAGAACAATATTTGAGGTATTTGTAATTTTTTACCACTGTGAAGTTATTAGGGACACCTGTAAAAGTCTGAACAGATAAGATGTATTATTATTATTATTATTATTATTATTGTTAGTATTGGGCCTGACAGAGGAAATGATCGGTGAATCTGTGCTCTTCCCGCACTCCTCATCTCTCCGTCACAGATTGCAATTCTCTGACTCTGCACCTGCGTTGCCAATTCCCCGTCTCCAAAAAGTGTGTAAATTTGGGTGTAAACTGTACGCCATGGTCAAACTGGTATTAAATATAGACTCATTTTCCCGACAGGTTTAGGTTTGATCGATCCTAAATACGGCAGAGAAAAGGGTGTACACACAAACTCAGGATAAAAGTGTATAAAAAAGCGTGCATCCACAATGATAAATATGGCGCCTGGACTTTCTGACAGGCCAGCCCCAGTCTGTCAAGATTGGTAACAGGGATTCAGCCAGCATCATCACAAGCATTGGTACCCCACAGGGGTGTGTCCTCAGCTGATCGGTTAGACTTCTCTTCAGAGTGGCCGTGGCCCTGTAGAGTCTGGGATGAGTCTGTATGAGACCCCATAACTCTCCCCCCCCCTATCACCTCCTCCTCTCGGTCATCTTGCTCTCCCTCTCTGAGCTTCAGCCAGGTGATTGATATGTTCGGAGGGTAGAAATCTGTGATATCACATCCAAGGGTCAAAGTCTGCTCTGGGGAAGAAGCGGAGCTAACGATTTCGGACACATGCTGCCTCTTGATGAAGCCTATTTGGGATGAAGTGGAGATTAAACTTACATTGTTTTCATGCATCATTAAACTGCATGCCTTTTCTTCCCCTCCACTTCTTACCTATGGTCTCGCGAGTGACCGGCTGCTTCAGGGCGATGTGGTGGACACTGACCCAAACTTTGGTGTCTCCCTGAAGGCTGAAAAGAAGCCATCAGAATTGGGTCGAGGGGAGGACGAGGCCTGGGAGGCCACAGGGCTCAGCTCACTCCCCTGGCAGAACCAGCGGAAAGTAATGACGTCAGGATGGAAATGTGACGCCCGGACAGTCATGCTGATGACATCTGAAGGACAGAAATTGCAGGGATGAAGCCTCTCACAGTCAGGGATGTTTTACATCATGTATTGAGCTACAGTAGAGGGATAAACAATTTACTTTACCGGAGTCACTTGGTGTCTCTGCTAGCTGAATTTCTGATACATCTGGAGCAGCTAAAAGACAGAAGTTTAGTGTCCATTCCATAAATTGTGAAAATCATAGAAGAGCAGAGGCAAAGAAATAAGTGAAAAATGCTTTCTTACACAGGATTGTAAACTTCTCTGACACCCTCTCCACCACGATCTTATCTTTGCCCATGTTGGACACCTGACACTTAAAGACCGCCCCCTTGTGGATTGAAATCTGGGGGATGAAGGTGAGTGAGGAGATCAGCTGTTGAGTGCCACTTCCAGAGGAGTGCAGAGGGCTCTGGGTGTGCAGCTTGTAGTAACCCATCTCACCTCTGCACGGCAGCAGAGGACCTTTCTCTGGAGCTGGGGAGGTGAGGGTTAGACCGTAGGGCAGATGGATGGTGGTTAGGGGGTTATAGAGGCAGTTAAAGTTAGCTTTAGATGATCCTATGTGTGTCAGGTTGAATGTTATTAGCAGAATTATGTGTGAAAGAGACAACATGGTGTGTTTTAAGAGTAGCTACAATACAAATAAATCATATTTCATTTGCCTGTATTATTTTGACATCAGTCCCAACACATTAGTCATGCTTCATTAATTATATTTAACTTGGACAGGCTTAAAATAACAGCTGGTCAGCTGTTAGTTAGCTTAACTTGGCTGTCTCCAAGGGTAAAAACTTGACCTACGAACATCTCATCACCTCATTAATTAAACAGGACAGATGTGGTTTGTTTATTCTAAGCAATAAATGTATGTCTGTAAACCACACGGTGATGACTTAACTCCAGGAAGTTGTTTTGCCCTATGGTATAAATAAATATGCTTCATATTTGCCATACAGACACATGAGTGGTATTGATCTTATCATCCAGTGATCGTACATCTTCTAACATCAAGCTCAGAGACATTAAACCTGAGCCAGTAATCACTAACCCAGACAGGATCCAAATGTCAAAAGAGTATCCCCCAGCTACCTCTGGTTATGTGGGTGTTTATAAACTCTTACCTGTGAGTGACGTGTCAGAGATAGGGGTGTCATTGAGGAACCACGTGGTCTGGACCCGGTCCACCCTCCTGCCCTCAATGCTCACTGTCACTCTGCCCTTTTGACCAACAATCACACGTGGGGGGAGGATGATCCCCGACACGTTCAGAGACTTCTGTTTTTCTGAGAGAGGAGAGAAAGAGTGGAGATAAAGGAGTCCGAAAGAGAAAAGGGGAGTTTGGGTCAATGTTTATTGGCAACACTGTCCTCACAACCTGCTGGACCAGGGCTCCTAAAACCTATTGTCTCTGTGTTTACAGTTTAGTGTATTTATCATGGTAGTTAATGTGGTAGAAATGAGATTTTCCATTAGCATTTCTTTTATATACGCCTCAACTGTTTCCAAAATGAAAACATTTGTGTCTATGGCCATAACTGGACTTTGTTTCATTTAAGGGGTGACAGTGGTGCGAACCACTGCCCTCTGACTCACCGTCCCTTCTCCTCCAAGAAAAGCCAAAGCAGAGCAGGAAGACCAGCACAATAGAAATACACATCATAGCCACAGATGCTTTGGCTGACTTAGTCAACACTGGAGCCTCATCTAAGAGGGAAAAAATGTAAGAACAAGACAAAGACACAAACTGCTTTCAAAAGCATATTTTTATGTATTAGACAGACTTTTTTGAAGACTTTGTTCCAAACCAGCATCTGATTTCAAGGGATAATCCCTGTTGTATTTTAGATATTAATCTGTTTTCCTTTATGACATTTTTTACGCATTTTTAAAGTGTCTTTGAGTTTTCTGAAAAGCACTTTCTAACTGAAAAGTGTTACTAATGATGATATTTTTATCCATCAGACCATGACTCAAAGTGAAAAACAATACTGAAAACAAAAATGATATATACCTTGGGGGTCCAGTTTCTCTAGGTATGCTGAGCCACTGACTGGTTGAACTACCCCAGGTTGGTCTACTGCACACTCCACCTTCCCACCTTGCTCCCTCTGCCCAGAGCTCAAAGTGTAATAGTGTCTGGTTCTGTAGGTCCCATCTGGGTTCTGCTCAGGGATTGGGGGCTCAGGGAGGACTGTGCTGTTTTGAAACCAAGACACAGACACTTCCTCCTGGGTAGAAACTCTCCACATCGCAGTAAAGAGTGAGAGGAATGTTGCTGGAGTGTGAGGGAACAACGGAAAGTCTCACAGTAGGAAGATCTGAGGAGAGAAAATATCATTAAAATGTCGTCATCGGTATTAATCAGATTCAAAACACCTTGTACTATTATGGTATTAAGCTGCTATTATGTCACTCTGTGATGACTCATCATTATGTAAGTGTACACTGTGCTCTTGTGTCACTCACAGGTAACATTAAGTTGGAAATCCCGCTCTTGACTGCTGCCACTGTGTGACACTATGCAGCCAAAGGTCACATTCTGGTCATCACGGGAAGGGTAGAAGGTCAGATTGCTCGCAGCCATGCAGTACCCATCAGGAGTCCGTTCACCTTCAACGTAGCTGGGAGGCTGAATCGATCGCCCATCTCTGGTCCATGAGAAAGAGACGGGAGGAGAAGCAGAAACAGGAAAACAATGCTGAAGCAGCTACCTTTTCCATGTAAAAAAAAAAAAGAAAAAAGAATGAAACAGACGAAAAGCTACATTTACACAAAGAACACAAGACTTGCAGATCTCTTCTTCTTTGTCTCCACAGTTGACAGCTTTGAAGCTGGATCCGGACCTCGACGACAACCCACCTTCTCATCTTTCAGCTCCACCACCAAACAGCTCTGCAACACCAAGCAAGAGAGGAAAAGCAAACCTCTCCACCATGACACTGCAAAACACAAGCTCAGGAGCAGCTCATCCTCATATGCTGGTTTCACAAAATTCAACGGACAACCCCTCATCTCCAGTTGCACATAGACTGCATCATTCCAATCAAGATGCAGCCTTCAACATGCTCATGGTTGAAGTGTCTGGACCATAAGGTGCAACATTGGTTTTCAGTGCATGGACTTCCCCTAACATAAGAAAGAGGACTCAAAAGGAATTGTAATGGCAAATTCAGTTCCTTAGCCTTTTGTTGTGGAAATTAATCAAAATTCTCTTGGCTGAAATTGAAACAGAGACTTCTGTCGGCCGACAATGGTTTTATTTTCTTTGCAAAGAAAAGGTCAGTCTTCATGAGCGGTCAGAATGAAGGAAAGACCCTGAACAAAGGGTCAACTTGAATTTATACCAAAGGGACATCCCCCTTGAAGGGCATGTCTTCCCTTTGTCTGTCACAGGCCCTTGAGGTGTGAAACCAAAAGGGTCCAGGCAGAACAGCAGGAACACAAATGATTTGAATAAACAAGGGGGAACAGGAAGGGCTGAGTGCCCCCCCTGCACCTCAGGTAGTGGAAATCAAGGGACAGAGAGTCTGGCATCCTAGTGTGAACAGGAAAGTAAGTGCGTCAAAAGGCTAAGGAACTGAATTTGCCATTACAGTGTTTAACATGGGTATGGAGTGTTGCTTGTGCTAGTCTTCCTCCCACCCTCAGAATACCTTGGCTATCCATGAATGGTTCAACCTGAGTAACTCAGGGGGTTTGCTTTTTCATAGCTCTTTCTTCTGCATTAGAGACTTGATTACGTCACTGAACGCATTTACTTGAACTACATGGATTATGAGTTGTTCAGCCTCTTGTCTTTCTTCTAGAGTTGTAGCTTCACTGACTCTTGGTTTGTGACCTTTCAACTCCTTTGCGAGATGTTTAAGTCTTGCTATAGCCCTTACGGCTCTTTTCCAGTCTGAAAACTTGTGAAGGCCGTCAGATAGAGACTTTTCCTCCTCTGCCTTCGTTATGTAAACTTGTGCTTTCCTTATCTCTGGGTCGTCCTCACTGAGTTCTCCCACCTTAATCTCCTCTTTCTTAGGGAGGTCCTTTTGCCACAAGAAACTGGGTCCAGTAAACCAATTTGACTCTACAAGATTCTTTGTTGTGAGTCCACGAGAGGCATGGTCAGCCAGGTTATTTTCTGAGGCAACATATTGCCATTGACATGGATCTGTGCTTGATTTGATCTGCTGGATACGGTTGACTACAAAGACATGAAATCGCTTTTCATCATTGTTGATGTAACCTAGGACAACCTTGGAATCAGTCCAAAAGTATTCCTTTAGATATTCAATCTCCATTTCTCTCTTCAGCAGATCGCTTGTTCTTGAGGCCACTACCGCAGCTGAGAGCTCCAGCCTTGGTACTGTTGTTATCTTCGTCGGCGCAACTCTAGCCTTCCCCATAACAAGAGCACAGTGTACTTCCCCAGACTTTGAAACAGCTATAAGGTAAGAACACATTCCATAGCCGGAGACACTGGCATCAGAAAAATGAAGTTCATACTGCTGAACTTCATCGGCTACCAAAGGTATGTAGTGCCGTGGTATCTCAACCGAAGACAGATTGCTGAGGTCTTGCAGCCATGCTTCCCAACAAGGCTTGAGGTTGTCAGGAAGTGGCTCGTCCCACCTTAACTTGTCTTGGCACATCTTCTGCAGAATTTGTTTACCCTTCAGAATGACAGGCGCTACAAATCCGAGAGGATCAAAAATTGAGGCTACTACTGACAGTACTCCTCTTCTTGTAAAAGGTGTTCCTTTACTTTCACTTTGAACTGGAACTTATCTGAGCTAATGCACCACTAGACTCCAAAAAAGTCTCAGCTGGTCTGAGCGCTCGCTACTCTTCTTCAGTCCTTCAGCTTGTCAAGTTCTGGTCTTCATCCTCTCCACTGCATCTCTGTTCTCCCTCTCCCACATGCTGGGAGGGGGAGGGAAACAATGATGACCCAGAGACAGAGACATGCTGTCCCACCACAGGCCCAGCGCCTCATGGCATGAAGAGCAACCTCTCCAGAATCTTCAACCGGCTCCAGATATGACTGAAAGACTCTGAATGCTGCCTCTGAATGGCCTCCTCAGGACCCAGCACCTCATGGCATGAAGAACAGCCTATCCAGAACCTTCCAACTCTGCATCCTGCCTCAAGACCATCTTGTCTCCTCTCTCTAGTCCTTTGCCCCGAAAATGTGATCCAGCTCCTCTGCTCAGACACAGGCTGCAGAAAATGACTCCAGCCATCATGAAGAAACTTAAAAGAAGAAAAGATTGTCGGTTGACACGTTGGTGTGAATCCAGCCAAATTGAATTGAAGCAAGGGCACAGAGACTATGCTGTGAAGAGGAGAGACAGACAGAGAGAGATTGCGATGGAGCCATGTCAACCAGAGATGTTCAGACATGACCAAAAGTTTCCAGAACTCCCCCAGAGTTGTCCAAAGATGTCCACAAATGTCCACCGATGCCCGAAAGAGCCACTGGTGAAGTTCAAGCCGAAGTCGCCTGCAGAGATCCAGCAGATCCAGACAGAACCTGCCGCCACTCCTCACGCCCATCCATCCAGGAACGGTGATATAATGCATATACATCTTACAGATATTTAAGAGTTTGATGATTAGACGCTAAATTAAATGGCCTGAATTTAGGGCTTAATCTAGCAAACTTAATAATATTTAGTAGGATATTGGTGAAACGCTAAACCATTTCTGAATAGTAAATTACTCACAATCTTCTCTGATGCCTCTCAAACTCTCAACTGCTGAACGCCACCAAACCTAAAACCAAATTTTGGTAACAGCCTAATTCTTAATTTGGTCTAGATAACCATCACTGAATTTAACTGGTCACATTGAATTAATTAATCAGATATTCATCCTTTGAACTTTGCCTTTGTTTAATCATTCATTCCATTTTTGTCACAGTGAGTCAATGCCATGTATCTTTCATCAATCTTCCTTTATTCTAGTTTTATTTTTCTATTTTATTATTTCTGTTAGTAGCCTGGTCATGTAGTTTGTCAAATTGTTATTTTCTTTTACAGTAGTAGTCTGGTTATAGCTTGTCAAATAAACATCTCATTTATAAAGAACTTGGTTATTTGATTTGTGTGTATATATAAAGCAACTGAATCTGTACTGACACTCAGTCGTCTGTGCTCTGCTAGATTGTGGAGTGGCACCTCTGAACACAAGGATAGTGGGTGGTCAGACTGCCACAGCCGGGTCATGGCTCTGGCAGGTCAGTTTGCAAATTAATGTCCCTGGATTTCACGCTCACATTTGTGGAGGGAGTCTCATCAGTGAGCAGTGGGTGCTCACAGCAGCTCACTGCATCAATGAGTAAGAGAAACACCTGCTGCCTTATCAACCTCTGTAGATGTGAAACGGATGATCTGATATCAGCAATTACTTAATGTCAGCATTTTTAGAGTTAGGATAAGGATTAGGGTTAGTGGTCCAGGACTACTGAGTTAGTTGTCCAGCACTGTTAATTACTTGGTGATATCAGATCGTGCATGGCAAACTATGATTAAGCACAAAGTCACTCTTCACTAGTGGGTTACATAAATTGGGAGTCTAACCCGTCTTTCTTATAAAAGTATCATTTTGTTTTGTTGCTTCAATACACATAAAGAACACACAATATAATCATCTCATTTATACAATTATCAAATTTCCAGAGATGGTCTCACTATAATGAAATGGTAACTATGGGAACTAACATCATTATAAATAAAGCTAATTGATCTCCCTGGATCCACAGACATCTCAACTTTCTCTTCATAACCAATCAATGCAAGTCCTTGACTGTTTAGTTTAGAACAATTCAAAAACACAGTTTTTAGAATAAATGCTGAAGAAAACCAGAGTAGTATGCTTTGACAAAATGAAATCTACTGACCCATAAGCAGCTCTGATAAAACATGATGCAACATTTTAGTCAGTTACCAGCATGCCTATTTATTGATTTATTCTTTCATTCAGGGACTTTATCGGTGCATATCTTCTCTACTTGGGAAGAGAGACTCAGTCGGGTCCAAATGTTCATGAGGTGAACAGAACCGTATCCCAAATCATTGTCCCTCCTGACTAAAACAACTCAGTGTTTAACAACGACATTGCCCTCATAAAGCTCAGCAGCCCTGTCAATTTCACTGAATACATCAGACCTGTCTGTCTGGCAAGTAACTCCAGCCAGTTTAATGCCTCCACCCCCTGCTGGCTGGGGCAGACTGGGACGTAATGGTGAGTATTGAGCCTCTAACATGCTAACTCAAGGTAGTAGACATAGCAGTGTGTTGTTGCATTTTTCTCCAAGCAGCTCTGTGTCTGTTACTACATCACAGAGCTGCTAGTATGGCTGTAGAGGTCGCGGGGGGGGGGGCTGGAGCCTATCCCAGCTGTCTTGGGGCAGAAGGCAGGGTACACCCTGGACGAGTCACCACCTCATCGCAGGACACATCGAGACAGACAACCATTCACACTCACACCTACGGTCAATTTAAATTAGCCAATTAACCTAATCCCCATGCATGTTTTTGGATGGTGGGAGGAAGCTGGAGTAACTGGAGAGAACCCACACAGACACGGGGAAAACATGCAAACTCCACACAGAAGGCCCCGGGCCCGGGATTCGAACCCGGTACCTTCTTGCTGTGAGGTGACAGTGCTAACCACTACACCACCGTGCCGCCCCCAGGCCATTTTATGATTAATTTAAATAAATTTCTTACATGTTGTACCTTTAACATCTATAACTGTTTCAAAACTGAATTGAATGGTCAAATGAAGAAAGGTGTTTTCGTCTCTAAAAGAAATGTGACTTTATTATGCTACTACCACTGCTGTCATAAAGTTACTTCATACCGTACACCGATTTGCTTCTGTCATGATAGATACAAGATGAGAAGACAAAGATCCAGTCAGTTAAAGTGGAAACTTACCACCAGAGCCAAATATGTGATTCAACAAGTCATTCAGGTGTGGGTTCGATCCTTTCGGGGAAGCTGGCAGATTATAGGTGCCACCCACCTCTAGATATTTTAAGAAGCAAACATTTGAAAAGGGCATTGCTGAGGAATAACAAAGACAAAAAGTAAATCAAAGGGACTCTGTTCATATTAAAGACGAAGGGTTAGTGACAGCACAGTATGGCAGCCTCTACTGTGTGGATACTCCTGATGTGTGCAGTCTTCACTGGACAAGGTGAATTTTTACACTGAATTACTGGTTTATGATCTATTTCAATCCAGTGTATCCTCTCTTTTGAAGCTTAGGTTTGTTAACAGTGTTAGAGAGATTTTACTTTCTTAGGAATGCAACTAATGAACATTTTGATAAGTGATTAATCTGTTGATTATTAATTAAATTAACTGGATAAGAAAATGTTTTTTCCAGTGTGTTAATCCAAAAACAAAATGTGTATAATGCTTGTATCCAGGAAGAAGGAAGTAATGAATGCATGTTATTAACATAGTGAATGTGATGATTTTGATGCACCGTGAAATCCACATTTATACATACATTTATGAGTGACATGATGTCAATTTTTTCATGACGCCACTATCGTGTTCGCTGGCGATTTTTTTCTTTCATACCTAAGGGGTCATGAATGGCTACTTACAAAAAAATGAGAAGAAAATCCTCTCCGCAGACACAGATATATTGCAGGATTATATATATTTGTTTAAAGAGTCATTGTGACCTTGACCTTTGGCCTTCTAAGTTCATTTTTGGGTTATA
Source organism: Synanceia verrucosa (assembly GCA_029721515.1). Lineage (NCBI taxonomy): Eukaryota > Metazoa > Chordata > Actinopteri > Perciformes > Synanceiidae > Synanceia > Synanceia verrucosa. Next base: position 26,095,292 of record CM056550.1, read on the forward strand.
AAATAAATGACGTACCCTCTATCTGGTAGTAACCACAGATTGTTTAATTTCGACAGGGAAATGTGCTTTTCATCAAAAGGTCAATATTTGACTGATTTCTGAACCGTAATTTTGTCCTATATCCACAGATTTTCGCAATTATAGTGGAAAATATTAATATTTGATGATAAGAATGTCAAGATTATCAATTTAGAATTCTTTTACGGATATTTTGAGACCAATTACATTGCTCTAGCTCCTTCCTACATGAAGTTATAGTTACAAATGCATATTTGACCTTGATGAACTTGACCTTTTACTGATCTTGACCAAACTGAATCAGTGACTTCTAGATTCCTATATTAGTTTATACACCAAATTAGGTAACAAATGGCTGAAAAGTGTACACTCTGGAGTGTTCAGAAATATGCATAATCTCCCATACGTTACCATGGTGTGACCATTCATTTGGCCTTGATGACCTTGAATTGGATCCGATCACCACCAAAAATGAATCAATTTTAAGTTAGGCCACTTCTGACCAATCCTGAAAATTTTATCAAAATCCATCCATAACTTTTTGAGTTATTTTGCAAACCAGTAAATAAATAAATAAACAAACCCTGATGATCACGTAACCTTCTTGGCGGAGGTAATAATAATAATAATAATAATAATAATAATAATAACAACAATTATAATAATAATGATAAAAGTTTCTTGCCAATAACACACCATGACAACATTATAATATACCTCCACCTAGTAAACATTTCACTGAATAGAGACTGAAACTCTGTTCTGTTGCTCTCCTGCCGTTTTCAACACAGATCTGTTGTTCACAATAAAGCATTGTCAGAGATCAACAATTAGAAAGCATTAATTTACTGAATAACAGACAATAACGATCTGCAGTAATGCTTTATTTCATACTAGGATGGCTAAACTGTGTCATTAAGTTTCAAGTTTCAAGTTCTTTATTGTCATTTCTGCATACAAGTACACAGGAAAGAAATGTTGTTTCTCACAGTCCAAGGTGTTGAATGACAAAAGGTATTCAAGAGATGCAACAGAACGACATTTACAAACAGAGAGAAACTAAGCAGAAGAAGCTACTAAGCAGAACTACTAAACAAGACAGCTCGACAGAGCTACTGATTAGAACTAGAATTAACTAGCAGTGCTTAATTAATCCATGGTTAACATGCCCGCTGAACCCTGAAGGGGATCTGTACGGTGCCACCACTCCTTAACAACCTGCCAGATTTCCTGCTGTTGTTTAGCACAATACTGAGAAAGAATCTTCAGTGTCGCCTGTCAACACACCTGATCCTAAAACATACAATGTCTGTCCTTCCAGCTTAGATCAGTTCAAACATTTGAAGCTTGAACTTAACGGGAAGCTATACCCATTTTCAAAATTCAAACAGGTTATTCCTGTGATGTGAGATGTGATTTCAACCAGTGTAAAACAAGGACGGGCTCCACTGTATTAAAGAAGCAGCTGGAACTCTAGCGCCACACTGTGTCTGTGATTACTCACTACTAACCTACGAATACTCTTTCTGTCCTACAGGGTCTAAGGCTCAGGGTAAGAACAGTCACATTTCATCGAACACAGAACAATGACTCGCCCTAACTTTGCTGTACTGACACTCAGTCTCCTATGCTCTGTCAGACTGTGGAGTGGCACCTCTGAACACAAGGATAGTGGGTGGTGAGAATGCCACAGCTGGTTCATGGCCCTGGCAGGTCAGCATGCACATTACTCTCCTGGGATCTCACGTCTGTGGAGGGACTCTCATCAGTAACCAGTGGGTGCTCACAGCAGCCCACTGCGTCCCTGTGTAAGAGAAACATGTTGCTTCATGGATTTTTTTTGCCTTCTTCAGACAACTATTAAGCTGTTGATGGAGTGGAGCATCTGTTCTGCCATCCAGCAAATTTTATGAGATGACTCTCCGCTGGGTCTAAGCATCGGGGCACTATATATTTTTACACTAAAATGCCTTACGCAAGTCACAATGCAACATAGCAAGCAGGTTGTGTGCTTAACATTAACAATGTGCCGGTGTGCGGTCAAGAGGCAGAGAGAGCCAGGGAGCGTTTGTGTGTGATGAATAGGTGAATAAGTCAACAGTAACAGACAGGAATGTAGCAGTGCAGCGTCTTGGCATAGATTTATGTTTCCATTAAAACAGAGCTACCTGCTTGAAGGTTTGACTGTGACTGGTGGTAAAAGGAGTGCTGTGAAACAGAAGGTGAACATATAATTTCTTATATTCTTCACAATAAAAGTCACTCACTATTTTGTTATCTAAAATCTTTTTTATGAAGCTGAAGCATTAAAGTTTTTTATAATCAGCAGCAGTTTAAGCAGGAGATTCAAAGTTAAAAAAGTACTGAGAGCTGAACCGCTACGTCTTTCTCTCCTACAGTTGTTTGAGGGATTCTTTGGTCTTAAACTAAATGAATTAGGAGAGCCAGACAATGTGATTGAAGCAATTTGTATAGTACTCTGTAAAGTGCCATATGTAGAGACGGACAGCCCTCTGCGTCGCTGGAGAGCCTGACGGAGAGCCTCTCTGTCCTCCCCTGGCGCAGGATTTTTTTTAACTAGCCGTCAATCTGTCAAGGGAAGACGGAGACGACAAGGACTGTGATTGGTCCTCTAGTTGCACCCTGCAGTGAGTCTCTTCCTGTGTCTGTCTGTCTCTCTCTCTCTCTCTTTCTTTTTTTTACAGGTCTGCAAACTAGAGAGACTGCACATGTTGCAATGTTTACTGCCTGTATTTTGCCTATTATTTGTGACAAATTACACAGTTCTGTCTAGGAATCTATGTACCTTTAAAATAAAATGTTATTCTTACACATTCAGCCTCAAAAGCTTTAGTGAGGTACTGATGTGGGACAGTAAGGCCTGGCTCATCGTAGAAAAGCACAGGTGTAACTAAGAACCACAGTTTGCTGTGTTTGCTGGGACACTTAAAGCTCCTCTGCTTTATGATTTTTACATTGATGATTATATTTCCTGTGAAAGGTGTAGCAGAATCCACAGATAATCATTACATACGTCTGCAGTTCCCCTCAGCTCAAAGGAGCGCTTAAGCTTCTGTTTTGGTTCTACAGCTGCAGCTTTGAAACCAGACTAACTGCTGCCTGTACAGTCCAGCTGGCAGCGTAGTAAATACTGGACTTACATTCACCAGGTTGCTTGAAAAATAACACTCCAATGTGTCAGAGGTGTTGGATGGGGTTGAGGTCAGGACTCTTCCACACCAAAATCAGAAAATCATTTAAGGACCTTACTTTGTGTATGGAGGCATTGTTGTGTTGAAACAGGAAAGAGCCAAATACAAATTATAATCTCCAACATCCTTGTACTCCATCTGCTGTCTTTTTGTGAGTGCCACTTCATCCAAACCATACAACATAGCTGGTCTCACTACCATCCTGTAAAGCTTTCCTTTCACTCTTGCTGGTTCATCTGCCTTTACTTAATTGAGGAACTGAAATTTACTGATACACCAACAGTCTACTTCTGATAAAACTTGATTTGATTCATTTTTTACACCCAGAAACTCAACTCGCTTCTGGATCCTATACTTGGGAAGAGTGACTCAGTCGGGTCCTAATGTTAATGAGGTGAACAGAACTGTGTCCCAGATCATTGTCCATCCTGACTACAACAACCCAGCGTTTAACAACGACATTGCCCTCATGAAGCTCAGCATCCCTGTCAATTTCACTGAATACATCAGACCCGTCTGCCTGGCAAGTAACTCCAGCCAGTTTCACAACTCCACCCCCTGCTGGGCCACTGGTTGGGGCAGACTGGGAGCTAATGGTGAGTATTGAGCCTCTAACAGGCTTACTCAAGGTGGTAGACATAGCAGTGTTGTAGTGTTACGACCCGCTTGTTTAAGCCTCAACAAGGAAGAGAGGGCCACACAGTCAGCTATTCAAAATGTTTGCAAATAACACACATGAGAATATTATAATATCTCTCCACCTTGTAATCATGTCACTGAATAGAGCCAACAGATCTGTTGTTCACAATAAAGCATTGTCAGAGATCAGCAATTAGAAAACATTAATGTCAGCCTCCCAATCACATATATTTACTGAATATCAGACAATAACGATCTGTAGTAAAGCTTTATTTCATGCTAGGATGGCTAAACTGTGTCATTTATCCATGGTTAACATGTGTAATAAACCCTGAAGGGGATCTGTACGGTGCCTTAACAACCTGCCAGATTTCCTGCTGTTGTTTAGCACAATACTGATGAAGAATCTTCAGTGTCGCCTGTCAACACACCTGATCCTGAAACATACAAAGTCTGCCCTTTCAGCTTTGATAAGTTGCTTCAAACATTTGAAACTTCACAAAACCAATAAAGAAGTATGAGGTGTTTCAGTCATTAGTCAATAATCAGTGTGAGATGAAATGAAAGCCATGTGTGCAGTGGTGTGTGTGGTACAAAAGAAACTAAAGTGACCTGACCAAACCAAACAGAAACAGGCAGAATCTTGGCTGTCCGGGTGAGAGAGAGACAATGAACTATGGAAGTCTGGGTTCTAGTCAGCAGATAGATAGTCAGCACTCACAGCTAGAGGTGGCACTTCCCAACAGACACCAGTAAGGTAGAGGAGCAGGAGGTCAACATGGCAAACAGAGGGCAAAGCAGCAGTAAAACCAACCCAAGCAACAGAATTATAAAAGACAGCAGACACCCAAACAAAGAGAGACCTCGGCAGACGACCATGGCTGTCACAGTGGTATTTAGCTCAAAGGAGCTCTGTGTCTGGTACATCTACACCCCTCTTTTTCAATCACATTTTCAACAACTTGGGTACAGGGTGCACTGTCACATGAACAAACCCACACACAAAAAATAATGGATGACCAAACATGATACATGATGAGAAAAATATCTTTGCAAATGAAGGGAAATAAAAAACCTGTCTTCTGATTTCATATGTTCTCTCCCATAGAGCCTTTAGTAGCTGTTGACTCACTGCAGGAGGTTCAGGTTCCTGTCATTGGAGAAAATCAGTGTAGCTGCAGCTACCTACAAGTGTCAAATGCAAACATCACTGACGAAATGATATGTGCGGGACAAGAAAACAAAGGAGTATGCCAGGTAAAAATAATAATATGTTATTTCAATATTTGAAGCTGTACTGACTGCTGTAGCTTACTTCTTGACCTTTTAAAATAAACTTGTGTACTCACATACAGTTAAAATACCAATTTCAGCACCAGGTTGTAAACATTTACATTTTTGTTGTTAAAATATTATTGTCAGTGAGAATATTTCATGGTAAATAGTCTTATTCTGTGCATGGTACCAACATTATTACCTCTGCCAAGGAGGTTATGTTTTCACCAGGGTTTGTTTATTTGTTTGTATGTATGTTGGTTTGCTAAATAACTCAAAAAGTTGTGGACAGATTTTGACGAAATTTTCAGGGTTGGTCTGAAGTGGCCTAACTTAAAACTGATTCATTTTTGGTGGTGATCGGATCCGATTTTAACGACACCGCAAAAAATTAATCGTTTTTTTAGTTAGGCCACCAATCCTGAAAATCCGTTGACAACTTTTTGAGTTATTTTGCAAACCAACAAACAAATAAGCCCTGGTGAAAACATAACCTCCTTGGTGGCAGGGGTAACTTTACATAATAAAAAGTCACTGCCGCCGTCTTGGCGGAGGTCTGCGCTCTTTGAGTGCTTTTCTAGTTAACTCTTTGCGTTGTCTCTCCTCTTTCAGGGGGACTCTGGTGGACCTCTACAATGCAAACAAGCCTCACGGTGGATCCAGGCAGGCGTGACCAGTTTTACAGTACCTTGTGCTCGGGCTGGTTTTCCTGACGTCTTTGCCCGAGTATCTCAGTTCCAGACTTGGATCACAGATCAAGTGGGCGGGGCAAATGTTGGCTTTGTGACATTCACTTCCACTGGCACTGATCAAGATGACAACTTTGTGTGTCGCAGCTTAGTAAATGAGGCCACAGCAGCTCCAAATACAACGTCCACAGCAGCTCCAAATACAACATCCACAGCAGCTCTAAACACAATGTCCACAGCAGCTCTAAACACAATGTCCACAGCAGCGCCAAACACAATGTCCACAGTTGCAACAAAGCTTGCAGTTGTTATCAGCTTAGCAATAGCGATTTTGCAGCGTGGCTAACTGTGACATCTAAATTTCCTCTTCAACAATTACACTTACATGTATAACATAATGATTCTATCTCAGTTTGTGTGGTGAAAGTGTCACCACACTGTAGTTTTGGTGCATGGTTTTGTCTCTGTCACTGTTTTTTTGTCTTTCATATTGGCTGATTTTAATGTAATACAAACTATATTTAACACACACTGCACATCTTCTTACAAATCATATCTCACTTTCATAGATAACATTGTCATAATAAAGATTAAATCAACAGTTTTAAAATTTTAAAACTATAGAAAAAAATGATTTAGTCTTAATTGACACTGCTGGTGATGGTACTGCTGATATGTAATTCATAACTTGGGAAGTAAAACAATATGTCAGGGTAAATATGTTATTGTACGCTACTAGTGTAAATCAAAAACTGCATTTGGTAGAATCAGACCAAGGAAAATAATTGCACAACTTGTGCAAAAACAATGTGGGAATCTTGACCTGAAAAGGGTGTTTGAAAATAAAAGGTAAGGGAATGGAGGCAGATCATGCCGTCAGAATCTCCTGGCTGAGGAGAAACAAGCCAGAAAGTTTTCCTTTCTCGCTTTCTGCCAATGTGCTGTAAAAGTGCTGCTGCTGAGGTGGATTTCTGATTTGATATTGAGTTACAATTTGATGTTACTCCAGGATGTTTGATATAGTTAAGTACTGAAGGAGCATAGTTGCATAAGAGGTACAGGACAACGAACAAATGGCAGAAACAGAGAGGATAGGTGTGTTGCAGCGCTTAGCAGGTCGATTGGTAGAAAAGGGACGGAGCCTTGAGTGAAAGCCAAAGGTGTTGGAGGAATAACAGTTCCACTTCCATAAATGGTCAAGAAATAGAGACTATGCAGTGTTGGTTAATGACGCATGAAGTTGTTTTATGCACTGTACTTTATAAAAGGAGCTGAGATTGGGAATGGATTTGGGACTTTTGTGATATTAAAGGCCCCTCTGGACCTCACGTTGCTGTCTGTGTTTTTTCTGCACCAAGTCAAAGAAATATGTTACCACATTGTTTAATAGTAGTTTAGTAGGTGGCCCCAACAAGGACATGGGCTTTTCCATGGTGCAAAGAAGGTGGAAAGGGAAATAAAACTTAACTCTATATGCATAATTATAAAAATACAAATTCAAACTTTATGTTTACGACATTGAAACTGTGACTGAAACAATGGCATTAAATGTGGCATCTGTGTATGTAAATGCATCAAAGTGGACACTTGACAAATAAAAGCGCTTTGTGCTGCTCAACTGACAGGAAAACTTCTTGTTCAGGTTAAAAAAGCAGTCATGAATGGCAACTGTGCTCCTCTCACAAACACAACACAAACAGTTCAGGGGCCACTCAAAACAACTTGGAAGCAATATAGAGGGAGGAAAAGTGCATACACTGTGTGATTTTCGGCCTATTTTGAGACAATTTTTCACTCGTGCAACTATTTTTGGGATTGGGCCGAGTTTCCGCTTGATCATGTGTTGTGCATGGTGTAGTATACATGGAGTAACAAGAAGCGATTAGCACCTCATGGCCAGCTCCCGATCAACAATTGTTTGGTTGCAAGAAAAACAAACCTGTTTGAAATCCTGGTCGCCCCTTGTGAGGGTATCTCACTGTTGATGCAGAGTCACGACCACTTTCTCCATAGAGAACAGCACAAACTGCCAAGGCAGCAGATTTCTTTTTGAGCATATATCAGCTTCCGGTATCTTCTACTTCTTAATATTATTTTCATGTAACATTTCTGATTTCATGTAGCATTTTCTGTGTTTAACAGAATGCGCGCCCCCACGAGTGTTTTCCTTTGAGTCATGCTGTCATCTGATGAGAGGCAGCTGAAGATGTAGAGGCAGAAAGGAAAGCTCTCTGGAACAAAACAGAAAAGTAGGTAGTAACTACAGACCAATAAAAGAGTCCGACTTGCCGTGTATGTACGTAGCCTACAGTGTGAGCAGTCAGGTCGCATCAGAGCATCGGGTCGTACAGTGTGAGCATGTGAATCTTGAGCTGTGAACCACTGAACTCTGTGATTTCATCGTACAGTTTGAGCTGGAGCTGAGCCCAGTGATTGAAAATATCGCACAGTGTCTGCCCAGCTTAAAACAACACAACGCTGATGCGTTTCCTTGCTGAAAGTACGGCTGTGGCAGATTTTAAATGTGAGGCTATGCTGGGCAATTGCTCTGCCCTCTTACCGCTATGCCGTACCGTACCGGGCTACATTCACCCCTGGTTTTAATCAGAGGAATGATTGTCACAAAATGAGGCTTGCATTCAATGTTGTCAGAGTTAATGTTGTCCGACGCCAAATACTGCTTTTTTCTTTTGTTCACAGCAACATACGTGGTGCATACAGGGCTGCGCCCCACCCCCACTTTGGACACTCAGACCACATCTCTGTTCCTTTAACCGGTTTACAGACAATGACTGAAACAAACAATTCCTCCATTGTTGTGTTTACTGTACTGACCGCGGTCCCCAAGAGTTCAAAATTGACGTCACAGCATTGTCGACCCCGCTAACTACACCCACTTCCAGGTGGTAAAGACAGTATGGAAATGGTACAACAAAGCGTGTAGTGCTGTGCTGTGTAGTGTAGAGTGGCGTAGGTACAGTAGTCGAAAAGGGACTTTTGTTCCTGTGCCCTGCCTATAGACAAAGAATGAAGCAAACAAACTGTGGACCTCAGAGACTGAGGGCACCCTGCAGGACTGCTTTGCTCAGACAGACTGGGATGTGTTTAAAGCTGCAGCCACTCTGGAGGACTCCTCTGTCAGCGTACAGAACTATGTGCAGTATGTGACTGGGTATATCAGCATTTGTGTCGACAGCATCATGCCCACTATAAAAGTCAGGAAGTTTCCCCAACGAGAAGCCCTGGATAAACAGTCAGGTACGCTGTATGCTGCATTCAGATCAGGCAACGAGACAGAATACAAAGCTGGAAATTACGGACTGAGGAGAGCCATCACTGCAGCGAAGAGGAAGTACAGAGAGAAGCTGGACGGCTTCTATTCCACTGCTGACTCCGGGCAGATGTGGGGAAGCCTGCAGCACATCATAGACTACAGGACTGGAAGGACCTTCAACACCAGCTTTGAGACCTCCAGTTACAGCACAGACAGGAGGCACACGCACACGCACACACACACACGCACTTGGACCTGGACCTGAAGCAGCAAAGACCAAATAGGGAAAATGAATCCATATAGAACAATATTTGAGGTATTTGTAATTTTTTACCACTGTGAAGTTATTAGGGACACCTGTAAAAGTCTGAACAGATAAGATGTATTATTATTATTATTATTATTATTGTTAGTATTGGGCCTGACAGAGGAAATGATCGGTGAATCTGTGCTTTTCCGCACTCCTCATCTCTCCGTCACAGATTGCAATTCTCTGACTCTGCACCTGCGTTGCCAATTCCCAGTCTCCAAAAAGTGTGTAAATTTGGGTGTAAACTGTACGCCATGGTCAAACTGGTATTAAATATAGACTCATTTTCCCGACAGGTTTAGGTTTGATCGATCCTAAATACGGCAGAGAAAAGGGTGTACGCACAAAATCAGGATAAAAGTGTATAAAAAAGCGTGCATCCACAATGATAAATGTGGCCCCTGGACTTTCTGACAGGCCAGCCCCAGTCTGTCAAGATTGGTAACAGGGTTTCAGCCAGCATCATCACAAGCATTGGTACCCCACAGGGGTGTGTCCTCAGCTGATCGGTTAGACTTCTCTTCAGAGTGGCCGTGGCCCTGTAGAGTCTGGGATGAGTCTGTATGAGACCCCATAACTCTCCCCCCTCTATCACCTCCTCCTCTCGGTCATCTTGCTCTCCCTCTCTGAGCTTCAGCCAGGTGATTGATATGTTCGGAGGGCAGAAATCTGTGATATCACATCCAAGGGTCAAAGTCTGCTCTGGGGAAGAAGCGGAGCTAACGATTTCGGACACATGCTGCCTCTTGATGAAGCCTATTTGGGATGAAGTGGAAATTAAACTTACATTGTTTTCATGCATCATTAAACTGCATGCCTTTTCTTCCCCTCCACTTCTTACCTATGGTCTCGCGAGTGATCGGCTGCTTCAGGGCGATGTGGTGGACACTGACCCAAACTCTGGTGTCTCCCTGAAGGCTGAAAAGAAGCCATCAGAATTGGGTCGAGGGGAGGACGAGGCCTGGGAGGCCACAGGGCTCAGCTCACTCCCCTGGCAGAACCAGCGGAAAGTAATGACGTCAGGATGGAAATGTGACGCCCGGACAGTCATGCTGATGACATCTGAAGGACAGAAATTGCAGGGATGAAGCCTCTCACAGCCAGGGATGTTTTACATCATGTATTGAGCTACAGTAGAGGGATAAACAATTTACTTTACCGGAGTCACTTGGTGTCTCTGCTAGCTGAATTTCTGATACATCTGGAGCAGCTAAAAGACAGAAATTTAGTGTCCATTCCATAAATTGTGAAAATCATAGAAGAGCAGAGGCAAAGAAATAAGTGAAAAATGCTTTCTTACACAGGATCGTAAACTTCTCTGACACCCTCTCCACCACGATCTTATCTTTGCCCATGTAGGACACCTGACACTTAAAGACCGCCCCCTTGTGGATTGAAATCTGGGGGATGAAGGTGAGCGAGGAGATCAGCTGTTGAGTGCCACTTCCAGAGGAGTGCAGAGGACTCTGTGTGTGCAGCTTGTAGTAACCCATCTCACCTCTGCACGGCAGCAGAGGACCTTTCTCTGGAGCTGGGGAAGTGAGGGTTAGACCGCAGGGCAGATGGATGGTGGTTAGGGGGTTATAGAGGCAGTTAAAGTTAGCTCTAGATGATCCTATGTGTGTCAGGTTGAATGTTATTAGCAGAATTATGTGTGAAAGAGACAACATGGTGTGTTTTAAGAGTAGCTACAATACAAATAAATCATATTTCATTCACCTGTATTATTTTGACATCAGTCCCAACACATTAGTCATGCTTCATTAATTATATTTAACTTGGACAGGCTTAAAATAACAACTGGTCAGCTGTTAGTTAGCTTAACTTGGCTGTCTCCAAGGGTAAAAACTTGACCTACGAACATCTCATCACCTCATTAATTAAACAGGACAGATGTGGTTTGTTTATTCTAAGCAATAAATGTATGTCTGTAAACCACACGGTGATGACTTAACTCCAGGAAGTTGTTGTGCCCTATGGTATAAATAAATATGCTTCATATTTACCATACAGACACATGAGTGGTATTGATCTTATCATCCAGTGATCGTACATCTTCTAACATTAAGCTCAGAGACATTAAACCTGGGCCAGTAATCACTAACCCAGACAGGATCCAAAGGTCAAAAGAGTATCCCCCAGCTACCTCTGGTTATGTGGGTGTTTATAAACTCTTACCTGTGAGTGACGTGTCAGAGATAGGGGTGTCATTGAGGAACCACGTGGTCTGGACCCGGTCCACCCTCCTGCCCTCAATGCTCACTGTCACTCTGCCCTTTTGACCAACAATCACACGTGGGGGGAGGATGATCCCCGACACGTTCAGAGACTTCTGTTTTTCTGAGAGAGGAGAGAAAGAGTGGAGATAAAGGAGTCCGAAAGAGAAAAGGGGAGTTTGAGTCAATGTTTGTAGGCAACAATGTCCTCACAACCTGCTGGACCAGGGCTCCTAAAACCTATTGTCTCTGTGTTTACAGTTTAGTGTATTTACCATGGTAGTTAATGTGGTAGAAATGAGATACACCTGTTAACTTCAATAAAGGACGGAAGGTTTTGGTTTGAGTAACTTTATTCACATGTATTGTAACCAATACAATACTGTTACCAAATTGTTTTTTTTTCCATTAGCATTTCTTTTATATACGCCTCAACTGTTTCCAAAATGAAAACATTTGTGTCTATGGCCATGACTGGACTTTGTTTCATTTAAGGGGTGACAGTGGTGCGAACCACTGCCCTCTGACTCACCATCCCTTCTCCTCCAAGAAAAGCCAAAGCAGAGCAGGAAGACCAGCACAATAGAAATACACATCATAGCCACAGATGCTTTGGCTGACTTAGTCAACACTGGAGCCTCATCTAAGAGGGAAAAAAAATGTAGGAACAAGACAAAGACACAAACTTTCAAAATGCTTTCAAAAGCATATTTTTATGTATTAGACAGACTTTTTTTGGAGACTTTGTTCTAAACCAGCATCTGATTTCAAGGGATAATCCCTGTTGTATTTTAGATATTAATCTGTTTTCCTTTATGACATTTTTTACGCATTTTTAAAGTGTCTTTGAGTTTTCTGAAAAGCACTTTCTAACTGAAAAGTGTTACTAATGATGATATTTTTATCCATCAGACCATGACTCAAAGTGAAAAACAATACTGAAAACAAAAATGATATATACCTTGGGGGTCCAGTTTCTCTAGGTACGCTGAGCCACTGACTGGTTGAACTATCCCAGGTTGGTCTACTGCACACTCCACCTTCCCACCTTGCTCCCTCTGCCCAGGGCTCAAAGTGTAATAATGTCTGGTTCTGTAGGTCCCATCTGGGTTCTGCTCAGGGATTGGGGGCTCAGGGAGGACTGTGCTGTTTTGAAACCAAGACACAGACACTTCCTCTGGGTAGAAACTCTCCACATCGCAGTAAAGAGTGAGAGGAATGTTGCTGGAGTGTGAGGGAACAACGGAAAGTCTCACAGTAGGAAGATCTGAGGAGAGAAAATATCATTAAAATGTCGTCATCGGTATTAATCAGAATCAAAACACCTTGTACTATTATGGTATTAAGCTGCTATTATGTCACTCTGTGATGACTCATCATTATGTAAGTGTGCACTGTGTTCTTGTGTCACTCACAGGTAACATTAAGTTGGAAATCCCGCTCTTGAATGCTGTCGCTGTGTGACACTATGCAGCCAAAGGTCACATTCTGGTCATCACCGGAAGGGTAGAAGGTCAGATTGCTCACAGCCATGCAGTACCCATCAGGAGTCCGTTCACCTTCAACGTAGCTGGGAGGCTGAATCGATCGCCCATCTCTGGTCCATGAGAAAGAGACGGGAGGAGGGTAGAAACCATCTGCATGGCATTTAAGGTGGTTCTCTGTTTCTAACACCACCCACTGCTGAGGGACTGACAGAATGGGTGGTGCTAAAAGAGGAAAAGTAGAAAAAAGAGTGATTAAAAATGCTTTGTACCTGCTTTTATGCTCAAATGTGAATTTGAGAGCAAACCAATTCAGCAAATCAACTCTGGACAAAGACTTACCAAGGATACTTAATGTAACGTTGCTGGAGTGCAGGATTGTGGAGTTGTAGCTGACCATGCATTCATACACACCCTGCAAATCAAGTCCAGCTGTGAGGATGGTCAGTGAAAAGTCCCTGTTGACAAAATCATTGGTGTCCCAACTGAAGCCCTCCTTTATTTGTGCCGTTGCTTCTCTGAATGAGGCGATGTCAGAGCCGTTACTTTTCCAGCTGCCTTTGATGTTTGTCTATTTTGTCCCCCGTAGCAGAAAGAGGGAACGTCACATTGCAGGGCAGGGTTGCATTCGTGTTTGGACTGACTTGAATTTCATGTGGCGACACTGTGAGCAGAGAAAGAAAGTTCAGAGTGAGGGAAAATAAAGAGCCTTTGCTGAACATCAACACTTCTGCGACACATGGGGCTCTAATCTATAGTTCACATTGTGAAACACTTGTGAAGCTATTTTACCCTTTGAAAGAATTCATTACACATTAATCCCCTTAAAAATGAAAAGTTCTTCAGTTAAATACAACTGTGACCAGTAGCCAATATAGCGAACGTTTGCAAACTCTGATAGATAAGCTATGGCTGAGACTTAGCTGACTTCAGCGTCCTTTAAGCTTGACATCTCTGAATAGCTGCTATGAGAACAATACAGGCACTACAATACAACCACAACAAACATGCCTCTGCCTGGGCAGACAGAGTACCTGAATGAGAAGTGGTAAAGCATTGTGTGTCAGGGGTTTGAGTTTCGTGAAATTTTTCCACTTCACATTCTTTCTTTTCATCCCTGACCGTAAATCAGTAAACTCAGTATACCTCCTTGAATCAGTGTCAATATAAAGCCTTTCAGTGGTTTCTGACCACCCAATCAGCTTAATGATTAACTAGTACAATAAATACTTGTCGGCAGGTATAAAGTCAAGCAATTGAAATCTTTCTTTGGCGTGAAGTGTTGATGTTGCACCTCCTGTCAAGTGTGATGGATGGGCCAATCATGGCAAGTTCACAGTAAAGGAAAGAATTAGGATTAAAAGAAGACATGACTAAAGCCTGATGTCACTCTTTATTTTTGGCAACAAAAGTAGTCTGATACTGATCCACCAACAAAGGCACACCTTGTTGCCTAAATAGGGCAACAGTCCTGACAGTAATCAAAGTCATTTAAAACACTCAGGTCAAATCAGAGCACTCAATTAGAATTTTCTTTTCATTGCTTGTAACCATGATAATTGTCATCCCCAAATCACTAAGGTGTGACACGGTAAGGTATACATAGAAGTGCACCACCTTGTATGTAAACACTGATTGCACTTTTAAAAAACTGAGACTGCAAGGCTGGATGGTGAGGACAAAAACCCTCTACCACCGTGATGGTACTGATGTTTCACACTGCAATGTCACATCAGATGTCATCAGATGTACTGTGATGTAGTACTGAAGGTACATTTATGCAAAATAACCAGATTGAAATGCACACTTTGGTCTGATTTGGCTGAATTAAATATCAGAGAAGTCACAGCACTTTGTAATGTTACAATCTTGTAAATCAAATATTAGCATAAAGCAGTCCTATTCACTTTTATGTATTGTCATATTGCCCAAACTTATTACACTGTACACATAATGCTCTGATACTTGCACTGTTCCTAACATACACCGCAAAGTTGACCATGAATAAATACAAAAGAAAGGTCATGTACATGTTGACATGTCTGAATATGAGTGTTACACATATTCTAGATCCATGCATCAGGACTACAAACTGTAAAGCTCCTGTTCCAAAGCCTTGAAATTCAGAGTCCATTTGAGACAGCTCAATATTTCCAGTTTAACCTGGTCAGATCAAACTTGCTCATGTGTGCTCCTTTCTCTTGTTCTCTCTCTGTTTACTTTGCATTAGGTAGAAACAAAAGTGAGATGTTTAAGTGACTGATGGATGTGAATAATATATATATATATATATATATATATATATATATATATATATATACGTGTATATATATATATATATACACACACACGTATACGTGCGTATATGTATATACGTGCATTATCGTGTGTGTGTATATATATATACGTACATATACGTATATACGTATATGTATGCGTATATATACACACGTATACGTGTGTATATATACGTATATATATATATATATATGTGTGTATATATATATCTTTATGTTTTAGGCTTTTTATTGAGGTTAACAACTTTGAAGCATTTTATCTTCATACACCACTGGATTTTGTGCTGTAAGAAATAGAAATGCATAGTATACATAGTCAAGGTGAATTAGGCCACTGTGTGAAATGTGACTTTTAGCGAGCTTCGCAAGCTGCTTTAATGTGTACTCCTGCCAAAGAGAACTTACAGCCTCCCAGTAAACAGATGTTGTGATACGTTAACATACATGTTCACATTCAACAGTTGCAAAGAATTACTTCCTGTCTGGATGTCTTAATGAGGGCTTGGTAAAATGTTCTGTATGTTGCAATTAATTGCTGACTAAACAGATACTGTTCCGATGAGATATCGCCTACTTAAGTAATGATAATTATTCTTCTGGCAGATCAATGCAATGCAAGATTTCATAATCTCAGTTAGAACCATTCCACTGCACTTAGTAATTAACTGTTATGACTTTACACTAGGGCTGGGCGATGAGGCCTGAAAGTGAAAAACACCATCACACCCAATATGACCAGATATTCTTTCTCAAAACCAAACCCAAAAAGATGAAGGATTTGTTGCAATTCTGGGGTTTTCATATTTTAACAATAAAGGTGTGCAATGTGAAAATTACATTATATTAAAGCTATTTCTGTCATACATTTTTGCATTTTGTTTATCTTTCATTGTGAATAGGTTGTGTCTGCCAGATGGTCTCATAGGGATATGAAGCATCAGCAATATTATGTACAGTACACTATGGGACAAGTTTTTCTTGAATTATTATAATATAATAATAATATAATATTCACTCTCATTAAATTATGTCTTCATTCTAATAATGTTTTCCTAAAGAATTAAATGACTGAGAAGGCCATTCACTCCTGCTACATACTACATGTAGTGGTTAAACATGGCAGCCAGCTAATAGGTATTTTGAAAATTTAAATGATTAATGCAAAACATAATCAGTAAATAAATGAGTGAAAGTCAGCTCTACCTTTTCCAGGTGCCCTTTTTGTACCCCAGTTCAATTACCACACCTAGACATTATAGTCTGAAGACTTATATGGCAGTATCAAGGAGAATAAAGCCAAGTTACTCCCATGAGTGGTTGGCACTGAAATGAAACAGAAGCAGCCAAAAAACATCATGCCATAGGTGTGTCCTGACACACAGGCAACTATGCACTCTCATATTCACACCTATCATCAGTCACCAATAAATCTAACATACAAGTCTTTGGATTGTGGGAGGAAACAACAACACCTGGAGTGAAGCCACCTGATGAAGTCATTCAGGTTTGGTTCTGAAAATTAGTATGACCCATCCCTTATAATGCTTGTGAGGTATCAAGAAACATCAGTTCAAAGCAGTACCCTGCTGAGGAATAACAACGACAACAATATGGCAGCCTCTACTGTGTGGCTACTCCTGATGTGTGCAGTCTTCACTGGACAAGGTGAGTTTTTACACAAATTATTGGTTTATTATCCAACATATCCTCTCTTTTAAAGGTTTACATTTTGTTAACAGAATCAGATAGTTTTTAAAGAAGAATTTTTTTACACATAGTTAAAACATCTCTAAAATAAACTTCATAATGACCTTCCAGGATAGATTGGTTGTGTCAAACAACATTAAACACACATCTGTATGCCTTAAGGTGTGTAATTATCTTTTTTGAACTCTCTTTCCTGCAGGATCTAAGGCTCAAGGTAAGCACAGTCACGTATTCAACGATGCACTTTAAAAATTGATTAAGACATGGATCAGCCTTACCTTTGTTGTACTGACACTCAGTCATCTGTGCTCTGCTAGATTGTGGAGTGGCACCTCTGAACACAAGGATAGTGGGTGGTCAGACTGCCACAGCCGGGTCATGGCCCTGGCAGGTCAGTTTGCAAATTAATATGCCCGGATTACGCGCTCACATTTGTGGAGGGACTCTCATCAGTGAGCAGTGGGTGCTCACAGCAGCTCACTGCATCATTACGTAAGAGAAACACCTGCTGCCTTATCAACCTCTGTAGATGTGAAACGGATGATCTGATATCAGCAATTACTTAACGGTCCTTGACAAATGTCAGCGTTTTTAGAGTTAGGGTACGGATTGGGGTTAGTTGTCCAGCACTGTTAATTACTTGGTGACATCAGATCGTGCATAGGAAACTATGATTAAGCACAAAGTCACTCTTCACTAGTGGGTTACATAAATTGGGAGTCTAACCCGTCTTTCTTATAAAAGTATCATTTTGTTCTGTTGCTTCAATACACATAAAGAACACACAGTATAATCATCTCGGGCAAAACTGGCATTTTATACAACGATCAAATTTCCAGAGATGGTCTCACTATAATGAAATGGTAACTATGGGAACTAACATCATCACAAACAAAGCTAATTGATCTCCCTGGATCCACAGACATCTCAACTTTCTCTTCATAACCAATCAATGCAAGTCCTTGACTGTTTAGAACAATTCAAAAACACAGTTTTTAGAATTGGCAAAAATGCTGAAAAAAGGTTTTCTTTCAGTTGTATGCCTTTACTTCATTGACACAATGAAATCTACTCACAAAATGAAATCTACTGACCCATAAGCAGCTCTGATAAAACATGATGCAACGTATAAGCGCCATTTATTATTGTTTAATGCTTTGCATTGATTTATGATGATGTTTTACTGAAGAAATAACTTTGAGTTTGCTTGTATTTTGAGCTATTTGTGTTGCCATTGTTAAGTTATGCATTCTGGGTAACAAAAAGCAGGAAGTTGTTGTGTTATGAGGTCCTGAATAAAACGAGGCCATGGCGGAGCAACACAGTCGTTTACCGTCTGTGTTGGCACCCAGCCAACTCAACGAGTAAAACGGTCATCCTTCAAGAGTGGTTAAAATAAGAGATAAAGTAAGAATGAAGAATAAAACGAAAGATAGCCACTACACAACATTTACCATGTCAGTTACCATAATGCCTATTTATTTATTTATTGATTTATTCTTTCATTCAGGGACTTTATCACTTTATATCTTCTCTACTTGGGAAGAGAGACTCAGTCAGGTCCAAATGTTCATGAGGTGAACAGAACCGTGTCCAAGATCATCGTCCATCCTGACTACAACAACCCAGTGTTTAACAACGACATTGCCCTCATAAAGCTCAGCAGCCCTGTCAGTTTCACTGAATACATCAGACCTGTCTGTCTGGCAAGTAACTCCAGCCAGTTTAATGCCTTCACCCCCTGCTGGGCCACTGGTTGGGGCAGACTGGGACGTAATGGTGAGTATTGAGCCTCTAACATGCTAACTCAAGGTAGTAGACATAGCAGTGTGTTGTAGCATTTTGCTCCAAGCAGCTCTGTGTCTGTTACTACATCACAGAGCTGCTGGCATGGCTGTAGACATCTCCTGACAGTCAATCCTCTATCTACACACAAAAAAATAATGTAACAAATGTGATATATGATGAAAAAAAAATCTTTAGAACTCTGCAAATGAAGGGAAATAAAAAGCCTGTCTTCTGATTTCATATGTTCTCTCCCATAGAGCCTTTAGTAGCCTTTGACTCACTGCAGGAGGTTCAGGTTCCTGTCATTGGAGAAAATCAGTGTCGCTGCAACTACCAACCAGTGTCAAATGCAGACATCACCAACAACATGATGTGTGCTGGACAAGCAAACAAAGGAATATGCCAGGTAAAAATAATAATATAGTATTGCAATATTTGAAGCTGTACTGACTGCTGTAGCTTTTCTTGTCCTTGACATTCTCAAAAGAAACTCTTATGTGCTCACACATGCAGTTAAAAACAATTTTTCATTATTTCAAGATGCAAGTCTTATTCTGTGCATGGTACCAGCAGTATTAATTAACTCTTTGTGCTGTCTCTCCTCTTTCAGGGGGACTCTGGTGGACCTCTACAATGCAAACAAGCCTCACGGTGGGTCCAGGCAGGCGTTACCAGTTTTGGAATACCTTGTGCTCTGGCTGGTTTTCCTGACGTCTTTGCCCGAGTATCTCAGTTCCAGACATGGATCACAGATCAAGTGGAAGGGGCAAATGTTACCTTTGTGAGATTTAACTCCACTGGCACCGATCAAGATGACAACTTTGTGTGTCCCAGATCATTCCTTCGAATAGAAACTACAGCAGCTCCGAACACAACATCCACAGCATCAACAGTCGCAACTGAGCTTACATTTGTTGTCAGCGTACTGATAGTGTGCTTGCAGCACATTGTGGCTCCATAGCCCAGTTTTGGACAAACAACTTTTCTTCTTTCTTGTGTGTTGTGTTATATTGATCTTTTAAGTTATACAAAGATTATACTAAAGGATGGGATGATAGCTGCATCACTGCAATACAGAGGTGTACATCCTGAACTGCAGTATTATCATCTATCATCCAATCTAGGGGAGTCTGATGGAACACCTTTAATTTAGGGACTTTCCATGTGCGCTGAATTTTTCTGAGCTCTCTTCTCAGCTACCATCAGCCAGGAAGGGCATCTATTGGATAGGTTGGATCTTAATGCAATAGAGCAATGTGCAAAAATACACAAGCACATTAACACATTCCTACAGGTTTTATATTTATGCTACCATGTTGTCTGTGTCAAATTTCTCAATCTTTTTAGAAGTTTTCATGTTGTTTTTTATTCAAAGCATTGGACTGTGGCAGTGTACTCAATACAAATATTCCCTCTGGGACAGCAAAGTTTAGTCTAATCTGTATCTTGGATTTTCTATGGATTTAGAAAACAGGATTTAACGTGTTAACTCATCTTTGGAGGTGCTGGTCGGCAGATTTGACTACTAGTGATCAGTCAGATGAGCTCTGTCCTGTTTCCAGTCTTTATATATAAAGAAACTGACTACACAAAATAATTTAGGTTCCACGTCTGCATAGCATGAATGTATGAGTGCCCATGCAAAAACAGTTGAAGGGAATATTAAAGGAACAATAAGTAGGATTGTGGCCAAAACTGGTACTGCAATCACTTTCAAATTACTGTAGAGCGGTGTCTCCCCTCTCCCTCTCCCCTGACTAGAGGTTGCCAGCTAGGCTAGGATACAACAGGAAAGTGTTACAGTGAATGAAAAGCAGCCAGCTTGGGCATCACCATGGACACTTAAAAGGAGTTAAATGTGCCAGAGGAGGGCTGTGCAACGCTGGGTTAAAGTGAGCGGAGCTCCGGGGCTGGGGTTGTCACGGGTCCATGGTGATAGTGGCCGATCGGCAGTGCTACTACTCAGCCAAGGTCGGCGGGTAGCACCGGGGGTCTGCCTGGAGGTCCAAAATTTCAGTTTTAGAGTGAATAAAAAGCAGCCACCTTGGGCATCACCATGGACACTGAGAAGGAGTGAAATGTGCCGGAGGAGAGCTGTGGAGGGACGGGGTTATGTGAGCGGAGCTCCGGGATGGTGGCCGGGGGTATGCGGTGAGAGTGCTGCTGCCCGTCTGCTCTCAGCCATCTCCATCTTTCATCGCATATACAAATCCTTGTTTTGTTTTAGACATTGTCACAACATATTTCAGATTTATAACGAGGTCTTTTAGGTTTCGTAACGTTCGATATTATTTATCCGACACGTTCGTAGCTGCAGCTGTGCTAACTAGAGCAGAGCTGGCAACCCAGATGCTGAAACACCACTGACTTGGTGATTTGGAGATAGGTGGAGGGTGGCGCATCAGACTAAAACCGAACATGACAACATCAACATCAGTTGAGGGCAGCAACTCAGCTTTTTAAATGACAATATCTTGGCTGGACTACCGTTGTCAGTGATATAAGTATTTGAAATGAACTTGACTGCTTAATGTCTGGTGATATATCAGGGCCATTTTATGATTAATTTAAATAAATTTCTTACATGTTGTACCTTTAACATCTAAAACTGTTTCAAAACTGAATTGAATGGTCAAACGACGAAAGGTGTTTTCGTCTCTCTAAAAGAAATGTGAATTTATTATGCTACTACCACTGCTGTCATAAAGTTACTTCATACCGTACACCGATTTGCTTCTGTAATGATAGCTATTAGATGAGAAGACAAAGACTCAGTCAGTTAAAGTGGAAACTTACCAAAAGAGCCAAATATGTAATTCAACAAGTCATTCAGGTGTGGGTTCGTTCCTTTCGGGGAGGCAGGCAGATTATAGGTGCCACCCACCTCTAGACATTTTAAGAAGCAAACATTTAAAAAGGGCATTGCTGAGGAATAACAAAGACAAAAAGTAAATGAGAGGGACTCTGTTCATATTAAAGACGAAGGGTTAGTGACAGCACAGTATGGCAGCCTCTACTGTGTGGATACTCCTGATGTGTGCAGTCTTCACTGGACAAGGTGAGTTTTTACACTGAATTACTGTTTTATTATCTATTTCAATCCAGTGTATCCTCTCTTTTGAAGCTTAGGTTTGTTAACAGTGTTAGAGAGATTTTACTTTCTTAGGAATGCAACTAATGAATATTTTGATAAGTGATTAATCTGTTGATTATTAATTAAATTAACTGGATAAGAATTTTTTTTTTTCCAGTGTGTTAATCCAAAAACAAAATGTGTATAATGCTTGTATCCAGGAAGACGGAAGTAATGAATGTATGTTAATAACATAGTGAATGTGATGATTTTGATGCACCGTGAAATCCACATTTATACATACATTTATATGAGTGACATGATGTCAATTTTTTCATGACGTCACTATCGTGTTCGCTGGCGATTTTTTTTCTTTCATTCCTAAGGGGTCATGAATGGCTACTTACAAAAAAATTAGAAGAAAATCCTCTCCGCAGACACCAATATATTGCAGGATTAAATATATTTGTTTAAAGAGTCATTGTGACCTTGACCTTTGGCCCTCTAAGTTCATTTTTGGGTTATAAAATAAATGACTCTCTATCTGGTAGTAACCACAGATTGTTTAAGTTTGACAGGGAAATGTGCTTTTCACCAAAAGGTCAATATTTGACTGATTTCTGAGCCGTAATTTTGTCCTATATCCAAAGATTTTCGCGATTATCGCGGAACATATTAATATTTGACCATAAGAATGTCAAGATTATAAATTTAGAATTGTTTTACGGATATTTTGAGACCAGTTGCATTGCTCTAGCTCCTTCCTACATGAAGTTATGGTTACAAACGCATATTTAACCTTGATGAACTTGACCAAACTGAATCAGTGACTTCTAGATTCCTATATTAGTTTATATACCAAATTAGGTAACAAATGGCTGAAAATTGTACACTCTGGAGCATTCAGAAATATGCAGAATCTCCCATACATTACTATGGTGTGACCATTCATTTGGCCTTGATGAACTTGAAATGGATCCGATCACCACCAAAAATGAATCAATTTAGGCCACGTCTGACCAATCCTGAAAATTTTGTCAAAATACATCCATAACTTTTTGAGTTATTTTGCAAACCAATAAATTAATAAACAAACCCTGATGATCACATAACCTTCTTTGTGGAGGTAATGATAACAATAATAATAATGATAATAATAAAAATAATAATAATAATAATAATAATAATAATAATAATGATACAAGTTCTTGCCAATAACACACCATGACAACATTATATTACACCTCCACCTAGTAAACATTTCACTGAATAGAGACTGAAACTCTCCTGCCGTTTTCAACACAGATCTGTTGTTCACAATAAAGCATTGTCAGAGATCAACGATTAGAAAGAATTAATTTACTGAATAACAAACAATAACGATCTGCAGTAATGCTTTATTTCATACTAGGATTAAGTTTTATGAAGTTTCAAGTTCTTTATTGTCATTTCTGCATACAAGTACACAGGAAAGAAATGTTGTTTCTCACAGTCCAAGGTGTTGAATGACAACAGGTATTCAAGAGATGCAACAGAGCGACATTTACAAACAGAGAGAAACTAAATATAAGAAGCTACTAAGCAGAACTACTAAACAAGACAGCTCGACAGAGCTACTGATTAGAACTAGAATTAACTAGCAGAGCTTAATTAATCCATGGTTAACATGCCCGCTGAACCCTGAAGGGGATCTGTACGGTGCCACCACTCCTTAACAACCTGCCAGATTTCCTGCTGTTGTTTAGCACAATACTGAGAAAGAATCTTCAGTGTCGCCTGTCAACACACCTGATCCTGAAACATACAATGTCTGTCCTTCCAGCTTAGATCAGTTCAAACATTTGAAGCTTGAACTTAAAGGGAAGCTATACCCATTTTCAAAATTCAAACAGGTTATTCCTGTGATGTGAGATGTGATTTCAACCAGTGTAAAACAAGGACGGGCTCCACTGTATTAAAGAAGCAGCTGGAACTCTAGCGCCACACTGTGTCTGTGATTACTCACTACTAACCTACGAATACTCTTTCTGTCCTACAGGGTCTAAGGCTCAGGGTAAGAACAGTCACATTTCATCGAACACAGAACAATGACTCGCCCTAACTTTGCTGTACTGACACTCAGTCGTCTGTGCTCTGTCAGACTGTGGAGTGGCACCTCTGAACACAAGGATAGTGGGTGGTGAGAATGCCACAGCTGGTTCATGGCCCTGGCAGGTTAGCATGCACATTACTGTCAGGGGATCTCACATCTGTGGAGGGACTCTCATCAGTAACCAGTGAGTGCTCACAGCAGCCCACTGCATCCTTACGTAAGAGAAACATATGTTGCTTCATGGATTTTTTTCCTTCTTTAGACAACTATTAAGCTGTTGATGGAGTGGAGCATCTGTTCTGCCATCCAGCAAATTTTATGAGATGACTCTCCGCTGGGTCTAAGCATCGGGGCACTATATATTTTTACACTAAAATGCCTTACGCAAGTCACAATGCAGGTGTGTACTTAGGCAGAGAGAGCCAGGGAGCGTTTGTGTGTGATGAACCGGTGAATAAGTCAACAGTAACAGACAGGAATGTAGCAGTGCAGCTTCTTGAAGGGTTTGGCATGGCAGAGATTTACGTTTCCATTAAAACAGAGCTACGTGCTTGAAGGTTTGACTGTGACTGGTGGTAAAAGGAGTGCTGTGAAACAATGTGACCATATAATTTCTTATATTCTTCATAATAAAAGTCACTCACTATTTTGTTATCTAAAATCTTTTTTACAAAGCTGAAGCATTAAAGTTTTTTATAATCAGCAGCAGTTTAAGCAGGAAATTCAAAGTTAAAAAAGTACTGAGAGCTTAACTGCTACATCTTTCTCTCCTACACTTGTTTGAGGGATTCTTTGGTCTTAAACTAAATGAATTAGGAGAGCCAGACAATGTGAATGAAGCAATTTGTAAGCTGTGAAGATGCCATCCATCTTATCCTCACATAGGGTCATGGGGGGGCTGGAGCCTATCTCAGCTGTCTTATGGTGAAAGGCAGGGCACACCCTGGACAAGTCTCCAGTTTAGCACAGGGCACACTCACATTGACATTCACACCTATGGGCAATTTAAATCAGCCAATGGTAGTTTTTGGATGGTGGGGTGAAGCCGGAGTACCCGGAGAGAACCCATGCAGACACGGGCAGAACATGCAAACTCCACACAGAAAGGCCCCAGACCGGGAATCGAACCCGGTCCCTTCTTGGTGTGAGATGACAGTGCTAACCCCTACACCACCGTGCCGCCCTGTGCAGTAAACCAAAATATGAATACAAACAAGTTGGCACTAAAGACAGAAACTCCATTAACCTCCCCTCCCATCTTTGATCCTACTGATTCTGCCACTGTCTTCATCCACAAAAAGCAGCCAGACCATAACTCCTACCACGGTGACCGGTCAACCCTCATTAATACAACAGCAACAAAATATAGACGTGGTGAGACTGTATGAGGACAGTTACTGAACACCAGCTGACTGATCTGATCTATTGAGCTGGTCATCATTGTGTGAAATAATCTCTTGTCTCCATATTATGCAACCTTAAATGTGCCTCTAATGTGCTCAATTGGTCTGTCAGTGACTGTTTCTTTGCTCCCCTCCCCTAAATCAGGGTGGGGCAGTCGTCTGCTCGATGGACTTGGGTTGTTGGGTGTGAACACCTCAAAGACGGCAGTCAGGCACTCGATAACAGCCTGTCTCTGAGTTGCTGGTGAAAACTGAACATCTAGCGTGCTGAATATCCAGTTGAGGTGCACTGACGTAAAAAGAGCTACAGCCAGTGAGAGCAGACATGGGGGTTGCTGCAAAATGTGGAAATGAAAAGGAGCAGCAACAACAACCACAAGTTTTCTCTTTTTGTGTGGTTATTGGTCCAGCCCTCCCCAAGACTCCCAATCAGAGAACAGAGAGTTTCAAACATTTGAAACTTCACAAAACCAATTAAGAAGTATGAGGTGTGTCAGTCGTTAATCAATAATCAGTGTGAGATGAAATGAAAGCCATGTGTGCAGTGGTGTGTGTGGTACAAAAGAAACTAACCTGACCAGACCAAACCAAACAGAAACAGGCAGAATCTTGGCTGTCCGGGTGAGAGAGAGACAATGAACTATGGAAGTCTGGGTTTTAGTCAGCAGATAGATAGTCAGCACTCACAGCTAGAGGTGGCACTTCCCAACAGACACCAGTAAGGTAGAGGAGCAGGAGGTCAACATGGCAAACAGAGGGCAAAGCAGCAGTAAAACCAACCCAAGCAACAGAATTGTAAAAGACAGCAGACAGCCAAACAAACAGAGACCTCGGCAAACGACCATGGCTGTCACAGTGGTATTTAGCTCAAAGCAGCTCTGTGTCTGGTACAGCCTTACAGAGCTGCTAGCATGGCTGTAGATATTTTCTGACAGTTAATCCTCTATCTACACCCCTCTTTTTCAATCACATTTTCAACAACTTGAATATGCCAGGTAAAAATAATAATATAGCATTACTATAAAATACAAATTTCAGCAACATGATGGAAACTACAGTTTTGTTATTAAAATATTATTGCCACTGAGAAAGTTTTATCGTAGATAAGGCTTCCCCAGCCTTACTCTGTGCATTGTACCAGCAGTCAGGTGATATGGGGCCTTTCTCTGTGGAGTTTGCATGTTCTCCCCGTGTCTTTGACATGCATGGAGATTAGTTTAAATGGCTAATTTAAATTGCCCGTCGGTGTAAATTTCAGTGCGGGTGTCTCTATGTGCTCTACGATGAACTGGCAACTTGTCGAGGGTGTACCCTGCCTTCCCCCCGCGACCCTACATAGGATAAGCGGTAGATAATGCATGGATGGATCGATGGCTGGATGGGTACCAGCAGTGTTGTTGTCTCTTCTCTTTCAGGGGGACTCTGGTGGACCTTTACAATGCAAACAAGCCTCACCATTGACGACCGTCCAACCAGTCATAAGGACAGCTCCAGTGGTTGACAGAGAATCGTCGCTCAAACAAAAACCAGTCTGCACACAAGTGTGCAAAATAGTCAAACAAAATCCATTTTTCATGATTTCATAATAAGAACACCCTGGACCATATTCACAGCAACATATGTGGTACATACAGGGCTGCGCCCCACCCCCACTTTGGACACTCAGATCACATCTCTTTGTTCCTGTACCCGCAGGACTGATGTGCTCAGACAGACTAGGATGTGTTTAAAGCTACAGCCACTCTGCAGGACTCTTCTGTCAGCATACAGGACTATGCTGAGTATGTGACTAGGTATATCAGCACTTGTGTCTCCCCCATCCAGAGTATCACACCGAACCCCCTGGACCAGCTGCAGTTTACCCACAGGCCCAACAGGTCCACTTCAGATGCCATCACTGCTACCCTCCACTACCCTCCACCCACACCTGGAAAACAAAGACTCTTACATCAGGATGCTCCTTGTTCACATCTCTGTTTTCAACACAACCATTCCCCACAAACTCACCCACTAACTGTCCACACTTGGTCTGCACCCCACCCTCTGTGACTGACTCCTGGACTGGCCGGCACGAGTCTGTCAGGATTGGTAACAAGATTTCAGCCAGCATCATTGTAGCGTCAACCACATGCCTTTAGAAATTAATAAATATATCGATAATTAACAATTAACAGCATTAACGAGTTATCGATTTGCTTGTTATTTGTGGAACCACCTCCAATTTGGAGGACCAGATAAACAGAATTCAAAAGAAATCATGTTAATCTATTGAAACTTATTTAATCAATCTCATACCATGAAGTAACTAGTTCTGAAACAGGGATCTATAATTTCTGCTTTCATGAACGTACAGAAAACTGCTGTCGATAAATGAACAAATTCATTAAACACAATGAATAAATGAACATACAATATCAGTTTTGAATAGAATGTAAGAACATAAGCAGGTTGGATGAAAATGAGGCTTTGTTCCAAAATAAAGACCCTAAGTTTCAGATGGCATATAGTGGTGAGAAAAATGTGATTTCTACTCTATTGATAATTTGCTATTCTTCTCACTGCTATATTTAAATATGGATATGTTAAGATTTTGGGATATTAGCTGACACCAACTCAAAGAATCACAAAAGGCCGAAGCATCCTACTTTGCGCAGCGGCCTCCGCTCCTAGCAGGTCCAGAAGACAGCTTGTGGTCTGCAATAATTCGCAGGTCCATGGTCTCGATGGGAATTTCTGCCCGATGACAGAGTACATTGGCAGGGAGCAGTGGTTCGAGCTGGTCAGCTGGCCTTGGGTCACAGAGGCTGTTGTTATCGCATTGGTCACGATGGCTGGATGCTGCACAGCGTTTCTGGTCCTGGTGTCAGACAACGTAGTTAACTTATTTGTTACCATTTGTGCTTTTACCATTTGTTGATATCAGAAGACAGACAGAGAGAAAAAAAGAAGGTGAGTCACTTTCCAGTCGTTATTGTCCTTATCAAGAAACATCTTTCATGAACTTTGTTCCATTGTTCCTTTGATGTACCATTTGCTTGGCACATTTGCATGTGGAGTACCAGGTATCCTGTAGGCTTGTTTTCTTACCCTTCAATCAACCCAAGCACCTCTTGAGTTAGGGCAGAGCTGCCACTTTTAAAGATTTAACTTAGCTAGCATGTTCCTGTGAAGGTTCGTCTTCCTGACCCCTCCTGCAAATGGCAAGGGTCGTGTAGTTGGACAAAGGCTACTTTCAAAACAAACAAAACTGTAAATCCTGTGTCCTCCCAGCGTGGTGCCCCCAGCAACATTTGCGACGGGCCTGCACCTTTATAATGCAGACACTGGAGACTATGGCTGTGCAATATGTTCAAAATGTCATATCCTATAACCTCTTCAATACAAACCACACCTAAGACCGGCTTACACCCACAGAGAAGCTAACGTTGGCATCTGGCTAACAACAGTAGCTTGGTTAGCAAACATGATATATTTCATGAAAAATAATAACGCCTTCCGAAGCTAAACAAAGAATTACCTGTCTGAAAGCAGAAACTTCTGCATAATTTTTCAGTCCCTTCAGATGCCTCAGTGTCTCCACCGATGTTCACCCTGGTTTGTCCTCTTAGCTTTATCCAGAGTTTTGTCGCAGCCTTTTCTTCCTCCCTCTTTGCCTGTTTGTCTCTTTGCCTTGAGCCGAGTGTCAGTTGATTGGTCAGAGTTTTTACAGTCCTGCAGCTGCCACAGAGGTCTGATTCTTTTCATTTTTTTCTCTGAACACATGATGTATTGACTGTTCTCAGGGTGGAAGGCCCATTTCACCCAGTAGAACAAAAAGTGTTTCTGAACACAATCATGGATTATAGTTTTAATGATAATGATTTTGTATGTATTACATGGTAGTATTACTTGCCTGGCAAGCCAGACATGAAATGTATAGTCTGGGGGTAGTCAACAGGCAGAGTTGAAGCCTGTGTGTGGTACCAACCGTTGTAGTTCAAACTGCCTCTGCACGTAATAGGCCACCACTATGACCACAGACCATAGACAAACATAGAGCGTTGTGATTGGTCAGCCAGATTCTTGTCTGAGCCAGGATTACCTCCTATGGTGCACCACTAGACCATCCTGCTAGGAAAAAGTTTTTTTTGCCGCAAGAATGAGTCAGTAACAACAGGTCTACAGTACAGAAGACGGAACACGTAGGCTATTTGGACACACAAGATCAAATTATTATAATACGCAAAAACTACGGGAGCCCGTCAAATCCAAAAACGTAGATTTTTGCAACTGGGTCGGATCAAGGTCGGCCTGCTTTCATACCTGAACAAACCGTACCTGGTTCAATAGAAACCACTCCAAGACCACCTCCTCAGCTGGGTCTCGGTCCACCTTTTACACTTACACTTAATTAACAATGTATAGCTGAGCGGTTAGCACCGTTAGCTTAGTGACTAATGGTGAAATAATTTCAGAAGAATTCTTGTGCACACATTTACAACAACTAATTTTGGAGCTAACAAACCAAGATTAATTAAAAAAATGTGTGCGTTGGTATTTTAACCTGCTGCTACCATTCCCCTTCATTTACTAGACCTAGCACTCCTCTTCCTTAGCACAGTAGGTGGTGGACACTAGCCTGCATTCAGCACAGGTGACTGGGGCTAAATGTTGAATTTGGCGGTCCCAAAATGAACAAAAGCAGTAGTGTTTTCCCAGACTGAGAACTGAGTCAAACAACTGCCTTGTGGTGTAAATATTTTGGCTACACATTTTTCATGAAGGCACTTAAAAAAAATCTTGTTTTTAATTTTAGCTGATTGCTGGATGCATGAATAATAAGTGTAGTGAACGTTAGCAATATTCAGCTAACACTAGCAAAAGCATGAGCTAGCATTATCGAGCTTCAGTGGCTCCTGTGTCTTAGGTCGCTTTCACCCCTAACCAAGCGGACTCAGTTTGCTTGGGGGGGCTGAGAGTTGCAACATTGTTGCATTTATCACATGATTCGAATCTGCTTTCACACTGCAATTCCTGAACCGCACCAAACTTTCTGAGTGTCAACAGTCAGGTATGTAACCTCACAGACTACAGACTGGGGTGGACTGGTAATCTTGTATTGTGCTTCGTTACATTATTTGAGGGAATGCTACAACATTAATGTTGCCTACCTACATACTAGTGAATGCTACCGTCACTAATGCTAACGTAGTTCCTCAGGGATTGAAGCTGTTAATTCTCTAACTTTGACAATATAACATGTGACAACACATCAGCACAGAGTTTACAGACTGTGACTGTTGATAGTTGTGATTAATTTTGTTCAAATATGTCAAAATGTGAATTTATGGGTTATGTTGTTCAGACGATTGTGCTGAGCTAGCTAACTGCTAATGGTCGTTACTCATTGTTTGTTTTGGTTTGGAGTGTGCACTGTACTTCCTCTACCCAAGATGCACTGCGTATAGCAACACTACATCATGCACTACGTACATTTGGTCCTACATTTGGTCTGGTGAGCTTTCACACTGCAGATGAACCGCACCATGGTTCACTTGCAAATGAACCAAGACCCCCGTTTTCAAACGGACCAGAGAGAGACTATCTGAAGAAATGAATTCTGGTTCGTTTAAAGCAGAGCAAAGGAGGACAGTGTGAAAGCGAGCTTACTGTTGTTTGCATAATATAACACTGTGCAGGAACTCAAAAAGGAAGTAAAACAAGATATTAGGGTAAATACTTTATTCCATGGTACTAGGATAAATCATATACTGTATTTGGTGGAATCAGACCATGGAAAAAAATAGCCTAAGTTGTGTAAAAACAATGTGGGAATCTTCACCTGAAAAAAGGTGTTTAAATAAAAGGTAAGGGAATGGAGGCAGATCATGCTGTCAGAATCTCCGGGCTGCAGCAACAAGCCAAACTGAAGTTGTTCAATAGTAGTTTCATAGGTGGCGCCTACGAGGATGTGGCCTTTTCCATGGTGACATTGGTGAGAAGAAGGTGGCAAGGGAAACGGTGAGTGTCCAAGCTTAATAAGCGTGGTTGGCCACAAACAGTGACTCTCCACCAGCAGCACTCTCTCCAGAGGAGGCATATTTGCCCTGACAGGCCTGGTTATTCGCCTGGAAGAAACAAAAAGGACCGTATTACTGAATGCACAACACAAAATTTGATCCTTACAATCAGTTCTCTAAAGACTCCACTGCATTATCTGGCGTACTATATCTTAACATACAGTATATACACATACCAGAGCTCTCTTGATGAACTCTTCCTGGCATGCCTTTCCATTCTCCTTCTTTCCGCCCCAGGCTTTGAGGGCAGAGGCCTGCAGGGCACGGCCATATGAGAAGGTCAGAGCCCAGGGCCTGTGCAGAGGGCACTGGTTCATGGCGTTCAAATTGATAGATGCCTCCTCCTCACTCTGGCCACCAGACAGGAAGGTAATGCCTGCAGAGGAAGAATGTGACAGTTTAGCAGACATTTCTCCAGACGTTTGAGTGAATATCACGCAGACTATATTATGTCTGCAATTTTGTGCATCCACCTCACCAGGGACTGCAGGGGGTACAGTGCGGCGCAAGGCAGTAACAGTTGCCATGGCAATCTCTTGATTGCTGTACTTGTGCGAGCAGGAGTGTCCAGCGGTAACCATGTTGGGCTTGAGCAGGGTGCCCTCCAGGTAGACATGGTGGTCAGACAGGGCCTTGTAGACGGCAGCCAGGACCTTCTCAGTAACATACTGGCAGCGCTTCAGGTCATGGTCGCCATCAGGGAGAATTTCAGGCTCAACGATGGGGACGATGCCATGCTGACAATGGCAAAGACAAAATCACTGACTGTTAACATGACAGGAGGATGTCAAAGGCAAATTGATGGGCAAGAATTAAAGGTACAATATGTAAGAACTTCATTTAAATTAATCATAAAATATTAAGATATTAAGAAATCATCCATCCATCCATTATCTACCACTTATCCTCATAGGGTGGTGGGAGGAAGCCGGAGTACCCGGAGAGAACCCACGTAGACACGGGGTGAACATGCAAACTCCACCCCGGGCCCGGGATTCAAACGCGGTACCTTCTTACTGTGAGGCGACAGTGCTAACCACTACACCACCGTGCCGCCTCCATTGACAACAGTAGTCCAGCCAGGATATTCTCATTTAAAAAGCTGAGTTGCTGCCCTCAACTGATGTTGATGTTGTCATGTTGTGTTTTAGTCTGATGCGCCACCCTCCACCTATCTCCCAATCACCAAGTCAGTAGTGTGTCACCATCCTGGTTGCCAGCTCTGCTCTAGTTACCACAGCTGCAGCTACAAACGTGTCAGATAAATATAAATGTCTAACGTTATGAAACCTGAAAGACCTTGTTATGCATCAGAAATACATTGTGACAAGGTCCGAAATAAAACAAGGATTTGTATATGGAGATGCCTTTGAAAGATTGAGACGGCTGAAAGCAGACGGGCAGCAGCACTATCACCGAATACCGCCGGGAGCTCCGCTCCACTTTACCCTGTCCCTCCACAGCAGTCTTCCAGCACATTTCACTTCTTCTAATGGCGCGAGGTCAGCTGACTGCCTTCCACTGATTGGCCAACGAGTGTCGTCACTGGAAGCATCATTGGATATTGGACGTCTGATTGGTCTTTCACTTTGTGTGTGACAAAAAGTCACAGATTGAGCAACAAATACATGATTGCGTCCTTGTCCTCAATTGTTTGTGTTGTTGTTCTTCTTCTTCCCGGTTTTCTGTGTCGCATGCAACTGAAGTTACGGCAGTTTCGCGCTGCCGTATGGCGACCCCGCTCATGCCAAAGAGGTACTCAGTTGCAATGGAAAAGCAACTGGGCCGTACCGTACTGTGCCGTGCCGTTACTGTATAGTGGAAAAGCGCCATAAGTGTCCATGATGATGCCCAAGGTGGCTGCTTTTCATTCACTGTAACACTTTCCGTTCCTGTTGGATCCTGTAGCCGAGCTGGCAACCTCTAGTCAGGGGAGAGGGGAGACACCGCTCTACAGTAATGTGAAAGTGATTGCAGTACCAGTTTTGGCCACAGTCCTACATACGGTTCCTTTAAGAGCCGCAGTGGGGATGCTGTATATTTTTTGTATCAGTTCATCATTGTTTCTGTCACTCCTAAATTGGGTCTACATTTGAGGAGGTTTTATTTAATTGCCATGCCATTTTGTAATTACAACAAAGACATTCATCAATCAATTTCCAGTAGAAATAGATAATGTGTCTTTATATAGCCGAACGGAATTCCATGGTGAATTGGCATTATATATTTCAACAGCGCAGAAGCATTTACATTTGGTTGTTTCTTCAGGGGTTTTGGTCATGGAAATGCAAGCAATAACTTATCATGCTATTAACTGACAAGGTTGTGACATTAAATGCATGTGGTGCATGTAATGTCATGTAATGAAATGCAATGTTGCTAAGTATTTGAGCTGATATATTAATAGAAACTGAAACAAATACAATAGCTACACAGACTGTTTAAAGGTTTTACTACTGGTAACACTTGGAATGAAGCTTGTAAAATTATGCAGAAAACTTTTTCAAGGCCCCACACTGATTTCAGCACCCGTCTGTTGTTTCTTACCATCTGGCAGATGCTGGCATAACGGGCAAGGACGTTGGCGTTCTCAATGATGGCCAGTCTGGAGGGAGTGGTGGGGGTGATCTTCAGCACACAGCGCCATTTGGCAAAGTCAGCTCCATCCTTCTTGTACTGGGCACAGCGCTCATACAGTCCATCGAGACCTGTGAAAGAGAAAGAGAGGACCAGCTACATAAGTGAGGCAAAGGTGTTAAAAGATGTTGACTGTTGTTCTGTCTGAACCTGTTCTTCACTCACCCTGGGTTGTTGTCTCGCCGTTGGTTCCGGCCAGGGGGACAACACCTTTGTCGACTTTGATGCCCACCACCATGCCTCTCTCTTTGAGGTACTGGGTGAAGAGCTTGCCATCGTCTGTCTTTTGGTACATGGTCTCGTGGAAAAGGATGACGCCACCAATGCAAGGCTTGATGCGGTCGTCAGCGGTGAAGAGGAGCTGGCGGTACAGCCTCCTGTTCTCCTCAGTGTTCTCAGCGTTGATGCTCTGGAAGCGCTTGGCCACACTGCCTAGATGTTGAGACACAAGACAGGTGAAAACTGGATCCATCTGTGTTGTTCGTGGAATACTTGTTTGACTATTTGTAGAAAAGTGTTAGTCGTGGAAAATGTACATTCAAGTCAGTCATAGGCATAACTTCATAATAAACCTACATGGTTTTTAATAAATGTCCTGATCACATATTCTGCTGTGTGTTATATTGACAGACAATCTATAAGAGTTACATGAATGTTGGCCATCCCAAATCATTGCTTTTTATTTTCTTAAAATTCTTTACCAGTGGACTCGTCTGCGGCGAGGATTCCCTTGCCGGGAGCAACGATGCTCTGAGCAATATCACTGAGCTCCTTCTTCTGCTCAGGAGTGAGGAAGGGGTATGCGTGAGGCATCCTGACTCTAGGAAGAAAACAAAGGATAGCATAATAAGGACATATTCAGTTGGCCAATAGGCAAGACAGGGCTAAAATGAGGCGCAAGGGGAAAAGTTCAACAAAACTCAAGTTGTGAGCTTGCACAATGAAAGACAGGCAAAAATGTTGGTAGACCATTGAGGAAGTGGTGAAACGAGCCTGAATACGTGTTTCCTGTCTGTCTTCTGTCTCTTTGAAAGTCTGACCAGCTGGCTCCAGCTGAATTTGTGATTGCAGTTGTTGCAGCTGTAAGTGGTCCAGCACCATACAGCACTACATGTGCTGGGATTACACACTATTCCCCAGGCACATATGCAGAGGGATCCAGTGACAGTGAGCCCTCCACCACTCTTCTGCTCCTCCCTTCACGTATCTGACCACCCTTGAAAAACTGACAAGGTGACCCGTCCCATTTTCTAGCCTCTTATCCCTGACCTTTACCTCCCCCTCCACTGACCCCTTCCCTCCCTATTCCTCCCACCACCCTTCCCTTTCTCCACCTGACTGCGCCTCCGCTATCAATTGGCTGAACTAAATATACTCAGTGTGACTACTGCAAAGCAATGGAAGTCCCAAGGCCCAGCAAACAGGTGTTACATAAGAGTATTTGTGACACAATTGTGCAGCTTCACACTCAATGCACACACAGGAAGATTAAGAAACAGACAGCCTGCACACATGACAGTCCTAAATATGGACCTGTGAGTCACAACTGACCCCACAGAAACAATGCAGTGGAAACTTTTCATCAGATTAAGTAGCAACAACTGATGACTGAAGACAGATGAGCAAAACCACTCAGTAATGACAATGAGTGTGTGTGTGTGTGTGTGTGTGTGTGTAACAATACTGTATGTAATTATATAGTGAAAATAATCACTGCATTGTTGAAAACACTGAGATATTGTTTCAGTGTTTTAGCAATAGGTAAGAGGACAAACAAATGTAGGTTTAATGTGCTTTTCATAGGGACCACACATTAAATTGAACAATAGGTGGGATATTGAGTATCCAGTACATGGCAGTTAGGTCATTCACCTCATGCTTTAGAATATCAGAAGATTCAACAGGTAGCACAAAAAGCCCATGAAAGTGATGCATTTATCTTATAGTTGCCGTCAAATGTTCTGTTCTTTTACCTTTGAGTTTAGGAGGAGCGCTGAGAGAAGAGAGAGGGAGGGAGAAGATCCAGCCTTCGTCTGCGACACCCTTCCAGCCCGCTTGGCCCTTGTATTTATCCTCCCATTGTGACCCCTCACATTTCAGCTGCCCAACTATAAAAAGAACAGGACGCAACCAGAGATGGCTCTTGACATTCAGAGCGACTGGGGCTGGAGTAACATGGCGGTGAACAGCCAGTGAAAGGGCAAAGAGTGTTTCAGTGAATGGCAGAGAAAGCAACAGAGTCTGGCATAGTTTGCATGGGAAGAATAGGAGAAAGGCGGGCAAAAATGTTATGTAAAAGAAAGTACAGCATGACTCAGCAGGTAGATAGAAAATATACCCGGAGATATTTGATGACATGTGTGAACTAGCTTCACTTTTATGTAATTTTTCCCTAAATTCTCAAGTAAAATTAAGCATTTTCCAAGTACATCCCTGCATCCTGTATATTCCTGTTTAAATCATGGTTTAGAAGACTGCATGCAGCAGTGAATACAGGTGTAGATTTCATACACTATTCAAATGCAGTTGGTCCAAAAATTTGCTGTCTCGACTAAGAAGAGCATCTCAGTCAGGTCACTTCAAAGGGTATGTGGAGGAAGATAACTTATGCATGCAGTATGCACTAATAGCACATGGACGCACAGCACACTCACACAGAGGCCTACAGAGCATGTGACAACATTGCTAACCTGCCCTTAGAAATCAGATCCAGATCCAGTATAGAGCGATGATCCTTGACCTTTGCGTGACCTTTCACGATGGTCTTTGCTTGGCAGGAAACGGGTCAACTGGTGAGCTTGGCAAAGGTGTCACATGCACAGTTGAGTTGTACTGCACCTTATATCTTTTCTTACTCAGACAGTTCGCAAGAAAGAAAGCACAAGTCACACGTTTTGAAAGGATGTGAAATTTAGCACTATTATTCTGATCAGAGCATTAGGTTTTGGGTGCTGCTGACAATAGTGACAACACTTTATCTCTGGTGAGCAGTGGCAGGAAAGGAGGTCCACTTCCTGAGCAGAGGCTGTGGGCTGAATGAGTTAACATGCAAAGTTGTGATAAGGGCACAAAATAAACACCATTACTTGGTTTATCACCTGTCATGCAAACAGAGTTCAGAAATATCTGGGTTTTTTCTGCAGAATGTGTTTTTTTCTCACAAAAAAACCTGCCTTTCCTTTATATGTTTTCCATAACACCATTATTTAAGTTATATATCTTATGGTTTAAAATTCATATTAGGCACGAGATTAATATTTTCTAATTCAAAATCCTATATAAACAGACAATAACGTAAATCTAAATAAAACCTCTTGGCATACAGACTCACAGATGGGATGAGACAGCAGAGGAAGTCAAGTGAAAAAGAGAAATGGAGCTTTTATTTTGAGGTTTTAACAAGGAACTGTGATGAAGATAACTGCTTCATTACTCACTTCAAAACATGTTTAAGGTTTGATGAAAACATGGCCTAAATAAAACCACCGTCAGCATCTGACATGCACTTTTCAGGAAGGGATTTAACCCCACACCTAATGATAGCAGTAGTTAGATGTAAGGTTTTATTTTGTTGTTTATCTTAATCATTATTAATAAGCATTGCATCCAAGCGCCAGTATTCTGGGTAGTTTAATTTGATTGCCCTGAAAACAACTCAGTTTCACTAAATTAGTGTTTGGGGATGAATGTTTGAAAATGCAGGCTTGAGAGACTGGTTAAAAATGAATAAAATCTTGGTGCAAGCAAGTGACAACATGCACTCACACTCACATAAAACAGAAAGTGTTGTAACCCCTCCTACAGTTCCTCTAACTGACTGCGTTAGCAGCGAGCAGCCACCTCATGATTTCTGCATTTTGCTTTCAACATCCCCCCTTTCTTAGTA
This sequence comes from Synanceia verrucosa, assembly GCA_029721515.1. NCBI lineage: Eukaryota > Metazoa > Chordata > Actinopteri > Perciformes > Synanceiidae > Synanceia > Synanceia verrucosa. The sequence continues at coordinate 26,133,351 of CM056550.1, forward strand.
ACTTCAGTGGCAGAAATCATCGCTGGGTCACCAGAAAGCACAGCTGTTTCCAAATAAATGTAGACAAGTTTAGAGAACACATCACACTCTTAATATGTTCCATGGGAGTAACACAATGGACAGGACAATTACTACAACAATATTCTTATCAGGTAAGACAAGTTATATTTATATCACAAATTATACTCATTTATAAATTTGTGCAAGCAGTGACAATAGGAGCCTGTCATTTCACTGAATGTCATTTTTTTCCCTAAATTATGCTATACTAGACACACAGTAACATCATCACAACTTATAATTTGTGTTATTTTAAAATACAAAAAAATAACTGTGATAACAATATGTAGAAAAAAACAGATCAGATTATAAATTCCACATTTGCATTTTATACTCTGTGAATTAAACCACCTGCATTGATAAGTCAGACTTATGACCATTTAAAAGTGATATTGTAGCAGCATTTACACAGAATACAGTAGATGTTGGCAAGAATTATGGCAGTTAGCAGCAAATACAGTAGATCAAACATGTAAGAGTCTAATGACAAGAGCATGTTATGACAGATCTAAAATAAGAGTTTATTATATATTGAGACAATCTACTTGAAGAAACCATGAAGAAATTGTGGTTCAAGGAAAAGTTATGGCCAAAAAAGGAAATAGAGGAAGACTTCAGTTGTCCAACGAAGTAATAATAATAAAAAAAAACAGTTCATTTCAGGAAATCGAACTTGAAGAAAAATAGACAGAAGACCTCTTCCATGTTGCCTTGTTGTATCTTTAGTGACTCTCTAGTCTTATTTATGATAATAAAGAGATGAGGAAATGTTACCGAGAATCAGACTGAAAGGCATACAAATGCAGATAACTGGCTCAATGGTTTAGGGCCTTATAAGAACATAAGGAGAGCAAGCTGACGTTGGCGCTCCCCACTGGTGTTCGTCAAAAAGACACTGTGGCAGAAAACATCACTAATATATTCACAAACAGTGAGTTTAAAATCAGGTTGTTTGTTCTTTATTCCTCAGTGTTAAAAGCTGCGCTGTGTTTTAATATTGATCCCGTTGCCTGGAAAACCCTGACTCACTCTGCTGCAGGTTTTGGATACCAGGTGGTGCAGAGACGATCAGAGTGAGTCTACGCATGGATGTTGTTGTGGATCATGTGTCTACACTATAGCCAGATGTCTACTAGTCACATTTCATGTCATGTGTGCAACAATCAAACGTAGCATTTTCATTTAGCTGCTTTTTTCACATTTTTCTGGTTGTGTTTCCTCAGCCTGCTGGTCAGTGCTCCGTTTGAACAGTATTTACTGGAAGGAAGGGGCCAAATATATAAATGCTCTACCACATCTTGTACTGAACTATCAGTTCAACGTAAGCAATGTCTTATTCCAAACTATTTACTTTAACCAAACTAACTTAAAAGCAAGGATTCCTGTTGTTGTGTATATATATATATATATATATATATATACACACACACACACACACACACACACACACATACATACATACACACAATGTATTTATTACTAAGAATAAATTACTTGTTAGGGTGGACATAGTTAGCATTCATATTTGTTGAAAATTGTAACTTCTGTTACAAAAGTATATGTATGTAGTGACCAGTGGGAGCTGAGGCTGTTATTGTGCTGCTGGACGACTGTTTTAATGGCTGACTGATAAGTGATTTCAATACAGAGAGCACACTTGCAATCAACATGTCTCTTGGCTTGACAATGACGAGTGATCCCTTCACACAAAACACAATGGTGAGCTGTCAATTCTTCACAATTTGTTGAGGGAAAATCCTCCTAAACTTTTCTTAGTCTTTCTACCTGTGAGATAATTTTCATGCTGCTCTCTCCACAGGCATGTGGCCCAACCATCCTGAAGGACTGCAAAAGCATCACCATGTACAGTGGCATATGCTTTGAGATAGACAGCGCAGATCGTGTTTCAAGTCCTATACCTTCTTCAGATAAGGGTAAATGCAAACACACAAACACAGTGCTGCAGTAGCCCAGGATGGACAAAGCAAACGCTGACTCTAGAAAGCATCCACCGTAGTTCTCCTGCATGCTTGGCACATGGGAGAAGTTTCAGTTGGTCACCACTAAATGCTGCCAAAAGCTGAACCTTAATGTGAAAAATAAACAACAAGAAATGTCACTTAGGAGCACATTTTATAAACCAGTCTTTTCCCCTTTTCTTTGTTTTCATGTGAAATGAGTGTATGTATCCACACACTAGCAAGGAGGAGGTAGGATGAGTTTAGCTTACCGGTAGTACTGAAGTAGCTCTCCATGACATTATGTTGAGTCTTTCCCAAAAGGCAGCTGATAATGTACAGTAGACCCATGTCACAAACTGAACATTTATCCTCATTACTAGTGTCTGCAGATGTGTAGGTGACACCTTCACAGATTGTCTTTTTGCCTGCCTACAGAGTCTGTAAAAACTTTCAAAAATGTTCAAAGCAAATAGCGAGCCAGATTTCAGTATTACATATCCTATTGCTAATTTCACATTATCATTTTTGGTCCTTATCTTAACAAAAAAAAAAAAGGATTTCAAAGAAGCACACATATTAATTTGCTGTGTCAACTTTAGCTCCTATAGGTAGAATAGAATAATAAGGAGGAATGTGCTGAGTCAGAAAAAGAGTCAGATAAAATAAATCTTTGACATGCACAGAAGAATGTCTGCATGCTTAAAAAAAATAAAAGAATGACCACAAAATATTCTCCTGCAGAATTAATAAAAGTCAATAGAGATTTTGTTTCAAACACTGCACACCTCACTTAATCAGCTTGCATACAGTATAATAATAAAATATCAAGTGTTAGAATTAGAATGGTAGCATCAGTCAGGTGATACAAGGACAATATTAAAAAGTGGAATTTATGTAGAATTCATCTGTTGAAAACTGAGTTGTCTGCATGAAAACGGTGAGTACAGTGTGACCACATGCTTTAACTAACTCATCAGTTACTCTTTGACAGAGTGTCGCTCGGCAGACATTGCATTTCTGCTTGATGGCTCAGGCAGCGTATCCCCTGAGGACTTTGAAACAATGAAGACTTTTGTGAAAAATCTGGTCCGCTCACTGCTGCCACTAGATGCAAAGGTAATGTATTTACCCTGCCAGTCTGACCACAGCACAGACTCCACTATTCAGTGACATTTTTGTCTTTTGAGAGTTGTTGCTGCTAAAATAATGGATGGTTTCTCCTATTTTTGCAGTTTGCTATTGCCCAGTTTTCTGACAATCCTGAAGTCCATTATTACTTCAGTGATTTTTTCTCTGGATCTGTATCGTGGGAAGCTAAAGTGAATGCCATCAAGCAACAAAGGCAAACAACTTACACAGCTAGAGCCATCAAATATGTGGTGTAAGTGCAACCACCAAGTTCACCTCCAGTTCGCACAGAAAGTTCTTAGGAATTCCTTATTTAAGTTAAATATCAAAATGTACTGCATTGTCAAAACATGGCCAGGTGATCTGAGGAGAAAAATGTGACTTTTTACAGACTTGTGTTGTCGTCCATCAGGACAGGCCCCTAATTTTATTTTCCCATCCATCCATTATCATCCACTTATCCTAGAGTTGGGGGGGCTGAAGCCTATAACAGCTGTCTTCGGGCCAAAGGCAGAGGATAGCCTGGACAAGTCTCCAGTTCATTGCAGGGCACACAGAGACAGACAACCATTCACATTCACTAGGCATTCTGGTGATTCGCTGGGAATCGAACCCAGTACCTTTTTTTTTCTGACATTAAAACCTTAATCTATAGCGCTACTTGCTGTCAAAAATGCCGCAGGATTCCTTGAAATCCAGTGATGTTCAATGACACTTTAGTCCACGAAAACAAAAAACAACTGTTTGGAAACGATAAGTGAAATGTTTATATGTTCATTTTGTTAATTAATTGAGTATTTTTTTTTAAAGGTAAAGTCATAGCCACCTCACTCACACTCATGAGATGCCTGAAGTTGAAAAACTTTCAGTGTTTAGCTGGTTACTAAGGGTGATCCAGTGATTTACAGTAGTCTAATTTTCATAATATATTTTAAAGTGTAGAAAACTGTTACATCCACTCTTTAATTACATTTCAATTATACAGTATATTATGATATGTTTAAAGGAGCGATGCAAATAAATGTGGAAAGTAAGGAACAGCCATATTATTATTAACCATAATAAGATGCTACAAAATGCATTGAGAAAATTGTTTCTCTTTCAACAGCCGAAATGTTTTCACACCAGTAAAAGGTTCCAGGTCAAATGTGAAGAAAGTCTTGATAGTCATTACCGATGGAATATCTCACGACCACAATGATTTGGAATCTGCAGCAGAATTATCTGACAAGGCAAAGATTGTTCGATTCGCTATTGGAGTAAGTTCCTCAGTTGCACCCAGTGGATTTTAATCAGCTAATTAACTCTGTTGCCTCACACAATACCTCAAACACTTGTTTTAACATTCCTAGGTCGGGGGAGCATTCAACAACGACAAAGCAAAAGAGGAACTGGACATTATTGCATCTTCTCCCAAAGAAAAGCAAGTGTTTCAAGTGGATAACTTTGATGCACTTGAACAAATAAGGCAGAGTTTGCAGGCCAAACTCTTTGCTATTGAAGGTACACTCATAGTTAAAAAAAAGTTTTTAAATTCTGTATTGACTCAGTGCTCATTGATGTTGATGTTACAGGATCACAAACAAGTGGAGAGTCACTGAAATTGGAAATGGCTCAAGAGGGATTCAGTGCAGCTTATGGGCCTGAGGTATTTAAAAAAAAACAACAGGGATTCACTGCAAACACTCATAAACAGAGTAGACATTTCACAGAACAAAAACAGTTAATATATGCAATGCATTTTCCTTTTTTGGCATGTAAATTTACTTTTACTGTTGTACTTTTATAAATAAGTTTTAGTGGAAATATGTAACAAAGCCTGTTTAATGAAACATCTGTTTAAATCAAAGGGAATTCAGTTGGCTATTGTTGGTGCTAATGAGTGGAGGGGAGGCTACCAGCAATACTCGATGACAGGCCAGAGAACGAGTACCTATGACCCTGATATAGAGGCTGACAGCTACCTGGGTAAGAATGTAAATGTAAAAAGGCACATAATTTACTATTTATTATAAAGTAGAAAGTATGCAATGTTTTATGTTACAAATGAAAAGTTCATAGTCAGTAGAGAAAGCATTTTTAACAAAAGGAAGACTCCTCAGTTACATGAATAACAATTAAACATTATTTAGAAAATATATACATTATTTAAGAAATATTAGACTTTCTAGGTTAAAGACATGACAAAACGTTTTTAACAAGCTTGTCTAAATTAGGCGAAGAGGTCATTTTATTTGGAGATTATTTCTTAAATAGGTGAGTGCAGTTTGCTCACAGCAGGCCAGACTTAACAAATGTGTTTTAATTCTAGGTTACTCGATAGCAACTGCTACAACGAAGTTTGGCTCACTGACCATTCTTGGTGCCCCAAGATATAAACACAGAGGCGCTGTGCTGATAGTTCACCCAGACAGGCAAAACCAAACCATCGACCCCTGCTCCAGTACAGACGGCTCCTGTCTATGGCAGGTACTATCAAGAGGGGACTGATGGCTCAGAAAAGACAATTTGAAGCACAATTTAAAAAAAAAAAAAAAAATCTTCTTCTCACTGATAATTTGTGGTTCTCAGTTTCAGAGCGGTGAATATTTTGGGGCCGTCGTTTGTGCAATGAAGGTGGATAGAGACATCTACACTGACCTGATCCTCATATCTGCCCCCATGTTCACGGACACTGACAGAGAAGGAAGAGTTTACGTTTGCAGCTTAACTGGTTTGGTAAATGACAGTTCCATGAAACTCACCTATTTTGTTGTTTTTTTGGCCATGCAAACCTTAACTCTCATCATTATATTTTCACTGAAGAATGTCGACTGTCACTTAGATAGTCCAACAGTACTGCAAGGGGACGCGTCTGACAAAGGGAGGTTTGGGTCTTCTCTTGCTGTGCTGCCTGATCTCAACACTGATGGACTCAGTGAGCTGGCAGTTGGAGCGCCTTTGGAGGATAACGGTCAAGGCAGCATCTACATATTCCACGGCGAAGGAGGAGGAAGAATCAGTTCCACTTACTCACAGGTGCAATTTAGATTATAGAAAATTTAGATTAAACACATCAGCTTTGATTAACTGAAATGTTTCCATTTATAGAGAATCGCTGGTTCTGCTGTCCAGCCAGGACTGAAGTTCTTCGGCTTATCGATCAGTCAGTCGTCTTTTGACCAGAGCATGGACAATCTGCCTGATTTAGCAGTGGGTTCAAAGGGTGCAGCTGTCTTACTCAGGTAAATCCAAGATGCTCCTGCTACACGTATGCCCCTGAAGTACCATTTTGAAATGAGTGCAGATTTGCCGCTCCGCCTTTGCACTCACGGAGGACTGTTCACCGACAGTTGATTAACCCATTTGGTTTTCTGCTGGTCTACTGACTACAAAACGATCAGTCATTCACATGTGTTTTCCTGCTCTGTCCACTTCCAGATCAAAGCCCATAGTAATGGTAAAATCAACAGTGTCATTCAGGCCAAACCAAATCTCTACTCAAAACTCAGACTGCTCAAAACCTTTGGAAAACACAGCTGAAATCTGCTTTACCATGACCAGACACTCCGCCGTAGATCAAGGTACCTGCTCCTCCACTGTCCACATAAATACTTATATGTGCATACATAAGTAACCCCTTAATGAAACCCTAATCTGTTGAAGCTCAAGCAAGGATTAGTTATTATTTCACACTGGATGCCACCCGCAAAGTCCCAAACAACCGAGCTTACATTAGTGCGAAAGAACGAGAAGTGGCTGGAGAAGTTATTCTCGACTTACGACAGCGTCAGTGCAACACGTTGAACTTCTTTGTTGAGGTGAGTCTAATGTGGTAGATTCTGTTTTTTTTCAGCTTTTCAGGATCCTGATGAAGTGGTAAACTGCAGTGCAACACTCACAACCTTGTTAAGTAGTATTTCACAGAAGCGCCCTGCCTTCTTTGTTGCAGGCTTGTCCAGAAGATGTCGTAAATGCACTTAACAATGAACTCAGATTCACCTTTGATGGTTTGCCTTCTGCCCAAAATCTCAGTCCGAGTCTCGCCCAGCAGGCACAGAAAACAAGCCGCCATCTTGTAAGTGATCTCTAAAGACCTTTAAAGAACTTGTTTACACATGGTCTTCACTGCCTGTCACAATATTAACTGATCAACAAAGCATCATGTATTTACAGTAGCAAACAGTAGTAAATAAATCAACCATGATATGTCACTAAGGGAACATGTTGAATTTAAATACTGGCCTTTGAAATCTCCACTCTGGTATAAAAAGTCTGTTTTTCTTTTTCTATAATTTTTACAATTTCATATATTTGGAAGAGTCAGTAAACATGGTTTACTTCTTCCACAGTTAGGTTTCGAGATCAACTGTGGCACTGACGAACAATGCATAGATAATCTGAAAGTGGATTTCAACTTCACCAGGTGAGCTAGGTGACTTTTCTGTTAGCGCAACTGTTTAATTAATATTCTTTTAGTTTTAGGGTTCCGCACAGGGAAGAACAACACAGTTAAAATATCACAGCACTTGTGTTAAGTTTTCTTTAACCACTCAACCACAGCTTTAGAGGGTTCCTCTGCCTTCATTTTTCTCTGTCCTCATAATCTATCAGCTCCTCAGAGGTCAAAGTGGGCATTGATGAGCTGCTGGATGTCACTGTGTCAGTGGAGAACAGTGAGGAAAACTCCTACAACAGCCATGTCATTCTCACATACCCAGCTGGACTCTCCTATAGGAAGTTAACAGTTCTGCAGGTAAGGCTTCAGGGTCAAAGTTGCGTCAGTTCGCCTCCGGTCAGCTTCTCTCTCCGGTAACACAGTGATTTTTATAATTTGTTTTTATGAAAAGGGAAGAATTGCGTGCAACTCCCTGGACAGTGAAGATGGTATAACACTAGGAAAAACAGATTGCACCGTGGACAAGCCTATTTTTAAGAGCAAAACTAAGGTTTGTCCTTTGTTTCTCTTCTCACTGCTGCTGGCGCAGAAGACAATCTGATCTTTCTTGTTCATCATGTTAGGTTTTCTTCATCATCTCCTATGGGATAGAATCCAATAGTCGACTTGACAGGAGGATTTCTGTGTCTGCGAATGCTACCAGGTACTGCTCAGGTGTCATCATCTTCATCATCATCATAATAATAATAATAATAATAATAATAATAATAATAATGATGATATTTGTGTGCTCAATATTCCTACATTTGCACAAATAATTTCACCTCTGTTTTAGTGGGAATCAGGTGCACTCAAGCTCAAGTGAGCTCTACAAAATTAAGGAGATTGATGTGAAGTACAGCATTTTTGCTACAATCGAAAGGTTTGTGTTGTTTTCTAATACTTTTAAACGAGTGTTTTAATATTCTTATTTTTATAATATTCATCAAATGTTAAATATGTCCATTTAGTTCCTTCAGCTACACCAACTTCTCTTTTGGAAAGAATAATTTGCAGAAACCAGTCCAACAATCAATTGTGGTAAATTATCTTATCATATCACAATATCAGTAATTATCTTAACGTTCATTAAATTAATTCATACCGTTTAATACCCACCCACCCTCATCTGTATTCCTCTTAGGTTATAAATGACATCAGAGCTCTGAATTTAACTGTGGTGATCAAGGTGCCCGTGAAGCTTGGCGATAAAGACATCTGGGTGGATTCAAGCAGTTTACAGGTAACATATGTGACTCGACCCTCAAAAATGTCAATAATTGCAGCTGTTTTTATGCATCTACAGCCTCATGGATGGATGGGTGGCTGTGGTTACTCGATCACATCTGGTTCTCTGTTAAACTAACATGAATCAGCTCCATTTCAGATTCCAGACTGCCAAAGAGACAAAGATGAAGAACCTAACGTCACAGATTTTGTTGCTAAGATACAGAAAGATAAGTTAGTGGTAGGTATGCCTCTGTCATCAGTAAGTAATTGCAAAGCCCATCAGAGTGCTACACATGCACTCACTCGTAGAACTGGAGTTACATACAGTATGTGTAACTACTATTTTGGCCTGAATACAGTTCTCTCTGCTTTCTGCCTTCTTTGAATCCCAACAGGACTGCTCTGTAGCGAGGTGCACAGTGTTCAAGTGCAGCAGGTTCATGGGAAGACTGGAAAGAAAAACATACAAAATCTCTGCCAACCTCAGTTCTGCATGGATAGAGCAGGTGATGATGTGTAACATATATAACATGCACCACATTTTTTGTATTCTAATCAAAGCCGTTCCTGACTATACTCTGGTCACACAGATCGGACTTCAGTCTGCCAAATTCCTCATGAGCAGCACAGCCAGTCTGGAGTATGACAGAAACCAGTATATCTTCTTTACAGCAGGGTCGAACAACCCTCCTGTTCGCAAGGTGATTACATCTTGTTTTACTTCAGAATTTATTTTTTTTGTTTTTATTTAAAAAAAAAAAAAAAAAAAAAAAGCTTGGATTTAATCCACTTTTCACCTCTCAGATTGAAGCGGAGGTAGAAGTTTATCCTGAGCCAGACTTCACCAAAGAGATAGTCGGAGGATCCTTGGGAGGATTGGCTCTACTGGCTTTACTCACCGCTGGCCTTTATAAGGTGAGACACCAAACATGTCCTGTTTCAGGTTACTATACAGCTTTATGGAGTGCACAATAAACAAATACAGTGCATTTACTTTTTAAATACATGTAATTATATCATCTGGTTTGGGTCTTTAAATGTAATTATAATGCATGCTTTTAATGTAACTGTCTTTGTTTTGTGTTTTTAGGCTGGATTTTTCAAGAGTAAATACAAGGAAATGATAAACAATGATGCTGCAGCAGATACAGGTGTTGATGGAGGCTCACCCTCACAAGAATAACTAATATAAAATCAATGAATGTCCCTCAGACACCGACTGTTTCCAGATCTAGTACATTACATGCTGACTGTAGTTGACAAACTCTGATTGTTCTCAGTTGTACTATTTTTTTCATTTTGAAGAATCTCTCTTGCTCTCTCTACATATCTTTATATATATCTATATACACACACGCACGCACGCACACACACACACACACGTGTATATATATACACGTGTGTGTGTGTGCGTGCGTGCGTGCGTGCGTGTGTGTGTGTGTGTGTGTGTGTGTGCGTGCACGTGTGTATGTGTGAAAATAAAAACAACCCAGTATGATGACCTGGGTTCTGGTTTCACATAATATATTGCAACATATATATATATATATATATATATATATATATATATATATATATATATATATTGATCTGAGTATTCAGAATTCATGTAAAGTCACATCACATTTCTCATTATTTTATGCTTCATCAATATTTATAACAAATATTATTAAAATGACTTTTCATTTGTAAATCAGTTTTACATGACTCATCATCACATCAGACAACGGAGGTATTAACGGCATATAGAATAAATAACATAGAAGTTGTCTTTCCTTGGATTCAGTGAAACAAAGACATAGAAAAAGACATATCCCTGTGCCCTGAGTTTATGAGGTGCATTTACAGAATGGATGGACAGATTTTAAGTGCAATAATGAACTACTTCAATCCTGACAACAGAAACACTGAGGTAATGGGGACAACGAGAGAGAGGAATATGGAAATTGAGAAACCTGCTGCATTTCCTGTTGCAGGAGACGGCATGTCACCAACTGTCTCCTTTAAGAAGGACCCGAATACTGAGGTTTTGGTGAAGACCTGAATATCGGCACGGGCTGATTTACCTCCACTCATCGCTACTACGGCTACCTGGAACCAAGATGAGTCTGATTGGCATAGCAGGGGGCCGCCCTGATCTCCCTACAAATATAAAAAAAAAAGAGGATTAATTGTCAGTGAGATCCTGACAATGTGAAAACTGCCTTGTCCTGATGAGAAGACAAAAATAATTCAGACACTGGTGGAGGGGAAGATTTTACCTGCTGAAGGTCCATGGTATAAGTGCAAATGTTCTCTGAATTAGAAATATTCCCACAACTTGCCACTTGAGTTTCAAGATCTCGAAGTCTTGAGTCAGCTGGAAAAATCAGATTCACCCACATCAATACAAACAGTCTGTGAACCATCAAGCTAAACCTTTTATATGATGACGCACCAATTAAAGACACTGAAAATGAATTTATTACAATGGCAAAGAAATAAAAAAAAACAGAAACATGATAAACCCTTACCTTCGTTGCCATTCTCCCAGCCTGCCACCCAGCATCGACTTCCAATGGGGAAGGTTTTGGAATTGCTAATGTCCATACACACAGGTTGGATATGATCTTTGAAGCTGACTGGCTTACTCAGCTGCAGAACTGCAATATTAGAACCTGTCATTTTGCTCACTGTAATGTTCACAACTCCCACAGACATCTCAAACTCTTCAGAGCCATCCAAACTTCGCTGGCCAAGAAAAACCCTCCATTCACTGACATCTGGATTGGAACTATCAGGACGATAAAGGGGATCATGTTCTATAGCTCCATTCATAAATGAATAAAGAACAATAAATAAGTTTGCACTTACTTAGAAAAGCACTGGGCAGAGGTGAGGACAAATCTGTCAGCGATTAGGGTTCCTCCACAAGTGTAGACACCATTTTTGTGGAGACTAACCATCCAAGGCCACATTCCTCCGGGTACAACACCACTGTCACCTACAGCACGGCTGTTAATGGGAGCTTTCCCACACACTGGTACTGTATGAGAAAGAAAAATAAGTGACTAGACATGGCAGAGAGAAGAAGACAGTCTTCAAAAGTTGATCAAAACAAACTTATTTTCTCAGGGCACTCACTTCCAGGACTCGTTACAATTTGGGTCACAGTACTTGGACTTGTTGTTGGTGAAGTTGATTGAGTAGTACTAGTAGTATCAGTAGTACTAGTAGTAACAGGAGGGGGCAGACCAGGACAGGTGTAGCTGCTGTCAGCATCCAGCCCACTGGAGGTGAAGCGCACAAAGCCTGGCTTATCAGAGCTGATGTGGGAGTTGATCCATGACTGGTAAACGGACACTCTGGAGTAGACTCCTGGAAGATTGGGCCGAGCACAGCCAAAACCAAAACTAACAACTCCAGACTGGACCCAGACGGAGCCCTGCTGGTTCACCATTGGACCTCCAGAGTCACCCTGAGGAGATGAGAGGAGACGTCTGAGGATTTCACAGCATCCTAAACACATTTAGCAACCAGTGAGAGATTAAATGAAGCAGCCTACCTGACACGAGTCTTTGCCTCCTGCCAGAACACCAGCACAGATCATGTTGTCTGTGACTGTACCGACTCCATTGAGACAGTTACACTGCCTGTTTCCTAGAACTGGCACCTCCACTTCCTGAAGGGTTTCAGGGAACGGTAATGACTCTGACATACCAACGAGGAGAGAGACGGTTCACACATCCATCTGCTGTCTACAGGACACTTTCTGAACCAAACTGTTTGTAAGCAACAAGCAGACTCACCTCCCTCCTTGACTGCACCCCAGCCAGTGACCCAGCTGTCAGTACCGTTGTTGAACACACTGTCACTGGCTGCCAGACACACAGGTCTGACGTAGTCTGTGAATTTCACTGGAGAGGAGAGTCGGAGCAGAGCAATGTCGTTGTTGCTGGTCAAAGTGTCATAGTTTGGATGCAAAATGATTCTGGCCACAGATCTGGACACTTCGTTTGGGTTGTTGCCCTGCAGGTTCTGACGACCAAGAGAAATCTGCCATCCAGACGTACTTGTGCTGAAGAAAAAAATGGCAAAAAGTTTTTGGGAGGAAAGTGCACTGAAAGCAAAGGCAAAGACTGACACAGTGAACATTTCATCCTGCTTCATGTTGCAGTTACCCACCTGGAGAAGCAGTGAGCAGCAGACATCACCCACTCTCTGTTGATGAGGGATCCACCACAAACATGGCTGCCATACATCTGTAGACTAACTTGCCACGGCCAACTTCCTGCCTGAGCATCTTCACCTCCAACTATCCTGGTGTTCAGAGGAGTGACGCCACACACTGCAAACAACAGGACAGGAAGGTGATCATACATTTGTGAAACAGACTCACTGTACTGACAAACAATAACAAATTTAAATTAACCAGGTACAGCAGTGAGGATAAATATTTTGTACAATATAGTAAAAAAAAAAACAAAACAATATTTTTATGGTTTGTAAATTTGAGACACTGGCGCCTCCTAATGGAGCATCAGAACAGACACTGTGGCTGATAGCAAGCCAGCACATGCTAACATGAAGGAGCAGAAAGACACATTTATACTGTAAATACTGATCTCTGGACAGACATTTTTTTAACAAACAAGGGGCAAAACAAGACATATATTCCGGGTACTGTAGTGGTCTGAATACTTACATTCAGCACTTGGTGTTGTGGATCCTGGAAGTGTGGTCGTGTCAGGTCCTTCAGTACTAGTAGTACTAGTAGTATCAGTAGTACTAGTAATAACAGGAGGGGGCAGACCAGGACAGGTGTAGCTGCTGTCAGCATCCAGCCCGTTGGAGGTGAAGCGCACAAAGCCTGGCTTATCAAAGCTGATGTGGGAGTTGATCCATGACTGGTAAACGGACACTCTGGAGTAGACTCCTGGAAGATTGGGCCGAGCACAGCCAAAACCAAAGCTAACAACTCCAGACTGGACCCAGACGGAGCCCTGCTGGTTCACCATTGGACCTCCAGAGTCACCCTGAGGAGATGAGAGGAGACGTCTGAGGATTTCACAGCATCCTAAACACATTTAGCAACCAGTGAGAGATTAAATGAAGCAGCCTACCTGACACGAGTCTTTGCCTCCTGCCAGAACACCAGCACAGATCATGTTGTCTGTGACTGTACCGACTCCATTGAGACAGTTACACTGCCTGTTTCCTAGAACTGGCACCTCCACTTCCTGAAGGGTTTCAGGGAACGGTAATGACTCTGACAGACCAACGAGGAGAGAGACGGTTCACACATCCATCTGCTGTCTACAGGACACTTTCTGAACCAAACTGTTTGTAAGCAACAAGCAGACTCACCTCCCTCCTTGACTGCACCCCAGCCAGTGACCCAGCTGTCAGTACCGTTGTTGAACACACTGTCACTGGCTGCCAGACACACAGGTCTGACGTAGTCTGTGAATTTCACTGGAGAGGAGAGTCGGAGCAGAGCAATGTCGTTGTTGCTGGTCAAAGTGTCATAGTTTGGATGCAAAATGATTCTGGCCACAGATCTGGACACTTCGTTTGGGTTGTTGCCCTGCAGGTTCTGACGACCAAGAGAAATCTGCCATCCAGACGTACTTGTGCTGAAGAAAAAAATGGCAAAAAGTTTTTGGGAGGAAAGTGCACTGAAAGCAAAGGCAAAGACTGACACAGTGAACATTTCATCCTGCTTCATGTTGCAGTTACCCACCTGGAGAAGCAGTGAGCAGCGGACATCACCCACTCTCTGTTGATGAGGGATCCACCACAAACATGGCTGCCATACATCTGTAGACTAACTTGCCACGGCCAACTTCCTGCCTGAGCATCTTCACCTCCAACTATCCTGGTGTTCAGAGGATTGATGCCACACACTGCAAACAACAGGACAGGAAAGTGATCATAGTGAAACAGACTCACTGCACTGACAGACAATGTAATTTAAAATAAACCAGGTACAGCAGTGATGATAAATATTTTGTACGATGTATTAAAAAAATCCAATATTTTTATGGTTTGTAAATTTGAGACATTGACGCCTCCTAATGGAGCATCAGAACAGACACTGTGGCTGATAGCAAGCCACCACATGCTAACATGAAGGAGCAGAAAGACACATTTATACTGCAAATACTGATCTCTGGACAGACATTTTTTCAACAAACAAGGGACAAAACAAGACATATATTCCGGGTACTGTAGTGGTCTGCATACTTACATTCAGCACTTGGTGTTGTGGATCCTGGAAGTGTGGTCGTGTCAGGTCCTTCAGTACTAGTAGTACTAGTAGTATCAGTAGTACTAGTAATAACAGGAGGGGGCAGACCAGGACAGGTGTAGCTGCTGTCAGCATCCAGCCCGCTGGAGGTGAAGCGCACAAAGCCTGGCTTATCAGAGCTGATGTGGGAGTTGATCCATGACTGGTAAACGGACACTCTGGAGTAGACTCCTGGAAGATTGGGCCGAGCACAGCCAAAACCAAAGCTAACAACTCCAGACTGGACCCAGACGGAGCCCTGCTGGTTCACCATTGGACCTCCAGAGTCACCCTGAGGAGATGAGAGGAGACGTCTGAGGATTTCACAGCATCCTAAACACATTTAGCAACCAGTGAGAGATTAAATGAAGCAGCCTACCTGACACGAGTCTTTGCCTCCTGCCAGAACACCAGCACAGATCATGTTGTCTGTGACTGTACCGACTCCATTGAGACAGTTACACTGCCTGTTTCCTAGAACTGGCACCTCCACTTCCTGAAGGGTTTCAGGGAACGGTAATGACTCTGACAGACCAACGAGGAGAGAGAAGATTCACACATCCATCTGCTGTCTACAGGACACTTTCTGAACCAAACTGTTTGTCTGCAACAAGCAGACTCACCTCCCTCCTTGACTGCACCCCAGCCAGTGACCCAGCTGTCAGTACCGTTGTTGAACACACTGTCACTGGCTGCCAGACACACAGGTCTGACGTAGTCTGTGAATTTCACTGGAGAGGAGAGTCGGAGCAGAGCAATGTCGTTGTTGCTGGTCAAAGTGTCATAGTTTGGATGCAAAATGATTCTGGCCACAGATCTGGACACTTCGTTTGGGTTGTTGCCCTGCAGGTTCTGACGACCAAGAGAAATCTGCCATCCAGACGTACTTGTGCTGAAGAAAAAAATGGCAAAAAGGTTTTAGGAGGAAAGTTGACTGAAAGCAAAGGCAAAGACTGACACAGTGAACATTTCATCCTGCTTGATGTTGCAGTTACCCACCTGGAGAAGCAGTGAGCAGCAGACATCACCCACTCTCTGTTGATGAGGGATCCACCACAAACATGGCTGCCATACATCTGTAGACTAACTTGCCAGGGCCAACTTCCTGCCTGAGCATCTTCACCTCCAACTATCCTGGTGTTCAGAGGAGTGACGCCACACACTGCAAACAACAGGACAGGAAAGTGATCATAGTGAAACAGACTCACTGCACTGACAGACAATGTAATTTAAAATAAACCAGCAGCAGTGATGATAAATATTTTGTACGATGTATTAAAAAAATACAATATTTTTATGGTTTGTAAATTTGAGACACTGACGCCTCCTAATGGAGCATCAGAACAGACACTGTGGCTGATAGCAAGCCACCACATGCTAACATGAAGGAGCAGAAAGACACATTTATACTGCAAATACTGATCTCTGGACAGACATTTTTTCAACAAACAAGGGACAAAACAAGACATATATTCCGGGTACTGTAGTGGTCTGCATACTTACATTCAGCACTTGGTGTTGTGGATCCTGGAAGTGTGGTCGTGTCAGGTCCTTCAGTACTAGTAGTACTCGTAGTATCAGTAGTACTAGTAATAACAGGAGGGGGCAGACCAGGACAGGTGTAGCTGCTGTCAGCATCCAGCCCGCTGGAGGTGAAGCGCACAAAGCCTGGCTTATCAGAGCTGATGTGGGAGTTGATCCATGACTGGTAAACGGACACTCTGGAGTAGACTCCTGGAAGATTGGGCCGAGCACAGCCAAAACCAAAGCTAACAACTCCAGACTGGACCCAGACGGAGCCCTGCTGGTTCACCATTGGACCTCCAGAGTCACCCTGAGGAGATGAGAGGAGACGTCTGAGGATTTCACAGCATCCTAAACACATTTAGCAACCAGTGAGAGATTAAATGAAGCAGCCTACCTGACACGAGTCTTTGCCTCCTGCCAGAACACCAGCACAGATCATGTTGTCTGTGACTGTACCGACTCCATTGAGACAGTTACACTGCCTGTTTCCTAGAACTGGCACCTCCACTTCCTGAAGGGTTTCAGGGAACGGTAATGACTCTGACAGACCAACGAGGAGAGAGACGGTTCACACATCCATCTGCTGTCTACAGGACACTTTCTGAACCAAACTGTTTTTAAGCAACAAGCAGACTCACCTCCCTCCTTGACTGCACCCCAGCCAGTGACCCAGCTGTCAGTACCGTTGTTGAACACACTGTCATTGGCTGCCAGACACACAGGTCTGACATAGTCTGTGAATTTCACTGGAGAGGAGAGTCGGAGCAGAGCAATGTCGTTGTTGCTGGTCAAAGTGTCATAGTTTGGATGCAAAATGATTCTGGCCACAGATCTGGACACTTCGTTTGGGTTGTTGCCCTGCAGGTTCTGACGACCAAGAGAAATCTGCCATCCAGACGTACTTGTGCTGAAGAAAAAAATGGCAAAAAGGTTTTAGGAGGAAAGTTGACTGAAAGCAAAGGCAAAGACTGACACAGTGAACATTTCATCCTGCTTGATGTTGCAGTTACCCACCTGGAGAAGCAGTGAGCAGCAGACATCACCCACTCTCTGTTGATGAGGGATCCACCACAAACATGGCTGCCATACATCTGTAGACTAACTTGCCACGGCCAACTTCCTGCCTGAGCATCTTCACCTCCAACTATCCTGGTGTTCAGAGGAGTGACGCCACACACTGCAAACAACAGGACGAGACTTAGGACTGCATCGACAGTGAAGACACTTTTATCAAGTTATAAAATTATGTTTAGTCACATTTTCTATTAAGTTAAGGCTGGCCAGGTTGGCACTAGCATCAGAAATGTTTTTAAAAATCCCATCACACCTGAATTTGGAACAAATCAATGAAATGCAGATATAATATGAAATCTAGACATAGATAAGATGTGTTTTAAACTCACCATCGAGCTGAGCATGTGATTCTAGAAAAGGAACAACATGGATTGGTTCGTTAACATTTGTGTTACCAGGATATGAAATCATATTAGCTGTCCAAACATTTCTGAATCCATAACAAATACTCCTAGTTTTCTTCATTTCTAATAAGCCATAGGGTCAGCTGTTATAAAAGGCAGTAATTTTCACCTTCCAACAGAAAAATTTATTCAGTCATCAGCAGTTGTTTGTGGTAATGAGTCTTTAATAAAAGATCCTTGCACCAGTCAAAGATTTTAAACTAACGAATACAACTTTGTCCTGAAGGCTAATCTTTTTTGTATCAGAGGGATACTCCTGATCAATGTTAGGAGCTAAAAAACACAAGGCATAAAATATTTGTTCCTAATTAACGAAGCCACCAGTCACAACCTAGAAACTTAGATAACTTACAACCTAAACTAAATAAATGGTCTTACAATACTATAATATGTCTCTTAATTTAAAAAAAAAAAAACATCATTAGATTGCCATTATAATAGTTGGCTCAACTACATCCAACAGTGGAGCGTGATATGGAGGACATTTTAATTAAATGTAATCATGAGGTGGAAACTATGCTAAAAACAAATAAGTGATGCTATGGCTTGTAATGACAAAAGATGTGACACATGCCATTATGCCAAAGAACTTAAGGATCTTTGATAATCCATTTCAGTCTTTTTTATTTATTATTTTGGCATCTAAAGATGGAATGATTTGCCACCTTTACAACATTTTATCAGTTGTTTTAAGTAAATAAATGTACAAATATTGATGCTAACAAAAAAAAAAAACAAGCTGTGTTTTGGACACTGACATGCTCACCAATGGAATTCATTTTTTTTAGTCCAGTCTAAGTGTGACTTACCTGCAGTCAAAAGGCTCGCCAGCATCAACACCCACATCCACCTTTTGAGCGCCATTGTGTGACTGCCCGATTCCTGTTTGTCATCCTTTATATGCTTGGTCTGACTTGTCACCTGTCATTATCTGAGCCCCTCCCACCCCTCATATTTAATTAGTTGAACAGCTTCCTTGTTCCTTTTGCTTAATTTTTGGAATAGAGAATATAGTGATCCAGTAATGTAATTTCATACATACACAGCTGAGAGGCCACTCTCCTGATGGTCAGTCCTTTCACTGTATGAATTAAAGCCGTGATGAGGACAGTGGATGAAACAAACTGACAACTAGATAAAATCAAAGTGTAGATTAAAAAAATACATGCAACATTTGCATTACTAGCTCATATGGAGTATATCTACAGTATGATGTCAGTAATCCAAAAAACACCTGTTCTTAACTCATAACATAAACCAGTGGTCTGCTGTCATTCATAATCATCAAAAATCATTACCAGACAGGGTTTATGGGTTTTGTTGTCATCTCAAAATAAAACACATTGAGGAAAATGACATCATTCACATACTAACAAAAATATTCATACCATTACCTCCACACCATTAATAACCACTGTACCTTATCTTATCTCAGAGCAATCACAAAAAAATCTCAACAAAAGGTAAAGAATTCAACGAGAGCTATAAAAAGTTCTTGCTGACATGTTGTTGAAATGGCTCACAGAGACAACACTACTGCAACCTCTACACCTCATCCATCATTTACTTTCTATTCTTTGAGTGTAAATATGCATTTGACAGTAAGGAGAAAGACCTTTTCAAGTGCAGTTACATAATGTTTGAAAACAAAAAAGCATTGTAATATCCTTTTGTACTAACAGTGCACCCACACCGTACGCTTATGAATGTATATGCGTCCTAGTATAAATCTAAGTAATAAAGAGGGCAACAATTAGGGACCTAACGATAACATTTAACTATTGTGTACCATTCTACAAGGCATGTATACTGAGCAATTAGTTTGGGAGGAACTTACAGAGGATATATGCTGTAGATATTATTTAATGACTGGGTACCTTTGACAGGGTACAATACAACCAAAAAACAAAGCAAAATCTAGATGTTGCAAGGAAGATAGGAGTAATAGCTTCTGCATCACTTAATAAACTCTCATACTACGTCGTTCCTTTATAATTCTGGGGTCCTGGCAACCATGTTCGACCAAAGTATGAAACACGTACATACTTAATATACTCTTCTGACTCCACACAGTGCAGTCAATTTAGTTTGTTCTTCCATGTTTTGAGGCAAATAAAAGCTTAAAAATTGTGGGTAACTATTGTATATGGCCAGTCATACCAGAGAAGAACTATTGAGCCTGGTGGTGCAGTGGTTGCCTCACAGCAAGAAGGTACTGGGTTTGATTCCCGGCCCGGGGCCTTTCTGCATAGGTTCTCTCCGGGTAATCCCACTTCCACCATCCAAAAAACATTTTTTTTTTTTTTAAATTGCCCATAGGTGTGAATGTGAGTATGAGTGGTTGTCTGTCTCTAAGTGCTCTGTGATGAACTAGAGACTTGTCCAGGGTGTACCCTGCCTTTCATCCCAAGACAGTAAGGATAGGCTCCAGCCCCCCCGACCCTATGTGAGGATAAGTGGTAGAAAATGGATGGATAGATGCACTTACCTCAGAACCAAGTTTGGGCGCTCAAACATATCTACATGATCTGGAACGGTGGTGTTAAGCGTCCACGCTGCAGATCAGCAGACATAAAGACTGCAGTAACAAGAGAGAAAGAGGACAGAAAAAGTCGAGGAAGCTTGTAATTTTTAGCAGTGGCTTTAAACTTTTGCCAAACATGATATTTACTGTGTTACTCTCTTGATCTCACGTCATCATCACAAAAAAAAGATCATTAATATTTTGCAATTGAGGTTAAATTAAATAACAAATGAAGGACATCCAGGATGCCTTGCTCCTCTATTTCCAGTGGTTGAAAACGCAGCCTGTCAGAAGCAGAAGCTTAGCAAAATGTAAATCTAAATTATCTCCATACGCCATTGTTACTTTAAAAGCATCACCATGAGAAGGATTAACTAATCTCCATTACTTTGTTGAGATCTACCTTATGAGGAAGGAAACTTTGTTACGTCAAGGAATAGTGGTGAAGGTGAAGGGTTGAGATCTTGAGTACCAAGAACAAAAGAAGCTTAGAGTGTTAGTCTGACTTTGTCGTGAGTGACGCCGTCTGTCACACTGCAGGTCAACTGAAGAATGCTCACAAAAGATGCTGTAACCTCAGCTAAACCTGTCTTAAAGGGAGTGGTGTGAAACACCCTGTGGAAACATATACAACCATTAATTCACTGCAAGTATCAAAAAAACATCTGTTATGTCAGTGTGCTAACAGAACTAGACATGAGCCGTTTGATGAGATATGTCATTTTTCTTTAAAAGAAATAAATACTCTTTATATGGTCCATATCATCAATCAAAATGCAATTACATAATGTTTCGTCAGTTAGTTAAATCCATCTGCATTTGAGTTTACCAAACCAAATTTGTGTAACCTACTTTGAACTGTATTCAGTTCTCAGTATTCAGATAAAATAGTGCAATCAATGGACGAGTGGACAATGTGATCTTTATTTTATCTTTCTCAGATGTTTGGTGATGGTCAGTGAACTGTGGCAGCAGAACAGGTAGTGCTGATACAATGACTAACTGTAATTTGCTATAGGATGATATTCTGGAAACAAATTCACAAGGTTTGTTATAAAAGTTATAGATTCAGGGATGGTAGAAGTTGAACAAAACAAAACAAACAAAAAAAATAAGGTAAATGATTGTTGTGCTTTTTTGGGATTCCAAACTTTCTCAGGGAGTAGACCTACTTTACGTTTTGCTACTTATACTTGTCATGTAGTGTTTGCATAAGGCATAGTAGCATGTACTCACTCTAAGCCATCCTACATGAGTACTGAGAATACAAAGACAGTGTGCAGTGCATCTACAAGTGCATGTTTAGGTCAATCTGGACAGATGTTGGCAGGAAGTGGCCCCTGTGCAGGATGGTCGAGCTCTCTAATACAAAGAGTGGATACACTGTATTTAGGGCAGACAGAAAAAATGCTGTCAGAAAGAATTTGCATCCCCTGTAACTTTTGTCATAAAAGTAGCAACATTTTTTACACATTCAACAAGGTTATGTATTATATGAAATAATTATTAATTGTGATTATGAGCCTTTAATAAGGAGGAATCCAGACGGCAAAAGTTGCAGGAATGATATAATTTGCAATGGAAGAAAAAAATGGTGGGGAAAACCCTGCAAAAATGTAAGGATAAAAGATATTGATAAGAATATCTCACAGTATTTTAATAGCAGCAGGAGCCTTTAATCATGCCGACCCTTATGCCAGGATTGCTTTGATAACACAGAATGAGGAGTGTTTGCTGAGAGGACACACTTGGAGGAACAAATCAGCTGTCCTCTGCTAGTGAGAGTGACCCTGATAACACTACAAACCCAACAGACAGCACTCTCCAGACACAATGAACCACTTTGTGTCCAAAAGAACAGCGAGACCAACACCTCATGAGTTTCACCAGGAAAGGACAACTATACCCACTACAGCTGCACCAGCACCAGGTCACATCCACACTGCAGAGTCAATGTGAGAAAAGCAGCTGGTCCAGATGAAGTCACCAGACAAATCAGCTAGCCGAGGTGTTCACCACCATCTTTAACTTCCATGATTGACCAAAGAAGGGTGCAATAAGCTGCCTTAATGATGATCAATTTGTTCGCTCCACGTCAGTGTTTTGCGAGACTGATCCTCCATCCCTGCCTATCTCGACCAACATCGGTATATTTATCGAGCAAACAGATCAACAGAGGATGTAATCACAACAGCTTTCCACATAGCCCTCCCACACCTGCAAAAAATAAAGTATAGTAAGGATGCTGTTTGTGAACTTCAGCTTTAATTTAACACAATCAAACGGAGCAGCCTGGGTTTGGGCAGAGAATGGGAGAATGAGACACTACATTGTCCACTCTCATCCTGAACACTGGACCTATACAGTGGTGTGTCCTTAGCCCCCTCCTCTACTCCCTCTTCACATGACTGCTCCCCCATCCACTCCACCACCAACATTGTCACGTTCGCCAATGAAACTCCCGTGATAGGCCTAACAATGACGAGTCAGCCTTTAGGGAAGAGGTCTGGCACCTGACAGCATGGTGTTACGACAATAACCTGGACTTAAAGACCACAAAGATAAAAGAGATGATCATGGGCGTCAGGAGGTCGAAGCACCCTGAGCACTCTGGGCTGACCTCACCTGGTCCACACACGGCTCTGGGGAAGGCCAAACAGAGACTCTACTTCCTCAGGAAGCTTAAACAAGTCTACATTCCTCAAAACCTGCTGAGGAGCTTCTAGTGCTCAATGATAGAGCCTCCTCATGTGCGACTACATGGTGTGATTCAGCAGCTGCAGAGTGGAGGACAGGAAGAGAAGAAATACCGGACACTAAAACCACACACAACAGATTTAAAAACAGATTTTTCCCTCACAGACGTTCAAAGTTATGTGTCCCTCCCTCCCTCCTCCTCCTCCCTCAGTAGAGCTGGAGAGAAATCTCTCACACCCTGCCGCTCCCACTCAGCCTTGTTTGCATTAAATCACCTCTGATTTTTTGCACTATGTAAATAAGTGTGTAAATAACTGCCCCAAATATTCATCGCTTTATATGCAATGTGTACATATTCATCCCAGTACCAATTACCATACAATACCCAATCATGTAACTTTATTACATCTTATTTTATTCTGTTTAATGTTTATTTCATAGCTGCTAAATTTTATTTTCATTTTTAAATGACAATAACAATCTATTCTAGCTATGATTTAATATACATTTGTCCATAAAGTTGAGAAAGTTTCACAGTATTTTGTATTATTTTCCATCATACATGCAATGACAACAGCGGTGTGTTCTTGTAATACCAAATTTTACCTGCATCCACTTTCAGCATGATAACACTGTGCATGTGGTTCCCTCTCCTGGTTAGACTGTGTGATTGCATGTTGCTTGTATTACTTTGGGCTTCTGTAACTGGATGTTTATACGTTTTTTTGGATTTTTGCCTTCTTCACAAGTGGGGTGTCAGTGATGAGACATGCAAAGAAACAGAGGTTGTGTTCAAAAAAAATCTGTAATCAGCATCACAAATGCACATTCACATACACAAATGACTGCTGCTTTAGCAATTTTCTTGACTAAAAATCATCCCATATATATTTTGAGATACATCTCCAGTCCTGTTTCTCTGGAAAGGCTTCACATAAATAGCCTACTGTGGGAGAGAATTTGCCTTTCAGATCCAGTGTGGCTTCACAAAAAAAGGTGTTGAATTTTGCATGTGCCACTTTCTATCCAGCCTTTTCCTTCATTCCTTCAATTGCTCTCCTACGTTTCAGATTGGTGAAGAGCAACGCAAAGTTCACGATATATGTTGACACGCAGACCATGCAGAAATCTCCCAGAACAAAGACGAGGATAGATGCAAGATAAAGTGAGCCGGCCACAGACACCCAGGAGAAGATGACCAAACACATTGCTGCTTTTTTGGACAGAGATAGTCCTGCAATGAAGACAAACAGAGAAGTGTTCGGTCATTTGATAAAGTATGGGGAATATTTGGTAAATCATGCATGCTTGACTTTAAAAAAAGAATTAAAATATATACAGCTGTGCAATATCAAGAAGTAATGTTATATACCATGATTATGTCATTGAAAAGCTTATGCAATACTGAATATAGGTGAAAAGAAGGCCCAGCTATGGTCCACTAACATGCTGGATTGCAAACAGTAGGCTCTATTTTGCCTGAAAACACTCAGCATTACACTGTAATTTACAAAAGACTCACCCAAACCCATCTGCAGAGTGTAAAATATGATGCCAAGCACACTGTTGGGCTGGTTCAGAGGGCTATCTTGGCCAACAAAGAACTGGACCAAGCCAAAACCACGTCCCCATCTGCCAAAAACAAAAGAAAGCATCACTGAAAATAACATGCCTACATACTGGTTTATGATTTATGTAAAATATGCAGACATGCAGAGTGTTTAACGCAAAATGTTAAAAGAGGAATATCCACTTGGTATCCCCATAATGTAAATGTTAAAACAGCTCTTTTGAAGCACTTCCACATGATTTTAACACGTGGCAAAGAAGGGGGTCAACAGCCCTCCCACGAGATATTCACAATTTCCAAGAAAATTCAGAAAATATCCAGGGATCGATAAAGTGCAAATCAAGTAATTCTGCACAACAACGCAGGTATGAGAAGAAACAAAGAGTGAGGAAAGGAAAAACTCACCTGGAGGTGAAGACTTTGGAGCAGCTCACAGACTCCCCCAGGTCGCACATCGCCCTGTAGTCTGGGTTTTTCTCTCGGGACAGCTCGACGTGAAGCGCGTAAACAGACAACAACAAACCGAAAACGCACAGAAATATGCGCACTTTTCTCTCCCAGGTCGGCATCGCCATGTTTATTTCAGACAGACACGTTTGGGTAGATTTAAAGTGAATACACAGAGCAGAACAACAGAGCGGAATAGTTCACTGAAATCTCTCCTGGTCAAAGCGACGTGTTAGGACTCAGACAGTCGCTTCTGATTGGTCTGCTGGTTTTTGTCACGGTCTTTCATTGGACAGATGTGCGCAGATGTTACGGCAGCCAGAGGGGCGTTTACTGTATGTTTACTGTGGACTTCAGCCTGTTTGGCCTTTAAAAGCTGTAATCAGTGGTGGAAGAAGTACCCTCCGGGTTTATACTTCAGTAAAACTACAGTGTAATAATCAACAAATTTTCCATTTCATATTATTTTTACCCACTATTTTTTAATCCACTATATATATATATATATATATATATATATATATATATATAAATATATATATATATATATATTCCTCATTTTTTCAGCTCAGTTGAACCAAAGTCAAATTCATCGTACATTGCGATTGAAGTTCTTCACTCATTCATTCAAATTAAAACATGCATCTAATTACATTATCAGTGAATTACATTATTCTCAACAGGATTTTTAATGTTTGTCAAGACAGAGCTCATTTTAACACTGTACTCCTGTGAAATATTTATACCTATGACTAAACCTATACTGCATGATGTCATTGATAAAAAATAGACAGACATATAGATATTTTATATAACATGAGGGAAATTAAGGTAACCGGCAGCATATGTTAAAAATACAGAGGAAAAGCAGCACATAAAGGAACGATTATCAAAAAACCAGACATAACTATTCAAAAAATATACATACTAAAAAACTAATGATACTAAAACATTGCAAATAAAATCACATATTGCGTTGTATTTCCGTTCTTTCTAGTACATTTATGAAACAGGTAAACTATAATTGTATTTGGTAGGATATAATAATCACACTTGTCACACAACATTAACAATACATTAATGTCATTGCTTTGGTGGAGAGAACTAGAAGCAATCTAAATACAGGGAACATTTTCGCAACTGCAAACTGTTTCATAAAAAGGCTCCAGTGTAATTTTAACAATTAGGATAGTCATTAGCCATCAGTGTTATTATTAGTAATAGAAATAGTGGTAATAGTAGCATTTTTTTCTACTTGTTATTAATTAAGTCCATCATGCAGTCAAAAAGTTTTAGGTGCAGGTAGATTAACCAAATATAGCCCTCTTAAAATGATTAAATTCTGGAAAACTACGTCACCATCACAAAAAAAAAAACAGAGACCTACTGTCTGCCGTGATGTCACGCCTTCCGTCACGTCCTCTCCTCCTATTGGACAAACCTCCAGACTTCATGCCTCCTCATTGGTCTGCCACCTGCCACTCAAACCCAAGACGGAAGTGTACGAGGAAGCGGCAGACAAAACAAGAGATAGCCGTGTTACTACGAAATTAATAATACACTTACGGATGTTGTGGGTGACTGAGAAGGTGAGAGTCTGTTCCATCACTGTCAGACCGTCTTCGTGTTGCTCCGTTTGGGTGTATAAAGCGGAAACGTCACGATTTAATGGTTTACGTTCCTAAAAAGCCTGAGCCTCAGGTAACTAGCCTACGCCCCTGCGTCAAAAAGTGGGTAAGGCTCCATCTTTATCGTGCAGCTAATTAGTTCATTTTTACCACGCCGTTGTACAAAAAACTATCGGATCCTTAGAGACAGATTATCCTGAATATGTTGTCAGTTTTATGTATTTAAAAACAGACTCCGGCTGTAATCCAGAGCCGTCTTTTGACTCAGAGCTACAGGTTTTGGCCACTGGTTTGGACGGGCCTCATGGAAGAGAAGTTGCTGGCCAGCGTGTTGCCTGGTTGCAAACAACAACCAGGTGTCAGTTGGGTCAACTTTCAAACTAAACATTCAAAATCATTATTTTAGTTGTTAATAATCTTAAATTGTATCTGTGTAGCTTATCTAAATCACCAATGACTTACCTTTTTTGAGGAAAAGATCCAGAAGTGGCTCCTGGGGGCCTGACGCTTAGACACTGGTCAGTTGACTTGCAAAGAAATATCACTTGTATGATTCATATCAGTGGCTCTCAACTCTGGTCTTTTGGCTCCAGAGGATCTCAGGTTTTCTTTTTTTTTTTTTTTTACTTGATATTTTCACTGCAGCCATCCAAGGATTGATTATTACAGGAACACACAGTTAAATGTTGTTGACAGTACTTCCTGTAAGACTAATAAATACATCTCACTTTCCTATTTTTGATTCTTTACAGAAAAATGTCAACTGAGGAGGGAGAAAAAGGAAAAAATGGTCAACCAGTGGCCAAAAGTAGAGAAAACCAGAACCAGCGTGGAGTCGAGGCAACAGGAGGCACCGCAGACACCAGCACAACAGCAAAAAACTTGGCTTTGCTGAAAGCACACTCTCTGGATGTTAAGTTCGACGTTGGAGAGGAGTATGATGTAATAGAAACCATCGGCACGGGGGCCTATGGCGTCGTTTCATCTGCCAGGAGAAGGGACAATGGTAGGGCTAATTAGATGAAGAGATAACATATCGCTCATTTTGTGTGTAGTACAATGCTCAATGTTAAATGTATTTACATTTCACAGGCCAGCAGGTGGCAATAAAGAAGATCTCCAATGCTTTTGAAGTGGTGACAAATGCTAAACGCACCCTGCGAGAGCTGAAGATTCTCAAGCACTTCAAACATGACAACATTATCGCCATCAAAGACATCCTGCAGCCTAACCTCCCTCACTCTGCCTTCAAGTCTGTGTATGTACATTTTATTTTAATGGTGACACAAACGCTGGAGATATGGATGTAAAAATTGTTTATTATTATTATTATACTTATTAAATAGTGCTTAAATTCTAAATTACTGTCCCACACATGTCACTACTACTTCCCGTGTGTACAGGTATGTGGTGCTGGACCTCATGGAGAGTGACCTGCATCAGATCATACACTCCTCTCAGACGCTCACCTCAGAGCACACACGCTACTTTCTATACCAGCTCCTCCGTGGTCTGAAGTATGTGCACTCTGCCAACGTAATCCATCGAGACCTCAAACCCTCCAACCTCTTGGTGAATGAGAACTGCGAGCTAAAAATTGGCGACTTTGGCATGGCGAGGGGTCTAAGTTCACACACTGAAGAATCTCATTCCTTCATGACGGAATATGTGGCAACTCGATGGTACCGTGCTCCCGAACTTCTGCTGTCTCTCAATCACTATAGTTTGGCCATTGACTTGTGGTCTGTGGGCTGCATCTTTGCAGAAATGTTGGGGCGTAAGCAGCTTTTTCCTGGGAAAAACTACGTTCACCAGCTCACGCTCATTTTGGGTGTGTTAGGCACTCCTCCTGAGGGGTTGATTAGTACTATTAGGGCTGACAGAGTTCGCTCCTATGTTCAGAGTCTTCCATCACGGTCTGCTGTGCCTTTGGCCAAACTATACCCACAAGCTGAACCGGAGGCTTTGGACCTGCTGGTTGCGATGTTGCGCTTTGACCCTCGTGAGAGAATCAGCGTGACACATGCACTGGAGCATCCCTACCTGTCCAAGTACCATGACCCAGATGATGAGCCAATTTGTGTGCCAGCTTTTGACTTTGACTTTGACAAGCTTCCGATGAACAAGGAACAAATTAAAGAAGCAATTCTGATGGAGATCCAGGACTTTCATCAGAACAAAAAGGGCTGCCGTCAAAGACTGCAGTTTAGGCCTTTGGTGAGGGCAAACGACAGAGCTGCAGCACAAAGCAGTAACCAGTGTAATGCTCAGCCCTCAGCTGTTAACCTGAGCAAAGCAACACTGGTTCCAATGGCACAACAAGCAGCACAGATCCAGCAACATCAAATGAGAGAGGTGAAATCTCAACAGCAACAAGATCACACACCAGCAGAAAGGAACCACATCTTTACAAATCACATGCAAACCTTTAACAAATCTACATCCCTTTTAGAAGTTGGCCCGCCTCACGTGGCCCATAATTTGCCTCTGCTTTCTAAAAGTGAAAGTGGCCCAGTTGATGTGGACATGCCCAGTGCCAACTCAGACAGTGGTCAGCTTGAGACTATAGACTTAACAACACCAGTGTCTAGTCAGGATGCTCCATTAGAAACAATGAGAGACAGTGAAGTACAGGAGCAGCTCACAGGAAGTCAGGCTCCTCTGAGTCAGCCCACTCAGAGCCAGTCCATGAGCCAGGCTCCCACCTCTATTCCTGCAACGCCAGCACAGACCATGACACCTCTACCTACCACTGTGCCTTCCCTTTGTCTGTCTGTGGCACAGGCCCAGTCACTGTCTCAGTCCCTCTCACAGTCACTGTCTAAGAATGCCAGGCCTCCTCCAGGTGCCGGAGAGGGGACCAGAAAAGAAGGAGCTATTTCAGAGGACACTAAGGCTGCGCTTAAAGCGGCTTTATTGAAATCAGCTCTCAGAAATAAAGCCAGGTTTGGTAAGTTCATATCAGATTTCCATATCCTCTTATCACTAACATGTCATTCTTTAGACAGATTTGATCAGAGTTTTATATCTTCATTGCAGATGGAGGTACCTCTGCGCTGGGTATTGATGCCAGCACAGGAGGATGTGTATCATCCTCCTTGTCTTCTGTTCCAGACTTGCGTCGGCCTGTCACAGCCCAAGAGCGTCAACGAGAAAGAGAGGAAAAAAGAAGGAAAAGGCAGGAGCGAGCAAGAGAGAGGGAGAGGAAAATTAAGGAGAAAGAGAGAAGAGAGGGAAAGCAGGGGGACTCACTGGGCGGGGTTCTGCTGAGTGACGACGACAAAAGCCTATTGCAACGTTGGACAAAGATGATGGACGGCCGCAATGAGAAACCACAGACTTCTAATAACGATGGAGCAAAGAATAAGGACTGGAGCGTGAACTCACACCGGGGCGTAGCTAGCAACGATACCACTCAAGAAGCACTGAACAATAAAATGGGCAAGGAGGCGAGAAAGATTCAGCCCCATGAACAGTTAATCTCTCAAGTTAAACCCAACCAGCCAGGCGTGTTTCAGCCTCCCAGCACCCAGCAACCACCACTACTTTTCTCCATGAGCCGGAGGGAACTTCCAGCAGATATGGTTGTTGCAGTAAGCGGAGGAATAGACATAATGACCGTCACCAGTGGCTTCGTTAAGAACAACACACTTAAACCTCACAGCGAAAGCAATGGACAGAGTGGTTTCAACTGTTTGGGGAATTGGAACGGGCATCAGTTAGAGACAAGGCTGCCGCCACAACAACCACAACCAAACAGGAAACCACAGCCTCCACCGTCAAGTTTTCTTCAGCCTCATAGTCAAACCCAGTCTGACCCTCAGCCTCAGTCACAACTGCTTCCTCTGGAGACTTTTTTGACTAAAGCTCCAACATTAACCAGCATAGAGACAAATGGGAATGTGGATATCGGGCGCCAAAACAGCTCCAACGCTAATGCCTCGACTGGTCCGATGGAGAAGCTGTGCCCCTCTCTAGCAGAGAAATCTGGGCCGCAGACCACACACCCTCTCTGCGGGGCTTTAGGGGTGCCCTCACAGCCTCATCCCAGCTTAGGCTTCACAGACACTGGACAGCAAGGGCCCCCCACTGCCCCTGACATCCATACAGTAACACTGCAGCTTTCAAAGTCCCAGGTGTGTCTCGGGTGTCTTCTGCTGCATTCCTTGTGCAATATACTACTGTTAATTTAAGCTGGCATGTTACCTCAGAGAAGCTATATGTATTGACTTGCTTTCATCATAGAAGCTACACAAAACATTTCCATGTAAACATATACCAGGCTTAAATGTCACAATCTTCTGCATGCCTTGAAGCATCTTAAGGATGCAGAGTTCAGTTGACTTAATGTTTCCCCCTTGTCTCCTGTCAGGTAGAGGATGTTTTACCCCCAGTGTTCTCGGTCACTCCTAAAGGCAGTGGGGCTGGGTACGGCGTGGGCTTCGACCTGGATGACCTTCTCAGCCAGTCTCTCACGGACCTGCAACACTGTGACCGGGACAGGTATGGTCTAATACAGCGTGAGCTTGATTTCACATACTACTGTAACAAACAAAACATCTCATAAAATCTCATCAAGTCTCGAACACTTATTATTTTTTTTTTTTTGTAATCACACTTTGTGGTAGTCATTGATGAGGAGAAATATGGATCAGTCAGTGGCCAGAGAAGAAGAGCACCCAGGAGCCTTTGAAGCCAATAAGGAAGTGACATGTATTGAAGATTCTTGCTGGCTTTTTTTTTTTTTTTTTTTAACCACCTACACCGTAGCACTATACGCCCTTAGAGTTATGTTGTTGACCAGAAACAGTAGCAAACCCAGAGAACCCCTAAATTCAGAAAATTCCATCAGTCATTTTGGAAAAAAAAATGCAGGATGCTTTGCAGCTGTACAGTAGTTTTGGGTCAAAAAGTAGTTGTTTTCAACCAAAATATCTAAATATGAATATACCTTACATTTCTGATTCATTTTTTGATTCCCGAGGAGAGAAAGTTAGAAGTGTGCATAGTTTGGGCTCAACGATAAAAAAAATTGTCTTCGAGGAGAAATATTTACATTACTGTGTCATCTTTGATAGTTTCACACCAGATTTGTTGTGATGGGAGTAATTAATAAGGAACAACTGCTTCCTTATTTTAAAAAAAAAAAAAAAAAACACCCTCCAATGTCAATGACTCCCCCCAGACACATATGAAGATCCATGAAAATGCATCCGATATGGATATACACTGTATATAATACTTGAAATAATGATCTGTGTCTGATAAGAGTTTTAAAAAAAAAAAACAAACGTTAAATTAAAGCAACTCATTCTCCCTCCTTAAAAAAAAAAGTCCAGAATCATTGAATATGCAAATACACTCAGATTTAACCCCAGAGAAAGTTTCTATTTTCCGCAGATGAATGTGGGAACAGCCTTCTAGTATCAAAGAACACCAAAGTAAAGCAACAAGACAAACATATTTGATATAAATACTGTAAAGCTGCCTGCAGACATGCCTGTGTAGTTCTCAGGGCAGTTTGTGTTATGGAATTTTCTACATTTAGGGGTTCTTGGGGTCACAGCTGGACCGTGAGGTCCGGCACGGTAACAGCATTGAATCGTAGGGCATCAGACTGTCTCCTCAGAATGCAGAGCTGATATTTGGGTTGATTCAGCAAAACTGGTGCATGGCGACCAAGCTCATGAGAGGCTGTCATCAGTACCTCCTGCATCAGATATTGATAACACTCAATGACTTCATTGATGTCAGTAAGAAACAGTGGCAGACTACAAAAACAGCAAGATGAGCTTGTCCTTAAGTAATGCAAGGTAAATACTTGTACCTATGTGGGCGTAAATGTTTTTTTGTTTTTTTTTTTGGCATATTGTGCGATGGTTTTAAAGCCTGAGTATCGGGAGAGGAGGGAGGACTGTGAGACAGACTCAGGTGCTGACTATAATGTACTTGAATGTGTTTCTGTTTTCTCCTGATATCTCAATAAATATGTTAATCGTCTAAAGGATTTCAAGGGCACTAGGCACTCTTCTTCTCCAACGTTATTTCTCCACAACAGTTTGGACCTTTCAGTTTTGGCCACTTGTAATGCTTTGTGTGTCTTCTTCTCCATCAGTTATGACTCGGCTCCGCTCTCGGCCTCCCTGTTATCTGATTGGAGCGAAGTTCACCACATGACTCCAGCTGATCTGGAGTCACTGCAGCAGGAGTTGCAGCTCGGATCTCCCATGATCCTCTCTGATACCATTCCCCCTGATGCCTGACATTCTCTGTGTGGAATTTGCAAGAGAACACATGGATTTGTGTAAATGTTAAATTTTCTGTAGCATGAAAACCTTGACTGAAGACTTTAATTTAAGAGCTAGCTTTTTTAATAGACAACAAGCAGTCTTTTTTACCATTATGACATGCTGCACTTTCTTTGTAATAAAGAAAACTGTCATCACCTGCCTCTGGATATTTGATGAACTACAGTAAAATGAGCTATTTAAACTGAGATTGATGGTTTTCTGTGAGAAGGACCATTTTAAAATTACCTTAAAAAAATTACCTTACCTTGCATTTTAAAGACACACTAAAGTGTCCTGAAAATTAAGCAATGAAAAAACAAAAGCAAGAAATAAAAGTTGTTAATTCAAAGATGAACACTTTAGTATTTTCAGTTATAGATGGGTCCAGTAGAGGTGGATGATAAATCATAAAATATCTGAAAGAACACAAATGAAATTTGATCCATAAACACTAAAACATTTCAAAACTTGACTATCTAAAGTTGAACAGACCACTAACCTGATTTTAAAAATCAAATTAACAATTTATTTCAAATACAGCATACATAATTTATATAGCTCATAATTCTGATTTAAAATACAAACTTTTCAAAACAACTTCTACTCAAAGATCATATTGCAAAGTTCTAGTTCTAAAAATGAGATTATATTACATTTCATGTTCAATATGGCTCCATGTGCACATCAGGTACTGTTTTCTCTAGTTTGACTATTCAGGATAACTTTGACGCAAGTGACACACATAATTAATCTCCTCCTTCATTTGGCCTGGTTTGCGTTCTACCTCCCAGAAATCCAGTTGTCAAAGTGTTCTACCTCCGCAGCTGGATCAGTAGAGTGGACAGACAGCTGACCAACATGGCAGCTCTCCCACACCAGTTGTGATTGGCTCGGCCATACAGACGGATCCCTGGTACTGTGCTGCTGATGAAGCTTGAGTAGGAGGTCAGTCTGGTATACACACCTGGCTTGTTTTTGTGAGCGCAGCCCAGTCCAAAACTCACCACCCCAGCCTGCACCCAGGTCCCATTTACCATCTGGCAGACGAGGGGCCCCCCTGAATCTCCCTGAAAAGACGACACAAACACACACAGGCTCATTTAGCTTTCACCACTGGGAGGTAACAAAGTGCTCTAAAGGTAGAAACAATTAGAGAAAGGTACGTAGTAGTCCCAGTTGTGCAACTTCTTGTTTTGCTTGTGTACACAAGCATTTGTCATGTAAACACAACAGCACAAACAGCTGATCCAACAGTACCTGGCAGGAGTCCTTGCCGCCCTGCTGGTATCCAGCACAGATCATGTCATACAGGATGTCCACCTGCTCCGTCGGGTCCGTCTGGTACATCTCCTGACATGAACTTTGGGAGATGATTGGCACCTGCACTTCCTGCAGAGTCCCGACTCCTGACAGAGGCACTGAGGGGAACATGGGGACAGATGGAGGATGAAGACTGAAAGGACTGTGCAAATGTAAAAGTATAATTAATTTTTTATATGTTGAAACTAAAAACAAAGGCAGCAGCACACGCTCATCGTGCAAGTTAATGTATAGCACATTTTCAAGATAGTGTGACTGAAGTGAATACTGATTATTAGGTTCACTTTTGTAATGCTCTGTTTTACTTTCTGCTCATATTTAGTCGCGACAAATTCAATTATTTTAGGAGCAAATATGTTAAATTTGGGGGGGGTGTGTAAATGTACTATGGCAAATGTATGCCATAATACAGGTAAAATTACAAACAGAGATCTGTGCACATATCATGATTCAACTGAAAGTCAATAAACAAGTAATTTAATAATAACCCAGCCTGTAAACAGCTGACTTTCATAGTCCATCTGCTCCATGCTCTGCTAAGAAAACTGTAGATGATACCTATGGGAAAGAGGAGTACCTCATTCAAAACATACTTCTGTGTATTGTGTACTTTCTGATACCTGGTCCTACACTTTCCCTTAAACCCTTAATAGTTTTTTTCTTTTAAACACATGGACATTATCATTCATTTGCAAGTCCAAGAAAATAAAAGGGCATTTTTAGCGTGTAAAGTAAAAAAAAAGTGATGTGCACACATGCCAGGATGACGTGAGGAATTTAGCGAGCCTTACCATCGTCCCGGATGTTCCCCCAGCCGGTGACATAGCACGACATGCCACCCGGGAACAGAGTACCAGAGGCCGGCAGGCAGACGGGACGGGCATAATCGCTCCAGGTTATTGGCCTGGACAGCTTCACCAATGCCAAATCCTTCCCGTTGTGAGGCTCAGTATAGCCTCCAGGGATCACCACCTGGCTCACACGGTGCGTTGACTGGTGCTGGTTGAAGCCATTCAGCTGGTATCGGCCAACGTAGATGATGTAAGAGCTCACGTCTGATGGACTGAAAGAAGACGGACGGACATCAAATGACACATAGACTGGAAATAAAGCTGTGTTTAAAATGTGAAACAAAAAGGTAATGGGTGGTTTTATGTGGGGCGGCCACTCTTTAAAATGGGCTTAATGTTTATCACAATCTAGAAAATGTTCTGCACACACTTTTGGTTCTTAGACAGTCATCTAGTGTAACTCAGTAGACCAAATGATGACTACAATAGTCTGAATGATTTGGAAGGTTTAGTTATTCTTCCTAGTGAGCAACTTTGCAAGAAATTTAATATTTGAAGTCATTAATACAGTGTAGGTAAGGCATGGATGATGGATGATATGAAACACATTTTGCTTGAAAAAAAAACAAACAAATAAACTACAGTGGCCATTGTCAATAATCCCAATAAAATGAATGAGACGGGTCACAAAGGAAACAGAGCATGTGGACTGACACTCAACTGTGAGTTCACCTGCCACTTTTTGTCTGAGAAGATTTTCCTTACTTGAGGAAACAGTGAGCGGCTGATAGGACCCAGCTCTCTGTGATGATGGAGCCTCCACAGATATGACCCTCGCTGGTTGTCTGGAGGAAAAAAAGTGAGTCACCTCAGCATCACAAGTAAATCCTTCTCTCAGGAGGTCAGCCTGATAAACAAAACCTAGACTAAACCACACAACCACCCGCAGGCAGGGCTAAAGCACATATGAGGCAGCTGCAGGAACATACCTGGATATCCACCTGCCAAGGCCAAGCCCCCTCTGTGGCGTCCATCCCCCCCACGATCCTGTTCTCCACGATGGTTGGTCGGCCACATTCTTGGGCATTGGACACCAAAATACCTGAATATGAACATACATTACGTATCTGACTCACTCTGCCCGATGCTTTTCTTACACGACGACACAAAAACAATGATTTAATAAGCTACGAATGCATATAGGCCCGGTTATGGTTTACAGGTGGACAAGGAAACAACAAAAATGGCGAGAGTAGGAAAGGAAATGGGGAGGGGAGAGGGGGGTTTCACTCACCTGTTAGGCACCACAAAAAGGTGTGCAAATGTAATTTCAGCGACATTTTTGTGAGTCTGCGCGTTCACAACTTATGTTTCAGCAACTGATGGAGCAGAGCCAACAACTGTATGTCTCAAGTCACGAAAACTAGCTCCTCTCTCTGATAGTTACCTCCACCTTCTACTTCCTCTGCCGTGACAATAACCGGAGCAGGAAATTTATAAATTACATCTCCAAGCGTTTTCCCGTCGACAAAATCCCTTAACAGACCCAAACTATCCGAATGACGTCTCCAATAAACTCCCAGGGAACGCCTAGACCTCAAATAGAGAGATAACGTTACCTGTGCGCTCAACTCGGCATCAACCAATCAAAACTCTTGTCCCGCCCCCCGATTCACCTCAGCCAATGAAATTTAAGAAACTCAGCCCAGGACAAATCACAATCTCCTGATTTGGACACAGGTAAACAATATTTTCCCTTTTTATTGTTGTTGTTGAATAAAATTGTCCTTTTCACTATTTAGTCAGAGCAAATGTGCATTTTTTTGTTTCCTACAGTGGGTTATCCAGGCATTGGTAAGAGACGTAGATATGAGTTTTTACGTTTTTATTTGGCGTGTGGAAGGAGAAGTAGTGTACTCCCATGTTTTATGTTAGCCTTTATGGGATGTCTTATTTGAGTCATTTTATTAATTATGTCTTATCATGATGTATAAAATACACTCTTAACTCTTTGCTATTAGGATTTTACATACAAAACATGACAAATGATGACGCATATGATGCTGATGAAGCTACCCAACACTGGGTCGAGTTATGTCATAGCATGATGTATAAAATGCTCCCTTTACTCTGTGTTTGTAGAAACAGGGAGTTCTCCATGTTTAGCATGTGCCACACATCTGGGCTGTGGTTACTTGAGTTTTTTTTTTTTTTTTTTAATATGACACCAAATGTTTATTCCCTCTGTCTGTCTATAAAGCTGTCTGTTTGTCTCTCTTTTTCTTTCTCTCTTTTCCTCTCTTCCCTTCCTCCCTGCCTCCCTGCCCCAGGCAGTGTGTCTTGTTTCACAGAGCAATTGAAGGTGACAGGGACAGAGAGAGAGGGAGAGGGAGGGAGGGACAGAGGGAGGACACATCACAGTATCGCCTCGGGCTACACAACAGTGGAGGAAGAGCGAGAGATGGAGGGACAAAGAGAAAAGAGAGGACAGACTCACCAAAGTACTCATAGGGGATTCCACAAACAGGTAATGGAAAAATAAAGTTACACACAAACAGCTGAAATGTGTGCGAGTAAGTGTGTCACTTATATGTGTTTAGCCTGCAGGTCAGCTGATATTCACGTTTATTTCATCACCATCGGTGTCTTTTTGTGTGCGAGCCCCTTCCACTCTGCTCCTCTCACTCATAATATATGAACACATTATAGGATCCAGTCAGTAAGAGCAATTATAATGCACTCCGGTTTGTTTTTATTTTAACGACTTGATGAATATTTGTCGTGGCATTGTAACCATGGTGACTGCCTCCACCGCCGCTGCCTCCACCTCCCCTCCCCTCCAAGGCCCGTCCACCACCCCTTCCCCATCCCCCCTTCAGCGGTGAAAAAGCGAGGGATGGCGAGAGAGAGGGAGGGAGAGAGAGAAAGAGAGGTGACAGGAATGAACTAACAAGATGCACTAAAAAAAATGCGTGTCCTGGAGCTACATGAATCTTTGCAGTGAAGCACGCGCTGCCTCACACACACACACACACACACACACTTTATTGCACTCAGCACATAGGGATCACATAGGTTAAGGCACACTCCAACAACTAGAACACAAGAAAACACAACAATGACTTCTGAATAAGGGAAAAAAAAACAAAAGGGTGGCCAGCTGGAAAGGGAATTAATACCATGTTTTATTTAACTAAGCAGTTTTGTTTCTCAACTTTCACTCATTTTCCATGTACATGTTCAAAATACATTTGCTCATGTGGCTACTTTATACATTTATTGCACTAACTCTGACAGAGTCAAATAGTGTATTGTACATTTATTTCACAGATCTATGTGCAAATTAGGATTTTACGCACAAAACATATGTCGAATGATGAAGCATATGATGACGATGAAGCTGCCCAACACTGGATCTTAAAAGTGCTCCACCACAACTCACCACATTATGTATCCATAATAATAAAGCAATAATATGTGTACTGATATGCAGACCTTCTGCGTAATCAGCATAAATATTGATACTTACTTTCACTTGAAATAAAATGTTGAATTTAGGGCTTTCTATTGTAATGGATTATTTTCATTAGTATTTTAACTTAACTACAGGATCCTAGTGCTTCCCCCATCAATGTTCTTACTGCTTTTTACCTTTGAACTTGTCAAGTCCTTTCCTTTCTCCGAGGCACATCTTGGAGGAAAGTAACAGAGAAAGGGGGGGTAGACGGAGCAACGGGGGCAGCGGAGAAAGAATAGCATAGTATGAAAGAGAGAGGGAGCGACAGAGAGAAAGGGAGCGCAAAGTCTTGTCAACCGGAAATAAAACAAGCTGGCACCCTCCCCATCCCCAAGCCCCAACACCCACCCCAAAGTCACATACTTCCTCTTCACTCTCTCCATCTCATCCCTCTGCCTCCATCTTCCATCTCTGGTTTCCTCTCTCCCCTCCACTGCAGAGAGATAAATTTAAACCTGGTTCTACTCTGCTCTCGCTCTTTGACTCCACCATACATACCGTCATACCTGCGTCATTACTTGAGCCTCACATCAGACTTTGTGTGTCTACCGCCAAGGGTTTCTCTATGTTGCACCTTTAACCCGCTTTGTGGCCAGACACTGCCTGTGTTTAATGTCCCATAGCTTTTAGCTCAGTGTACTATAGTAGGAGAACAATACCTCTGTGGTCAGGGAACAATACTCAGGTGCTCTGGGAAAAGCTGTTAACTTAACCTCTGTGCATATTTTATCCTGCATGTTCAGAAATAACTGTGGTAACTTTTCCTGTCCAGCATCTTTACAGTGCTTTAGGCCTAAAACACTGGTGCCAGGATGCAGTAACGCCATATAAGCATTATATCAACTCACTGATTAAGAAAAGATAATAATTGATTTGGTTATTGACAGATTGTAATCAACAATATCAAACATTTGCAGCTTGTCAAATCTGACACGGTAATTTAAATTGTAATATTTAATTTTTGCACTGACCATCAAAAAATATGTAGTATTTTTCGTTTCATGGAACTATCAATTAGTTAATGAAGCAATAAATGTCAACAGATTAATCAATAATGAACCCAGTAAATTGTAGCCCTATGGCTCAAAGACAAAGAAACACAGCACAGTCCTTTGTATGACGGCATCTTTAACTGGTACCATCTGTAACAATAATTTTATACTATATCGCGATATTATGAAAATATATGTATATTGATTTTTAATGCTTCAATTAAAAATAAAATTATTTTTTTATTTTTTTTAATCAAAAATGGGGTTAAATGTGATCATTTTAGACCTAGATCTTTATCACTTTATCAAATTAATTAAAAATGATTTAATGAAATAACATCAATAATTTCTATACTACTCATCCCTGTCTAATATTTATGTATGTATTTATATGTACAGTATGTATAATAATTATGTATCTATGTAATAACTATATGTTAATGTTTTGATGATTAATAACGCCGACAGTACCATTTGTTTTGTAACGTGAGTTCCAAAATTTTTTTCAAAGATATTTTAAAATCAATACAATTATTTTTTATAAGCCTAATGTTACTATTTACAGAGGGAAGACTAAGAGACATATACATTTTTTTATGTTGATGTATATCAATATTAAGAAAATAAATTGAATAATAATAATATGTGTTTCCTAATAATCATAATAATATTCAATTCTTGCCTAAAACTGCTGTTGTGTGCCGTTGCTGAATTAAGTATTTTATAATCCAGATGCGTGTGGACATGTATCAAAGTTAAAAATCAATGAAAATGATTTCTTGCTAGTGACGTGCCGGAGTTTAATCCAACACTAGCAGTCGACTGGTTGCACGTGTGTTTGTGTGAAAAGTGAACATATTATTCTTCGTGTTTGTGTTCAATTTATGGTTAAAACTGAATCCCATCATCTATTCATCATCCACTATCTCTCCATTATCTGTGCTTTATGCTCTGCTCTCTCAGCCTCCCCTCCTCCTCTCGCTGGCATTAAGTTCAAACTTGACACTGATGTTGACTCACTTTGTCACCCCTCGATGTCTCTCTCTCTCTCTCTCTCTCTCTCTCTCTCCATCGCTTGGAGGACAAGAGTGCCCGCAGACGCATTTCTCTCCAGAGCCCCCCCTCTCGCTCTCTCACTCTCTCTCACCCTGTCTAACTCTCTCCATCTCTCTCCTACTCTCTCCTTTACACACATACACAGTTATTGTCAACAAAGCTGGAGAACAAGGGATGCAGGGTGAAGCAGGGGAATAAAGGTCCACAGAGGAGGAAAGTAACCCACCGGACCCGCTGCATCGTTTCACCTGGACACTTGGGTAAGTTTGGCAAAAAAGAAAAAGAAATCTAGTTTTTTTCAGTGATTTCATGTGGTGTCGTTCTGTGCTGAGATGTTTAATGTGGACTTCGGTAGAGGCTTAATGATGGATGACAAGTTTTGCCATCATAATATAATTTCTGCGGAAGAAAATGGATGGATGGATGGATGGAGGTTATTTCTGGATTTTAACTGAAAACCAGACGAATACATTTTTGCTTAAAGGCTGCTTCACCCAAATGAATTAAGTTTGACCTTTGACATTATGCTGCTGCAGTTGTTAGTGATATTTGGCTCAATATTGACATACCTTAGTCTCCAAAGAGGGCATTTGTAAAATAAAAGAGGGATGTAAGCTGAGATAAGATGAGCAGAGAAAAGCTATATTTATTAAGACAGAGCATGACGGTTATGGACTCACTACACCAAAAGTTGTTCATTTTAGGAGATTAGGAGGAGATCTTCTTTTTAAAGCCACTGTGCGTGTGTGTGTGATGTCAGTTTGTTTCTACACGTCTTTTCATGCATGTGTGCATGCAAGCTCGTGCTTACCAGAAAAGATGAGAAGAGCTAAAAGCAAGTAGCATAATAAATGTCATAGCTTTCAGAGTGGGTTCTAATGTACCTTCGTTCCCTATGGTATACTAGCATACCAATGTATAACACACACACGGTACGACAGCGGGCTTGTAACTAACTCCATTTCTGTCTGTCATCATGAGGCTAATTCGCCACAATGCCGACCATGTGTGAACTCATGCGATATGAACCCCTCCTTCTTGTTCTCCTCATCTTCGTGCCTTCCCCAAACCCCCCTTACACCCCCTCCAGGAGGAAGGACTGGAGGATCGAAGGAGGGAAGAAGAAGCCAAAGGTGGCAGTAAACAGGGCCGGGCACACTCAGGACAGGATTTCTCCTCATGGTGGTTTAGATGCTCGTAGTATGTATGAGAAGTTAACCATGCTGAATCTGCAGAGCGGCTCAAACTGGAGTGGGCCTAACAACTGGTACCATGACCCCACCAGTGTTCAGACACAACACAGCACAGGTGAGGGGAGATTTTCTACTTATGTCATCTGACAAATGTCATTTAAATTGTGTTAAAAAGTCACTTGTGGCTGTCCTGACTATTTCCTGTTAGTTTGACGCATGAATCTCCTTTTCTCTTTTGTCGCCATGCAGTGTCTGAGGGCTGTCTGCTGGACACCGAGGGCAGCATGGGGGGGGAGACAGGAGGTG
Organism: Synanceia verrucosa; assembly: GCA_029721515.1. Lineage (NCBI taxonomy): Eukaryota > Metazoa > Chordata > Actinopteri > Perciformes > Synanceiidae > Synanceia > Synanceia verrucosa. Next base: position 26,175,751 of record CM056550.1, read on the forward strand.
GGGGGACGGGCAGAGGTGGAGGAGTCCCTGTGGAGAGGGATGACGGAGAGGAGTCTCAGCTGAGGCTGCAGCTCAAGAGGAAGCTGCAGAGGAACAGGACCAGCTTCACACAGGAGCAGATCGAGGCTCTGGAGAAAGGTCAGGCCATGCGAGCATGCACAGTTCTCGCTTCTCTTTTCAGCCAATCACTGCCCTCAGTGGGCACGAGCCAGACCAATGTGTCATGGCGCAGCTTGTCCTTCTGCCTTTTTTTCTTTCCTACCTCCCTGCCAACACCTCTGTTACTGAATCATAGTCTTTACACCTTGCTTACAGCTTTTTGGTAAATGGCAGGGGACTTGCGAAATTATATTTCAGCAAGACAGGACATGATTATGGAAGTGCAAACATTGCCACCAATGATCACATCCAGATTTAATAACAAGCTTAATCTTAACTCTACAAATATTCCCGATCTGCACCAAAACACCTCCAGCAGCTTTGTTTGGTTAGTTTTGATAATGTATCATCACTGTGGTTGTATGAGGCAGTGAGATATGGCCCCTGTAGCCCGATATCGGCTGAGTGGGATCAGAAAGCCACCCTTGACTGGATGTGGCTGCAGCAGGCCCTTGAGCTAAATAAGGACGCAATGTCCACTGTGCAGTCGAGTGGAAACGTATCACTGTGGTCACTCCGTGCAAATGACATTAATGAGGTACGCTGACCTCAGTGCACGGCCAAGGCACAATAACAATCATGTGTTGACACAGAGGCCAATTATAACCAAGCCAATTATAACAATTTGTGAGACGGACTTAATTTATAGAGAATTTTTGTTCAATATTATTACCAGTGGGAACTTAAGTCTTATTACATGTTATTATTAACTGGTAACTCATTAATAGTGTAGGTTCAGCAAAATATATAGAAAAAACCGTCGTCTTGTACATGTAATCAATTCTGTCTTCACTGATTTGTTTTACTTTCTCTGTTCTGTTTTATTGACATGCGAAAGTTAATGTTAAGCCTCATCGTGCAGGCAGAAAAATCTGCTCCATCAGGGTTCATTAGGATGACTCAGAGGGTGAGGCATGTGCTCGTTCAGACTTGTCAATGACAAAAATGTCAGCAGTTTGTCAACTTTAAATTAACTGCCACAGAGAGAAATGATAAAGAAAGTCTCATTGCTACAAACACTGCTGAGTCAGGAATTAACTTAGGACTGTCTGTTATATACCACTGACCATTTTCATAAAAATGTGAGACACAATGCCTCATTTAGATACTCAGAATTTAGAGACTAAAGGATGTCAAATCTGTGACAACTTTTTTTAGCTTAATTTCAACAAGCCTTACTTTGAAATAAAGTGCTTAGGCAGCTTCTCAACTTGATTTGAACTTTCTGCATGTTCCATAATGATAAATCATTTATACAAAGTGCAACAGATAAATATTTCAAACATGGTTGTAAGGATACATCTCAGCTTCCTGGATTTCTCTGTTCCGTGACAAGATAATTAGTGATGCTGACCTTCAGCAGTAATTAGGTTACTTGATATGCAGAGCCGTCAAAGATAATCAGATTATTAACTGGTGATTCAAATTAATTTACATTTAAATCTATGTGAAGCTTGTGTTTTCTTTTTCACATAAAGAGTTGAATTGAAAACATGTTAACACTGCGCAGCAAGGGTTATCAGGCGAGCTGCTCCCCTGTTGTCCTGTCATCCTCGATTAAGGCTCACACTGCGTGTTTGACATTAGTTAATGTCTTCCAGAGTTTGAAAGGACACATTACCCTGATGTCTTTGCGAGGGAGAGATTGGCAAACAAGATTGATTTACCAGAGGCCAGGATACAGGTGAGTGAGTTTTTATACCTCTGATGCTCAGCCTGCTATTTATGCATAACATGTATGTAGGTTGTAACGATAACAAGGCCTGATGGGAGCCTTTGATTGACAGGTGTGGTTCTCAAACCGAAGAGCCAAGTGGAGGAGGGAGGAGAAGCTACGCAATCAGAGGAGGTCAGGGGGCTCGACTTCCTGTTCACAGAGCCAAGCCCCTCTGACCACTTCCTTTAACACATCCGTCTATCATCAGCAGCACGGCAGCAGTTCAGGTAAACAGGTCATCTCTCATTGCAACGTATGTGTTCATTCATCAGTTACTAAGCGTTTACGTTTTCATAGTTCTCATATTACTAGTTTAGAATTAGAAACATTTTGCATCCAGGCAAACCAGAGTTTCTCCATTAGAGCACATTTATGTTTTTACTGCTGTAAAGATATGTTAATGTGTAAATGTGCATGTGCTTACTGTCTCACACTGTGTGTGTGTGTTCTCTCTCCAGGGTCCATGTTGAGTCAGGCTGAGTCGTCCCTGCCGAGCTACAGTTCCCTGTCAGTTTTCTCATCTGGAGTGCAGGTTGGACATTTTATCATTCATCATTCATCAGCGCTGTCCAAACTTTGCTAAAGCAGGTCACCATCACAGAGCAGGGACAGTTTTTTCACTCTTGTACACAGGAGTTAATAAACAGGAATAAAATACAGGAACAAAATTCCTGGTACTAAAGTCATCCTACATCTAACAGACAACCCTGAAAGAAGCAGAAGGTCACAGAAGGTCGCAAATCTGGGATGTGTGAATTGCATAGTGATTTTAAAAAGGATATTGACTTGTTAAAAGAGGCAATAAAAAGTGGTAATGTGTCAGAAGTGCAGATTCATACAGTGAAACTGACTCATCCATTGTTCCATGATTGTCAAGAAGCAGAAGCATCCTGATGGTAATGTGTCTCCTCACTTACTTAATTATCATCAGTTTTAGAGTTAAAGTCTCACTGTGAGGTGAACACAAAGAATCAAACATGGGCAGGGGTGTCACTAGGTTTTAAGAACGGGGGCTTAGCCCCAGGAGATGCACAGGATGTGAGCAAATGTGCAAATATATATGTGTGTGTATATACACAGTGTTGTGTGTAGAATTTTTTGTGGCAAAAAGAAAAAAAGGGCACCTACAGCAAGTTACATATATAAATACTAAAATAAGAATTAGTATTATGGGAGGTGATGAATATGTACAAAGATGTGGAAGAATTAAATAATAACTAATAACAATAATATGTATGTATGCATGTGAGTAATACACATATAAATGAATAATAAAAGGTTGTATTATTATTTACTTAGAGTCATTCTGACCACTATATGTTGAATTTGTTGGCGTGTTTTTGTAATGTAATATATATATATATATATATATATATATATATATATAGATATATATATATATATATATTTATATATTTTAGCCCCCCTAAATAGGCCTAATGATGCCTCTGGCTTTGGGATCATCAGTAGCAAAATTTGTTTTACAAAAGATTTAATTTTGCTGCAAAAGCCGCATAATCCAGATGAATGTATAAAACTTCAGGACACTGATATTTTTCATGGTTTATCTACATTACATAATTTGATTGAATCAAATTATCAAGTCAAATTATCAGTCAGCTTCAACGGAAAAATAACAAATAACCTTTTGGTTTTTTGTTTCTACATGAATGTTAAGAATTGACCTTCTTTATGAGATGCCCTGCATCAAAACAAAACAGTATTTAACATTTGTGTATTAACTATTTTCAGCATAACAGTGAGCAGATGTTTCAGTTTGCCTCCTTTCCTCTTTATTCCTTTATTTAAATCCATGGTTATTTTACTATTACTCCCAAAATACTAAGTATGAAATATTTTAGTAAACTGAAACTTAATAATTTAAGAAAAAAAAAATATTATTGTAAAACATTTTGCTGTGATATATCACCACCAGGTAAAACCAGGAGTATGAATGCCTGTCAACCCTTAAAGAACCACAGAAATTAAACAGAATTCAAAGATTAAATATTATAGATACTCCCACACAGCTCTCTAACTATTTATTATTGGGTATAGCTCTATACTTCTGAGACATTATACCTGAAATTACTGAATAAAAATAATTATTCAAAAACTCTTTCTAAAACAATCAAACTGAAATGATTTTTTTTTTTTTGTAGCCGTAGTCCACGCGCAATTATTAAAAAAAAGTTAACAACTTAAAATTATGCAATATCGTGAAACTTCTGAGAATCAGAAAACAAATGAAATATTTTTTTGCACATGTAATGCAAAGCTTTTCTCCTGCCACGCAACACTAGTGCCTCCATGTGGTCAAACTGAAACCATGCTGTCACAACTTGAAACCACAGCATGGTGTAGTGAACAGCAATAGCATATATTCAACTTTTAAAAGGGGATTTTTCAGATAACAGTTTGTTGTTTCAATAGAAATATAACCCAGATCTGTGCCCTCTATTCCTCCCCAGTCGGCCTCCTCCTACTCCTGCATGTTGCCTCCATCCCCCTCTGCCCCTCGCAGCTTTGACTCATCGGCGTACTCCTCCCCTCATCTGCAAACTCCATCCTCGGCCAACTCCAACACCGGTGAGTGTTTCTGAGTTATATTAGCGGAGACATTTGCTTTGTGTCCGTCTGTGCTCATTATCTCTGCTACGCAGACAGACCGACTGACTGTTTCCTTCTCTCTCTCTTCCATCCAGGGCTCATATCGCCTGGTGTTTCAGTGCCAGTCCAGGTTCCAGGAGCTGAGCAGCAGACCATGAGTCATAACCTGGGTCAGTACTGGGCCAGATTACAGTGAACTACAGACAATCACTGCCAACAAAAGAAGAGCGGAATAAGGGGCATTTAACAAAAAAGTGTCATAAAACAATATGGAGAGAAGTTTTAAGGAAGTACAGGACTGAGCGATAGAGGGGGCCTCATTGAGTTGCAGACCCTGAAATGCATTAAATGTTTACAAATTCAGCCAAGAGCAGCTTTGGTTGCACTCGACAGTACACTGGTTACACTGGTATTTGCTTAGTATTATCAGGTTGCACTTTTTTGTTTGGATAGCGTATAATTATCATGGTCATAGCAGTGCTGAAATTTTGAGGTTTGAGGTGTGCTTAGATTTAAAATAGATCCAGAATCAGGATCAGTCTTAGGTTTTAGGTTACACTGCCTATGGAGGTGGTTCTTTTTATTACCTGATAGTTGACAACTATCATTGGACCTTCCAAAAGTATTACCATATTTTCTTGTCAAATAATTTGGTTACTCTAATTGAAAACAAAGTAAATGCACTCTAGATAAAAAAAAATTAAAAAAAACTGTCTGTCCTCTGTATACACTGAGAGATGTGTTTGAAAGCTCTGAAAAGCCAATAATTTTGCTTTTGAGGTGAGGTGGCAGCAGAGGTTTGAATTATGAATAAGTCAGACGTGTAAAAGGACTGACTTTCTGCTCATACCTGCTGAGCAAATGGCAGGACTCTGATTCTAGCACACAGAAGTGATGCAGTGGTACTAAGTAAATGCCAGCAGATGTCTGTATTGTGAAGTGTAACCACAGTTTCTTGTTCCTTGAGCAGCTCAGAGACATTGTAATAGGAAGCTTGGTCTTAAACATAAGCTGTGTGAAGGTACTGTGAAGACTTAAGATTTGCTTATGGCAATCACTTTTACTAAAACTTCAAAATATACCAGAAAAAAAGTAAATCCTGCCTATCCTGCCAGCAACATCACACTAAGACTGATACTGCATATTTTTGTACAGACCTCTGTGTATGATGAAAATAACTGTGAAGTATTGTCAGGTGTTATCGGGGGGAAGAATGTAGCACGTTGTGGACTCAAATCATCCTCAAAAGCACAAAAAACAATATCATTAGGGACACATCATATCAATACTGGTATCAGATACTATCTGATATCGTTAGATAAACAAAGAAATATGATATTTGCAGATTTAACAGATGACTTTTGCCAAAAACAGTGAAGCAATTAGATTTTCTCTTTGTTTTATATATCCAGTATATACATATATATGAGTATTTTTATCTGATCCATCTAAAAACAGAAGAGAAGCAAAACTTTTTTGTACATCTCTTATGAACCATATCCATAAAGTGACAATCAAGCATCATTACACAGCTAACAAGAGGAGGATGCCTTCGAACCTTCATATGCAAACACAAAGACTGACAATCAAAGCTGGAGGTAGAAGGGATAGGGAAGGAAAGAAAACTGTGAAATTAATGCAACACTGTCAATACAATAGCAATGACATCATCAACTGTGCATGACCAAAAATAAGCCGCCACAGACAATCAACTTGCAGAAATGAATCGAACAAATATAAGTGTTGCTGTACTTTGCAGGATTTTAACATCTGCTCACTTTCCTCTGACTATTGGTTTTGTTGACACATCTCAGTTTAATCTCATATGAAAATGTCTTTCGGCTCTTATTTATTTGTCTTTTCACTCATTCACACAAGTCCTCCGTGTTGTTTCTGTTGTCGTTGTGTGTTGTGTTGGTACTGTGTAGCTACCAAGAGTCAACCCTTTTGTGAAGGCCTTGGATCCCTTTAATGAAAATAAAACTGTGTGTAATGAATATATATGTCAATTTGGAAGTATTTATTTCTGAGGTTTCTGATGTATGGGCTGCTATAATCAATATTTTTACAATTTTATGTATTAGTTATGTAAAGGGAGCTGCTCATAGTGATGATCTTCCCACTTCACTGGAGCATTTTTAACATCTTTTAGTATAATGTTCTGGTTTTCTACCCTGCAACTTTAAAAACAGGGACATATTTTCCACATTTTCAGGTCATTATGGGTTTCTACTTGAGCATGTTTACATTTTTAACCTTTAAAACATTATTTTAACAATAAAAAAAATTAGTTGGAGGTGGTGTGCAAATGTTGCTCCATATCTGATAAACTTAAAAATAAAATAATAATAATAAAAATGAAAAGCAACAGGTTAGAAATTAAAAAGAAGATGACATGTCAGTGTTATTTCTGCTGCCCCCAAGTGGCCAAAAAAACTGTGAATGCAGGTTTAAGATATTTACTTAAGATGAAAGAAAGAAATGTTAGTCAGTTTGATGTATACTTACATGGTCCTCTTTGGGCCTGGAAACATTTGACATCAGTGCAGAGGAGCCACATTACCCAACACTTAAAGCAGTGTTCACATCTTCAAAGAGGCAGCAGCATGAATGGGACGGCCGTCATGAAGTGGACATGGCGGAAACTGGACAACCATTAGCAGGGCAGCGTGTTGTGCTAATGGAATGACTCACTTGGGCCCTAGAGGATGAACAGAAATTAAAGAAGGGAGAGAGGAAGGGGGGAGGGAAAGATAATACCAGTGATGCTCTGCAGAGAGAGCGAACATAATGGGACTCAAACATGAGATGTGAGATGCTGGTGCATTCCCGCTTATCGCAGCATCATCAATTAGTACTTTGTGTTGAGGAACACTGATAAAACACCTATTGTTGAAAATGAAACTGTCTTTCATACACACATACACACTGTATAATATACTCTGAAGTCCAAGATTGACAATATTCAAGAAGTGAAATCCATTCACATTTTGGCATTTTGTTGAGTGATTTTCATACTGACAACACAACAATATGCTGCACCAGAGGTAAGAGAGGCTGTCAAACAAGAAGGCCTTTAGGCATCTGACAAGGGGGATTTTTGACTTACACTTGGAGACAACAGTGAGACAAAAAAGGCACTGCACCAGGGCACAGCTAAAGCCAAAAAGCACCATTGTTGGAGGGGTTCATGTGGGCGGACCTCAATTTGGTCTTGAGAGCAATTTACAGTGCAGAGCTGAAGGCAGGATATTGTGGTTACGAGGCACTTTGGGTAAAAGGTGACTGACACAGGCGATGATTCACCAAGCATGAGGCCATGTGATCTAGAGACTGTGCAGGGAACTCTACACAAAGTCTATGGTTCTGCTAAAAGCAATTTGTCTTTACTTATTGACTCTTATACATAAACTCTGAATAGTATGTGCAATAAGATAATATGAGGCAATATCAATACAAATGGCAACAAGGCTGGATCACCAACTAACCTCCAATGGCTCCCAAAGTTCCACTATGTCAACTAACTTGATTTCTTCCGATTGTTTTGAAAGTATTTTTTCAAAACACATCAACTAGTTGCTGTGTTAGTAATTTTAAGGTCCCTGTGTCAAAATCTGTTTGTATGTATCATTAGCCTGTTCTGTGATCACATTGTCATGGCAAAGCTCATGCAGGATTGGACCAAATACAGCCAGTGCCAACATGAAGGTACATATAATATATTTAAATGCTTACAGGCAACCACAGGAATCAGGAGGAAGGCAAGAGTCAAAAACAGGCCAGATGGTAAATCCAGAAGATCACATCACAGCTCAAAGCGGTCAGGCAGCACTTACTACTGCAGGACTGACGAGGGAAAGTAGAAACAGGTGTGCAGTTGGAAAAGTCCGAGGACATCTGGTGGGCAGGTGTAGAATAGCAATAAGCGGGTTTGGGGAAGTGGGAATATGGAATATAACACTTTTTCAATCAAATGACCACAGTCTCTAGTCATGTTTAATTTCAGACATGGAGAGTCTTTAGACTGTAGATGATGGGAACCATGCAGCACAGTTGGACTTCCTGCTCTTGTCTTATCAATTATCAGTTCATTAATATCTACAAATGCAGACTTCATGGGTTCCCTAAGAAAACACTGATTAATGAGGTAGCATTCATAGATGATTGAATAGAAACTAAATTCTTTTTTAGTTTGAAATCTGACCAGATGGATGGAGGAAAAAATGTGATCACCCTTTATCATCTGCACCTTTATCACTATGTGCTTCTCTTTTGAATAAACATCCATGTGATGTACGTTAAGTGTGTAAAACCACAATGTCTTGTCCTACTGAGAGGGAGTGACTGAGGAAGGAAGAGAGGGAGGGCAGAGGCAGAGAGGGTAGACTGATGATCGATCAGCCCAGCCTAGCCTCAAGAGAGCCCCAGGCTTCAGAGGAGAAACAACGGTGAGCTTTGTTAGTGATGGTTCAGAGGAAGTTCAAAACGAGACATGTTTCCTATAAATGATAAGAGTTGTGATTATAACTGTGATTATTATAGTGGTTTGTTGCAGTGGCTGGAATGGAGTTGGGTCTCCTGCTGGTGATGCTTTTGACCTTAACAGGAAGCATTTCTGGGGAGCTGGAGCAGTACAGAGCTGTGGTGAGTTCATTGTTATCATCATTATTGTTTCTTATGTATCACTGTTATTGATAACATTTTGACTTTTGTGACAAAGAAGTGCTTTAACTCATGTGAGGGGGGCAATCATTGCATCAGACAGATTTGTCTCTGGTTGATATGAGAATAATGCATTCAAGACAATAAGAAAATTCAGTAACAGGGCATTAAGAAAGATAGTTTAATGGTTTTAAAAAACAGGACACATCTTAGTATAAATACATGTTATGCTTGATAGCATTCTAACTATAAAATATGCTATTTATATTTTCACATATGCTGTTATCTGAGAAATAGAACCAAATGTGCAGTTGCATTCAGCAACAGACTACAAGCTTTTTTTCACACATTTTTACGATGTAAAAAAGCAGCTCACTGCACAGTCGAAAGGATTATAAATATGATGCAGATATTCAGTTTATTTTACATTTGCACAAAAAAAATTATTTTTCAGTGTCACGGGACTCAAACACTTCCTCAAAAAAAAAGCATGAATCCTGCTTATTTTTGTGTAACATTGCATGTATGAATGCCAGTGTGTCATGTATGACAAAGAAAAGTATCACTTCTGTATGATGTGTGTGGGCTGCGGATGCATGAAAATCTGAGTGGAGTCAAACAGTCAAACAGCCTTGCAGGTGAAATCCTGCAGCTTTTTCATTAAAACAAAAAATAAACCAGACACCCTAGACCAAATACAACTGAGTAGAAAATGAAACAACTTTAGGTGGAGATTTTTTGCAGTGTGAAACCCACAGAAAGACAACTGCTTGACGAATGAGCCAACACCTTTTCCTTTTAACTGCAACTACAGACGGTCAATGGAGGACATGCAAGGGGAAGGGCTGGTACATAACCACTTTTAAGAAACAGATTTCTTGTTTTGACAGAGATGCATGCTGAACATGTAACTCATCACACCAGATTATCATTATGATCCATCAGTATTATTAACCTGCAGTCAACTATATACAGTTATTCTGCATAGAACTTGCATGCAAATTGTCAATTGTACGCTGCTTTACTCCGTCAGGCAACTCACTCAATACAGGCAGGATGATATAATATTAATGAGTAAAAAAGGCTGACTGGCTGATTGTGGGGAACACACCGTGTCTGATCTATTGTAATAAATAGCCCCTGTGACATCAGCATTTGCCCGTAATATTAAAGTTGACTCATGTAAGAGATTGTATTGTTGATTGATAGTGTGTTGATTCAAGGAGTGGGTTAACTGAGAAGTAAGTCTCTACTGAAGTAAATAAATGTGTTTAAGGCTCATCATCCTGTGTTGTGGCAATAATTTTTGAGAAACCACAGATTAGCAAATGTTCTCTGACTTCCTGTTTTCTGTGCAGGATTGGTTGAGCAGGTATGGCTACCTTCCTCCCCCTGATCCTCGTACAAGCAAACTGCAGACCAAAGAGGGGATTGAGAAAGCCATTCGGGTCATGCAGAGGTTCGGCGGGGTCCCAGAAACCGGGGTGCTTGGTGAGAACCTCTCAGCATGGATCAGGACGATATAAAATTTCACATATACCTGTAATCTGATGTTTAGTTTCATCATACACTATGTGATCAACTTCTCTTCCAGACAAGGAAACCCTCAAACTCATGTCTACACCTCGATGTTCTCTCCCTGATATTGTTGGGAATGAGGACATGCTGAGGAGGAAGAGGAGGAGGAAAAGATACGCTCTATCAGGCCTTAAGTGGCACAAGACAGACCTCACATGGAGGTGTGTTTCCTGTCATGCCACACTGTGCCTTCGTATCATCCCTGAATGAATCACAGAGTTGGTCGGCAAACAAGATTTGAATTAAAAGTATTTTTAGATTAAAAGCCAACTATGTTGCAATTAAAGCTACCATTAGTCCACCTCTAATAATGCAGATGGCCATTGCCATGTTGAGAGCTGTGCAACAGGAATGATCCCATTCTCACATTTAAGCAGGTAAAATAGAAAAAAATACTGAAAAACAAAATATCCCTTCCCTATGTATAAATGTTATCTTCTTTGAAGAACTCAATATCGACAAACTCTTGAGGATGCATGTATTATAAAGAAACATAAAGGTCAGAAAATCTATTCTTGTCTGCAGTGTCCACAGCTACCCATCGCCCTCCCTCTCTCCCGGCCTGCCTAACCATTTGGTGGACAACATCCTGACTCGCGCCTTCCAAGCCTGGAGTGACGTGACCCCCTTGAATTTCCGTCGGCTGCAGAGCGACAGTGGGGGGGACATCAGAGTGACTTTTTCGCGTTTGCTTCACAACGACGGGTACCCTTTTGACGGGCAGGGCGGCACCCTGGCCCACGCCTTCTTCCCTGGCAAGATAGAAGTGGCGGGTGACACACACTTTGACGATGATGAGATCTGGAGCTATGGAGGTATTGATTAAAATCATGATGGATGGATTTATGATGACCTATTCTCAACATGTGTCTGACAATCTGTACACTGATAGTGAAAAAGCGACCCACAGTACGCAAAAAAGGAAACAGAGCAAATGCACAAGAGTTCTGGTTCCTCTGGGCATCAAACCCCCAAATCACGGTTGTTCATGTGATGCAGTTACATGTTTTCTTCACTGTTCCTCAGGTCTCAGTGGCAGCACAGACTTGTTCACAGTTGCAGTTCACGAGTTTGGCCACGCGTTGGGCTTGTCCCATTCCTCCTCGGATCCATCCATCATGAGGCCGTACTACCAGGGTCCTGTGGGAGACATCCCCAACTTCCAGCTGGCCCTGGATGACAGGCAGGCCATCCAGCAGCTCTATGGTCAGCAACCAGTATGCACATATTGAAGCCCTCCAGCTGATTTTTTTTTTTCAAAGAGTTTGGTTTGAAAGTTCCTAAAATGTGGGGAAACAAAAGTGAGACTATACTTTCTGCAACTCTTGGCAGTGATGATTTGAGCTGAAATGCTACCATATCCTATCATATCCTCAATATTATCCTGTTCAGCACAAAACACAAAGTCTTAGTTTGGCAACAAGTCAGGGGGATCACCACAGACAGGGCACTATGAATATCTGAACCCAATTTGTCAGAGATACAGTAATTCAGTCTGGACCACAGTGGTAAACCAACCAGCCATCAGACAAACCAACATTGCCATAAACACCAGTATGGATGGAAACCTCACCCAGTTCCCTTTTTGCCTTTCATCCTGTCCAGAATTATCATATGACCACTGACAGGAGAAAAATTTTGTCCTCAAAGTTGATGTGTTAGAAGCAGGAAAAATGGGCAGATGTAAGGATTTGAGCAAGTTTGACAAAAGCCAACCTGTGATGACTAGATGACTCGGTCATCTCAACTCCACACATTATGACCACCTGCCTAATATTAAGCCCATTTTGCTGACCTGACCACACCACACATAACTGCAGGATTTTGTATCTCACCAGTAATGTGGTATATATAAAAAGTGGTCCAATAAAGGAACAGTGGTGAACCAGAGACAGGATCATATCCAACAGACGAGTTGCTGGAACTCACATTGCCAAGGAAGTTCATGCTGGTTCTGATAGAAAGGTGTCAGACACCAAAGCACACCTTCAGGGGTCAGAGGTCAGGGCTGTTAAGGCTGCAACAGTATTGACCAACACGATATAAGGCAGGTGGTCATAATATTACACCTGATAAGTGTACTGAATATTTAGGTATGAAATGCTTACTGGCCATGTAAACATGACAGTCAGTGGATTGCTGGTAGGCCATGGTCTTGTAAGTTCCTCTAAAAATGCAGAAAGGGACATAAACTTGTAGAGAATAGTTATTTGTTATTTATGCAAAGATCACTTGTTTAATCAGTTAGATTTAAGGAACATCTGAAATGTATTAGGTTATATAAATAAAATATTCCACAAAGGATATAACAGGCCATGAAAACCTAATTGGTTTTCAGCTAATGTGTTATTCTGCCAATAATGTGTGTAAATGTGTACTCACACAACCGGTATTTCAACAGTTTCCTTCTGTGTCTTAAAAAGAAAGCACTCTGTGTGTAGAGCCCCCACGGCTACCGAGAAGGATGTAGGTTACTTACACAACTTTTGTCATGTTGTCATCGGCTTTCACCGCCTCTTCAACGATGTCTGCTGTCACCGTTCTGCTGTAGGTGTGAAGTACGGTGGCCCACCAGGAGGTGTTGATCCTGACCTCCCACGTCTGCCTAGTCCACCTCCTCCAAGACCAACACAGCCGTGAGTAGAGCCAGAGGAAGCAATGAACACTACTCTACATCCATCCAGACAATGAGCACTTATCTACACACTATAAATATCCTCTTCATGCACTCACTCCTAAATGATGATGAGTAAATTAAGACTAGTGGGTGCAAATAAAACCCTGATCGATCCTGAACTTGTTCTGTCCTAGTTCTGACCCGTCATCCCATGATCGCTGTCAGGGAGGCTTTGACGCTGTTGCAAATATAAGAGGAGAGGTCTTCTTTTTTAAAGGTAAGAAGAAACCATTGCAAATGCACAAAATACGAGATTTTAAAAAAAAAAATCTCCAGAATCATGTCTATGTTCATTTAACAAAATAACATGCAGACTTAGCTGGTATTTTTTCTCATGTGTGGAATGTCTGAATATACAGTGACACATGTCATGTTCGCTCTCTTTTCTCGGAAAGGTGAACACTTCTGGAGGACCAAGCGAGACGGGTCCTTGGTGTCTCTCAATCCGGCCCAGATCAAAAACTTCTGGATTGGCCTCCCGCCAGGAACAAACAAGGTGGACGCCGTGTACGAGAGGAAGAGCGACAACAGCATCATCTTCTTTATCGGTAAGAAACAAAAACTTGTGGTTACATGTGGGTGATTCTAAATTTGGCAATATACAATCAAGAGTCAGAGCAGAAGGTGTGAACATGGTTGATTCTTCTGACGTCTTTGGGGTGAAGTGGTGCGTTGCTGTGCTCCGTGTAGAACAAGAGCTTCATTAAAATTTCCTGTGTGTCTTCAGGGTCTCAGTACTGGGTCTTTAAAGATACAGTGGCTATGAGCGGCTACCCTCGGCCCCTCTCCGAGTGGGGCATGAGGACAAAGAGTGGGGTGTCAGTGGACAGGGTGGAGGCAGCCTTCATCTGGGCTCACAACGGCAAGACCTACCTGTTCAGCAATGGGGAGTTTTGGAGGTTTGATGAGAATGGCAAAGGCAAACAGGAGACCAGGCAGCCAGAGCCGGGCTACCCACGAGAAAACAGCATCTGGGAAGGAGTGCCCACCCACATGGATGACATCATCAGCTGGGGACAAGGTAACATTGTTTTCAGAGTCATGAATATGTTACGAGTTTATTGTAAAAACATAGAGGAGCTTCTTTTGGTGGTGATGATGGGTTGTTATTGAAGATATGAAGTGTTGAAGGACATATGATGAAAGTACTGGTGCTCATACATCTATATATCCAGAGTGAATACCAGACCATGAGATGTGAAAAAAGATTGTTTTTTGTTGTTGCATGCTGCAGAAACACATCTTTAGATCTGACTCCCCTTCCTGTGCAGGGTCATTAGAATATATCAACCACAGCTTGAGGTGCAACAAATTTTTCTCAAGCCAATCAGAGTGGACTAGTCTTTTATCAGGAGGGGGGACTTAGGTTGAATACAAAAAGAAACATGTTTAGTGAAAATTATATTTTGTAAAGATGTAGTAGGAAGCCAAAATACAAGCATAAACCTAAAAATACTGTAAGTATGATGAGTCCCCTATAAAGTAACAGAAAAATGACTGATTACTGTCGAAACTAGAAGTGATTATTAGGCAAATGTTATTTTTTTTGGACCACTAGCAGCTGTTTTTTTTTTATTCATTGTGTGATGTGGAGAAAAAGGAGTCACACTGTTGATGCTGCCCTTTAGGAGACACCTACTTCTTCAAGGACAACCTTTACTGGGTTCTGCAGAGCGGAGGACTGAATCAAGGAGTCGTCACTCCTAAATCCATCGCCGTAGACTGGCTCAGATGCCCAGCTCCACCTACGACTGCCACCCCCCGATTCCCAAAGGAGTGCAGATGTGACTTGAAGGGATCATCTTCACTTCCAAGAAGCAGCTGGCTCCTGCTGATCTCCGCTATATTGGTATTTCATGAATTTATTAGAAAATAGACACAATGAATTTTGAATTTGTTTGAAAGTGGGTTAAGGCTTTTTTTCTACTTCCCTTGTGCCACTCAAGGGTGATAGAGCCTCTTTACATCATTGTACAGTCAAAGCAAATCACAACCCACATGGTGGATTCAAATACTAATGTCATAAAAATATCGATAATAAAATGTTAAATATCTGCCTTATATGTTTAGCATAAGGTCTGTGCTACTTTAAATATTTAATAGAACATTAGAACATACTGCTGACCCTTGAAATCAGAACATGCTGTGTCCGCCCTCCATCCTGTATAGAATTTCACCTCCTCCTTTCTATAGAGAAAGTATTGGGTTACATGGAGCCTGTAGAAGAAAATGCATGGATATTTGACACAGCAATCCAGCAATCAGGGTACTCCCGTCCCACATGTCACCACCCCCTCATGTCTGAACACAAAACAGGCGACACACACACACACACACACACACACTCTATAATGCAATAGTTAAATTTAAAAGGAAAATTAAAAGAGCATATTTGTTTTAACTGAGAGTAGCATTGTGCCTGTAACAGTACCAAGAGAAATATGCTAAACTTGCAGACTTGTTTTTGGTTAGTTGCCACATTTTGTGTATTATTTTCTTCAGTATTATAGACTCAGGGAGCAGCTCAGTGCTATCAATTGTTTACATCACAGGACAGAAGAAGGGAAGGGAGGTATCTGAATGACAGGAATTAATGATAAAAAAAAAACTGCAACATGACTAGTGCATGACATGCAACTAGTTATTTTCACTGATTTACCCAAATGATAATAATAATTTTCTTTGATAATTTGTTGACGTCTGTCACTGGGATCATTTTAAGATTTATTTTAAAGATTAACGCAGAGATTTATTTTATGCTTATAGGTCAATGTATGCCAGATGATGTAGTTATAAAGGTGTGGTATGTATGTTGTCCTGTAGTTGCAGGTCTGTATGGAAGAAGTCAACAAATGGGACCATTTCCATGTATAAATATAATTAAAATGTATGTTTCCTTGAATTGTTTCTCTTGATTGCAGCACTTCTAAAAACTGTGCTCTTGCTATATACAGATCTCTCAGCGCACATTCATGACACAGTACGCTTTTTTTTTGTGCGTATGCTCATAATTCTTCAGTGTCAGTCCTGTATTGATTGTCTTTCCCTCAGGACAGTAAGTCAGAGATAGTTGTTGGCCTGATTAACAAGTTTCTGTTGCCCATCACTGTTGTTACATTTTGTTGTCAATGAACTGACTTTTTAAATGTAATCATCGGTTTCCTTTTAACAGAGAATATCTCACTGATAATACATCTAGCTAACTATTGACTCTTTTGTTCATTCAGGTTATTCAAGCAAGTTTGCACAGGAGTATTCAGTTCTTCAAATAAGGCATGTTTAGGTAAGCTGTAAGTGGCCTACGGATATTTGATAAAGTTAAAACGAGGGACAATTGCATACAGACTTCAGATATAAGGAAGTAAAGTGTCACAGAATTCAAGCTTGAACTTTGAAGTAAACCACACCTTCTTCAATAATAACAGGCTTTAGTGTCACCAACATTTTGTAAAGTAGAAGGTTAGGCTCTCTCTGAAGCCAAGTCTCAAGTGTCTGGCTCATGTTCGGTCCAAGTGCAACAATAGGGGTTAATTTGATGCCGTTACACAATTTAAAAACAAACACAAAAAAAAAAAAAATTACAAAAGTATTTTCCGGGCTTCTCCTATGATTCATGTGAAAAAGTTACGTAAGTATAAGAAGACACTAAATGGTTTTAATTTAGAAACACTTCATATACAAGTGGTCACAGTTTTGTTACATGTGCAAAGAGTGGAATGACATATTTAAAGATTTTATATTATTATAAATATGTAAATGCTATATCAATCCTTCACTACACCACCTTCCTTTACCCGTGTCATTTGAATATTTAGCTTAATTGGCACAATCAGCAATCATTGGCACTGATGAGGACAAAAATAAAAACAAAATGAGGTTACAAAATTAAGAGAAAAAATATTTAAAAAAAAAAAAATATATATATATATTTAAAAAAAAAAAAAAAAATCATATTCTCTAACAATTGTTAACAGATTTAGATTATGTCGGACAAAAAAATCACACGGAGACACAAGGGGAAGAGGACAAATTATGGTGAGAAGGGGGTGTGCATTACAGAGTGAAGCTTCTTTGAAACAGGTTTAACATCAACATCATGAGTTGCTAAGACACCAGTCTCCCTCTGTGTTTAACAGCTCTAGACCTTCCCCAGAACCAGACTCAGAGCCATCAGCCCCACAGTGAAGCAGGTTTTAGAAACAGAGATGGAATCCGAGCCAGAAGCAGAAGCAGAAGCCTGTGTTGTGACAGGTAGCGCTGGCTGGATGAATCTGAACGTGTTGCGAGCATAAGGTGATGTGCTGTTGCCGACGCGTACCGATCTGCTGAAGAGGTCAATCTGGAAACAAGATATTAAGCCAGTTAGCTGCAATGAAGCCCTGTGAAAAGCACGTCAGGGTCATTATACATGAAGACACACAAAAAAAAAAAAAAAACTCACCACATCTCGGCTGACTTTGATTGTGTCTTTGAACAGAGTCCACACTACAGCTTCACTGCAATTGGGGGTAGTCAAGGAGCCCAGGTAACGGAAGTATTTGCTGCGATCCACCCCAACCAGGAGATCATCCAGTGTTATGTTAGCTGTCACTGGAACAGAATCACCTGAGGGCAGAAACACAACCTGTGAAGTGACTGCAGCCTTTCATTCAAATACACCGGATCAAATTCTCTGTGAAAATTCTTACAAAGTCAAATACTTCTTTACCGCTGTTGGTAATGTTGGCTAGGTAGGAGCTCAAGATGTGCCAGCTTTCGGGTTGGCCAGTTGAGTCACCTGACATCTCCTGAAACGTGAACACATTGTTGGGAAAAAAAAAAGAAAAAAAAAAACCTCAATTGTTGATTCATTTTTTTCTCAGCTAAGTAGAGTAACAAATGCTTCATGGACAGATTGTGAAATAAAACAAGCAGCATTTGACTTTATGCAAAACTTTCAGAAATAAAGAAGTGGCTGGCACATAAAGCATAGCTTAAGTGTACTGGCTAGATAAACACTTGGGAAGGAAAAACCATTTCTCACCTCAATGAAGAAGCCAAGAGCAGCAAATCCTTTTGAGTCTGCAATAGCCGCAGTTGTATTCCCATTAAAGGAATTCCCGATGTTTACAATGTGAAGCTGGGGGAGTAAATAAACATATTTTAATATGACATTAATTGTAAAACTCATAGCAAAGCAAAAAACCAAGGGTGAACACTACCTCCATTGGATAGCGCTTGCCATCCACTGTGTGCTCAGAGCCAGGGATAGAGGTGCCATTACCCCAGTGAAGGTGGAACTGCAGACTGGTGTAGTTTTCCAGACCACCTTTTGAAATCCCAACATTGCTGCCAATGGTGACTTTGACTGGAAGAGGATGAGGGAAAACAAAATGTACTGAATCAAAACTGACAAAAACAGGTGTAAGTAGGCATTCATGGGCCAGTTTTTGCTGATACTTAAGATAAAAGATCACAGTTTTTTAGGTTTATCGTGGCCACACCTATACACCAGAAAGGGAGCTCTCACTGGCAGGGCTGCATTGTTAAAACTTAAAGACGTGGTAGTAATTCTACGCTCAAAGCAAACTCTTCAAGTGGTGCTTTTCCTTCTTATACAACCAAGTACAATTAAAGACTCTGCTACCATTTAACAGGGTTTCCGTCCACACTCACTCTTCACCTGTCTTGCCAGTGTTCTCGATCTTTATCAGGTTGGAGGGTCTGCTGAAGTTATGAAAGGTGAATGCAATCAGGCTGGAGTTAGCTGTAGCAGCACTTGAGTTGATGTTGATGGGTGACTGTCTGCTCCCATTGCAAAACTGAGGAGCAATGGTTGGCCAGGTAGTATCATCTATAAAATATGAACCAGACTTTCAGTAGCTGAAGAAGAGCAGAGATTAATATGGTGGAGGATATTGTGGTCATTTAGAGATAGAAGGGGGGATTACTCACTGCAACTTGGGTCATGATAACACCACTCTGGAAAAGAGGAGGGATACATTAAGCTATTGTCTCTTAGTGATGACAGTCTATAAATAGACGCAGTTTAAACCAGGAGTGTATATATATATATATATATACACGTATATATATATATATATATATATACACACACACACATATATATATATATATATATATATATATATATATATATATATATATATATATATATATACGTGTATATATATATATACACGTATATATATATATACACGTATATATATATAAATAAAAATAAAGGGGGAAAAAAGATTCAACTACCGACGTCTGAGGCACGTTGGCGTTGCGGTTGAACTGCGCTGGGCAGGAGGACGCACACAGCAAGCGCAACTACAAGCCAGATCATCTATAAGAAAGGACAAAAAATACTATTATTTTTTCAACAAAGTCAAGTGAACCAAACCACTGTAAATTCTCAACAACAAAATAAAATGCAAATAACATAAAGCCATGCAAATACTGAATATACGAAATAAATCAACTTGTTTAATCTAATTGGTTTTTTTTCTGGGTTTCAAATAACCGTAAAAACAACCAATTCGCCAATAACGCTCAGATTTTAAATGTAATTACATTTACATAATAAAAACAATCTCAAACTAATGCAGGATTTGAATATGGTGTATAGGCGCCAACATAGCCCCTTAATTGCGCAAAAAAAGCTGCGTCTTAGCAGCTGAATCCAGTTGAGCTGAGCAGCAGAGTCTTACCTTTGACGCACCTGTCTCTCCTCTATCCTTTCAGTCTGCAAATAAATGAGCCCCATCCTCCCTCTTTTTATTCGCTCAGCCCAAACAGCTGCTGTGACACCGCCTCTATGACACCTCAGCAGGCCCGAAGGCTTCACTGGACCAAAAGAATTTACTGGGGTTGATAACATTGTTTGATCGATGACTAATAACTAACAAGAGGAAGTATGACTGCCAGTATTTCTGTTAGAACTGTTATATAAATGTACTTATATGGTAGAATAATCCAGCCATACTTCCTGGTCGTTAATTCCACTATATTAATTGATTAAAAACATTAGTCATACATACTGTAGTATATCTACAGTGATGAGTAGCTTTATCAAAAAATAGAATGTATTTTGGTAGCTTTATATTAAGGTCCTTACAATACGCTAAGTAAGTTAATAGATAATACACGTTATTGCTTTATTAAGATTAATATATACTTAATTATAAGCGTCACATTAACCGTCAACTCTTTATTTATTTTTTCTTACTTTCCATCATTTTGACTATATAAATCTGCAGTGACGTATATTTTTGGGCCAATCAGGGGAAGCACAAACAAGTTGTGAATACAACATATATCTTATCACCTGTGAGTTTAATATAGCTCATTACTTACATGCCAAGCAGTTATGAAGTAACATTATCTTTTAATTGAAGTTGTGTTTCTGGTCACCTGGGGAATGTAATTCCAATATTAACTCTGCTCTTTTAGCTCTGTTTTTGGTCTCTGGGGTCTGTCTATTTAGCTGCTAAATGCTCCACTATGTTCACCAGCCAGTCAGTAACTTAGCAACTAGACAGTAACTGTAACTATAGAGTTACAGTTCGGACAGCTAAACAGTGAATTAATGTTAAATGTTAATGTAAAGCTGAGTTGAGCTATTTGTTTCTTCCTGGTGTAAACAGTTCCTGCTCTGGGATTGACATAAAAGGGTTTTTTGTTGTCCTATGTGGAGTTTCTCAAATTTCATTTCAAAACCAGATCTTTTTTTCCACTGGATGTCATATGTGCTAGATACCTTTAACCAAAAGCATTCACTTCAAAGTATGTGACAGTTTTTTTAAATGAATACCTAAATGTACAGTACAGATAGACAAACCGATGAACAGATAATCTGATAGACAGGCTGACAGACAGAGAGATATTGGGGACAGATAAAGAATCAAGTGGCAGGCACACCGTCACTGTCATAAATTGCATGTGAAGATGACATTCCTTTCTGCCATTTCACATACCAGCTCCACCCCACAGGTCATTTCCCTTCTGCACCTCGGCTGGCTAAATGCAACAGCTAACAGCTTTTCCCGTTAATAGTGATGAAAAACCAGAAGCACAGGTAATTCTGAGAACCAAAGACATATTTTTCATTCCTGGTTCGTCTGACTATGAAGGAATACGATGGACAATGAATATATAAACTGCAGTCTGTGCATTTTGTTTTTATTTTATAAGTAGTTTCCCAAACACATAAGCATTAACAAGCAATGTTAACAACCAGTGTTAATGTTTCTTACCGCAGCAACGCACATACAAGTTATTCTTGCTCTTGCAATACGTACACAGGAAGTAGCCTATAGTATATGTTCCTTTATTGTGGTTCTATGATGTCAGATGTCTTGGCTCAGACTGGTCGTGTTGTCTATCATTAATGAACTATAAAAACCAGTGAGTTAGTAACTGGCATCTATAACCTCTGACACCCAGAGACATAATTTACATATCGCTCATTCAGTTTAACATAATGATAATAACGATGACTCAAAGCAAAAGGTACAACAAAATAATCATACACTTTGATTACTCTACAGACTCAAATCAATGTCTCTCAGTCACCACCCAGCTGCGCCACACGCATACACAATAAACCCAATGAAACTATATACTATATATACACATTTGTATATTGGGGAGACCAAACGAGCTCAATACAGGAGAGCCAACTCTGAGCAGTTCACTTGCACCTGAAAGACACAGACCACTCCTTTGAGGACAGTAAATCTCAACTCAACTTTATTTATAAGCACTTTAAAAACAACCCCAGCTGAAAACAAACCATAAAACACCATGCAAATAGTAAAAAAAAAAAAAAAAATAAAACTGATGTCCAGGTTTTAGCCAGGGAAGACGTGGTTTGAGACAGGATAGGAGAAGAAGCCTGTTAGATGAGAGGGGAAATGTCTTCAACAAACCTCAAGCGAGTCCAATGAAACGGCTGATATGAAAAGTGCGTGAGAACAAAACAACTGAGAAATATTTAAGAAATACAACCCCTAGCAAAAATGGAGTCACCCATCTCGTTGGATGTTCATTCAGTTGTTTAATTTTGTAGAAAAAAGCAGACATGACACAAAACTAAAGTCATTTCAAATGGCAACTTTCTGGCTTTAAGAAACACTAAAGGAAATTGTGGTAGTCAGTAACAGTTATTTCTTTTTTAACCAAGCAGAGGGATTACATTATGGAATCATGAAAAACAAACAAACAAAAGAACACTTCAACACATCACTAGTACTTTGTTGCACCACCTCTGACTTTTCTAACACTTGCAGTCTCTGAGGCATGGACTTAATGAGCGACAAACAGTACCCTTCATCTATCTGGCTCGATTGCTGTTGCCAGATGAGCTTTACAGGTTGGAGCCTTGTCATGGGCCATTTTCTTCAACTTCCACTGAAACTGAGATCTGGACTATTTGCAGGCCATGACGTTGACCTTATGTGTCTTTCTTCAAGAAATGTTTTCACAGTGTTTTCTCTATGGCAAGATACATTATCATCTTGTAAAATAGTTTCAAATGATGAGATTAAAAAAAGTGTCCAAAATGTCAACATGTGCATTTTTTGAAGATGACAGACATCTCCCCAGTGCCTTTACCTGACATGCAGCCCCATATCACTAATGACTATGGAAATGTGCATGTTTTCTTCAGGCAGTTGTCTTCATAAAACTCGTTGGAACGGCACCAAACAAAAGTTCCAGCATCATCACCTTGCTCAATGCAGATTCATGACTTGTCACTGACTATGACTTTCATCCAGTCATCCACAGACCACGATTGCTTTTTCTTAGCCCATTGTAACCTTGTTTTTTCTGTTTAGGTGTTGATGATGGCTTTTGTTTAGCTTTTCTGTGTGTAAATCCCATTTCCTTCAAGCAATTTCTTACAGTTTGGTCACAGACGTTGACTCCAGTTTCCTCCCATTTGTTCCTCATTTGTTTTGCTGTGCATTTTCTGATTTCAAGACATTTTGCTTTAAGTTTTCTGTCTTGACGCTTTAATGTCTTCCTCGGTCTACAAGTATGCTTGCCTTTAACAACCCTCCCATGTCGTTTGTACTTGGTCCAGATTTTAGACACAGCTGACTGAACTGAACAACCAACATCTTTTGCAACATTGCGTGATGATTTACCCACTTTGAGGAGTTTGATAATCCTCTCCTGTTTCAATCTCTCGTTGGAGCCACGATTCATGTCAATCCACTTGGTGCAACAGCTCTCCAAAGTGTGATCACTCCTTTTTAACTGCAGACTAACGAGCAGATCTAATCTGATGCAGGTGTTAGTTTTGAGAAACAAAATTTACAGGGTTATTCTATAATTTTTTTTCCCTTTGCTCGGTCAAAAAAATTAACTGTTACTGACTACCACTTTTTTTTCTTATTTCTTTTAGTGTTTCTTAAAGCCAGAAAGTTGCCATTTGAAATTTCTGTAGTTTTGTGTCATGTCTGTGATCTTCTTTTTTCTACAAAATTAAACAACTGAATGAACATCCTCCGAAACTGGTGATTCCATCATTTTTGCAAGGGGTTGTATGAAGTTAAATGCACTCTGCACATGGTGATTCCAAGAACAGGTGTTAAACAAGTTTTCTTAAAATGTTCACTAAACTACGCCACAGACTCATTCACTCACCTTTTGGTAACCACCTCCTGTTTTCAGGGTCACAGGAGGCTAATCTAACCTGTGTGACTACAAACTGTGGGAGGTTCTACTTTTTCTACTGGTTGTGATTGGTGTTTCCATACTAGCTACCTGTCCTTTTTAGAGTTTTCTCCTGCTTGATTGAAATAATCCAGCACATTTTCAAAACCCAAACACAACAGATAACTCTCTGAAAGGTACTTTGATTACAACCACTCAAATATCATTAGAAACCTTGTTGGATGTGAGAAACCAAGTGTCAGATATCTTCCACAGAGATAAAACATTCACATTCAAATGATGAAATAAAAAAATCACCTTTGTAAAAGCTCTAGATAAATGAATTTATCAGCATAAAATTGCTATCAATAAAATCTTTAAAACCCACCCAATACCATTGAATGAACTAGAAAAGCACTCAGACAGTGCAGACCTTGCTGCCAAGGAGGTTATGGTTCCCCAGGGCTCGTTTATTTGTGTGCTTGTTTGTTGGTTTGTCTGTTTGCAAAGTGACTCAAAAATTTATGGACAGTTTTTGACGAAATTTTCAGCATTGGCTGGAAGTGGCTTAACATAAAACTCATTAATTTTCGGTGGCGCCATTGAGTCAGATCCGATCACCATCAAAATTTAATCAGTTTTAAGTTAGGCCATTTCCGGCCAACCCTGAAATTTCGTCAAAATCTGTCAATAGCTTTTTGAGTTATTTTACAAACCAACAAACAAATAACAGTGAAAACATAACCACATTGGCAGAGGTAATTATAATGTAAAAGTGTAAAACCATTTCATATGCAATAGAAAACAAATAAGCGTACAACACTAATCAAAGTTCAAATGTTGGGTAAATAGGCTGTTGCAAACCACAGAGGATAACATCTGAGACCGACTCACACATCTGGTATGGGCCTTTAATAATAGCAGTCTAAGTGTAGCCAGCTTGTCATTAATTGTCTGAGCTGATTTACATACAGTATCATGTTCCAGGATGTCCTGCGTGTAGATTTCAATAGACTTTATCACTATGAGAAAGTGTGGTAATTGAATGTTATGTTAGGGAGTATGTTCACACACTTCTCCTTTCGCTAACACCTGAAAACATCAAACTTTGAGCTCTTGTATTTGCTGTAGCACAGCACAACAACACATTATAAGGGTTGCAGCTTCATTTACATTTGACATACTTGTTCATATTCTTCATAATTAGCGATATAATTCAAGCAAGAATTTTACCCTTGAAAAGTATCAATTGAATAATTTATTTTCGTCAAAAATACAGTATTTTCTCCACTGTTGATTGCACAAGAACACTCACTATAACTAGAAAAGCACTCAGAGAGCGCAGCCCTCCGCCGTGGCGACACCAACTTTTTTATTTAAAGTTACCCCCACTGCCAAGGAGATTATGTTTTCACCGGGGCTTGTTTGTTTGTTGGTTTGCCGGTTTGCAAAGTAAGTCAAAATGTTATGGACGGTTTTTGATGAAATTTTCAGGGTTGGTCCAAAGTGGCCTAACTTAAAACTGACTAATTTTTGGTCGTGATTGGTTTGACCAATTTGACGACATCACCAAAAATGAATCAGTTTTAAGTTAGGCCACTTCTGGCCAACCCTGAAAATTTCCATCCACAACTTTTTGAGTTATTTTGCAAACCAACAAACATACAAACAAACAAACCCCGATGAAAACATAACCTCTTTGTTTGAAGTAAATTATTTCTTTCTGTTATCTTCTGTGTGGTCACTGACTGTCATTAGTGGTTTGGTAAAATAGACAAGCCTTCAATTACCATGTGATATAGTTCATTGTTGTGTTTTAAATTTGACTGATTATGCAAAGCAAATATGGAAATGATAAAGTGGTACCCAATCCCAAAAATCTACAGATGTAATTTTCTGCAGCAGTTAGACACAACATCTATTGGAAACAATAATCTGAAAAGGTGCAAGCCTTCCCAGCAGTTCCACTTTGCCAACCTTTTCACAAGTTGTATGAAAAGGCATAGAGACATGTCAGCAGCAGAAGCAGCATGATGGGAACTGGGGAGCTAGATGCAGATTTGTTGGTGAAGATTTTCCGGTTATGAAGAGTCTGAGTAGGCCGAAACACACCGTCATATCCTGTCTGATTGGGGAACATCATGATCTGGTAGAGAAACAATACAAAACTTTTATTTAGGTCAGATAATTGTTTTAACTTGATGTACATCTATTAAAAAAAGCCACTTTGTTTAGAAAGACATCCCTGCACGAGTTACCTGCTCCACAATACAATTTCATGAAGTGGACGGCTGCCATGCACATGCCCAACTTAACTCTTTGAGTGCCACTGACAACTTTGACTGTCAAAGTGTTTTTTTCTGCAGCGGGGTCACTGATCGTGGTCTCACACAGCCTGTGAGTAATTTTGGGGCTCCTGGGATTTGTAGTAGGGACGTAAAGAGTTAATATACGCCACAAAGATCAAAGCAGGAAGTGGAGACAATCAAGATTAGAGAGCAAAACAGACATTCTGGACAATAAGTGGAGATTTTGGTGAAAGTGGCCTCCACTCTCCTCTAGACAAAACAAGAATGGAACAAGGTAAAAACAAATGGTTTGTTTGGTTTTTTTTTAATGATGAAATAGAGTCTCTTCTTTCATTTGAGCAATTCAGTGTTTTCAGAGTCATGGTCCAAAATATTCTGTGGGTCTAGAAATATGGAAAATGGGCAAAAACACTGGCACTCAAAGCCTGGCACTCAAAGAGTTAATGAGCAACATCGTTGGAAAAAAATTGAATGGAACATTTGAGAACTTTCAAGCCAGAAAAATTCATCTGTTGCTTATGCGAGTTTAGATGACATAGTAGTTTGTCAGTTCCTGTGACCCACACAAAATGTGTTTGCATATTTGCAAAGTTGGTCATTTTCCACTCAAAAAAACTAAATCACAGATTTGGAATTTCTTTCCTTTGTGCCATCATGTGAGTTATTTTCCCCTTTTTTAACATTGTACAAAGTTCAAGACCATCAGCTTCAATTAGCCAGTTAAAAACTCGGGTACAGAAGCACTGAACTAGAATAATTTTTTGGGGATATATCTCCAAGGTGTGGCCATTATGAGATGTAGAAGTATGAACTATTTTACGCATCAATGAATTATACTTTGAACCAGTGGGTGCCACCAGTGCCAATTTTTAATTAGAGCATGGTCATTGAAACTTGTGTTTGTGTTGGACTGCTTTGTTCTAAAGACATTAACTCACATGAAAAGAGTCACCCTGAAATCTGACAGAACTGTTGATTTCACTGAACTGCAGTTTTGAATGAAATCAAATAATACAAATGACGTTATTGGGTGGACAGTATTACACTCACAGCATTGTTATAATAACCACTAAACATAAGTCCAGATTTTTGCCGGAATTAAATGTTTGACTCACCTGAACATGAAAAACAACTGAACCTGATTTTTCCTCTAAATACCAGACTGAAGACAAAAAGGCTGTGACATGACCAAGAAGTGAAGATAGCACAGATCTAGCACTGGATCTTGTTTACAACGTCTGACATACCTCATCCCTCTGTGTCAGATCTCCACTGCTGTCCAAAAACACACCAGTGAACTTTGTTCAGCTAGATGAAATGCTCTTCATTAAAAATAAACATGGACATTGTAGATTATATCGAATCAATCGTACATACACCATCCCACTGTGCCCTAAATACGTACTAAATAATCTTCAATCAAAAGTAGTTCCCAAAAAATTTACCATTTTGTATAAAAACCGCAATGGCTGTAATCTATGGGTCTATTTTAATAACTTTGATTTATATAGCAGCTTTCACAAACCCAAGGACAAGTCAGTAAGAATTATGTTCAACTGGGTGGAAGGAGGCTAATGTGCAAAAGTAAATGATTAGGAAGGACTGAAGGCCTTGAGGAAGAGGTGGTGTGAGATGTTTTTTTTTTTTTTTAAGATTTCTTTGGATGGAGAGCAGGCCATTGTCGTATGACCGAAGCTAACAAGGAGGGAATGTAGGAGATGAAGGAGGTCAGGGATTTGTTGGTAAGGAGGAGGATTTTGTAGTTGATGCAGGACTTTATTGGGAGCCAGTGAAGGTGAATGAGTGTGGGAGTGATGTGCTGCCAGGGCCGTGTATGGGTCTGAAACCTGGCAGCTGACTTGTGGACATACTGGAGCCCGTCCAGGACTTTGCTGGATGGGACACCATTACAGAAGGCCAGACGAGAGGTGATGAAGATGTGTATTAAGGTCTCAGTAACAGAGTTCAGGAGTGATGATCATAGTCGGGAAATATTTTGGAGATTAAAGAAGGCAAATTTGGTAGGTCTGTAACGGTACGGGGCGGCACGGTGGTGTAGTGGTTAGCACTGTCGCCTCACAGCAAGAAGGTACCGGGTTTGATTCCCGGGCCCGGGGCCTTTCTGTGTGGAGTTTGCATGTTCTCCCCGTGTCTGCGTGGGTTCTCTCCGGGTACTCTGGCTTCCTCCCACCATCCAAAAAAACATGCATGGGGATTAGGTTAATTGGCTAATTTAAATTGACCGTAGGTGTGAATGTGAGTGTGACTGGTTGTCTGTCTATGTATCCTGCGATGAACTGTAGACTTGTCCAGGGTGTACCCTGCCTTCCGCCCTAAGACAGCTGGGATAGGCTCCAGCCCCCCCCCGCGACCCGATGAGGATAAGCGGTAGATAATGGATGTAACGGTACGCACAATTTTCGTTTTGGCATGTTTTAGATTTTGAAAGACACGGTTCATATTTTTTCAGTTCGGTAGGGGAAGAAAGAAAAACTCTCAAAATGAGTTTCATTCATTTATTATGAATTTTTAAAACTTTTCCTTAGACAATAGAATATAGAAACAATACAATCCTATTACTATAAATCAAATATAAAATAAATAAAATATTACTTCAACTAAATGTATTCTAAACATTAGTATTACGTCAACCTCTCCTTTCTAGATTTTTTTTTTTTTTAGCTTTCTGGCGTCTGGTGATTGTCTGTCCGCCCCTGATTGTTTCCTGCTGTTCCCCATTTCCTCATATTTAAATAGTCTGCGTTTCCCCCGGCCTGTGCCAGTTTGTATTGTCTGTTTGTTCATACAACCAGCCAGTCCGTATCATTGACAATATTCCCTGTCAGGTGAGAGTGTGAGCATTTTCTTTTTCACTTTGTTTGTAGCATGAGTGCAGTCAGTGTCTTGCTAGTCAGCATTTTGCTACTTTGTGTATCCTTTTCCCCCCTCACCTTTTGTGAGCGTTTTTAGTTAGTTTCCCTAGTTGTTTTTTTTTCCCCCTTCTTTTTCGTTATTTTGTCAGCAGTCTAGTAAGTTTAGGTTAGGTTTTAGTTTCGGCATACTAGTCACTGTTTTCCTTCCTTTTCAAGCATCTTTTGTTCGTGGTGTTCAGTACTGGTTTTCTTTGTTGCACAAGCGATCTTTTGTTTATTTTTGTAAACCAAACCTTTATTTTTTTTATTTATGAGTCATGCATTTGGGTTCAGTCTGCTTGCTGAGTTCTAACAGCCTTATCCCAAGGTTGCAGACTACTGTTGAGGGGGAGCTGGAGCAACAGTTAAAGTCCAGGGTGAGATCCTCAACTTTCTGAAGCAGAGCCTCAACAATTATCACAATTGTAACCCTGTTATATAACTGATACACATTCATATGATGCTCTCTGCCTGAAAAAGTCCTTATGTAAAGTACAGTCTGGCTCAGTGTGGACTGTGGTGTGCACAAAATGCAAAATCAATGAATGAGAGTGAAAATCAGAGCTACAAAAGTGACTGGTGGTTTCAGGCCAAAAAAACACCTTAAGTGTAGACCTGGGGCAAATAGAAAGTGTTTGCAGACTAAACTGACAGTACGCAAACACAGAAAGAGAAATCACTCTGGGACCAAAAGTTTAAGCAGAAAGCTCAGCATGTGCGCAATGTTACCACATGTCAAAGTGGGTCAGCCTCAGAACAAACTCACAACTAGATGATATCTCTTCATCGCTGGAGAAGTTGTCAAAAGTCAACTTAGGCCAAGCTTATTGACATATGCAAGTGGAAGAATAAAGCAGGAAGTTTCTCACACCCACATGGCAGTTTTAATACAACAGCTTCATATTTGATACTGAATTAGCTCCATCTGTCTACCAAAGAGCGAAGGATCAAGTACTTCAAGGTACCTCCTCGTTACATAACTTTACCTTGCTGACATTGGTGGAAATTATGAGGAATATATTGAAAATCTCAACAATGTGCTCACCAGACTAAGTGAGTATTGCCTCTGCAAAGAGAAGCAAGTGTGAGTTTTTCAAGAGTCATACTGTGGACACACTATTGACAAGCATGGCTTACACAAGTCACAAAAGAAAAAATAAGTGTGAGGATTGTGAGAAAGTGTTTAAGGAATCTAAGACACTGATAACATCTGAACTGCTTGTACATCACAACCCAAATGACCCACTCGACCAGTATGTGATGTCAATCCTACAGAGATTGACATCACATACCGGTCCGACAGGTTTCAACTGTTAGCCTAGTATAGAGCACAACCATTACTTCTATAGACAAAGCTCTCAATCTCTAACCTCCACGAACCAAACACTGCGATGCTGACAGCCAGCAGAAGTGTTATATACAGCAGTTATGGCGTGATATATGGCTTTAAGACTTTAAGCGTGACGTCACTTGCCCGAAAAAACTGACAGTGCACTGTTAATGGCTGCGGATGTTCAATAAAGCTCCGTGAGCACACAGTCGTTGTCCGTGTGTTATTGGACATAACAAATGGATCAACTGCCCTTACCATCTCTGGACATGCAACCCAGTACAGTTTTTTTAATATGCATGGATAAAAGTATACACTATATTGCCAAAAGTATTCCTTCACCTGCCTTGACTCACATATGAACTTAATTGACATCTCATTCCTAATCCATAGGGTTCAATATGACGTTGGAACAACCTTTGCAGCTATAACAGCTTCAACTCTTCTGGGAAGGCTGTCCACAAGGTTTAGGAGTGTTTTTATGGGAATTTTCGACCATTCTTCCAGAATGCACACTCATGTTGGAAGAGGAAGGGGCCAGCTCCAAACTGTTCCCACAAAGTTGGGAGCATGGAATTGTCCAAAATGTCTTTGTATGCTGAAGCATTCAGAGTTCCTTTCACTGGAACTAAGGGGCCAAGCCCAGCTCCTGAAAAACAACCCCACACCATAATCCCCCCTCCACCAAACTTTACACTTGTCACAATGTAGTCCGATAAGTATCGTTCTCATGGCAACCGCCAAACCCGGACTCATCTATCAGATTGCCAGATGGAGAAATGTCACTCCAGAGAACATGTCTCCACTGCTCCAGATTCCAGTGGCGGTGTGCTTTACACCACTGCATCCGACACTTTGCATTACACTTGGTGATGTATGGCTTGGATGCAGCTGCTCGGCCATGGAAACCCATTCCATGAGGCTCTCTGTGCACTGTTCTTGAGCTAATCTGAAGTCTACATGAAGGTTGCAGGTCTGTAGTCATTGACTCTGCAGAAAGTTGGTGATCTCTTCACACTATGTGCCTCAGCATCCGCTGACCCCGCTCCGTAAGTTTACATGGCCTACCACTTCGTGGCTGAGTTGCTGTCGTTCCCCAAACACTTCCACGTTCTTATAATACAACTGACAGTTGACTGTGGAATATTTAGGAGTGAGGAAATTTCATGACTGGATTTGTTGCACAGGTGGCATCCTATCACAGTTCCACGCTGGAATTCACTGAGCTCCTGAGAGCGACCCATTCTTTCACAAATGTTTGTAAAAGCAGTCTGCATGCCTAGGTGCTTCATTTTATACACCTGTGGCCACGGAAGTGATTGGAACACCTGATTCTGATTATTTGGATGGGTGAGCGAATATTTTGGCAATATAGTGTATATATGTAACTTGTTATTAAAGATTAAATATTTCTTCAATAGGAACTAATTGGTCAGGGACCCAGGCATTTTACCTTTCCATGCATTTCTATGCATATTTCCAATTTGCACATAAATAACAGCTGCATGAAATTCAGACAAGTGGAGAAATAAACTGAAATATTGCCAGCCCTCCCCAAAAAAAAAAAAAAAAGACTACACAACAGCTCCTCAAGCTTATGACTCAACGCTCCTCAGGAGTGCAGCTCACATTATTGGCTTACACGAGTAGGAGGAACAACTCCATCATGATCGGTAACAATGATGCCTATTGTTTTGGTGGTTTGGTTGTTTGTTTACTGCTCCAACAGGAAAATAAGTATCTGTATTCTCTACCAATCAGTCAGAACTGAAGAAGCCTCTTGAGAGGAGGAAAGTCTAAACTTCAACAAGTCCCGTTGACTCTTTTTTTGCTCTTGGGATTTACCACAGTTGTGTTAATACATATTTTGTTTTTATTTTAAATATTGGAGTTAAAAAAACTGTCCTTGAGGTGCATGGAACAACTCTTATGTTTTTATTTATGGTTAGAGTGGCACATCACGTATTTTCAGCACCAAGATGAGTTGAGCAGCACCTACCAGCTCTTGGTCCACCTTGATACGTTCTTTAAAGACTGTCCATACCACCGCTTCATTACACGAAGGAGTGGTTAAGGAGCCGTTGTAGCGATAGTATGAAGCTCTGTTCACATCGCCAAGCAAGTCGTCAATGGAGATCTCATCTGTGACGTTAACTTGTGAACCTGCATGACAGCAAAAATGAGGTGCTGTATTTGTGTTTTTGACCTGTGCAAACAAAACAAGTGTGTACCCACTGATGTTTTGAATAGCTGACAGGTATTTGGTCAGTATTTTCCAGGCATCCATGTCAGAAGTAGACTGTGTCTGCAGATGCAAAAATGGGGAATGATGTTAAGAAACATTTGAATAGAGGAGTCACACATTCTGGTGTTTTAATGAACTGCTTACCCCGTGACCTTCTGAACTGCTTCTGCTGGTGGCATCTTTAGCCTGGAGAATAAACAATGTCATAATCAATGTTAGACTGGAGAGAAAAGGAAGCACTACTTCTTCCACTAATATGCATCGTGGAACAAACAACAAATGGTACATATTTTAGCCATTTACATGAATATAGCAGCATATTTCATATATATTTAAAATAGGATACATAGAGTTTTTTTTCCAGAAACACAGTTAAATAGTTGTGACAAACTGTGCCAGAAATCACCACTAAATATGTGCAAAGGTTTCATTCATCACTGCCTCGCAGGTGATATGCTAGCATGGTATGTGTGAACTCTGCAGTGAAGTATTGTTTGATGCCTTTTTCACCCTCTCTCTGCGCAGTAGCTTATGGTATGTGGACACACTCCACATGACAAAACGTTGTACTGTGTTAACGAGGAACCTTTTAGTAAATTGCACCATTCATTTTTATATATGCATTACCCAAAAATACCACATAGACTATGAAATAAATACACTAAGAGGCATTAAAAACGCAACATTGTATTTTTTCGATATTAATTTGAATTTTCATAATTTATTGGGTGACTTCACTTGATATGATACTGAACATGAATGACATGAACATGAAAATTAATCGACATGGATTTCAAATGTCAGTATCTTGTGTGATCGTCGTGGCATAGACATGATGAGCGCGTTGATTTCAGCCACTGGAATCGCTTTCCACTCTTCCAAGAGTGCAGTACGGAGATCAGCAACCGTCACCGGCAGTGGAATACGACGGCGTACACGGCGATCCAGATTGTCCCAAAGGTGTTCATTATCGGATTCATATCCGGGGAATAAGGCGGCCAGTCCATAACCTGCACATTATGTCTGTGCATAACGTGCCTGCAGGCGTGAGATAGTGCATCTGTGGACGCCAAAATGCCTGGCTACCCTCGCTTCGGTCATTCTGGATCTCAGCATACCAATGGCCTGCTCCCTCATGTTTGCTGCTAAGCGTGGCATGGTGACCGTCTGTGACAGCTTGCATTTTTCCTCCGGGTTTTTAAAGCCTTGACCAGTTGAGCTCAAATCACCAAAAGAACTCATTGAAAGCTTTCAAACAATGTCCTAACAAATCACACATGCAAAAACAGAGATTGGTACCGTCTGCCACGTTAATTTATTGTTTGAGCTGAAAAATGTGGCTATAGTTTCAATAGCCACGAGCGGTAGTAAACAAAACATTTATTTGTATACAAAGTAGTTGTATCCAATTTTATTTTACATTGACTTTGTTGCCTTTTTAATGCCTCTTAGTGTAGTATTCACACATTATTCATTATGCATCAATGTTAATTATTGTTGCTTATTCTCAGATGGATATTGCTATTTGTTTTGGCAGTATGGTGCCTTCAGATGCACTGAAATAATATGGAGGAGATAATAGCCAGCCCCAACCAAACCATCTTTTACTTTATAAGTTGGCAAAGGCTGCAGACTGTAGATGTTTGTTTATAGGCCTGCATATGAGCTGTTGTTTACATGGGATATCACTGTGATACATTTAATGTGATTATTTTATTTTTGTATTTCATAATATTGCACATTTTGTAGGAAATGCAATAAAAAGAAAAGCTTATAGTCTGCTTTTTGTCTTCATTTCTGATTAGTGATCCTTCTTTCTGTGTGCAACAACAACCGACTCATTACATTACAAAAAGTTTAAATGTTACCTCAATGAGGAATCCCAACACAGCCAGGCCATCAGGAGTCTGAACTGCCTGTTCCAGAGTCAAATCCTTCCTCTTGTTGACGATGTGCATCTGAACAAAGACAGACAGACAGACATGATGACATGCAGCATTACATTGACAAAAGCTAAATCTATTAAAAAATATGCTTGTACCAACCTCCATTGGGTATCTTTTTGAATCCACTGTGTGCTCTGAGCCATCAGAGTTATGTGATGTGGAGCCCCAATGGAAGTGGAACTGAAGGGTGGAGTAGACGCCTCCTAACCCTCCGCCTGAGACCTCCACCTTATCCTCTTTCAGTACAACCTTCACTGGAAGGTAATTGAGACCACAGGGACAGTTACATTCACATATATTTTTCCTCTTATTTTACCTATCCCATCATAGACAAACACACAGATGTAACATAATCACCAGGTAGTTCATAATTGTCTTGTTCCACACCAACAAGTTGTCCTTTTGATCATATGTATCGCAAAGTCTGCAGCTAACAATTATTATTGTTGTTGAGTAATAGCTTACTCTAATAAAATTTAGAAAATATCTGCTCAGAATTTTCCAAAAAGTGATGTTTTCAAATTGCTGGTTGCATTTGCATGGCAATTTTCTGCTTCAAGCTTGAAGCATTAAATGTTTGCCACTTTTACATGGGAAAACAGCGACTGAAACTACTGAACAGTTATTGAAGTTGGTGCAGAGCAGTTATTGTGACTGACTAATTGTAGCAGCCCCAGCTATAACCCTCGTAGAGTTAAAAGTTGATGCTCTGTTCTTATGAACATCAGTATTAGGCTGATTCATGTGAACACAGAATCAGTCAGAGCTTCATGAAGTCCAGCTTGAAGTCAGCAATGGCCCATAATAGTAAAGAACAAACCTGTGTGGCCGGTGTTGGTGATGTACTTGATAGCATGTTTGTCATCAAAATATGTGAAGGTGAAATCAGTAAGCCTCTCGTCTGTCACGGCACTTTGCGTCTCAATGTTGACGGGTGACTGCCGCTCGCCGCCACAGTAGGAGTGGGGCATGAGGTGCCACTTAGACGGACTGTATTCTGGTGGAGATGGGGGAAAAAAGTCTGAAAACAAAATCCTAAGACAACATTCATCACTTTGAAACCGTCCCCAGACATCAAGTTTGCTTATACATACTACAGTGATTGTCATAGCACCACAGATCACCTGGGGGGGAAAAAAAGGATTGTCATTCAATATTATATTTATTTATATATAATCAGTATATATTGATTTATCTATTTATTTATTTATTATGGGTGTGAAGGATTTTACAACTCACTGGGTGGCAAAGGAGTTGCAGGGGAAGCAAACACTTGACGTCCATTGAGAGATTGTGTAGGCCGAAAAACATTGGTGAACCCTGCCTTCATGGGAAACAGCTGAATCTAAGAACGGAACAAAACACTTGATTTCCTCCAACAGAACCACCACAGTGAAATACCAGTGGAGTCACTTGCGGTTGGCTTTGCTGCGAGTCTTATGACAATTAAACTTGATCATTTTCCATGCATTGTTCTTGAGAACTAGGTGTGTCATGTCAGTAGCCTCAAGCAGAGATTCTTTGAATTTTCAATACCAGCTGACAGCGACTCAGTGACATCACCTGAGGCAATCACACAGCTCCCCCTCTGAGCCACAAAATTGTTCATTCATTCATTCTCAGGTAATCATCGCAGCTGACGGTGGTGAAGGCGGGGTACAACCTGGATAGATTGCCAGACAACCATTCACTCTGACAGTCACTCCTCCAGCCAGTCTACAGTCAACCCATCCTGCATGTCACTGGACTGTGGCAGGAAGCCAGAGAAACTGGAGACGCACACTACCACAGGTAGTACATACAAACTCCAGATATAAGAGCTCAGGTCAGATTCAGACCTGCAAGCATCTTGCTGTGAGGCAACAGCATTAACCAGTGCGCCACCATGGTGCTCTTTGTTCAGTCAAGTCATCACCTGCTGACCTGCCTGACAGAAGCATCAGCATCTGTTTATCTGCACACTGCCAACAGCTGCTAGGTAGATAACATGGAAATGTTGTCATTGCACAACATACCATGGGCACTATGTGACTCAACTATCTGTCACATGCTGTCATGCAGCTTTTCTGGCTTTTTTTGTTGTTAGAGTCAAAAGATAATAAACAAAAACCTGATTATCAAGCATGATCTTCAGGATGGGACACCAGCATGTAGCTACTAGTATATCACATCACATACCAGTCTTATGATAGCTGCCTTGCAGGCGTCAGCGGACACTTGTGTAACTATTTGTATGTGATTCCACTTTTTTATGCTGGCTCAATTATGAAGTATGACAAAGTAATCCATGAATAAATGATTGC
Source organism: Synanceia verrucosa (assembly GCA_029721515.1). Taxonomy (NCBI): domain Eukaryota; kingdom Metazoa; phylum Chordata; class Actinopteri; order Perciformes; family Synanceiidae; genus Synanceia; species Synanceia verrucosa. The sequence goes on from CM056550.1 coordinate 26,212,846, forward strand.
TATCCAAATAATAAAAAGGATGCACAAAATAAGACACTTGCCAATTCTTTCTCACGCAACTCAGAATATGTTGTTTGTGCTGCCAATGTTTGAACTGCTGCCCAATTCCACACCCAGTTCTTTTGTATTTTTTATTGTCATGTTTTTGTGAATGGCGGCACTGTGGCGCAGTGGTTAGCACTGTCGCCTCACAGCAAGAAGGTACTGGTTCGGTTCCCCTTTCTGTGTGGAGTTTGCATGTTCTCCCTGCGTCTGTGTGGGTTCTCTCCGGGTACTCCGGCTTCCTCCCACCATCCAAAAACATGCATGTGGATTAAGTTGATTGGCTAATTTAAATTGCCCATAGGTATGAATGTGAGTGGTTGTCTGTCTCTATGTGCCCTTATGAGGTGCCGACTTGTCCAGGGTGTACCCTGCCTTCCACCCTAAGACAGCTGGGATAGGCTCCAGCCCCGCCCTGCGACCCTATGTGAGGATAAGCGGTAGAAAATGGATGGATGGATTATTTTAATTGACTTATTAATTTCATCTTACTCTAATTGATGTTATAATTTGTGCTAGTGTTAATATTACCTCTTTTTAACACTGAATTAATTCTGATACACTTTAGAAGTTTTACCCTTTTGTATTTTATGGTGGACTGGCTGCCGGGGAAGAGTCTGTCTGTCACCTATTGGACATTGTCAAGGTGCCCTGAACCCACTGAACCTGTAACTGAACACGAATATGTGTTGTTGTTGTTACCATTACAATACATTTGTAGTTCTATTATAGGCTCTGTGTGATTTGAAAGTCTGAAAGTCACACTTTATATGTTGGAAAGGCCCTTACACTCTTTTTCTCTTTTTTTTTTTTCCTCACCAGGTTTTTGTTGATGTTGATCGGCTCTTGGAAGACAGTCCACACGACTGCTTCATTGCAGTTTGGGGTGGTCAGGGAGCCCAAGTACCGATAAAACTTTGTGAGGCTTACATTTCCAATCAGGTCATCGATAGAGATGGTATCATTCATATTAACTTCAGTGTCTGTGAAAAGATTCAAGAAACAAAAAGCATGTAAATAAATGTGGCTCTGGACTGTCACGGCAACTCTCTCACTTAAACATGTTGGCAGTGAACAGGACTCAGTTATCCATAAAAATGTAAACACAGTGATCTCATGGTTGCATCTGGGCATAAAATACTTTAAGCATTAAGGTGTGACCATTATTTATGTGATTGTCAGTGAAAGAAAAGCTCAAAACTTGAAAGGTCATCTGTTGATGCCAAGGCATGTCCATATTGAGCTCTTTTTCTCTCCATTCCTTCTGTCTACAAGTTAGCACATCATTGTACTGACAGACTGCAGCTCATGTCCTGTAAGTGTCCATGCACTGCAATAATATGAGAGACATACAGTATACTTACCTTGGACATTCGTCAAGTAGGATGTGAGTTTGCTCCATGGTCCGGACATGTCTTCATCTTCTGTTGCCTTTTGGGAGAGGACATTAGCATTTGACTTGTAATATTTACTTGATCATGACCTGTGATCTTGATTAAATATTGCTTGTGATGTAAAAATCAGTGGTCATGCTGAAATTCTGCAACAGCGTTTAACAGTTTTAGTAATTCTTTCAATGCCTAATGCTTGCCAATTGGTTTGCAATTATAGCACTTTTCTGTGGAATGATAATGTGAAGAGTAGGAAATACATTTATAAAAAACCCAAGAACAGCAATTCCTTCTGAATCCTCGATGGCCTGAGTCACAGAGAGACCTTTCTTCAGAGTGACTATGTGCATCTGCAAAAAGGTCACATGGTTTGATAATAAGACTACAACTAATTCAGAGTAAGGCACATGGTTTATAAAGAGGAGAAGCATGTTGTTTATTGTGATAAATACCAAACAATACACTGTACCTCCATTGGATATCGGTGTCCATCAACCATGTGCTCTGAACCTAGATGGTGCTCTGTGTCGCCCCAGTGAAAATGAAACTGCTTGGCAGAATACGTTCCATTAAGTCCACCTCCACTCACTTCAGCTCCATCTTCTTTCAATATGCATTTCACTACAGGTGAAGTAGCATGTTTATTTAGTTACAGTCTGCGTATAAACTCTTAAATTATCATGCATATGGATTTGTGCCTTTTTTAAACCCGTCACAACTATTGTAAACAGCACACTACCTGTATGTCCGTTGTTTATGATCGACTTGATGACGTACTGAGAGGAGAAGTTGACAAAGTTAAAGTTCAGCAGGTGGGGGTCAGTCTTAACGTAGCCAGTGGCTATATCAATAGGAGACTGTCTTTTATTTCCACAGAAAGAACCGGCGAGGTCTCCCCAGTGGTTCGGGCTGTGCTCTGTGAAAGTCAGAGGTGGTGTTCAGCTACACAAACTAAAACTAACTGATGATGGTTTGAGCCACATCATTCATTGTGGACATCTGTCCACACTTACCACAGCCAGTGTAGCACCAGTCACTTCCAGCCGCTGAAAAAGAAATATAGCTGTGCTGTGAATCCTGCAGCAGCCAGCAGGTACAAAAAGCATGTGGCTTCATTATCATTATAGAATGGATTACTGCGTTGTTTTACAACAGAAAAATGATGCTCATGTCATAATGTATAGTATTATTTCAACACTGCTGCATTGCCACTTTGAGTCAAGGATCATGGTGGTTTTTCCACCAATGCCGAATAAACACCAAAGCCAAGAGATAATGCAAATATTTCCATTTTGTAAAAACGAATGCATTTTACTCACCACATTTTACCAAAGCTCCAAAACTCAGGCACAGCAGAAGGAAGCAGAGATGCATCTTCAGGGGGGAAAAGGAACTGCTAATGCTTATTGATTTTAAAAGGACATTCTCATCTAGTATCATGTTAGCTGTGTTACCTTGTATAAATTAGAGAATGTCATTTACTCAGATCATTATCACTTAATTGCACTAGGTTACCAAATAAACCCAAGTCTTGCCCTATAGAGAGGCGCAATTGGTTCAAATCTCATCTTATATAATGTGGAAGTATCGACCCTTGTGGAGAAAACAATGATATTTGACAGTTCATGTGTTGAAGGTTTGACAGATCACCCTACCTTAGTGTCCAGGCCTGACGTCCCTGAGGATTAAAACAAGAAATAGTCAGAGTAGAGGTGTAAAACATGTCAAAAACATTTCCATTTCCATACAGGCTCAGTGACGAGAAGGTGGGAAATGTGTCCCAGTATCCATCATGTCAGTGATATGGAGTAGGAGGTTCTTGCAATGGGCGGGGGGCTCCACTGTATACACAACACTGTGCTGGTATGGGGGAGACATGAAACCTGACTACATGTTTCTTCAGGACAATCAAAATACAGGCAAAGAGCAAGCCAATGACCAACTAAAGTGTGTGTATGTATACAAACTTAAACCAGCTAGTTAGCGTGACACAGCACCCACGTTTCCATACAGAGTACAGTCTTGATATTTGAGGGTGATACTTGACCCCAATTTAACCTTCAAAACATCATCACTAACACTTCAAACTGCCACATTTCCATTGTTTGTGGTCGGCAGCAACACGGCATGAGTGAACAAATGCACAATCCAGATCACAGATATAATGCTGCTATTTACATTACTACCCTCATGAACATTGGACTCAGCTTAAGCCTTTAAACCTGACATCTTAGACTCTTCTTCTTTGCAGATGGACTATGGCAGACTTCAAAACTCCATAAACAATTGCTGACTATTAACTGCTGTAACTTGAGACACTGATGACCTGTGTGAGCTGGGTTAATGACATTTGTATCATTACACAGTGACTGAATGATTATAGTTCAGTTGCTCAACTTGTTCGGTTATAATTAGCAGTAGTAAAAGAAAACTCTGTGTGTGTCTATATATCTCCTACTAAACTCACAATGATTTTCTCCCTGCACAAGAACCTACATTTTTGAAAAATATTCCTGTCGTCAGTAACAAATATGCACATTAAAATGCATAAAGAACAATGAGGAGTTAAATTAAAAAAGGAAAACAAAGGTGTAGGTTTAAACTCCTTCAGTTCTCCAGAAGTACCAAATGTTCCCTTCAAAATAATACTCATACCTCAGGGTTTTGTGTTTGCCAAACCCTTTTTTTAAACTTCACATCTTCAACATAGCTGTTCCACTAAATTCATAAGACTCTCTTAAATATCTAGCAATGTCTAAATACAGTCAAGAAGCATTGTGAGTTTTGTCCCTGCAGCTTTAAGAAGAACTAGATCATAAACTTTTACTTTTATTCTAAAATCTGTCTTCTTTAGCATTCTCACATTCATCACTCTTCTTTGTATGGGCGTGAGGGCAAAATAAAGTAAGTTATGATACAATATATATATTTAACTTTATATAATATTGCAATGGTTTATTTATCTATGGGGGACAGGGCACATTAACCAACACATCAGTATTTATACTTAGATGTAAATGTGCCAGAGTTAGCTAAAGAGCAGATCTTCATCTGTGCAACTTATCATAAACTACATGTATTATCAATGCAGTGTTTCACGCTGCATAAGACGGTACAATACAAAATGGATTAATAAACAGATACAGAAAAACATAATTACTACTTACAATTACTTGTTGGTTTGGCCGTTAGGCCTGTGTGGTTTCAAAACATAATTGATCAACATCATGTTCAAAATGTACTTTAATTTGCCAACACAATATTTCAACATCATTGTTTTTATTTGAATTGCACTTCACCAAATGTTAGGAACTTAAGTCCACCTTATGTAGACATTCATTTTCTTGACTTGACTGCAGTATTATGTCCTTTCTATGGAGATTGGCAGGAAGTTTACCTGCTATGAGCACATTTTGGACCAAATACCTCTCACTGCAATTTTCAAGCACAATTGCATAACATTCTTGAATCCAGGTACAAACAACTATGTGGTTTAAGAGCAAGAACATGACAAGAGGCCTTACGCAATAACAGATTTAAGAACAAAACCAGGACATTATCCAGAAATGCCACTGTTCTCATCTTCCTCCCATTTATACTGGCTACATCTTTTACTGACAGATACATGTTTTCCATAAAAACATTGACAATCACTTGTCTCACATGTCTCTCTTCCTGCCAGTGTTTATTGTAATTGCTCTTGTTGTTATGCAAACATGCATCAACCCGCTCAACAGGTTTCCCGTCCTTCATTACATCCTCGTCTACGTCACAGTTCATTTCTCCAAGCCCTGTCTGTGAAAATGGGCAGACCTGTTATAAAGGGATTACCATAAACCACAGAACTGTCACAGACAAATCAACAGATGTCCTGGTGTTTCTCCAGCTTGGAGATGCCTCTTAATTAAATATCCCAAAGCTTCAGAAGGGGAGCTATAAAAGGCATTTTACTGAAGGTCAACACTTCCCACACGCAAAGCCCTGGCTCTGCCTGTGTTGATAAAATGACACACTCAACTGATTTTTGCTCCATTTTTGCCAAGTCACTGATTAACAAATAAAACTTTGTTTTCACTTGACACAGGACTGTCGCTCACCAGAACACCATCCAGGAAGAAACCTTAAACCATGAGAGTTCACTTTGTTCTCTGCAGAAACACTTTGCTTCACGTGGGGAGCAGCTGCAGCTTGTTTGTCAATCAGTGTTTGTTTTGCTGCTGGATAATTGACTTAATTTGGCATTTATCTTCCAGCAACTTGTAGCTGTCGCAAACATTTTAAGTGGCACACAGAAATGTAAACCTCACATTAACTTCAATGTGGGTATTTCTTGTGGAAAATAAGGGTAAAAAAGAAAAAAAATAACAATAATAAATATAATTTGACATTTATTTTCCATCAGTTTGTGAGTGTCACAAACCTCGCACAGAAATGTGTGTCTTAAATTTCAGTGTGGGTATTTCTTGTGGAAAATCAGGATGAACAGGAAACAAAAAAGATTGCTGGGAGGATGTAACAGTAGTTATTTATTGAAGAATCAGCAATATGTGTGTCCATTCTTTAACTCAGTATACTAAAATATATCCATACTTCAAATTTAAACCCAATTTTCTCAATATGAATCATTCTGATTTTACAACAGATATCATAAGATAAAGGTAAATACCAGACTATGCATAGTTGTGAGATAAAACTGTTGTATTTTATTGTCCTATTTGCTTAAATTGTTGCATTTTTTAATTTAAGATAAACTACAGTTTTAATTTGCCTTAGTCATGAGTATATACACAACAAATAAATCTAGAAATAGTCAAACATGAAATAGAAACCTAAAAACATAGCAGAGGAAGTGACAGATCTATAATCTGTGTTTGTGTTGTAAGGAGAGTTTATTGTTAGGTGAGGAAGTTTTATGTGCTTATTAAACTTGAACGTTACGTAAGTGCATCCTAGTTTGCTACCTATTAACCTATTAACATTTTTGCTCAACTGTTTTGCAAAAATGTTCCTACAAAAAAAGTCTTAAATTATAAAATAACCATAGCAATGTATTTTCATCCATTTTCCATTGAAAATGTACAATAAGCAGTTCATTGAATAAAGGAAAAGAAAAAAAAATAATCTAAATATGTTCAAACCTAAATGTGTTTCTGTCTGCTGTCAGATTCATGACGGGCTCCTGTGGGAGTCCTCATGTCGCTGCAGAGGTATGAACAGCAGGATCACTCTGCTCCTGGGTGCGGAGCCTCAGGAACCACAGGGTGGAGCTAATGATCACAGCCTTCAGGTTATTCAGAGCAGAGAGGCAACAGTCCTGCAAACCAAAGACCAAAAACCACAAGGAGATTCAATAGACTGAACAAGTGAACATTTCCCAATGCACTTAAACATCACTGTGTTGTGAGATGTCTTACTGAAAGAGGGTCCCAGTTAGCTCATCAACAAGGCCACCTGAAAAAGCAACGCATACACATCTAAATAAAAGGCCAGAGTTCACTAAATCAATTATGAATACACAGTATGAGCAGCAGCATCTACCTGGTGTGCAAATTGTGTCGCACAGTATGGGGCAAATGTAGCAGGATGAGCAATCCTGCAAGACAAAAGAGTTAAAAGTGAAACATCACCTTTAATGTGTATTACAGTATATACTGTATGTACTGTATGATGCAGAGACGCATACCTGGCATTGCTCGCAGTGATCCGACTCGTCTCCCTCTTCACAGGGGCATTTGTCACAGTTGTTAGAGCAGTGCTAAAAGAGGCACAATGTACAGTTATTTCTGGAGCGGCACAGGCCGTTCATGAAACCATTAAAGTCTTGCTCTCATGACTTTTACCGTGCAGATGGAGCAAATGCTGCACAAAGAGCTGGAGTGGAACTGCAGCATGTCAGTGACAGACTCTTCTTCACTTGTGTCATCTGCAGGGTCATCATCTTCAGGCTCGTCTGAAGTCAACAGGGTCAGAGATAAATTAGGCCTCTAGAGCTACTCTGACACATCAGCCAACTTTAGTTTTTGTTTTTTGTTTTTTGTTTTTTTCCAAAAAGAAGCCAATAAATAACAATAAATTCCAGAACAGAAATGTTTTACTTGAGGCTCATTTAGAAACAATGTCACTACTATTAAAAGGTGTTCACCACTTTGGTCCGTTCTGGAATATCTCAACAAAAAGCGACATGATTCATTTTGATGATTCACAAGAATTATCTCAGCAATTACTGGATAGATTATTGAAACATGTTGGAGACAGTCAACAATGAGTAGTAAAAATACTGATCTCCTGACTTTCTACTGCAGAACCATCATCAAGTCAAAATTTGTTTTTTAAATTACTAGCAACACCAGTCACACTCCCATCAGCCTCAGGTGCACATTTAGTATTTAGTGCTAATTAGTTAGCATACTGACATGTTGAACCGAGACAATGACCATTGTAAAGGTTAAACCTGCCTAACGAGAGCATGTTAGAATTATCAGTATTAGTAGTAGCATGAGTATGTTAGCAAGCTAATACAAGCATGACTCTCTTATTACATTAAAAATGTCCTGCTTTTTTATTGTATATATTGTTTATATACATTATATGTATATATTTCTCGCATTGCTGCCTTTAAATTGCTTTATTTGACCTTTAATTTGCCTTTATTTATCTATTTTTCTCTTTTTATCTATGTTACACTTTGATTTATTGCTTGCCATTTATGCTGCATAGCAAAGGAAGCATTTCATTGTGCAGGGAAACAGGTTTCCTTACTGTTCACATGACACTTTGAATCTTGGTCACAACTTTTAATACATATTTAAGAGATCTGTATCAAGATTGTTTGTTACATTTAAAAAAATACTTTGAGTGATATATTTTATAGTTTCACCATCATGAGGTCAAATTATTAGTGTTTGTGCATAGCAGGTGTTGGCAGGTTATAGTATATGCTGGTATAAATAGACAACAATATTTTATAACATGCAGCTGTAAAAATGCAGGCCGGTTTTGTTTTTTTCCCAAAACCTCTCAAGGCACACAAGCTGCTCCTCTGAATACTGCTTTTTTTCTGAACTCAACACTTTATTTTCGGTAATTGGAGTCTTGAACCAGCCTCACTGGTTGAACAAAAGGCCTGAATGGTTTAGATGCTGCTCAGTGCAGCGAGCTCACAGATAAGCTGCTCTATTTCAGACTGATGTGTGTGACAGTGTTTCTACAGGGGCTGCAGCTCTGCTAACAGTCCAATGAGGCTACCGTTAGCAAACATTCACTCTAACAACAATAATAATAATAATATACATTTTACACTAAGAAACCATAGTTTAGTGTTTTCATAACTTATAATTATAATAAAAATATGAAAACAGCAATATATTAAATAAGTGGTTATACCGTCATCTTTCTCTTCCTCTTTCTCCTCCTCTTCAGCATCATCAGACTCATCATCCTCAGCTAACTCCTCTCCTTCAGTTGCATCATCATCCTCTTCAGAAGCCTCCTCTTCCTCCTGTGTTGCTGCTGCCTCATCAGCGTCCTCTTCTTCATCATCATCCTCCTCTTCCTCATCTGCAGCCTCCTCATCTTCTTCATCATCATACTTCTCTTCCTCATCTGCAGCCTCCTCCTCTTCTTCATCATCATCCTCCTCTTCCTCATCTGCAGCCTCCTCATCTTCTGCAGCATCATCCTCCTCTTCCTCATCTTCTGCAGCATCATCGTCCTCTTCCTCATCTGCAGCCTCCTCTTCCTCTTCTTCAGCATCATCCTCTTCCTTAACTGCAGCCTCTTCCTCTTCATCCTTCTCCTCCTCAGCAGCCTCTTCCTCCTCCTCTGCTTCCTCCTCCTCCTCAGCAGCCTCTTCATCTTCCTCTGATTCCTCCTCCTCCTCCTCAGCAGCCTTTTCATCCTCCTCTGCTTTTTCCTCCCCCTCCTCCTCCTCAGCAGCCTCTTCATCTTCCTCTGATTCCTCCTCCTCCTCCTCAGCAGCCTCTTCATCTTCCTCTGATTCCTCCTCCTCCTCAGCGACCTCTTCATCAGCAGCCACCTCAGCCTCATCTTCCTCCTCTGCCTCCTCCCCCTCTAGCTCTTCATCAGCAGCCTCCCCTTCTTCCTCCTGTTCATCAGTTTCTGCCTCATCATCTGATTCTTCTTCATGGTCGTCTTCTGCTACCTCTTCCTCACCTGCTCCATCATCCCCCTCAGCAGCTTCACCCTCCTCAGCCACAACATCGTCAACATGTCTGCCGTGGAGGCCCTCCTCTGCTTCAGCCACTTCCTGAGCACCCACTCCTCCAGAGATCGGGCCCTGGGATGGGCACAGGAGGACCAGCAGGAGGCCCACCACCCAGCTTCTCACAGGGGACATTTCTGGAAACCTTACACAGTTGAGGACCTCTTCTGAACTACAGCCACACTGGCTGATTGTCTGTACCCAGATTCTTCCTCCAAAAACAAAAACAACCACTGGGATTTTAACACAATAAATCCACAGAACGCGTTGGCAGAGCTGCAGGTGATTTAAGGAGATTGCTCAGCTCTTTGATCCAGGCCACAGACAAACGGGAAGAGGAAGACAGCGTTCACAAGACTAACAGAGCAACGTGCCAGCCTTGGGTAGGGAACACAGAGGACACAGTGGAAATACAACTGGGTGAGTGGTGTGGTTGTGTGGCTCTATGTGTGTGAGTGACAGGGCCACATGTCCTGGAAGAATGCTCCTGATGCCTTTAACCCAGTGTATTAGAGAGGTGGGTCTGTGCTCTGGACTGCAGGAGGGAGGGGAAAAGAGAGGTCAAAAACACATGGAAATGAGAGGGAGGAACAAGTTCAATTACTTACTGATTTAATAAGTTTGTATTCGATATGGCCTCATGCTGTCATCATGCTAAACATGTTCAGAAGAACAGCACTTTAGACTGTATACATGTAAGAGTACATATGCTGCATGTATGCATTCACACAGTATTTATGTCTGTTATTTATTACTTTTATTTAAAAAATATTTATAATTTTCTCTAATAATGAAACGCAATTGCAACACATCTGTAAATGAAGAATAACTAAGTGAATAAAAAAAATAGACAATTCCACAGATTCTCCAGTTCTCCAACAACTTTCACTTCTGTTGTTTATTCTCAGCCTACCGGTAATAATGCTGTGGGAAGGTGTGACCAGGTGTACCATTACACTGTCATTCTTTAATTTAATCTATTATTAAACCTGGCTGAAACTCAGGATTGCATGCGCTCAACATTTGAAAGCAGATCCATTTGAATGGAGGCCTCACTAGAGGTGAATATAACCCAAATGATCAGTAATACCATTAAGCATTGCACCCTTTATTAGTGGCTTATAAAACTGGCACAGGGTTAAACCAACACCTCTCAGACAGTGTGGACTGTGAAGCTGATATTTGTTGTCGCAAAGCAGAGGGGAACATGTCAGGATGATGAATTGAATGGATGTAAATAGAAAGAAATAGAGATGATGGCAGTCTGACGTGTGCAGCAACTGACATTCCAAAGAAAACTCTTCCATTTGAAGCAAAGAATGTTATTTGTACAGGTTTCCTATTAGAAAGGCAGATGAGAGTAACGAAAGCGTGAGTCGTAGCATTGCTGGTTGAGTGGAATAAGGAGCATTTATATCAAAGACTCAGAAATGCGTAGTGAGACACACATGCTCACTTACATGGGTACATATCTGCACATGCAGCCGTCAGGCAGAAAGTGATGACACCACCTTTCTCAGTGTGAGCCGCTGGTGCGATTGACAGGTGGCCCAGTCGGCTATTTACAGTAAAGGCTCCTTCAATAGCCTTGCTCCACTATGTGACCTTCAATAGAGCACTGGCATACTGAAACTCAGCACCATGGCACACCTTTCACACTCTGCATATCCCCTTCTCCCTACAGAACCATCCCTCAGAGTAAATGCACATAACGCCATAAAGATCCATGCAGTGCAATTTTACTTTACTTTCACAAACATTTCACACACTAAAGCCACCATGGCCTGCTTTAGCCTTTGGTGTCATTTCACACTATACAGTGAGTGTCCATAATGGCGTTAGTGATGGGCAAATCAGTTCTTTTGACTGAACTGAATCCTTTAGAGTCTGTTTATTAAAATGATACATTCACCTGATCAGTTCTTAGCAGGAGCCCCGTCCTGTTCATACAGTTCATTCATGCAGTAAGTGAGTGACAGCAGCAAGCAGCACGAGTCCTCTTTCTGCTTACAAAATAATGTAAACTAGGAGAGGTGGGGAGATTAATGATAAATACACATTGCAGCTGTAGTGGAGATTCTGATCCTTTTAAAAACATCAAATATTGCTTCAAATTGGCTGTCAAATTCAATACAGTCAGTTTATAGACATGTATTATTGTAAGAGTGCTATATGCACTGTTTTATATTATGTATGCCCTTGTGGGTCTAATGCAAAGCAATTTGATGCTCCATCTGGTGCAACAGGCTTAAACAGACTGAAGACCGAACACAGTGCATTTCCAGCCTTTTACAGAAACAAATAAAGAGTATGTGACAAAAATGTGTAGTTCTTAAATATGTTATTGCACTGAAATGAAAACAAGAAATAATAATAAAATTGGGAAATAGTAAATAGAAAACAATGACAATCAAAAAACTATGATAAATAATGTATGTTTAATATATTAAGAAAGAAATATCATCATAAATTATTCCTTTAACAGTAAGATTACTCATTCATTATACTGTACATACAATTTATTGAACAGAATAATACAATGTTGCAGCACATATACATAATTCAGCATTAAATGTTAACAAAAAGTAACTGAACATCAGTGAACAGTGATGTGCTCTGAATCCAACCCCTGTAAACATTATCATAGTTTCAATACAGCAGTAAAAAATCATATAAAAACCTGAAAAACAGAATTCCAGCAGTCAGCATTAAAATTTGGCAAATAAAATATTAAGCCTCATCATAAATACATACACTTAGCATCAGCATTTCAGTAAGATCAATTCCCCACTTGCACAAACATCAGCTTTAGCATTTTATCAATAATGTAACAAGTAGTGATATTCAGTTAAGAACAATTGAAGCCATTTGGAGTCCAAAAAGTAAAAGCACTTAAATGTTGTCTTATACCAACCCTGAAAGCGAAGGCACCACCGAAGCTGAATCAGGCAGACGTAGAAGAAGAAGGGAACGCATCTGTGAGGAGAAGACAGAATATGTGAGGGGATAAGTAGCAAGCAAGCAAATTATTCCGATTATTCCTATAGGAATATGTAGTGCAATATTAGACATGAGTACAATTTAAAACAAACACAAATAACAATTAAAAAACAGATGAGTATTACAAAAACAGAAGCTACAAAAACGAGGCTATAACCAATAAAAGTATCAAATGATAAAGTAATCTCTAAGTAGGGAATTCAACATTATAATTTAATCAAAGTACAAACAAACTAAATGAGGAACTTTCAGCAGCAGTACGGTATGATGCGTGTGAAACAACGTACTTCAGTGAATTAGTACATCAGTGGTTTGATGTCATACGGGACAAAAGGACTATGGAAAGATTGACTTATATTTTGGGTTTGAGTATAGGCAGCAACAGGAAACATTTGTTCTGCTGGTTTCGTTGTGTTTTTTACTTTATTTTTCTTCATTTATTTATACTATAATCGTATGCATCACAGGTGACTGTGTATGTTTGTCACATTTTGACTTTTCTAAAAAAGGTATAGTTAGTAATTCTGTTCAGAAACACTTCTCGTTATACTGGGTGAAATAGTCCTTCCATCCTGAGAGCAGTCAATACATCATGTGTTCAGAAAAAGGAAGGAAAAGTCTCAGACCTCTGTGGCAGCCACAGGATAATAAAAACTCTGACCAATCCCTGCCATTCGGTCTGAATGGAAAGAACCAATCAGATGCCTTTGCCAACTTTTGTCGCGCATATTAGCCTGACGCTAACATTAGTTTCTCTGTGGGTGTAAGCCAGTCATGCTGCTTGTATTGAACAAGTATATAAGTAGGATACAAGTATAGGATATGACATTTTGACCATATTGCACAGCCATAGTCTCCAGTGTCTGCATTATAAAGGTGATAAAATGACGTTGATATATTGTCTTTGAACGGGACATTTTACTGTGGTGATGTAACATAACGGCTCTCCTCTCCCTGCTGAATCTTACTGTCAGATGTTCAAGTTTGAGGGGGTGTAGCTTTGGACGGAGCACTGATGGGAGGGGGAGGAGAGTGTGGAGCTTAGACGAGGTTGAGAGGAGGTGCCACTTTCAAATCTTGCTAGATCTCCAGGATAACTATATAGCTTTAAAAAATAAGTAAAACAATAAAAGCAACCAGACTGCTGAAAGGTGCAGTTAAAGAATGTTTTCAGCATTGGGGCACACCTTACATGACCTGCAGGATGTTTCAATGGCTAAAAGCAGTTTCACCAGTTATTCCAATCAGACAACCTGTTCCAGATTCCAGGCTTCTGCAAAATACATGGTTCTGATTTTATACCTCTTAATGTGGGCGGAGGCCGAGGAGGTTTGAACGTGCTGCCTTGTGCCAAAGTATCCACAATCCAGCTGAGAGCAGTTGAGCAATACTCCATCTGAGAAAAAAAGCCAAAAGTTGTATATTGACATAAAGTAACTCCAAAACACCTGAAGTGAGGATCAGTTATTGGGGAATGCTGTGCAGCTCCAGATTCCTCAGTCCTCTGGCTGCAGGCTGTGTAGCAGAGCTCACTTTACCTCATTCTCCAGAGCCCTCAGCCTGTGGTCAAAGTCTCTGCTTTCAGTCATGTGTTTAAGCACACCATCCACCCTGAAAAAAAAACCCTGAGTATGATAAAGTCACAAAATAATTCTAATAATAATAATTGAATAATGACTGGTGTAGGAAGGAGTGCTCACTTGGCAGACATCCGTTTGAGCCTCTCTGAGTCACTGCTTTTCTGGATCTTGGTCTGGGCAGTCAAGAAGTCTTCCTTCTGAATAGTTTCCCACGTCATTAGCCTGTTGGCTGCTTTCCCTTTTAACTGCAGTACTAATAGAAAACCATTGCTATCATTAAAGTAAAGGTAAACAATGCTCCAATTCCTGTTTGTTGCCATTAGAACTGCAATGAATGGAGGAACAAAACTCTACAATTAAAACATTGCATTAATAAAGGCCAACAAGAAAACCTGTTTCAAAGCCTTAGGCAATAACCTTTATAAACTAATATGCGGTTTATTTTTGACATTATTGGGCTTAAAATAATCTTTCAAGACATATTAAAAAAATAAACTTCTGCACCTTGGCTGTTTTCAGGAAACGAGAGACTGACATTATCAGCTATTGCTTCAGAAATGGAGAGAAAATGTTGCTAATTGTTTACCCTAAAATATTAGCAATATTTTCTCTCTGAAACGTATTGCCAATATTGTGGCTCGCTAGAGCCTCATATTACAGTATGTCATCTTCAAGGATGGTTCTCATAGAATAGTGCTACAGTATATGATCAGGATCAGGATGATGTTTGAAATTAATGACTAGTACTCCTACAGGTTTCTGTATGAAGTGCATGCCATGCTCACATGCCATGACAGAGAAGAGCTGCAGAACTGCATTTTCAAGTTCTGCTTTTTTTTTTTTGCATTTTCCAGAAAACTCTTGCTGAAAACTATGCTGAAAGGTCAGTATGGAACTTTTGCCCAATGATGCCACCTGCCTCCCTCGGCTTTAAGAATACTGACCGAAGTGGTGGATCTTGACGGATGGCACCTTGCGGATGGTCCTCTTGATAAATAGATTGATGTGAGAGAGGATGATGAAAGGTGGGGCCAGGGATGGACGGGAGTGGTACTGAACAATCAGGTTGTATCGCTGGAACTTCCAGTAGACATCGCTGTGAGCTTGCACCTCAGAGAAGGTGTGGCTGGGTGGACACACAGAGAGCGGAGGACAGAAAGAGAGAATTTATAGCATGTCAGTGAAGATACAGAGAAAGATTAATGGACATTACACCTACTTGTTCTTTACCTAAACATGGCAATGAGCAGGTTGATGAGCAGGATATTAGTGACCAGCAGATAAACAACCAGCAGGATTACCACCAGCAAGTTACTGTATCTTGTCCTGCAGGGCTCCTCACCCCACTGAATCATTGTCACGTTGTCTGTACAGGGCATGTCCCATGGCTTTCCCACTGGGATAGAAACAAAAACATATAATAAAATATGTCCACAAGACAAATATAACAAGAACATGTTCAGCACAAAGACACGCATCTGATATCACCAAGTAATTAACAGTCCTGGACACACTGACACATTAGTCCTGGACCACTGACCCTAATCCTGACCCTAACTCTAAAAACTCTGACATTTGTCCAGGACTGTTAAGTACTTGGTGATATCAGATCATCCATAAAGACACAAAGACAAACACATATACCATCCATCTCTTCCACAGGAATCTGTCCAAAGATGTGCAAGTACGGCCTGTAGAAAACTCGGCGAAAGATGCGTTCCAGACTTGGGTCGTAGGAGTAAAGCAAAGCCTGATTGGCTACTCCGTATGCCATGAGCCACACCATCAGGAAGAAAAGGAAGAAGAAGACATCCTTCATCTGAAAAGGAGAAAATAGATGCGTTTCTGTCATTTTAATCCCAACATGCTGTTAAGTGTATTTTGCTGCATTAACTTACTTACCTTTGTCAACTAAGTATTTTTTATATTTTTTTCTACTTATTCTACTCAATACACTTATTTAATCATATGCGCCCTTAAGTTAATTATAAAGTAAATTTCCCCGTTGGTGGGATGGATAAAGCATTACTTATCCTATCGTAACATTGCTGTGATGTCTTATGGTAACTTATTGTTTCTCACCATTTTTCCAACAATGATGATTTTTGGTCCCAGCTGTTTATGAATGGCAAATATATGAATGAGACGGAGGGTGAACACCATGTAGTCCACACACAGGACCTCCCGGCCAAATCCATATGACCATGGGAACATCCTACAACACAGAGATAAGCAAATACACTGTGACTACAGCGCCACCCGGTGGTCAATATGTAAAACATGACAGCAGGTTGCCTACAGGGTCATGTGAGCATACTTTGAATTCACAGGACTCAGGACAGATCACTGAGATGATTAATAGGACAGTTAAGATCTGTCAGTGACATAATATCTTTTTATCATGTTGTTTTTGTCTGATTTGCATTGACTGACATTACATTCCCATAATTTTTGTGATTCTGTAATATGAACATTGAGCTAATATTGTGGATAAGTGTCATAATCCTGTAGTAATACAGCATATTATGTATATACTCTGCCTGTACCTGCAGATTACGCCTAAGATAAACAGTGCGATGGCAGTGAGGTCACACTTGTTCCACACATCCTGAATGTACACTCTGATCCTCTGACGCCAAGTCTTCGTCCCCAAAAAGAACGTCTTTGAGAAGAAAAAAAAAAAGACCAACTTAACAGATCCATAGAACACAGTTATAAACAGAACCACATTACATAGAGACAAATACTGACAGCTCTTTCGGTGGGTGAAAACATTTTAGGAGAAGTGATTATATGTTTAGTTTTCACTGTTTAGTGCCTTTGGTCTGATGCACAGGCAGAATATTTTTTATGTATGCAAGATGTCTGCAATGCTCTCTGCACTCACCTCCCGGATCTCCTCACACACGATGGTGAATACCCAGAAGTACAACACATACTCAGTGATGGCCGGGCCAGAGGGCGGTGGGGGCTTGAAGTCCACCAACAGCACGTAGGCAAACAGCAGGAGGAACAGGAAGTACATCAGAACGTTGCCCAAAAAGGAGGTGACAGGTGCAAACCAGAACTGACGCCACCTTGACACAATGAACGGTCGCTCTGGTGGTTTGCGAGATTGGGGTATGCCTGTAAGGAAGGTTATTTTACATGGTTTAGTCCTTCTTCTTACAGCCAGAAGAAAGGGTCAACTCCCGGGCAGCCACTATCACCGTGGATCCCCAGCCCCCAGCCCGGAGCTCCAGTCATTTTTTCCC
This sequence comes from Synanceia verrucosa, assembly GCA_029721515.1. Lineage (NCBI taxonomy): Eukaryota > Metazoa > Chordata > Actinopteri > Perciformes > Synanceiidae > Synanceia > Synanceia verrucosa. The sequence goes on from CM056550.1 coordinate 26,230,334, forward strand.
CGGACCTCCATAGCCCTCCTCCGGTCCGCCGGCCGTGGACGGGCATGGGGCGCTCCTGGGCGGCCATTCACCGCGGATCCCCGGCCCGGAGCTCCAGTAATTTTATGGCCCTTTTACGCTATTTTGGCGATGAGGATTCAACGCAGCATAAGTATGGTCTTGTATTATGACCAAAAGTGCAGTGCAGGTTTTAGTTTAGTGCCGGGTAAGTAAAACCGGCATCTCCACCTTGCTTCTCTGTGAAAAGTGAATCGCAGAACACGAAAATGCATTTTGTCCTATGGGTACTAGCAGGTAGTGCTTTTATGTCTCTCTTGGCAGTTCGTAGTTTCTGATTTGGAAGCCTCCGTATGAGCGACCCGCTCTATGTAAAGACAGATAACTGATTCTTCACCCAGGAGGATAAGTCAGATTGTTGGCATAGGTTATTTTACACCAATGAGGATCTATTTATGAATGAAGACGTTGATTTGAGGTAATAAAGTACTTAAAAATTACATAGTGTCCCTTTAAAGGAGGGCTCACCTTTGATGGTTGCTGTCCTGGGAGTGTTTGGTCCTTGTGCATCAGCTTCACTGGTACAACAAAGACACATTTTTAATGAATAATCACACAAGAAAAAAATGGAATTCATCTTAAAATATAACAAAGTAAACATTCAAAACTGTGAGGCCAGTGCGGCCAATTCACTTCTTATTACATGTGCTTGATGTCCGAGAAAGAGAAGACGGTGGTGCCATAGAGGCTGTCGTTGTCCCTGCCCAGCCCTTCCTCATTAGGCTTCCCCTGCTCCTCCTGATGCTGGTCCTCTTGCTTCCTGTGAGGTAGAGTATGAAGTATCAGTCATGAAATCTCAATGCTGATAACAGAAATAAATGTATACTAATGTAGATTTTACCTGAAGGAAATGAGGTTGGTGTAGCAGAGGAGAGGGCAGAAGAAAGTGAGCAGGAGCTTCCACACTTCTGTGTTCCTCTTCATGTCACCCCACCAGATCTGGGACAACAGAGACTGGAGGAGAAGGAAATGTATTAAGTGCACTTCTTTAACATTATGACAACAATGTAAATTAATAAAATTAGATTTATGCTCCACATTAAACATTACTTGGCAAAGTAATGACCAGTACAAATAACTCAAGTGACTTGGTTCCAGTGTTGTTTTTTTATGTCAGTCACACAAGTGTGAAAACAGTGACACACCTGTACTCCATCATGGCTAAAGAAAAGGCGTGTGTCTGCAGCCATGCCCATCTGGAGGCAGGTGGTTCCACCCCAAACTGGAGATTTTCTAATCAGCAGAGTGAAAGAGCGACTTTCATTGCTCCGATAGCAAGAGCTGAAGACGTCTGAGAAGAAGGGAAAGAGGAGTGCAGAAAGAGTTTGGTTGGATGGTTACCATTTCTGAAAGTAGACTGTATTCTGAAAATCAATGAATCATCAAACAATGGAGTTGTAGGCATTGCTTCCTTTTACAAAGAATTTAATACCTATCCATTTACCACAAGATACATGAAGACTTTCATAAAAACAAATGGCTAAATCTCTCCTGTTACATAACTTATTAATAAGGAGTGGATATATAGAACCAGAACTATTAGGATTTGACATCATGTCTGCACAGTGTTTTAGTGAAGAGTGTGTTTAATTTTCAAAGTCTCACCATGTGCCAGGTTCTCAAACCTCTGGGCCAGCTCTTTCATGGACAGTTTGGTCTCAGTCTCAACCTCCAGCTTGGACAGTTCCCTCAGAATCTTACAGCCACTCAGAGCACTGAGCACCGACTCCCCTGCCTGGGCGAGACAGCACACAAACTCTTTCATGTAGGTACTGATACATAATCAAGCGGATGCTCATGAACAGGAATGTACTATGGGGAGCAGGGAGAATTATATTATACAATATTTGCTACTGCTGCAGACTCAGTTCTGAGCCAGATCACCTCTTTTTATTATTAAAAGAAACAGTACAGAAATGTTTGCTCTCCGTGAGTGTCACAAAGTTTACCATCTCCCAGAAGAAAGTGGCCATCTCGCTGCGATTATGGAGGACGGACCAGATGAAGAGCGAAGCCCAGGGGAAGAGGCAGCGTTTCTCCCGATACAAGCAGTCGCCCCGCAGCAGCTTACTGGCACGCTGAGATGGATGAAAAGGTGGAGAAGGGGTGTCAGACTGACCGTGGGACAGCAACAGTGACAGTAGTTTATTAAAGGTGTCTAGAGTACCCTAAGAGCTCTCCTCTTGGACGATATCTGTTCTAAGCCCAAAGCATCGTAGTAAAATGGGTGGCAGACGTCACCAATTAACAGTTCCAGGACCCGCGCAACCTGAGGAAAAAATGTGTGGGTAAACAATCATGTACATGACTAAAGACAACAAGATTTTATTTGTACTTGAGGAACACTAAATCACAGGCATGGCTGTCGTCATCATCAAAAAACAACACACACACACACACACACACACACACCTCAAAAAGGGTGATCTCCATCACTGGGCCACTCTGTATGGTCTCTGTTGCCACTTTGGAAGGTGAATCCTGCATGTTTGATTTCGGTGCATATGCTGCAGCTCCTAGCCGCTCCATTAGATGGCGCTGAAGCAGCTGATAAAGCACCGTCCCATCAGGCACAGAGCGGTAGAGGGTTTCAAGCCGGCCGTAGGTCAAGTAGTCCAGGATGTTGAGACCATTCTCAGTGAAAAGACGTACAAACTGAGGCTTATCGTTGATTAGGGCATCCGTCATGGAGTCTTCCAAGTCTTCATACTATTAGATAGATAAGGTCAATACTCAATTTTGTTTTGACTTATTTCATGCCAGTGGCTTTGCATTGCAGGGATTTTTCTCAGATGTGTTTTTCCCCTCACCCTCCAGTGGATGTCTCCATTGAAGAGTTCACTCTTGGCAATGTCAACCCTGTTCCATGTGACCGCTAGCTTCAGCTCTTCATTGTAAGGGCTGGCGTCAGCTGATGAGCGATGCTTACTAGCTGAAAAGCACACACCACAAACATCAAAATAAACATGTGAAATGAAGCAGCAATATTCACAATTTAAATAAGCTGAATTTACCTCCTACTAGTGCTTTGAGCAGAACTGTGTCAAAGTCATTGGGGCCCTCCTGCTCTCCATGGTAGATTGTAATTAAGTCTCTGTTCTGATAGATGCTCAAAGTCTGAACACAAAAAAACAGGAATTTTTCAGTAAGGAATTCAGCACTTAGTTATAGTGACAAAAACACAGATGAGGACGAGTTGGTGACAAAGGATTCTGTCATCCATCCAATCCATGATATCATTATTATTATCATATCAATTGTACTGCCTCTCCCCATGAGTGAGTAGATTATCTGGCATTTAAGCATATAATAATTCACCCATTATATCATGAAATATCTTTCAGGAATAGAAATTGGAATATTGACCTTACACCATTAAAAAAAAAGTCTAGATGTCACAATAAACAATTAAAAATGGAGATCATGAATATCAAAGTGAAGTGTCATGGCAATCTAAGCCAGCAGCTACTGAAAATGCAACTTCCCTCTGTTCTGCATGTTGGAAGCTACACAGTGGAAGCACATACCCACCACAGCACTGACCCGTTCAACTAGTTTGTCTGACTCGGCTTCAGAAGGGAAGTGCCTCTTAACCCGTTCTGCCACTCTGTCTTTCAGATCAACGCTGGGACCCGCCTCGCCATCTCCCTCGGCGGAAGACTGGACAGCCGGGGTCGATGACAGATTCTCCAAGACATCGCTCAAGAAGTCAGCCAGGCCTCCTGAGCCAGCCAGCACCAGCCAGGGCATGGAGTTTTTCAGAGAAAGATCCACTCTCTGACAGAAATTACAAAAAATAGAGACATCTCTTGACAGAACACAATACAGAGCAGAATTTTACTTTAACTGTAATTTCTCTACGGCAACCAACCAACATAAAAAGCAGTGACAGTACCTCTAGCATGCTAGCCTCCCCTGATATCAGCATACAGAGGACAGGGATGTCAATGCTGCCGCTGCCTACAAAATTACAAACATTTCTACAGTTAACTCCTACAGTTTACTGGTAAGTTTTGCAACAAGTTTTTCATAATGTTGCACACATTATGATCATATGTGCACTTAAGAGTTACCAAATTGCATATTTTTCTTTTAACACAAGAGCTTAAAAATACAAAAGACAGAGAAGAGCAGCTTGTTACATTTTTTGACAAATCTCTGCTTGATTTTACATGTTGAGGATCCGAGTCTCACATTCCTGCAGTGTCATGCAATGGCTTTCATCCAGTGGATACCAAAGGATCTTCCTATCATCACATGCAGTACTAAAATATCACCACAAGAGGGCTAAACCACTGGAAATCTGGGCTGAATGTGCAAGAACAGGTTTGTGGTTGTAAAGGCACTGTAATTTTTCCAATGAATGAACAACAGAACCACAGAGGTAAAAATGTTTAGGCCTACTTCCTTCTGTCCCAAGCATCAGTTCCTCTATTCCATTTCTGTATGCAAGCATTATATTTTATCATCTTACCCCAGATGCCTGTGCGCTGATGGGAGATGTAGTCCTCCAGTTTGGCCCTGAACCCCGTGTCTACTCTGCGTCCCACACTCCCATCGTCCACCAACAGAAAGGCCTGGTAGTTGTTATCCAGGCAGCAGGAGTCGCGGGACATGTTCTGGACGTAGTACTTAGCAGGAAAGCTACCCTGCAAGAAGAAGAGTCCAGTGATATGATATAGCAGGGTATATTTGACTACCTGTGGTGCGTCAACTGATGCACAATACAAGTAAACAAGACAGTTTTGGTGTCACTAATTAGTACTGTAACAGTACTGTATGTGAGCGACCTGAGGGTTGACAAGCTGCTGTCGGTTGTGCACCAGGCCCCAGGGAGCGATGCCCAGCGCCACCACCTTGTTGAGGGACATTGACGAAGCTGCAGTGGCATGATCCCTTACCGCCTCCCCAACACACCTGCCAACGCCTTCACGTAAGCCAGCCGTCAGGATCCAGGCTCCTGGGTAGAGCAGTCAGGAAGCGGCTACAGTTTTGTTTTTCAAAGCTGGACTTACCTCTATATTATCAAGAAAATGTCATATTATTTATGATTCAAGTCATATTCCACTAGTCTTAAATTTGACTTTCAATTATCCTGTATTTTATCACTTTATATAATATAGACGTGATTTCACACCTCTGTAGGACTTTGTGCTTTACATAACACATAGTACATAATATTTAAGCCTTTATTGATTCACACCATCCATATACAGTGTGTTTATCAACAACAGATGTGATTATCTGATCTGGAGACTCCCAGAGAACAGCTTGTTAAAATGACCTCTGATGACCGGAGCTCAGTATCACTGTGTGCCACCTGCACTCTGCACAGTAGTCAGGGGGAAACGGCCATTGTAGTACTAAATTAGGATCGGACCCCAGGGAGTCATAGTAATGGTACTACATTTTCCAACAGCTGTATTTTCTTCGGTGTCTTCCAAGAACGACTTTATATATATATATATATATACACACATACATATATATATGTATGTGTATATATATATGTATGTATACACATACATATACATATACATACATATATATATATATATGTATGTATATGTATATGTATGTGTATACATACATATATATGATAATGAGTTGCATGGAAATGTTATTGAATAGGGATGTGGCCACCTGTGAACTTCTTACATAAGCAAAAGTAAACAAAACTGAAAGCATGTCGGTCTTTAAGCTGGAAGCTACACTACAAAAATGAAAACAAGAGAAGTTGGGCTTAAAAATTCTGAGAGGCAGACAAAATATAATCACATATAACATCTCCCTACAGGCAGTAAGGTACAAAAAAGCATAGTATTATGTAACATTACTGCCTTCAAATTAAATGTCCAACTTTTTGAGAACACTACATTGCTTCAGACTGCAGATTTCCTGATAATAAAAAGGCACAATAGTCAAAACAAGTATTATAGATGTAAAGAAGAACAGTGTGTTTAATCATGACATCATATGCTGACCAGAGACAATCCAGTTCTCAATACTGTTAACTGGCATGTAACCTATGATCCACATAGTAGTGTGTTTACCTGTGCTTTGTGAGGCTTTCACCAGTCCCTGCCTGAGGACTTCGCGTACCCAAGTCTTCACTTTTGTTCTGCCTTCTCCACCTACTATAGAAACCACCAGGTTAGGTGAAGGAAGACCCCAGTGGGCTGTCATCAGGGTGTAGACCATAGATGGTGGGGTGTCCCATGACAGACGCAGGAACTGATTTCCCAAAGAGAGATAAATTAATTTTCAATAAAATTTGATTGATTAAAAGTAACACTTTTCAGATGCTGACAATCTTATCTTAATTTGAGAATCAAAACACATGCTAAATTAGACTACTAAGAGTATTGGGTTGGCTATGATAAATGAGCTTCTCAGCACAGACATGTGATCTCACTAATGGGGCATTCAGGTGCGGAAAAGACAAGTAATGGTGACTACAGCATTGAAACTTTATTTGGCATTTGATCATAAACTCTACATAGCTACCCACATAGCTATGCCTCTTGCTGGCTCCTGCAAACTGCAACTCTCCAAAAGCATCAGTTGGATATTCGGAGGAGTGCTGGGCACTGTCCCAGTGGTTGACAATCGCTGTGCTGAAATAGTCACCGAGGGCCACGGAGCCATGGGTGTCTCTTTCACCCCCGCACTGGCACAGCGCGCCATTACTGAGAGAGGTGAGAGGATAATACATTTGAAAACAGCAGACATTACTATCACAGAGGAATGTGTTCCACAGAGTTCACAGTACCTGAAAGAATCTTCTACAAAAGTGGTACACACTCTTTTCTTGATGATTTTGGGGATCCAACTCTGAAAACATTTTCAACAGGTTAATACACTGAAATCAAGCTGTTTCAATTAAAGTTTAACACCACTCCTACCCTTCAAAGCAAGGAAATCATGTGGCTGAAGGGTGTAGGAAACTCTGAAAGCAAGTGAGAAACACTGACTTTGGCTCAGAGAAGGTGATATGCTGGTGAGATATGCTGTGTTTAACCACCTGGCTGTGACTTCTGACACGGTGCTGTAGTTTCAGCCTAAGTGTGTGAATTTAAGAGAGAGAGTGTGTGAGTGTGTGTGCATGCCGGTGGACACGTAGGCCCCTACCACTGTACCCATGTATCATCACTGCAGTTCAATTCTGCAGAAAAACTGCAAACTCCAACATCCACTGCAAAGAGTTTAATTTCATTCATATAAACACATTTGTACAGGACATTATGACTGTTAAAATCAGTAAAAGCACGTGTATCTGCCCTAGACTCTTTAAATACAGCTTATGGTAACGAATAACATGAAGGCTGCGTTCCATGTAGTTGATCCCGGCGAGTGAGCCAGTGGCACAATACAAGCGCCCTTTAACTGGCACACCTAAACGGAATGCAGCCACAATTAATGTTATCAGTATTAAAATAATAGTTATCTTATTTTTTTTGTCGTTTGGCTGTAAATGGCACAGTATTGACGGTGTTTCTTGCAGCTTTAATAACAAGCATACAAAGTTATGGAGTGCTAACTGCTTGGTTAGCTTAAATGTAGTAAACGTTAGCTAGTGACACCCCTGGGCAGTACTTACAGTACAATAATGGGCGTGCTCTTGTCTTTGTTATAACAGTCAAAAAGTTAAAGAAAACAAAAACCCGTTAAAGTCAATGTAAAGTGATACAATGGCTCACCGAGGCTTTTTCCACAGTCAGTCATACAGTCATACTGACCGGCAGATTAGCCGTTAGCGTTGTTAACTGTAAAACGGTCGAACGTGTCTTTTCTGCTGCTAGCTTAACTTCCGCCGCTTTGACAGGAGATACTACCGATAGCTGCTCGGTCTGTTTACACCATCTACACACGTTGTTGCAAAGCTACAGTGGCCTCGTTTTTCCCGAAAACCGACCCCAGAAGCGAGTATCATATTACTACACAGACATATGTTACGTGAGGTCCGAAGCAGACACACATTTGTGCATCGCTCGTCACCATGACTCACAACCTCAGAGACGAAGTGCCAGTCACAACTTTTGATTACAACTTCCACTCACCAAGTTCCTCTTTAATTAGACTTGTCGCCGTGATATTAGACCAAGAGTAAAGCGGTTCAAGGGAAAGCCTACCCACCTGGTCCTTCTCTGACTTTTTGTCTCCGCCGCCTCCTCTTTCTCCTCCTGTGTCTCTCATGTTGTTTTCTTTCTGTTCAACTCAGTGAGAGATAGTGAGGAAATACTTCAGAGGGGTTGTTTCTGGCCCGTGAGCGGGTTTATTTACTGAGCTGATGAGATCAACATAGCCTGAAACTATGGAAATGCCATTTCTATACGTTTTTCTGAAGCCAGACAGGAAACAAGGTGCAGAGCCACACAGGTGAGGGTGTGGTTTTGTCAGGAAGAAACACAATCTGCAAATACCATCCTCCAAACTTTGAAAACAGGAGGGGCCAGGCAGACAAAACCACAGACATCTCACTGCTGAGGTGTGAGCTGCTGATTGTAATCCCTTTACAGGATGAATTCATGTCACTGCTAATCCAGTATTTGGGTGGGTGACCACTGATGACACGCATGTTGACAGCTCTGTAACAGGACATCTGTAGAGTAGACACATGCTTGTGTACTGAGCAGTTTGGTTCTGTCAAGTTTGCCTAAAAATAACACTGTCAGGTCTGGATTTACACCATAGAGGGCAGAGAAAGCCAAAGTCTTTTGCATTTTTAAACATCACGCTTAAGTCAGAATATGTGGCCATTTAGGTGAAATTAAAATCAACAGGCAATTCCTGAGTTTAACAATATGTTTAAGGACCTATTTAGTTTCCACCAAAAGCTCATGATCTGTGGAAATTGTCCATGTAAGCAGCATTCAATCTGTAAGAGCATTTGCTCTGGCAGGTTGTCCAGGTATGCATTATCGAGAATCAAGATGAGCTTTATTGCCAAGTGCACACAGAAGGAATTTAACCTGGTGTCACAAACTTAAGGTACTCACATAGAATAGAAAAGCAGTATAAATAAATATAAGGATGTACATTTTCTAAACCAGTACTATGTACAGTTGTAAGATTTTTAATAATAATTAGAAATTAGATATAAGAAATTTGGTTAGAAATGAATTGTAATTCCACACATTTTTATATTAAATATTTATTGTAAAATGCATTTAAATATTGAGGAATTCATATTTTCAAAAGTAATCTGGTTAAATATTTCACATGATATTAACACATCCACAATCCATGTGGTTAATGAGCATAAATCCATAAAAAGTACCAGTCAGTCAGAAATGCTTGGTTGTAAATAGATAGAGACCATGTTGAGAACTCTCTTAGTCTTTAGGGGCCGTCATTCCTCTCATCTGCCATACCCCTGCGGGTCGTTGGCCTTTTTTGACTCCTGTTTCCCATTTTTTTGGCTGATGTGGTATAACGTGTTGGCCAGGTTGTGAAGCTGGCATGTCCCAAGTTGGCATCCACCTTGAGGTGCACGCCGCAGACGAAGCTTCTCTACCATGCTGTGAATGATGAGACAGAGAAAGGGAAGAAAAAGTTACATTTCAGGCTTTTAAAACATCTATTTACAAAATAATTCCCAACTTAAAAAAAAAAAAACTCTTAAACCTAACATTTTGATTTATAACAAAAATTAAAAATTCAATTAAATGCAAAATGATATAGGAAAGTCAGGGATTTCAACTATTCCTTGTGCTTCTTTAGTTTCTCATTCTTGTACCTGCGCTTCAGTGCCTCCAGGTCTAGATGTTTGTCTTGTGAATGAAATGGGATGATCTTCAGTGCTGGAGCATGCTGCACCTGGGTGTCCTCTGACTGTCTCACCCCTGAGGCATGGACAGCGTTCCCTTGGAGGACAGTATCCACGTCTGACCTGTGGGTCCATCAAAAAAGGCATTTTCAATATAGGCATGAACCAAACAACTTTTTAATGCTGTCATAAATAGATAAACTAATATCTAGTCCAGTGTTTGTTCCTGTGTGCAGGCAGATCACATCATTACAGTATTTGCCTCCTTGCTGTGTATTTACTGATGACTGTATTCACTGACCTGTGAGCTGGTCTAAGTGGTGAGGCAGCACTCAAAGGCACAGTCAGCAGCAGCAAAACGGCTATCTCCATACCGCACTGGCCTGTGGCAGAGAAACAATAAGTGATGCTGAGGAAGACATCCTGCCTGACCAGACTATTATCCTAACAAACAATCTGTACAAATCAATATAATAATACAGAAGGTTTTTGAGAATTAGAGTGCTGTTCAAAGTTTCGTCAACGTGAATGCAGGATGAAACTTACCGCCACGAAAATCTCTGCTGTGGCTTTTTGAGTAAACCATTCGTAGTCTCTTGCTGATTTCTGGTCTGTCACCCCTGGTCTGTCACTCCACTTGTGGTCCTTTATAGTGTGATGGCAGGGTGAGGGGGTGTGTCTGGAGCTGTGTCATTGTACCGTCAGACCAACCCCCACATGTAATTAATCAGTTATGGTGGCAGTTTTATCCCATTCATTTGGAAGCGCTGTAACATAAACAACCTCCAAGCATCCAAGCACAGCATTGTACTTATACTTGAGGTGACCTTGTACCTTCTCTGATGTTTACATTGATTCTTCACTCTTTACTCCACCGACCCCCCCATCCACATCCTCCTCCATCCCTCTCCTCCTTCACTCCACTTGCTTGCTGAGCAATTGTTCCAGAAATCTTTCTTTCATTTCCATCACCTGCAGGAAGCCCGCAGAGCCCAAAATAAACCCAATTTTCCTCCAGGCTTTTCTTTATCGCCCCATTTTTCCTGTGCCTTTTTCCCTTGAGTCATTTGGCCGTCATCGTGTTTATTCCTGAAATGTCCTTCACTCACATGTCTCCACCCCATCCCTCATGCAGTGTTTCGATAAACAACTTCTTGAAATCATACTTTTTCCTCAAATATAATAAATCACGTGTTTAATCTGATAAACCTGGAGCATCCGTGGATGGTTCACAGCTTATAAATGGTTACAGAAATAAGAAATGATGTTCACGTTTGGTACAGCCCCACATTCTGTTATCTCTCCAGGAAACAATGCTCCAGTTCTTAATATCTTAAAAACACAGTAAACCCTTGGTGAGTCAGGGTCACGATTTACAATATTTACACTTGTTTCTTTCAGCCTCTTTCCCTGTGAATCACGACTTCCCCTCTGGAGTCTATTGTGTACCTTTCCGGTGACAAGCATCTGGCCAGGTTGTGTTGTCAGAGCAGTCATCAGTGGTTCAGCAGAATGACAAGGCTGTCATGTTATTTTAACAGTTAAGCAATGGTTTATATCAAATGGTGTGAATTTCCCCATTGAAGGATACAACGTGTATGACAGCATGACAGCATTACGTGCCAAAAACCAGCTCCAGCTGACAAATACATGACCGTATTTTACGTATTCTATACCCAAATAAAATCAAATACAACAGAAAGTAAATGATATCATTAACTTGCCAAAACAATGAGTCAATTATTTTATTATTTTCAAGCAACTCCCTCCTTTTCTTTGATGGCATCCTTTGGCTTACTATGGCTTATTTGGCTTATTATTACAAATTATGATGGCATTTCATTTAGACTGTTTTCTGATATTTTTAGTCGCAGTCCTACACTAATGTTGACATGTGAAACAAGTTGGAAAATGTTGTTTTTTGTTTTCATTTTCTGCTCCCTGCAGAAATTATGAATTCATGTTGATTTCTGTTAGAAATATGTGCCCCTTCTCCGTCACTGAAGACTGTAATGATGCAATTTACCAATTTAACTTTAATCCTCCTATTTAACATTTATAAAAGATACACTCCTACAATATCCATAATCTGTCCAAAATAGCCACCTTTTAAAGTGGGTTTAGGTTTAGGCTACATGCAGTATGTCGCGTCCCACCATTATGACGTCTAGTCATGACGTTAGTCTGTGTCAGGGTGATTACAGCAGACAGTCCCAGATTGCACATTAACGGGTTTTTCACCCCGGATAAGGGGGTCACAGAGGGTCATTTGACTTGTTGATATCCAAAGCGTATCATTCATCTTGAAGTAATATGTGTCTACCATGGGAGCACTTTGTCATGACTCCTCTGACTTTCCTTCTGCTCTCGCTGACGTAGTGTGCATCCTGTTGTTGTAGGCCTGCAGCCACCGGCCGGCCGCTTCAGCCTCCTGGCTCTGTTTCCTCTACCCACTGGGCATATATGTGAGCATCCTGCCAGGAAAAGCCTGCCATTCACTCGCATATCATCTTCTCACGGAGTTCATCTCTCAAGACACAAAACCCTCAAAACCCTCTGCAGCAAGTGTGTGAACTTGTTTTTTATCTTTATCTTCTATCTTTTTTGTTTTTTATCATTATGTATGACAGGGCACAGTAGGTTAGCCACAGTGAAAACAAAAATCCCTTGCTGCAGATTGATTAGACTGGTACCATGTAGAGTTTATGAGTAGAGTAACATTTTACATTTATATTTACTTTCAATGTAAACATTTTATAATGCATACCAATTGAGCAAGATATATAACCTTGTCAGCCTTAATGGTTGGATTAACTCAACCATGAAAATAGCCCCATCTTGTGGGACTGAACACAAACATCACTACAATACTGAGCATAGCTTTTGTATTTACATGATTGTGGTTGGTAAAAAATGACTGCTTTAAAAAATGATTAAAACATTTTATGATGTTCTTTTTAAGTTCAGCTTAGCCGTCAAACGCTCCATTGTTGTTATGTAAGAGCCAGGGAGGCGTGATGAACTCAAAATCTTAATGGTTATTTCAGTAATTCTCATGCTATTAAGAGATTTGAATGAAAGAATGTGTTAAAGCTGCACACAGGGACAGAGGGAGAGAGAGAGATGTGCAGCACAAGTCTGGAAAACCTGTAGGTTAGAGGGTCAAACCTGTGAGATATAAGCTTAGAGTCCATTAGTGGATTATAACCATAACCACGCCATGCCTCCTGCATCTCTCTTGGATTAAAGAGAGAGACCGAGAGAGAAAGCGATGCAGATGTATACTGAGTGTACGAGGACGACTGGAAAGCAAGTTTAATTGAGCAAAGTCAAAGGCAAACATACGTGGACTGAGAAACACTGGGAGGTGAGCTGAAGAGAAGTCGGAGCGGTGACAGCACTTTGACTAGTGAGGATTTTGACCCACATACTGTATATCATCTTATAATACACTTATATCACCTGGCTGATTAAGTGAATTGCACAAGGTAAGTTTAAACAAGTCTATGGAGATAAACTTGTGTAATGTGTGAAGAATACATCTCAGTATTAATAACTGTTATGTAGAGGATCTCTCATTAGTCAGGAAGCATCTAAAAGAAATATATATTGTTTTTTATTTCTACATTCTGGGTGAATAACCCAGACCAAATGACCTGTACACTGTATGTGTTTAATCATTCATAACCCCTGTCTCCCACCATCTTCTTTATTGTTGTGTAACATTAATTTTGTGATGGCCTGAATGATTATTCAGGAAGCATGGATGTGGACCTGGAGGGGATTATCCAGTGCATCAAAGAGGGAAATGAGAATGGGCTTCAGATTCAGCTGCAGGAGTTCAACAAAGAGGTAACACTTCACAGAAGCTCAGTGTTGCTTCACTGCTACTGTTTTCAGACCATCCTCATGTCTGTTTCTCTCCTGCAGTATGCCCAGTGCTTCTTCTTTGATTCAGAGGAGAGGGATCGAAGGAAGGTAAGTTAGTATCTGCTGTTGCACCAAGTTAACTGAGAGGAAGTATCACCTTCCTGTCCTAAATGTGTTACTTAAATCTCACCTTTGCTTAACACCCCTCGCCCCCATCTCCTCAGTCTCATCCACTCCTCCCCACCCCCACTCTACAGTCTGTCTGATTAGTAATTGTGCTGTATCAGTTATCCTTGATCCTCTCTCCTTGCACACTCAGGCAGATTGAGCCCAGGTGGAGTTAATCACTTTCAGCTCTGTCATTTGTGGCCATCGAACAGCATGTCTGGGCAGTATTCATGAACATCTATCCAAGTCATCATCTATCATTAAAACATATTTAATTCAATTTGGAATTAAATTAATTTGTTTTAGTCAATCCAAATGCTTTGGTTTAATTAAATTTTTAATTTTCTTATTTTTTTAATTCAATTTAATTAATTTCAATAAAGTTGATTTTGATTTGATTTGATATCTGGAATTAATTATTTTATGATAATATTTACCTTTAAATTACATTCTTAATATTTATGTATTTTTTTTAAATTTTGCTTAATTTAATTGTATATATAATTCAATTTAATTATTATGATTTTTTTTTATTTTATTGAGTTGAATCCATTCTTAGTTCCTTTTCACTTTTTCTTATGTATTGATGCATATTTTAGTTGGGATTCACTGACACAGACCCCACACCTCTCAGTCATTGTAGACATTAGTAAAAATTTCTCTCAGCAGCTCTGCGCTGCTCTAAAGGCCAAACTCTTTGCCAGGAACAAATTATAACACTTTGTGTTATATGGTTGCCGATTCACAGCGGTGACACAAATGTGTACTCATGTTAGTTTCTCCTTTTCTTTTCTCCTGCATTGCTCACGGAAATCCGACAAAAGCAAAGAAAACTAGAAGAGGTACAGTGCTGCAGCACTTTGGAAATACTGCTCAAGTACCCTGAATAAATTCATGAAGTGTGGTTTATCCTGTTTATTTGCCCTGCTGTACCAGTTCAGGAAGTCTAAAGTGAGGGACTACGATGATTCTGACTCCGACTATGATGAGTACGACCAGGAGGATCGAGGCCTCATCCTCAGACAGGTGCCACACTGTCATTGTCTGCATGCCCAAAGGTATTAAGATTGTTCTTCTCATTAATGTCTATTTTTTGTTCTTGTCCTCAGAATTTAGCTGTTGTCCTGTTGAGGTACATAAGAACAGGGGTCAAAGGTCGCCTGTTGAGAGTGTCTCTACGCACCTTGAGGATCCTCTCCAGAGACAAAAAGGTCCTGGGCCCCTTGGTGACTGACAGTGCTCTCCTGACACTAGCCAAACTAGCTGGGCTGACCACAAGTGATGCAGGCGACAAACCAAGCGACCCTGACTCTGATTTCTACGACAACATCATCGCTTCACTTGCTGAGGCCAAATTATTGAACTGTCACACCGACGAGGACGAGGGTGAGGGTGAGGCCGGCGACCGAAATGAAGGGTGCCTCGACGAGGATGCCCAGAGTGACACCAGCAACGCTAACAGTGGAGATCAGGACAGCATCAGCTGGTTTGGCAGCCATAGGACCAGCGTCAATGAAATGCACAGAGGTAGCACCCATCACAAGGAGCTGGAGAGGGGGAGGAGGGACCGCAGAGAGAGCAAGATGGACATGGAGGAAGAGGAAGTGGAGGGGGCGTCAGGAGGGGAGGAGGCACAGAGAAAAGAGGCCATGAAGGTGTTGTGTAACGTGGTGTACAACAGCACCTGGGCGCAGGAGAGGTTCAGTGCTCTCAGGTGGGCTTCCTAACGGGACACAAACATGCAAACACACAACAGCCTTAAATGCTGCTAAACTGTTCTTTCTGGGTCAGATTAGCTTTGGTTTTCCATCCATATGATTATTATTTCCACCAGATCTGAGAGAAAACAGTGTGTGACACTGCTGTCATTTTCCCCATCAGGCTCATGTGTGGCCTCAGAGACTGTCTGTCCTCCAGTTTTAGTGGCCCGACTCCCTCCAGTGTTCAGTTCTACGAGCTACGCCTCATGTTCCTCATCACTGCACTACGGCGAGAGCTCAGCACTCAGCTTCGACAGGTAACACAACCTCACTTACTGCTCGCCTTATTGTCTTTATTATACTACTTATAACGTGAGATCATCAAACCATACCATAAACTAAATATCTGTTTGTTTATTGTGTCACCTTCAGTTTATTCTTATATTGATATTAACAGATTCATGTTGCTCTTCCAGGAGGGAGGCGTGTCCATCTTCACAGCAGCTCTGGAGAGCTGCCTGGAGGTCCAGTGGAAGGACCAGTATGAGTGTGTGCTTGACCCAGCAGCACCAGCCATCTCTCTGGAGGCCTCTCAGCGCATCATAGAGATCCTCAAAATCCTTTTCAACATCACCTACAGCACCCACAGGCAGGAGCCAAATGAGGTCAGCGACTATGAGCCCATGATGAATAAACCATCTGATGTTGTGTCAGGAAATCATATGTAACTTCTGTGCTGAGTGTGTTTTTTTTTTCTTCTCCTCCCTCAGGATGACGCGGCTCTTTACAGACACCTGGTGGCGATCCTGCGTCTCTGCCTGATGAGGAAGTGTTTGCTCTCAGATGACACTGATGAGCTACAGGGGTGAGCATGATCCAAAGAAAAGGATGCAGTGAACGGCCATCATTAATAAGCTTTTCTGACAAATTCATTAAAATATTGTTATTTTATTGTTTACATTTAAGTGTATTTGTCAGTGAATAAGCATATTCAAACTTTTCTCCATGTTATTGAATTCAAAAGCTGTGTAATGTTTCTGATCACAGCTTAAATTGTAGCATATCTCTTTCTATCATGCCAAACTAAAAACAAATAGCTAAACTCTGTGGTTTCTTTTCTTGATTCTTGCTCAACCCCACAGACACACAGTCAACCTCTTGTCGGCACTGCCTCTCCAGTGTCTCAATGTGCTACTGACCGTTCCTCTGGAGCCCAACTCCAAACAGTGCCAGGGGGTCAACATGGACTGTGTCAACACCCTGCTGCTGTTTATGGAGAGACGCCTGGAGTCGGTAAGGGAGAAAGTAATATGGGTTGACTAGTGGCTAAGCTAAAATTAAGAGCAATACTGAAATAATCTGAGTTTGCATCTCAGGGTGAGAAGATGAAGGAGAAGCTGACACCAATCCTCAATCTACTGACAGAGAGCTGCAGAGCCCACAGAGAAACACGCCATTACATCAGGAAACAAGTAACATCCCAAAAAAACATGATACCCCTGAGAAATGTTTGGATTATATCTGAAACTAGTATTTTATCAAATATTTAAGACAAATGAACTCATAGTGTGTCCCCATCATTAGATCCTGCCTCCTCTGAGAGACGTATCACACAGGCCAGAGGAAGGCTCCACAGTGAAGAGTCGTCTGATCCGCCTCATGACTCATCTGGATACTGACCTCAAACACTGTGCCGCTGACCTCATCTTTGTCCTCTGCAAGGAGAATGGTCAGACCACACATTGTCCTGATGCTCTGCATTTGGTTTGCACATGAGTGAACGCCAAGCTTGTCCACTGTTTATACAGTCTCTGCTGTTTTACTGATTCACATTTGGAAACCTTGGGCTGTCCACTGGAATTTAAAATACATTTCAGTCATTTAATTTCAGCAATGCTTTCCTGCAAAACATGCATGAATAAATAGTGACTCCCTGGGGTGTCAGTAGTGTTAAAAAATGTTGTTTTTCTCATTTCTGGCTCTTATTTTATGTGCCTATCAAATAAAATGAAAAAAAAAATCCCCATCGTCAATCATCAACTTCACTTCTTTTTCCAGTGAGCCGCTTTGTCAAGTACACAGGCTACGGTAATGCAGCAGGCCTGCTGGCCACCAGGGGTCTGCTGGGCGGCCAGGGGTCCAGGACCGTCAGCCTTGATGGACAGTACTCCAGCGACTCAGACTCAGAGACTGAGGAGTACCGACAGGTCAAAGATCGCATCAACCCAGTGACGGGTCGGGTGGAGGCAGAGCAGCCGGATCCTATGGAGGGCATGACAGAGGACGAGAAGGAGGAGGAGGCCAGGAGGCTCATCATGCTCTTCAACAAGCTGTCCAGGTCAGTGAAGGTCACAGGACACAGGATCTGGTGTTATGGTGATACATACAGGAGAATCTGAAGTGTTAATAGCATTTGTTTTACAGAGACAGCATCATTGAGCCGATGGGAGTGGACTCAGAGGGGAAACTGATCTCAATGACGGGCCTGAGAGAGGAATCCCTCACCGGGGAGAGGAAGTCTGGCTCAGAGAATGACGAAGAAGCAGAGGAAGGAGAGAAGAACTGAGACATTTTATTTTGTAAACGTCAAGTCTGACAGTACAAACATACATGTGTTAAATGCATGGAAGCAGCATGAAGTGGTTCTCATCCAGCTATTCTGAAACTAAATGAACTTAAGAAAGGATTTTAAAAAAAGCCGACTAATAATAGAGCAGCGATAAGGTCACACTGGTTTGAGTTGAATTGATATTAGATTCTAACAAGGAACTGATTTAATGGTGATGACATGATCAAATTTACCAATATTTTAATAAAGTCTTAAAAGCCCATATACATTTGTACTGAAATTATGTGTATATAATCCTCTGTCAGAGCACATGGTTCATTGTATCAGAAGATTTAAGTTTGTACTTTCAGCATAAACACACTATTTGTAAAGGCACTAGGTAGAATGAAAACATCAGAAAGCAGCACAGTATCTTAGAAATGTGGTTTCTATCAGATCACTCTGATTCTAATTCATTTTCCATGAAAATGAAGATAAAATAAGTGTAAATTAATTTTAAAGCATGTTTAAACATGGTGCAAGTTGCGCATTGGAGCAATTACTAATACCACTATTACTGCCTGAGCTAATCTATTTGGTGTAGAATCAATATATAAAATATTCATAAAAACATGTAAACATTATTAGTTCTCGTCAAGGTTTAGGATCACAAAAAAAGGGTAAACAACGGCTTTGTTCAAAGCGTGTCAGTACATCTCCATCATCTCTTCGAGAGACATCTGCAGCTCAACTGACTGCAGAGAGGAGGCGCCGCCTCCGACCGCCATGTTCTTCAGCAACTCCATTGAAGTCAGGACCACCTGAGACAGAAACAGGAAGCAGAATGTCAGATGCGATGACAAGATTGACATGAGCAACATGGCAAATTTGGACAATGACAGATCTAGAAGCGCTGCCATTTGAGAAAGCTGGAGCATCGAGGTGCTTCAAGCAAGTAACTTTTTGTAGAAGCTTTTCACTTCTCAGCATGCACTCCTCTTTGGAGCCTCCGGAGCAGAAAAACCGAGGAATCAACTGTCACCAGGCGGTACTCAGGCTTTGTACTCTCAGTGCTTTTAATCAATACTGAGACAAAATTGCCTCTTGAAAAGTGCTGCTGACTACAGCTCCCTTCAGTGGGCAATTTTGGGGGTTTGATCGCTCATGAAATTTGATAGAGGAATGTGCAGCAAAAAAAAAAACTTTTCTGCTTTAAGGTCTGTGAGAGGGCACTGTCTGTGCCTTTTCAATAATTCACATACTCTCACCTCCACTGTGATGAGTTTCTTCTCCCAAGGCCTGTTGTCAGGGTCAGGCCACTTCTCCCCGAGGCAGAAGAACAGGGAGCAGGGAGGGCAGTCTCTCCCTTCGATGAAGTCCAATATCCCTAGAGGGAAAGGAAAATCAATCAAGCCAACATGCTAGACACGGCACGCTGACAAAAAGCTACAGAACCTTCTTTTCTCCCACCTCGCACAAAGTCCTTGAACAGGTACAGTGGCTGAGGCTGCAATTTAGAAATTTCTTGCGGCCTTCTGCTGCTGTCAAAGTTGGAGAAGCTCCAAAATGCTTTGATTTCACCCCGTCGCTGGCCGTAGACCACATGGCCTGACACCCCGATGTCCAAACCGTCGCCCAGCTTGTCCAGGATGCGTTGGGTCAGGTTGGCTTGGGTTTGATCCAGCATGACTCCAGGACCGGGCAGAGAGACCAAGGACAGGCCTGACTCATGATCTAAAACTGGTCCGATGAGTTCTGGCCTGATGTGAAGACAACGTTTAGTCATTAGATTTGGAGTTTAAAGGCAGGTTATAGTCCTGGCAACACTAAAGGAATAGTTTGACATTTTGGGAAGTGCTAGAATATTCATATTGGAGAATACATACAGCCAGGAGCATCAATGCTTTATTTTGACGTTACCTGTAGACTAAGCGGATTCCAACTACATTCTCAACCAGCTGCTCGGACACCCTCACTCCTCTGTAGTACACTGATATCCTGAATTGAGTCTCTATGGATTCAAAAGAAGAGAGGTGTTTGCAACTGCATTCCTGTTTACAACATTAATCAAAGGTCAAATCATGACAGGCCACATTGTTTTAATAAATATATTGACAAAGATGTAGATATTTTGGTGAGATGGATGCCATTTTCAAACACATGCAAAATTCCCATTTCCTTTTTCCATTAACATCCATCAACTTACTGAAATTATCTCCATCACTGGTCTTGTTAATTGTATGTAGGAACTGCTCTGCCAGCTGCCCATCACAGGCCCCGCCCACGGCTCCATGCATTGGATGCTGTGGTTTCCCAGGCAACCCAGCTTCCCCGACTGCATCCTCAAACATCACTGGATACTGCTGTTGCCCTGGCAACGCCTGTCCACCAATCACAACTGGGTTTGGGAGCTGCTGTTGCTCAGGAGGAGACTCAAAGCCTGTGGTGCCCTCTGTGGAAAAGTTGGAGAAACTGAAAAAAAGTGTTTCTAGGAAAGTACCTTGGATAGTATTGTTTTGCGCTCACACTGCAGCCGCAGGAAATGAGGTGAGTCTACCTGCTCCAGGGCCGATGTTCAGTCCCTTTAGACACTCCTGCAGAATATCCTGGCTAGTAGACAACTCTGCTGGCAAGCATGGACTCGTTCAGAAATATTCAGGAAATGCGATTTTACACTCCTAGCTATCAGATTAATAATTTCTGGATACAACATTCACACACATGAATCCCTCACCTGCAAACACAGTGTCTTCTGGAAGAAAGAGACAGTCATCAAAGCTTGAGACGACCTGGCTCTGCGACATCACAGATACACATCAGAATGAGTTGCAAACCTCATTTGCAAACCTAAAATTTGCATTCACATATTCCTATAGTCCTACAAACCAACAACCACAGTCGCTTACTTCTTGTGTAGGAAGGTGGCAATCCTCGAATAAATCACTGTCGTCTTGGTCCTGGGATCCAGCAGTAGTGTTAGCTTTGAGAGTGAAAGCAAAGAGCTTTGTTAACATCTGCAGCTTCCTATATTTTAATTGTTTATTCTGCTCAGAAACACCTCTTTAATCTTATAATCCCCTTTACAAATGGTATTGGCTCTATATTTACACATCATTGTGATGTGATAAAATTTCAACCATGTTAAATCCAGACATAACAGTATGCAAGAAAGAAATGTGATCATCCAAATCTGGCGTGGAGGTGATCAGATACGTGCCGTATGCAGCCACGCTGAAAGAAAGGAGCTCTGACATTTTCAAATCTAAACATCTGATTTTCTGTTAGATGATTATTTATTTAACACTACAATACACATCCTCAAACGGTGATAGTGTACGGACGCCCTGGTGGATCCTCACCTCCTGATGCTGACTCATCCGGCCAGTGAAACACTTTGTGGGGGTTAGCAGCGTCGTTCTTGTTGTCAGAGACCATTTTGAAGCCTTTGGCTCGGAGGGCGCTACGGAAGTTCCTCTTCCAGACTGACGGGTCTCCATGAACCCGGCCACTACCACTCACCTCTGCCCAGGCCTGCAGGGAGGAGGCAGAAAGAAACACCTTTTACTGGCCGGCTCTTTAAATTGAATAAAAGGCACAAGTTGTCTTATTTATACATATGACTACTGATGTTTTTCTAACATAATACTGTATATCATATCATACTGTCTTACTTTAAAGATGAGGATGTCACTGTCAGAGGAGTCCTGTCTTAATGCATGTTTCCATGGGATGGAGAACTCTGTCTGCTCAACATTTGTCCAGAGGACACCAGGATATTTGCCGCTGTCAATCTGGATCCGCAGCCACGGGATGAGCAGCGGTTTAGAATGAGACATTTCTGCAGGAGCAAGAAGAAAATGGTATGTCAACAGCGTCGTCAGGGCTCCATTTGGCATCGGAATTTAATACGTGACCTTATTGGTTTTTGTTTTGTATTAATATCTGCATGAAAAAGTACAGATTACCTGCATATAATCTGTATTTCAATCTGTACTTTTGAAAAATGTAATCGACAAATAGTAGTAAGCAAGCAAATAAAACATGTAGAAACTATATTTCTAATGATCATCAACATCCTTTTTGCAGTGCTGTAGTGCAGCTGGGAAAATCTGTTTATGATGGCAATTTCTGAATGGCAAGAAAGAGGAAGCAGTGGGATGTGAGGCAGGTGTGGTTCAGCACGCAATACCAAAAATACTTGAATATTAATAAAATATAAAAGAAGCTAAAAACACTTCAATAATTACAGTAAATGAAAGTAAATAGTAATAGTCATTCTGTTTTTTAATATTCATTTTAGAATTTCATATTTTGTCTTAGTGTGTATATTATTTTTGATATATGTCTGGATTTTTTTGACAATGCGCTCTGTTGCTCTTATTTCTGTATTTTTAACATGTGCTGCTGGTTATTGAAATTAATAAATGATCTATCTAGCCTATCTATCTCTATAAAGAAATATTGTGACAGAAGAGCTGGAAAAACAGTAGCTAACTGAGTAGCATTACTTACTTATTTGTTGGCAGGTTAGATGATGCGTCAGGTGTGTTGACTCCAGTCGTTTTCAGGGCCAAACGTCAGAAACGTCAGGTGTGTGTTGGAGGAGCTGGAGCTGTCATTCAGTCACAGCTGCTGTGAGTTCTTAAGTACACCCAGCAGTCCAGCTACTCTCTGGTCTGCTGGCTTTTCTCGGGAAACTCCGAGGTGTCACTTTCGTTTTCCAGATGTGACGTCAGCAGGAGTCATGTCCGCCGTGGCCGCTAGGTGGCGCCAGAAACACACAGGTAGATATTTCTATACGTGTGAGGACCCTTAATGACACAATGATGCAGCACCAAAGATAAATATTGAAATATTACATTTGGGTTAAGTAGAAAAAAAACAGCAGCTTTCCTCCTTCAGCAGATTAATGTGAAAACAGACAAACTCTGCAACCAGAAGGCCAAACACACATGCCAAGGCCACTAAACGTCCCTTTTAATAACCTCCAAAAAAAAATAAATAAATAAAAATAAGTAACCCTATTTGTTCTTTGCAGATTTTATTTGTTTCTCAAATACAGGAGAGTTAATGTACAGAAGGACAAAGAATTTCATCAAGAACTGTACAATATTTACACGCCTTTTTTTCCTTTTTTATGGAAAATTAGATTGTTTTCAAAATAAGTCATAGTATGCACAGACATCAAAATGATAAAAATGAAATGACTATTTCCTCTTTAAATATTACTTATTTATACTCCTTCGCACATGGGAAATGGATAGTTTACTTCTTTTTCTTTGCACCTGCATGACTGATGATTGAACTGAAGCACAACAATGTTAAGTTTCGAATAGATTTTCCCCCCATTCTCTTCTTTTTTTTCCCCCCGTTATTTTACACCCACTGTATTTGATACAATATTTCTGTCTCAACGTCTGTTCTTTTGTATAGCGGGGAAGACAGCTTGGATATGTGGGTCACGACTGTATACTGATCCTGTGGAAAATAAAAAGGTATTTAAAATGTTAGGGCAGCAAAGCCAGCGCTTGTGAGAGTTTAAGTTAAAAACCTCCTCATATAAATAATAAAAATGTGTTTATATATTATCACACAGCTGACTGGTGCTGCCCTTCACATAGCACAGGATGAGAGAGTGTTTATTAACACATTTCATGTTTCTGTCCGTATGTTCACGCTGCTCACGGCACACTCTACAACACGCAGTTTAAAAAGCATTCTCACCCTCTTCCACTCTTTTCAAAAGCCAACAGTTGATGTTAGTCTTCAAAAAAATAATTTATGTAAAAACTAAGTGGTAATAGTTTCTCTTTGAACTATTGTCTTCATGACACACAGTTAACAAGATGTCAGTGGCTCTTCCGTCGACTTGGCATTACGGCTCCATTTCTTTGTCCTTCCGCTCTGCGTCGCTCCCTTTTCACCAACGGTCAATTCCCTCATGACCCCGCCAGTGACCCCTGAACCGGTAGGGGTCTCCCCTTCTCACAGAGTAAGACATTTCTTTAGTCAGTGATCAACAACAAGAAAAAGAACAGAGGCCAGTGTCCGAGGTCACATGAACAGACCCCCTTGTGTTTGTCAAGGGCCTTAAAAAAAAATCCATCCTCCGATCTTAGAGACTTGAAGAGGGTCTGGGGGGTTGGGGGGGGCTGTACAGTAGGATCCATCACTTAGAAGCTTAATTTTTTTTAACCATCTTGCTTTAATCCATTCTCTGTGTCACTCTTCCTGTGGAGGACTCAGGCTTTGGTGCTGAGTGTGAGCAGCTCGATGAAGGAGCTGAAGAGTGTGTCCAGCCAGCTCTGGTTGGCCATGCACTGCTGCACCACTTCCTCCTGACCCGGGTCCTCAGCTGCCTGTTCAATGGTGTTGGTCTGGACAAGTTGGACAGAAAGGACATCTTAGACCAAAACTTTCTTTCCCTCCCCCCCGTCTGATGACATTTGCGTGACCTCTTCGTATTACTTATGTGTACACTGATGCTAGAAATGTTGCTCACCTCTTTCTTGCACTGTAAGAAGGTGTGGTATTTATAATGATGCAGGGAGTGGAAGAGACTGTAGATTCGATAGGTCTCCGCTGACAGTTTAAGGTCCTGGGAAAAAAAGGAAATCATTTCAAACAGTAGGACAACATCAAATCAATTTTAACACATTAAATAGACAAATATAAAAATATAAGGCCACAGTGAATATTATTCTTAAAACTCACAGTAGGTGTTAATGATTAATTCTGTTACAGCGGCACCCAGAAACCAGAAAGAATCACCTGGACCCCCACCCTGACTTTCTTTAAAATATGTTTAATCATGTATTAAGGGCCTCCAAACGCTGACACACTCACACACCTACCTGTGGTTTAGGCAGGGACTTTTTGACTCTGTTGAGGGTCTTGCGATTGTAAGCATCCCCGCTTAGCCGCACCCTCACCAGTCCTGAGTCCAGGGGGTCTACAATGATCTGGGGGTAAGCATGCAGGACCTCCTGTCAGGGGAGAGGGGCATAATAAATGTCAGGAAGCGAAACAAAGAGACAGACAGTAAGTCTGTTCTTTTCAAATGATGGTTTAATGTATAAAATCAGAACCAAAGCAGGTAATCTGCACTACTGATAAATAACTTCATTGACTGATTATGGTTTTAAATGGACTTGCTGCATATTGGCTGAACAAGATTGTATCCATGACATTATTTCAGTCATGGGGGACGGACAGAGTGGCAGTACGTTCAGGACAAATTACCTGATGCTGAGAGCTCATGCTGACTCTCCTCAACAGCCTTCTCTTCTGTTCGCTGAGGATACCATCAATCTTCCTCATCGGTGGGAGGTACAGCTCGTCTTGGTGGACCAATCGAGGAAACGGAAGTTTCATTAGTCATCATTCATGTAGCTGCCAATCATTTTAATACCAAGGGCAGTTTCAGAGCAGCTCTATCTGGCTATTAGCATTCCTGGGGCTTCCCTTCGACCTGTCACATTTTGCTTATTTTATTTGGATTCAGAACGATTCCCCTGCTGTCGTATGATCAGTTTGTCCAGCTGGATGGCTTCGCCTAAAACTTGGCAGCTGCTACTTGTTTGTTCAACCTTTCCAAGGCACAAGATGAAAATACCACAGACTGGCGATCTCACACACTGGCTGCACCTGAGCTTCTCACATGCCTCCTACATGTTGGATTTTTTTTTTTTTTTTTTAAACAAGCCTTTAATTATAAACAAGCTGAGGAGGCAGAGTGCAAGCAGGTCTCACCATCAGTGTCTTCCAGGGCTTGGATCATGTCAGGGTCCAGGGCTGTGCTGACCAGCATCTCCACGTAGCTCCTGAACATCTCCCTCATGGCACGGTTGTTCACTCCACCTTTCACCGGCACTGAGAGGAAGAGAAACAGAGTTTAAACCGGGCTGCTACTATGGTACAGGACATTAAAAACAACTGCTTTGGTACAGGCTGCAAGCACACAGAATCAAAATGGCGTCTCACTTTCATTCTCACTAACTGCCTCCTCTGATGAGTCTGAGTCGGATGAAGAAGGGAGCTCCTTCAGCCACTTCTTCCTCTTCTTGGGCGGTGGCTCTGCCTTCATTTTGGCTGGTTTGGACTTGGGTGGGCGCTCTGCCTTTTCCTTTTCCTTCCTCTCAACTGCTTTCTTTTCCTCCTTCGCTCTTCCTCGTTCTGCTGCTGCAGCACGCTTCTCCACTTTGTCCTGCTGTGGCTGCACTCGCTTCTCCTTTTCCAACTCCCTCTCCTTCTCCTTTGCTTTGGGAACAGCAGCTGGGACCTCCTTTTTCTCCCGCTGCTCTTTTGTTGTTGCGGTTCTTGTTTTCTCCCGCTGCTCACGTTGGACTGGCTGAGTCACTCTCTCCTCTTTTTCTACTTTCTGTGGCGCCTGAGTAGAAGGAGGGGAAGCCATTCTGGGGAGGGACTGGCGTCTGTGACACACAATGAAATGGTTTTGGAGATGGAAACCACTTCAGAGATGAACAAAACACATATACACGTCATTGTCAAACACCCATCCATCCATTATCTACCGCTTATCCTCACATAGGGTCGCGGGGGGGCTGGAGCCTATCCCAGCTGTCTTAGGGCAGAAGGCGGGGTACACCCTAGGCAAGTCGCCACCTCATCGCAGGGCACATAGAGACAGACAACCACTCACTCACACCTACGGTCAATTTAAATTAGCCAATTAATGTCAAAAACCCTTTAATTAAAACAGGCCACCACAACACAAACCACATGTGAGGGCTGAACCAAAAACAGTTCAGGTTCAACTCAACTACCACAACAGCAGGGAAGAACTGGCTCTATAGCCCCTTCCACAAAATCCCCATTTGACATGACATTTTCACCCAGTGTGAAAGGGTTGATGAAGCATTTTGATGCAGGTCAAACAACCCTCCAATTTACTCTTTGCTGCCTGTCGTGTCCTTCTTTAGTCACTGGCAGCCTGTCAGGCTGTCACTGTGAAGCTCCAGGGCTACAGAGCTGCTCACTCATAAGATCAGTCTTCCCATTGATCTCCCAGAAACCTATCTCAAGGGCAGAGATTTTACTCAATCAAACAAAACAAATATGTAGCAACATCATCTTTAATGAAAGCAATTATGTGATTTAGTCCTACGTCATTCTCTGGACATCCCACTTATCAATACTCAGACATTTTCCAGTCAGTTTGTACACTTTGCAAAAGGGGACAAAATTGCAATGCACAAAAAAAACCAACATTAACATGCAACTCGCTCATTTACCTCGCAGTGTTCCGGCGCACTTAAATCTGTAAAGATTATGTTGTCAATGCATTGACGTATGGGAGGGAGGAAAAAACAGGCACGCAGCTCTCACAGCAGGAGGTCAGATCCACGTTAGCAGGGAGTGTCAAAGCACCTTAATGCCGAGCCGAGGCCAGTCTACCCGGGTCAGAAAATCCTGCATCAACCCGCTAATTTCAGTGTGAAAGCAGTATATGAGGGGCCCCCCTGCTATTCTCATGTTGTTGAAGTGACTTTATCCTAACTAAATAGGAGTAGCCAGTCTCCATTATGAACAAGATATTTAGCAAATATTGGTACCTGAGAGCTGGTGTGGCCCTGCGCCAAGGTCTCCGAGAGCAGACTCTGACGTAATCCTTCTTGTTGACGTTCTCCAGAAACTTGACATAGATTCGCTGGTATCGCCTCTTGGCATCTCCGAAGTAGCCAAGATACTGTGCCAGACAGAGATTATGAAGATTTAGTTGTACAGTAGTACAACATTCATACACTGTGACAATGTGTGAGAATAGATCTATATACGTACATAGATTGCTACATAACCTATGTGCTTCCATCATATTTAATGATGTAGCTGGGAGTGTGAAAAGTGTTGAAATCAGTATGACTGTTTGAGAGTGTGGTTAGATTGTTGAGGCCTGGGTGGGGTGGGGAGGACTCACATTGCTTGTGGCACAGAACTGTCTCTGTCCATCTTTGATCTCTGGGCTGAACTTCTGCAACAGTGCTTTCTGCACCCTCCAGATGGGTGGAGGCTCACGACCCGTCTGCAGGGCCAGCTGTGCACAAACACAAGTCACACAAATAAGTATTGAACGTCTCTAAAACTTGGTAGCTACTCCAGAATTCAAGGTTCAACTAATTTTACTCGCTATAGTGATTTTCCCTAATGAACTTTTGTTGGCTTCAACATCTCAGATTAAAATATTTTTAGCTTGTACTGACGCCTACGTAATTATCTGGCATCAGTTAAAATCCTTGATTCAGCTTGCTGCCTCTCCACCAGAAAGTAAGCAACTTTAAGGCTTAAGAAAGTTCTTTGTGATTCTCAAACCGTTAATGATACAAAAAATAACACACATTTCCACATAAATACCTTGAGGGTCCGAATGTCTTCCACCCGAACCACAAACTCGTCTCTTTCTCTGAAGATGCCCTCGCCTCCACTCTCGCTCTCATCCTCCTCACTCTCTCCAGCTATGGCCGCATCTTCTTGCTTCTGGGCAAGGTGCAGGGAGGTGATCTTAGGAGGCGGGGGCTCTTCAGGAGAGGCGGGGGACTCTGGAGATGGCATGGGAGACTCCTTCTGAGCTGAAGATGGAGGAGGAGGGGATGCTGGAGGAGGAGGAGGAGGAGGAGGAGGAGAAGTGGCAGGCTGAGGAACAGTAGCGGGCGGGGGAGGGGTCGGAGAAGGGGATGTGGGAGCGACAGGGCTCGGATGCTGGGAGGTTTCCTCCTGTTGTTCCTCAGGCGGAGGCAGGGGTGAGGGGAGTGAGAGGGGAGGCAGGGGGGAGTGAGAAGGAGACGAGGATGAGGCCGGAGATGGAGGGGCGGAGGGAGGTTCAGGAGTTTCTGGCTCTGGAGGAATCTCTGGGAGTGGAGCTGGAAGGGCAAGAAGGGCAAGAGCAAATTTACCACAATATTACAACAGCTACAAGAATATCATCACATTAATTATTTAGCAAATATATAATGGAGCAAGGTATTAGACAAAATACAGCAACAGCTCAGTCTGAGGGGAAGTTACCATCAAGACTGGGGGCACCAAGGGTTTCCAGCTGTGGCTCTCTCTCCACTGTCATATCGCCCTCTTCATCTCCTCCTGTGCTCCTTTCCTCTTCATTCTCCTCCTCTTTGTTCTCATCCATATCCCCCTCTTCTGGCTGGAGGACATCAGGTTCGTTAGACTGCGGCAGGGCATGAGGGGTGTGCATGGCGGGCTGTGGGCTGAGTGTGGGGGGCTGCAGTGTGGGAGTCAGCGGGGACTGGGTGGCCTGAGGCTGCGGAGGTGTAGGTGGTAGCTGGGTCTGGATGTTCGAGGTAAGCTGAGGAGTGTCATACAAAGCAGAAATGGCTGAGGAGATGCTCTTTTGGAGGTCCTGATTTTTTCCAACGGAGTCCTCCTCATCAGAGGAGAACGAAGGCAAGGTCTCCAGGTTCCTCTTCAGCTCATCCTCCAAGCGCTTGGGGCTGGGGCAGTTGCCCAGAGCCAGACCCCCATTCCCCTCACTGTCCCCAAACGGAGGCGGTGGCGGCGGAGGAGGAGGTGCTGGAGAGAGCGGGCGCAGACCTCCCGATTTACATGGAGAGGTTTCACCATTGTCAGGTTCCATTCCTGGTGAGATGTCCAAGCCTGGAGGTCTCTTCCCAGTCTTGAAGAAGTCCAAGAATGAAGCCACGAAGCCGGCCTTGGACTCAGAGTCCTTCTCATCACCCTAGAAGCAAGAAAAGAAAGACTTAGCACCACTAAAGCAGTGAACCTCACAATCATCAAACAACAAACCTCAATTTAATCAGTTCTACTTTTCAGCTTTTACTGCCTAACTTATATTAAATCTACATCCATGTGGCTGTTACCCTTTCCTCCAGCCCCTCATCATCCACTCCTTCACTCATCATCTGGATTTTCTGCTTGTTCTTGTCCTGACTCCTGTTGCTTTCAGTGCTGCAGGGAGGTCCAGGACTTAAACCAAGAGACGGAGCGGAGCCCACTGAGCCGTCTGACAAAGCCGGGTCCGTTCCAGACAAAGAGTCCGTCCTCAGCAAGGCATCAGAGGAGGACAGGGTACCAATGGGTAACTTGATCTGAAACAAAATAAAGAAAATCATTAGATTTAAAGCATTTTTGGCTGAACATAAATTTACACACATACATATACATGTATGCGTGCTAACAAATCCATTATTAGCATTTAAACAACAGGACAATTTAAACTGGAACCCGCCATGCATAGCTAACAAACTGCAGGCATCGCTGTGTTTCAATAACAATTTGTTTTGCCTTTTCCACACTGACACCACTGACCTTCAGAGGAGGAATCGGCTCATGTAGCTGCTGGGGCTGGTGATGGAGCTGCTGTGGCTGCTGCTGATGGAGATGATGTTGGTGCATCTGATCTTGCTCCTTCCCACTCATTTCCATGTACATGTCCTCCCTCCTTTGTCCTCTACCTCTGCTTCCACGACCTCTACCCCTACCTCGTCCTTCCACACTGAATCCCCCTCCTGGCGTTGTTCCACCCATCTCCCCCATCATCCCTCGTGGGGTGTAGGGCTCAGGCATTGGGCGGATGCGTGGCCTGCCTCTTGGGCGAGGTGGACCCTCTCTCTTAGGTCTAGTGGGCTTGCGGCCCCTCTTCTTGGGTCCATCCTGAGGCAGAAGAGAGTGTGAACCCATAGAGGAGTAGCCAGAAGAGTGGTAGAAGTCGAGGTCACCCATTAAAGGGCTGAGAGACCCACTTCCTCCTCCTCCCTTTCTACAGCTGGACACCAAGTCTGGCAACAGATCCGGGAGCCTGCGACTGTTTAACCTGATGTCAGCTGGCTGGTCTGCTTTATCCTCATCGTCTTCAAACTCGTATTCTTGAGCGTAACTTTTCTTAGGCAGTGTGTTGGGGTCCCGGCGCTCTTTTAACAGGTGGAAAGAGCTGGACTTGAGGAGCTTCTTGGGACGGGATGAGCAGAAAATGGGAGATTGGAGGCCTCCAGAACCAGCTCCTTGGTTAGCTCCTCCAGGGCCAGAGGCCAGTTTGGCTCCAGAGTTGTTAGGACCAGCAGTATTGGAGCCCATACCCAAAGCTGGAGCCTGGGACTGTATCAACCCCAGCTGTTCAGTATTCACAGTAGAAGGGAGCTCGTGGGTTTTAAGAGAGTCTAGATCCAGAGTCATGGTGTTGTTGTTGGGTTCTTCCAGGCCATGACAGTATGGTTCGTAACCCTGGTCTCCATGGTGACCCATTATGTCATAGCTAGCTCCACTACCTCCCCCTGCTCCTCCTCCACCTTGTCCAGCTTTCATGGAATCCATTCCCTCTTGCCCAGTGTGGCTTTCATTGATCTCCTCCTGTCCTGGTCCTGCACCCCCAGCACAGCTCGACTTGTAGTCCTCTGCACAAAACATGTCTTCCATTCCTGGGAAAAAAGAGCGGTCCTCATCCTGAAGGAGGGAGTCGGGGAAGCAGATGGAAGTTAGGGGCACAAAGCGGTTACTTTGTTGGTTCTGATCTGCTTTCTCCACTGGGCTGACGGTGTCGAACTGGTGCTGTTCCGTGCGCTGCTGGTCCAGCTGGCTCTGCTGAGGGGTGAGCTGGGATGAGAGAGGCTGCTGTGGGTCAGGCTGAGGCTGGGAGTGGGCGGAGGCGGATGGTGGGGGTATGTGGTGTGGATGTGGGGGCTGCTGCTGAGGGTGAGTGTGGTGAGAGTGGGTCTGTTGGTGTTGAGAGCTGGGGTGCTGCTGTGGCTGCTGCTGTGGGTGGTGCTGGGAAAGATGGTGCATGTGAGGCGGGGTGGATAAGCCAATATCGGGCTCAGAGAGGAAGGAGTGGAGCTCAGGGGCCGAGTGTTGCTGTGAGTGATGGTGGGATGGGTGCTGCCTCTGCTGCTGCTCCTGCTGCTGCCTGTGGCGCTCACTGCTACCACCACTGCGTCCACCACCGCGTCTGTCCTCTGCAACAGCTACGTCTGTGCTGGACGTCTGGGACAGCGAGCGCTCCAGCATGTCCAAGGAAGAGACCACTGAGCTTTGTTTAACCTGGCTCTGCTCATGCTGATGTGGAGGAGGCCTATGGTTGTAGTGAGCCGCCGCCACTTCCAAAGCCTGGGACTGGAGCTGGAGCTGGAGCTGGGTGGTTTGGGACTGAGACTGTGCCTGGTGTTTACTTGAGACAAGGGTCCCTCCGGCACTTTCCATTACAGCTTGTTGGCTAATAGAGTGCTGCTGCTGTTGGGGATGAGAGTCCATTTTATGGTGCTGTTGATGCTGAGGGTGGGAGTCCATTTTTGGGTGCTGCTGATGTGGTTGGTGGGAGTCCATTTTGTGATGCTGTTGGTGTTGCCGATGGGAGTCCATTTTGTGGTGCTGCTGTTGATGTTGTTGGTGAGAATCCATCTTGTGGTGCTGTTGATGAGGCTCCAGTTTGTTGCGGGTGGTGTGAGACAGCACTGACTGGAGCAGGTGTGGCGGCTGACGTGACTGATCGGTGGGCGAGTCCATGAGGGAGGCGGCGGCTTGGGACTGGGAGTGCTGTTGCTGGACTTCAGGTGTTTTCCGAGGATAAGGGATTTCGGTGCGCTCCTGTGGCTTCTTTTGGAGCTCCATTTGGGTGTGGGGTGGTATCTGTGAATGTGAGGACACATGCTGAGTGTGTGAGGTGTGTTGGGGTGCGAGAGAGTGTTGACTGTATGGGTCACCACGCCCATAGTGGACTACCGAGCTTAGGTTGTCATGGTGATGGAGATGGGAGTGCACTTGTTCAGCACTGCCCCTCCCTCCACTGCTCCTGCTGCTGCCAACAGACCTCTCATTCCTTTGCTGCTGTTGCTGCTGCTGTTGATGATGGTGCTGTTGATGTTGTTGCTGTTGTTTCTTTAGTGACATCTCCAGCTGGTTTTCCAGGCCCGAGATGGACCCTCCAGACCCTGCATTACCAGTAGATGTGGCACTGTGAGTGCGTATGACACTCTGGGGGTGGTACCTCTCCTCAGAGCTCTTACCCATGTCATAGCTCAGGCCTTTGCCTGAATCAGTGGTTGGGGGCACTGACTGAGGCTGAGGCTGGGCTTGCTGGGAGGTCTGTTGGGGTTGTTGGGGATGGTGATGAGCAGCCTGAGGAGCGGGACTTGCTTGGGCTTGCAGTAGGTGCTGAATCAAGAACTCGTCATCGTCATCTACATCCTCTTGGGATCTCTGAGAACCCACTCCTAACATGGAGGTGTCCTTTGTTTTAGAGGAGGTGGAATGATAGGACTGAGGCTGGGAGCTGGGACCTCTAGTGTCAGGGTAGCCCTGTGGCGAGGCTAGGAAGGTGGGGGAGAGAACTGAGGAAATGTATTTATTAGAGCCTGCACCTCCTGGAGATTGTGTGGGGCAGGTGGGCACTGGGGAGTGCAACCCTGGACGGATGATGCCTGAGTTGCCTGATGGAGAGGGGCTAGAGTCTGGAATATGATAAGACCCACCACCACTACCACCTCCACCTCTCTCGTTGGTCATACTGTTTCCCGCTCCTCCTGCTGACCCAGAGTTTCCACTTCCTGCGCCACTACTGCTTCCTCCCCCAGATGCTCCACTGCCTGATGAACCGCTTGACCTTAAAAGGGCAGGGGAGTGACCTGGGGCTCCGTAACCTAGTGATGGGCTTCCAGCTCCACCCAGAGAGGATGGAAGTGATCCATAAGCAGAGTCAGCTCCATAGATATCAGTGGAGTAGGACTGGCTTCGCCCTCCTAAACTCCCATAGCCCTTCCCACCCGTACCTGAACTCAGGTCTTGGGCTTGTGGTGAACTAAATCCTCCATAGGACTGAGCTAAGTGGGAGGTGGGGGGCTGATTAGGAGAATATGACTGCGTCTGCTGCTGGGGTGGGGTCTGACCAGTAAGAGCAGAGGTGGGGGTCTTCACTGGGGGAACAGGAGAACCATAGCCTGAGAGGCAGGATTTGGGAAGAGACTGGGGGGCTGACGTGGAAGTGGCAGGGGGCTGCTGTTGCTGTGGGGTTGGGGGAGGGGGAGCTGCTTGAGGCGGTGGCTGCTGCCTGGAAGGGGCTGCGCTGGAGCTGGAGGTGGGGATTGAGTTTGAGGGGTGAGCCCCAGAGGTGGCAGAAGAGGAGGAGGAGGAAGAGGAGGTAGAGGAAGCAGAAGGAGGTGTGTGGGGAGTTCTGGAGGATGATGCCGAACTGGCAGAAGAATAACCACTGCTGGAGCTGCTTTTGGTACCTTTCCCAGCTGAGGAAGAAGACGAGGAGGAGGATGAGGAGGAATAGGGAGGCTGTATGATTGGTCGGTACTGCTCAGTCCGAGACGTAGGTTTGTGGTCAGATGAGGGGCTCTGGTCGCCCAGTGGGCTGCAGGAAAGGCCAGCATGCCTGTGATGGGTGGCAATCTGCTGGTATCCTGCCCCCCCACAGCTGAGGTAGTGCTGAAGGGAGTGGGCAGCAGAGGACGAGAGCTGTGACTGAGCTGGCGTGGGCCGCTGGTAGTGCTTGATAACGCTGTCCTGTCGGGGAACAGCCCGTTCCTGAGCCGAATTGGACTGGGACTGGGACTGAGGCTGGGGCTGGGCTGAGGAAAACACTGATGCGTTGTAGAGCTGAGACGACTGATCCTGGAGCTGCGATGACAGTAGGTTGAACTGGTGTGACTGCAGGTGCCTGGCAGAGGAAGCCTGGGCTGATGTGGCACTCGTGGGATCCTGGCTGCCCCTATATGCAGCTGCTGCAGCACCCTGCGAGGACAGGAGTCTATCAAAACCCAGGCTAGACTGGGAGGGGGCCTTGATGTGTAGTAGGGGGTCATGAGGGGAGAGTAGGCCATTGGACGTAGGACTAAATGTGGGTGTGTCCTGGAGGGAAA
The DNA here is from genome assembly GCA_029721515.1 of Synanceia verrucosa. Taxonomy (NCBI): domain Eukaryota; kingdom Metazoa; phylum Chordata; class Actinopteri; order Perciformes; family Synanceiidae; genus Synanceia; species Synanceia verrucosa. Next base: position 26,265,290 of record CM056550.1, read on the forward strand.
GGGAGGCTGTGGGAAAAGAGCGACTGGAGAAGGATGCAGGATGCTGATAGGCTGAGAGAGCTGAGGAGGAGGGGAAGGAGCCAGAGCCAGGAAGGGCCCCAGAGATGAACAGTTCAGGAGGAGCAGGTGTGTGCATCGCTGTTAGGAAAGGGAAGACATTGCAAAATCAGTATCCATCAAGCCATCTTTGAAATTACTAAATAATAAAGACAAGAAAGAAAGAGTATTTGAAAAGTATTCCAGAGTTAGGCTATTAGCAAGTAAATTACAGTGCTTAAATGTTGTATGAAAATGCTCAAATAGTAACAATGTCTAAATAATAATGAAAGAAAACACAGAGAGGTTCTTTAAATGTCATATTGACTGTTGGGCCTGTTTGAATGTCAACACATGAGGGAAGATCTAACACAACCCCACCTGTCTGCCAGGATGGCGTGCGGAACTGCGAAAGAAGGGAGGAGGCAGAGGGTGGAGGCTGGGGACCCCGAGACTCCAGGGCTGAGATCAGATTCATGACGGAGGCATCGGGGGCAGAGGGGCTGGCATGGTGCAGGCCAGTGTCAAAGAGCCCCGACAGGCCTTTGGGAAGGAAAAACAGAACCACAAAAATGGATTAATTAATATAAAATGCAAACATCACCAGCTGATTACAGAGCTATTGATGAACTTGAATACATAATCAATAAGAATAACAGAAATAGGAAGTCTGTGGGGATCTGAGTTAATTTGGCAAGCCTGTCATCACAAATGCAAAGACTTTAAATCAGGATATGTGTAACTAAATTCCTCAACCTCTGGTGCTGAAAAAAAACCTCTTCAATTATTTTTTTTTAAACAGTGTGAGAATTAATGCTGCAACCACAGGCTTTAACATCTGGGGCTTCAATTCAATTGAGCTATAATGTGCACATTTTTCAATGACAATCTACCAGGACCTGCATGGGGAGACATAATAATTCATTGTTGGGGCCCCTTATGGTGGTGACATGTAAGGTATGACATTTATCTCACCCAAACTCCGTCCAGCTGCTCCCCAAGCTCCGCCTTGGCCAGAGCTCCCTGGGTGGTGATTGGTGGCATAGCCCTGCAGAGGGTGTGGGGTGGCGTAGGCTTGTCTGTGAAGGAGCTCAGACTCAGGGTGGGATGATCTGGAACTCCCATAGACAAGACTACAGAGACAAGGGTAGGGAAGAGAAACACGAAGTATCATCAATTTCAGAGCTTATTTACATAAACCTAATCTGTTCCAAAAAATGTGACCCTTGAGGGAAAGATGTTTAGTATTGGATCATTTTTAAAGTACAAAAAAATTGATATGGGAGTGTTATTTAATTAAAAATCAACACCTCAGTTGCCAACTCAAGGTTTGTTTGTTTGGTTTCAGCAGCTTACATCAATGTGAAAACCAAAAGTCCCGATGAGTCTGATCTATATTTGAAGCTACAATAGAAGGATATTTTATTATTCCCCAATCAGCATCCTAACATAATTACACACTAGGATATTACACTAAAGTTTGTTACAGTAGATGCAAATCTGTCAAGCCATGTAAGTGTCATGCAGAAAAAATGTGTTAATTAATTTGCAATTATAATAACGGAACCACAAGACTCTGCAATGTGCATTTACACATTGAATAAGTGTCTCATTCAACGTTAAGGACTTTCCAGTTGCAGTACTTTGCTTTACAAAAGATGGATGAAAGACGCGGCTGCCTGGCTGGCCAGATAACATGCTAGCATTAGTGCTGTTGCTGCTAGCACCGCCTAGCAGCACAGCAGCTCCGCCAGAAATGCAGACACTAGGCCTAAATTACAAGGCCATGTCTTTGTACGTGTATATAGACCACTGGTAACCGACGTGCAGATTTAGGCCAAATGGAAAATAGAGTTCCCTCAAGTATAAAACAAAAACCAGCGATAAATTTGTCTGCAACCATTCCGTCGATGAAGCTAACAGCTGGATGGTACAAGTCGACGCAAATGCATGCTAAGCTGCATGCAGACGCCAGCAACTAGCCAGGTTTGTTTAGCCAAATATGTGTCACAGTCGGAGCATGGTGACTTTCGACTCTGACAAAGAAGCTAACTATGGGTAAAAATATCTCTTAATATGTGCAGCTAAACAAACAATGATGCTTACGAGCACAGGCCTCTACTGATTCCCATGCAACATAACGCTAGCTTCCATGCTAACGCGAAGCGAAAGAGACAGAAGCATCTTGCACAGGCGATTTACATCACATTATAAATTCACCTTTATGTTCGTTTATTTATTTTTTTTTTAAATTTAGCCAAACATCAAATTGAAAGTTTAATGCAGTGGGGATATCCCACAATTGCATTTCGCAAATTAATACAAACCATCCAAAACCCCATCACCAATTATGTGGATCACGCTTCAGCAAAATGCATCAGAAATCCCTATTTTATTTCAGTGCGGCACCAACTCCGCTTGAATATTTTTATTTCCTGTTTTCCTCACTACCAAGCATTTTAAAAATGTTTAATTAAACGCACATTCCCTTCTCAATATGCATCAGTTCTTCTTGTTGATTTCTGTCAGGGGGTTTGCTGCGTCTGCACTGTTCGCAGTTGCTATAAATCCAATGAATTTATCTATCGGGGTCTGTGTCCAGGCCTGCACACAGGGAACAATAATTCCTATGGATGCTCCAGACATACCCCCACCTCCACCCCGCCAGGTCCACCTAAACCCCACGTCTGTCAATCACATTCAATTTATATCCCCAACCTTTCCTTTCTCCACCCCGCCCACCCCCACGACACGCACACCGATCTATTCCTGTTTATAATATTATTACTATGCAACTGTTTGGATGACAATGCGCTGCACATAATGGCAAAGCATGGCACCACGAACCCAATGGCGACAATTTGTTTACATGGGCCACATCGTACCCTGCACGGTACCACTGATGCATGCACATTGTCTGGATCCAATGCATACCTTGCTTTTGCCGATCTCTCGTAACTCCATCCTGCTCCTGCGCCCAAATCACCGAACCCTGTTCCCGGGTAATTTCTATCCATTTATGTAGTGAACAATGTGTGCGATGAGGACGAAAGCAACGAGAGCGTCGCAGCGCAGATTATGGAAAAAAAATCCAGTCTTTCCCGTTCTCGGTTTCAGGCTATTTTCCCCGGTTTCATAAGCAAGTCCTCAGGAGTGGAAAACAGCATATTGAAAGAGAAATGGAGGGGAGGAGGAGAAAGCTGGATGAAAAAAGAGGGGGGTCTACAGGGTTATAATCCAACCACCTCCAAAAAAACCCAGTCTTTCTCCTTTTCCTACGCCTTTCACGTTTATCATTTCCACGAATGCAGATTTAGTCCAAAATTGGTCATGATGAAGATGCCACGGATTTGGTCGGCGGTGGACGAATCGCTGATAAACATTTGATTTGAATGCGTCCTTTCTCACCGTCTCTCTCCTCCCCTTTCTTTAGGCTAGTCTTTGCTACGATGCTAGCATTAGAAAAGATTGCAATCGACGGGCCACGTTGGTAGCAGCAATCTCTCCCCACAGACGAGCAAAGAAATCCCCAATTTCGAAATCTTTTTTTTTTTTCTCCCCCTTCGAATGCAAATCGTTCCCACCCCCCCTCCGGAGCAGAGCTGTTAGCTAGCAGCAGATGCTAGCTGTCAGTAACGACGCATCAAAATAAAACAGGGCTGCCTTTATTTCCCAAAATGCTCGCTCCTGTGATTTCTGATTTCTTCGGCCATTCAAAAAAAGCGACGACGAGTTTGAACACACAGATTTGATACAGCCAGAGTACGAAAAATAACATAAATACCGAAGAAGGAAGTGTACAGAAAACAGGCCGCGTTTTAATATGTTTTACAAATTTTCCTCCGGAGACGCCATTTTTGAAGGCGGCTGGCCGCTGTCCGTCCTCCCTCTCCCCCTCTCTGTCTCACCGCTGAGTCTCACTCAATGTCTGCGGTGACCTCCATTTACTGGCCCTCAGTCTGCCAACCAGCCCTGCGTGCTTTTCCAGGTTTTCATCCTTTTAGGAGGCTAATTATTGATGTGAAATACATTTTAAGCGAACAAAAATAGTCAGCTGTTTGTCCTCAACGCTGCTATTGGCTGAGACGCGTTCGACAGCAAAAATATTTCCAGTGATAACCAGATTTAGTAGGCCTTCGGGGCGCTTTGCAAATTCACATCCGAGCTGTGCAGCTTGTTTGAGAGACAGTGGCATTTCCTGCCTCAAGTCAGAGACTTAATTTGGCAAATGTGGTTTGAAAATAAGGGTTTACTCCCTTACAAACGCCAGCATCCTTAAAGATACCAATACCTGTTATAACCTATTTTTCTTACCAATTTATTGCCTATATTTGGGGAACACAGTCCGCTAAATGTAATGTGTACTTGATGTGCTCACCAGCAGATGGCACACTGGATTTATGGCCATTATAAAGGAGGCGGAATCATTGGCAGCTGAGACAGAAAGATGCTTGTATTTCTTATTTGACCAGGGTTTTTGAGACTGTAATTGGTTTCACCATCGTATTAACCTCTTATCACCAAGTGCGCACATCACCCAAGATAATATTATAAAAGAGCCGATATCTAAACCAGTTAATATTGCCAAGTATAAAAGTGATCTGCACGCTGCACACACTATTAGGAAGTCCATTTGTCCAGAAATCCATTGTTTATATACATGTTTGTTGCCCCCTAGTGGTGATATTAAATTCTCTAACTAAAATACTAGTAACATTTTATCCATTTCAGCTTCAACTCGTGTCATGTGTCAAATATGGGAGGAAAAATGTTCGTTGTTAGTTTGAGAATTAAACATATATTGTAATTTTTATGGATATCCGTTTAACAATCCAGAAATAGGAAAATGTGCTTTACAATGAAATCCAGATGCCATTAAAGGCTACTGAGTGTTAAGTAAACATCTCAATGATTCTCAAATTCTATCCACATGACCATAATCAGGACAGGGTGAGCTGGATGGTCAAAATAAGAAACCCAACTATTTTATTCATTTTTAAACAGTGTGTTAAAGTCATCATTTTATTGGTGATACAAATGCCACAACTCTCAACCTCTTAAGCCAACTGAGCAGTGCAAAACAAAGTCAGGCTTTCCAGTCTCTTTTCAGGAAAAAGCCCTTCCCTGTGGTGAGTAGTTTAGATGCATTATGAGGTCTTTGTGATGCATAATGCTTGACTCAAAAGGTCAGCTGTTTGCATATTTATTAGAAAGACAGTACAACAAAGGACAGGAATGAAAACATTCAAGAGTCCCTAAATTATATACGTTGATGTCCATAAATGGGAAAGAATATCTGGAACAAATGTCAACTACATGAAAGGAGCAATATTTATTTTATTTTAATTTTATTCACTTTATTTTATTACACCATGTCACTTTATCAGCACATGTCACTTTTAATCATCTAATTCATTTTAACTCATTTATTCCACTATCGATCAAGCTCATTAATGAGCAGCTACAGAACGCAGTGAAGAGTGAGGTGACGATGCTGATGCGAATGAATGAATGTTGTTGTTTTTTCATTTGCACATCGCGTTTATTGTTTTGAATGTATTTATTATGAGTATCTGTATTGTATTGCACTGCAGCACTGCCCTTTTTAGCCTAGACAGATTTGTCCTATGGTTGACAAATAAAGAAACCTTGAACCTTTTACATGGCAGGTCATAATATTTTTTAGTGTTTTTATATTATTTGCACCATATTGCATTTTTGCACTATTCTGCACTGTATGCACCTTTTTGAATCTGTTTACATTTACTATTGTATATTGCGCATGACCGTAACTGTCAAGAATTTCCTTGGGATGAAGACAGTTTTATCTAATCATATCTTAGCTCAAATACACAGAACCCACACAAACAGTTTTGTAAAAAGTAAAATAAACAGTAAGACTAGAAATTAAACAAAGAGTATCTTGCAGATGGTTAATTTAGTTGAAGGTACTTTAATTGTAAATTGTATTTTTTTTTCTGTTCTTTATATTGCTTTTTGTATTGTGATTGCATTTCTTGCTGCTGCTACAAATTAATTTCCCAGGTTGGGATCAATAAAGTAATTCTATTCTGTTCTGTTATATCACACACCGTCACTGTCATGCCTCCTCCCTCTCCCTCCTCCTTTGACCAACCTGTTATCCATACTTGACGGCAGCTCTTGCAGAGACACACCACCACAAACTCCAGCTCTTCTCTGTCAAAATGCCAGACTCTAACGAAGCTGCACCAGCACCATGCCACGTCATCAAAGAGGACGTTGACAAATGGTGAGTTCTGACAGGAATGATGCACAATTATAGAAGCTATACAAAATTACACATACATTAAATGTTCTCAAGCCAGGGTGACAGTCTTTGGTGAGTGTAAGTACCCGCACATAGTGTGTAAGTGTAACTTTGTGCCCTCGGAGATTAGTGTGTTTGGGTTGCTGGTCAATTTCCATTAGTTCCATGTGGTCATTTTCCATTTTTCCGCCTGATGGGTGTTTATTAAGTCTAGAGTTAATGTAGAATACTTGTTCACATCTTTCAGTGAATCCACTCTACATCAGTGTCATGACATTTACAGAGGGTCCTACAGTGGCATACATGTCTTGAGAAGCACAAATAGACCTAAGGTTTAAAATAGGCTTTCCATACACTGTATATGACCTATTGCACAGGATTGGCACATTCCAGGCTGCTGGTTCGTGTTACATGAAGGAGCGACAGACGTTTGGTACGTGTCCACGTGCAGCTGCGATTAGTGCTCACTGCTGCGCAGATTACTCTTCGTCTTCCACAAATGCAGATGAAAGCAGCTGTGGGGGTTTGAGTTGAAATGTTTTATTATCAGGATATACTGTAATAATCTCTTCTCTGATGCTCATGTAGACTACATTTAGAGATAATGTCCTCCACATAGCTTCAGGTGACTTCTGTGTTAATTTATTTCCCATGTCTCCACATTTCCATGACGATTATAAACTGAAACCATATATTTGTGCCAAAGAGGATAACCCAGCTATGTGCAGAGAGTGGGAAGTGTGTTTTGTAAATCTGACTTTTTGTTTCAGTATCAGAGAGAAGGGGGCGGAGGCCTGTAAAGATCTGATAGATGCCTTCCAGGCTTGTACAAAAACCCTGTCGGAGGGATCATGATACATACAGAAGCACATCTTAACAATAAGTAAGTTCACACAAATGACCACAAACTAGAGATAATCAGTGCTATCTATCAAATCCATAAAACAGTTAATCAGACAGTCAGTTCTTACTGGGTGTCACTTTTCTTTTCTGTCTTTTTTCTGTTTTTCTTGCCATTTTGTTACATCAATTTACTAATTTCACAAGCAGATAACCAAGAATACCATCAACAAGTTTATTAAGAGATGAATGATGAACCATTGGATATTAATTCTACCCCAAATTAGACAAAACATGTACAAGTATTGTAAAGTTCTGGATAATCAGGCCATGAAAGAAAACAAAATAGGAAATAAAAGAAATAGGATGTTGAAATGGCAATTCAAAAATGATTTGTGTTAAAGATGTGAATCACATATTCTGCCTATTTTATTTTTTCACAGGTTCAAAACCCTCCACTTATCCAGCATTCCCTCTCTTGCTCATTGCACTGGATCGAACCATGTGAAAAACAGAAAAGGGGGTGATGCCACTGAGCTTCTGATGCTGTTTCTGTCAATGTGACACCTTTTCTTTATAAATGGCCTCTGCTGTAACGCTTATTGTCTATGCACTATAATATCTAATATAATAAATATGAGGGTTGTCCATTTATCACATCCATGTATTGTTTTTTATTTGCTAATCACTGACGATTGATTAGATCAGGTCAGATTTTCTTGTGCTCTTAAACTGTCAGATGAACTGGCTGCTGAAATCTGCTCGCTGGCCGAGCAAATCTTCTACATAGAAGAGCTACTCTTAATGGAATAAAGAACAGCTTGTTAATCTCTACTTAATCCTCACATTAGTACCTGCACTGAGCAGTCTAATGTCACTTTTGCACTTACACTTGCACTTTTTCTGAGCTCTTCTTCTGCAGTCTGAAGAAAGCACCTTTTCCAAGTTTTCCTTGTTCACAGTGGTGATGGGAAGAAAGGGTGTTTAGGAGCCAGGTGTTGGCAGGAGGAGAGGTTCAGGATCACCCTATGGAAAGACAGAAGTCACATGAAGGAGCACATCACACATTAAATGGTGAAAGAAAACACAGGTACAATTGCAGGTTCACGAAGCTAAGTTTATTCTGTCCTCAAAACAACTGCAGACTGAGACATTTTGTCCTACTTTCTCTTCTCCCAGCTGCCTCAATTCTTTTATTTAAAAAAAACTGCTTGTGGGAAAACCAAACAAAGCATGATTTTGAACGGATGAACGGATCTGTCCTAGACTTGTTTGTTATCATCCATAAAGGTAGACTTCATCATTCACAGCACTGATTTAGGCTGTATACTTATTATCATTGAAGTACTTCTCAAAAGGCCATGTCATGTATCCTGCTCTATTTCTGCTCAGTGGTTAGAGACAAATCCTTCTGGCTGTGTGTAAATCATCAGCTAGGCGCAGATGAAGATGGGCTTTGGGGAATTATCCGCCCACACACAACATTTCAAACTGAAATTTTAGAGATTTTTTTAGGCACTTTACAGATGATACATTCAAATGTCCTACTTACCCCCATTTTCAATATCAATCTGCCATCCCCGCGTAATTTCAATCCGCACCTAACAGTTGTTTTCAGTGGTGTGATGATGATGATGCTCGTCAGATTTTTTTAGTGTGGTTTCAGTGAGACTTAAATGTCGCATGGTGTCATGGTTTTTAAGACTTTCTGGCTGTTCTTGGTAATGAAGAAATTTGAAGATAGATCTATTAATGGTTGAAAATATCTGATGTATCCAAGTACTGTCCTAAAGTACTGTTTTGAGGTATTTGCAGATATTTCCATTTTATTCTACTCTATACTTCATTAAATTTCACATGGAAATTGTCAAATTTACACCTCATTTTTAACCACAGTATATGTATTGAAAGCTTTAAAAAGATACTTTAAACAATAAATATGTTTTCCCAAGTACGAAACAAATGGTCATCTATATTTTTTATAATTTAAACTGCTCAATTGTGCATAATATTGGCTCACCCTACAAACACTGACCAACTTGAGTACTTTTAATTTGATTACTAATGCTGCAACTGCACCATGAATAAATACATGTTTACTATAAATGAAAAGTAGTATCAGTCACATGTTCTTATAAAACTATCCTTTCATAGTGTTATATGCTTGTTTTATCTGTAAAATATTAATCTTAATAGTCCACATACTGTAGAACAGTAGTTGAGTACATTCAGCCTCTGGTAATAAGTAGTAATAGAGGGTTCATTTTGTTCTTGTTACTAGTAAAGTAAAAGATCCCAATATTTCTTTCACAACTGCAGGCCATTAAATTATCTAAGCTACACCTCTGAGTTATGCTACACCTTCTATGAAACCAAAATAAAAACCACACCTGTGGGACTCAAGTGACAGTCAAAGCACCCCAGCATCCTGTGCATCAGCCACAAGCAGCATCTGCTGATGGTTACAATGTCTTTTTTAATAACAGAGAGCTGCTGAGGTGAATGCAGAGATAAGCATATTTTTAGGAGGAAGAAGAAGAAGAAGAAGAAGATGATGATGATGATGATGATGATGATGATGATGATGTGGAGGAGGAGGAGAGGCGAGAGGAGAGTGGATGGAGAGAGAGTGGGACCCGGATGCTGATGCGAGTGAGACGAAGGAAGGAAGAGGGGAGAGAAAATATCGATTTACGGCAAGAAAACCGAAGGGAGCCCAAACCAGAGGGCCTTTACCTTACGTGAACTGTTACCAGAAGCGAGGAAGGGCAGAAGACAGTCGATAATAGTGCGGGTTGATGTGCGGATATCTGTGTTTTTCACCTGGGTAACCGCCGGTGACTGGGAGGAGGACACGCCAAAGGAGAGAGAAGATGCTGTGATCCGCTACTTGCAGTGATGTAGAGAGGGAGAGACAGGGAGGGGGAGGACTACGCTACGCTAAAGATGGTTGTTTTGCTAGGAATACGCGTTTCACCTCGAAATATTGCCAAAATGCGGCGGCCGTCCGATAAATCTTACCGTTTGACGATGCTTAGAAACTTCAGGAGGTGTCGGTTTTTTTGACAGGCGGCCGTTGGTCCAGGCGTTGAAGCTAAAGCTAGCCTCGCTGCTGTGTGGGAGAGCGGCGGCGAGGCTAAAATAGCATGTTGTTGCACCTGTTAAACAGGCCTGACAGACCGTTAAACTGATTTAATTTATCACTGAAATCACCAACTTGACGTTATTTGACGTTTTTGTCGGTAGGCTCAACCAGTAAAGGTTATAAATCGTCGCAGCAGACGGGAAAACACTTGGTTGTTTTAAGGCTATAACGCTGTAACGTTACTCTGCGATAGTTATCCTATTATTAACAGCTACAGATAATTAATGTCATACATGTAAGTTATACCAATAAGCTAATGTACAGGAGTGCAACTCTTTAGTTTGGCTACCTTGCCATGTGTATCTTGAGGGTAGTGGTCAGTATTTAACGTATAAAACAGCCTACTAACTAACTTACTGTCATCTCTCTGCTTTAATCGACTACTAGCCAGCTGTTTTTTTTATTAAATAGCAACGTTATACATGTTTACTGTGCTTCAGAAGGCAAAAAAAATATTTAACCAGGTTCATTTATCATCCAGATGTTGTAAATCAGCATCACTTTGACTTGTGCATATTTTTACACGTTCACCTAGTCACTTCAGTGTTATCACTGAAATAAGAGGTAATCCTCCTTTAAGCTGCACACCATCTTGTATCCCACTATAAGTGTATAAGCTGTATAATATCACAGTGATTGCAATAGCCACTGTGCAGTAGTAGTAGTGTGTTAGCCTCCAGTAAGAGCAGTATGAGTAAGGAACTGTCTCTAAGTCAGTCAGCTCAATATGTTGGGCCCTACCGACTGGAAAAAACTCTGGGGAAGGGACAGACAGGTGAGTGCTCCAAACTGGATTTAAACTACTTTTTCATGTTGATATTTACACAGGAGATGATGCCAAATTTTGTCTCTCTTGTTGTCTTTCAGGCCTGGTCAAACTCGGGGTCCACTGTATTACGGGTCAGAAGGTAGCGATCAAAATAGTCAACAGAGAGAAGCTGTCTGAGTCAGTCCTGATGAAGGTACAAAATGACGCTGTTGAGGTCGTCGTACTGACGATAATGCTAATTTTGTTTACAGCGATACGTGTTGTGACGTACACAAACTGCTCCACATTCTCTATATTTAACTTCTGCATTAGTTACAAATTAACCTTGCTCTGTTGCTTCAAAAATGACTCAGAGTGGCTTGTTTGCCTTTGAATCTTTATCTCTTTTTCTGTGCATCTGTCTCTTCTTCTCTAACCAGGTTGAGAGGGAGATTGCCATTCTGAAACTGATTGAGCATCCGCATGTTTTGAAGCTGCATGATGTTTACGAGAATAACAAATACCTGTGAGTCCCTGCTGCATTCAGAAGAGTCTCACAGCTGGGCTCAGTGCAGTCTGCATGCTTTCTGTTTTGTTGCTGAATTTATTGACGTAATCACACTTTATTGAGGTGGATGGGTATAAATATTACTCTCAGGACTATATTAATCTGCTCTCTTCACTCTAATCCTTGCATTTCCTTCATCTCCTTCAACTATTCAGAAATGTTTTTGATCTATATTGAGGGAAACTACTCACTAAAATGCTGTAACGCTGATATAAAACTGCTGTTGGAGTAGACAGGCTGATAACACATATAAAAATATTCTTCCTGTCTCTTTGGGATGAACATTTAAAAATCACCCTGTTATCCCTGTGTGTTGGCAGGTACCTGGTATTGGAGCATGTGTCAGGAGGAGAGCTGTTCGACTACCTGGTTAAGAAGGGCCGTCTGACTCCGAAAGAAGCCAGGAAGTTCTTCAGGCAGATCATCTCTGCTTTGGATTTCTGCCACAGTCATTCCATCTGGTTGGTTTTCGCAGAGAGAATTGGTTCTTTGATTATACTCTTCAAACAAAAAAGAATCAATGCCAATTTGATGTGTCATGGCAGAATAAGTCAGAAGCTGCCTTAGTCAGTGTCAAAACATTAAACATGCCTCAGTGTTCGCAGGCACTTATCATCCTTAAATACAGCCTATCGAGTTGTAAATTAGTGGAAAAACTTGTCATTATATAGCAAGAACTGATGTTAAAGCTACTTGATCAAATGCTTGCAGTCACAGTTAAGCTGAAATATGGTAATCAGAACTAGAGAACTTGTGTTTTATTTGCAGTCACAGAGACCTGAAGCCTGAGAACTTGCTCCTGGACGAGAAGAACAACATCCGCATTGCTGACTTTGGCATGGCCTCCCTACAGGTGGGAGACAGTCTGTTAGAGACCAGCTGTGGGTGAGTACCAGCTCTGCCAGTGAGTTAAGAAATAACGAAAGAAAGGCACATACTTTGTATTTAAGAAACAAAGCAGTAGTTGCCATATAAGCTTTATACTGCTTTAGTGTTTAGGATTTCTAGTATCTGCAGACTCAGGTCAGATAGTGGAGCCCAGGGTTCAAACCACACATGGTGAAACAGCATTTAGCTGTTCTGCTGCACACAAATGGAATAAGCTGCCAACAGAAGTGAATTCAGCCCCAAGTGTGAATGTTTTTAAATCCTGGTTAAAAACAGGTTCCTTTGTTCTCATGCTTATGATTGAGCTCTTTTAAAGCATTTTAAATTATTTTTTTCATCTTTATGAACTGTATGTTCTTTTAGCAATTTCAGTAAATGTTCTTTGTTCTTTATTTTTAAATGCTTTGATGTATTTTTAATCATATAAAGCACACTGAGTTACCTTGTGTATGAAATGCACTATATAAACAAAGCTGCTGTGCCTCGCCTTGCCTAGTATTGTTGCATATTTATGTCGCTTTTCTTTGATTTTAGATCACCACATTACGCTTGCCCCGAAGTCATACGGGTAAGTGTTCCTTGAATGTTTGCACCTGTAATACAAATGAGCAAATTATGTTAATAAATTACTAATTTAGTGGCAAATACACAGTGAAGAAGTCACTAATTGTTTCAGAGTCATAAAAAAACATTTTAAAACTCTTATTGGAACATATAGTCAAGCCAAGTTTTTGTTTTTTTGAAAGACATCTTGGAGGCACACAGCATACAATAATATTATAATAATGAAATGATTGTTGCATTTTGTTTAAGTGCTGGATTATGATGGATTGGAGTGGGTTGTTCTGACTGAGATTTCTTGGATAACCCTTAGTGAATTCATTTAGTTGCAGTAATGAAGCTCTTTTAGGTTTTCTAATAGCCAGTGTGGATTGTTTCTGGCAGGGGGAGAAATATGACGGGCGGAGAGCAGATGTATGGAGCTGTGGGGTGATCCTCTTTGCTCTCCTGGTGGTGAGCCTTTCACTCCTGTTTTCACAGTACACTTTGAAGCACATTCTCCCTCACGTGTTGGCAGGTCTTATTTACTTTCTGTTATTCTCCTACAGGGTGCCCTGCCCTTTGACCACGACAATTTGCGCCAGCTCCTGGAGAAGGTGAAGAGTGGGGTGTTTCACATGCCCCACTTCATCCCCCCGGACTGCCAGTCCCTGCTGAAGGGCATGATTGAGGTCAACCCCGAAAAGAGGCTCACGGTATGAGACGATGCTCACACACATTGGGGTGCCTAAACACCACCTTTTTAAATGTATGGGGGTTCAAGAGAACAGCTTAATTGGACTGCTTTCATCAATATTGACATATTTTTGATTGATTATTATAGTTGACAGATGGATTTGCATTTACATTGAGTGATGCATCACCTGTTTGTTTTAGGTGCAGCATTATCAGTGTTATTAAAATATCAGAAATCATGCAAATTCTGATTTTACTGCACGATAATCCGAACTAACGAGGACTGTCTGTGCACGTAAAGACACATATCTGGTGATGCAATGTTTACACAGCACAGCTCTGTGGCCATCTGGCTGTTAACAGACTGTAGAAACTAATGGCCCCATCTGCCCTGTCACCCTTTACAGCTAGAGGCCATCCAGAAACACGCCTGGTATCTGTGAGTACGCTTTCTTTTTCACAAACTTGACTGTTGAATGAAATACTAATTTAAAGCAACACTGCATCATATTAAAATGGCATACTTAATATCTGTGACATCATGTGTGTCTGCGTGTGTGTGTGTGTGTGTGTGTATGCGGGGCTCCCAGGGGCGGTCGTAATGAGCCGTGTCCTGAGCAGCCTCCTCCCAGACGAGTGTGTGTGAGGCGAATCTTGTCCCTGACTGAGCTGGACCCAGATGTGTTGGACAGCATGCACTCGCTGGGTTGTTTCCGAGACCGAGGCAAGCTCACACGTGATCTGCAATGTGAAGAGTGAGTATTTTTATAACCCATAACATAACTGTTGTTTCCCAGTGCACAACTGTACACTGAGTGACCCGGGAAAAGCCGTGCAATAAACCCACTGCTACTGCAAGAATGTTAAAAGCACTCACCTCTCACACAATCAAGAACAATTACATATACACTATATGCTGCACAAATGTAATATTATTTCGGGACTGTTGTTTTGGATTGTGTAGTCATGTACGTAATGAGTTTCATCTGCTTTTTATTGACCCCCCCTGTGTATTGTGGACAGGCATTTTGAGTGCTATGTGAAAGTAGAGAGGGGATATGGTTTCCTCCCCATCATGTGAAACTGCTGTAGTGAGTCAGGTTGTCTGACTCACTGCAGGGTTGAAGCATGCAAGATGGAGGATAAGACTGAAGCTGAGTCTCACACAAACATCAAACATGGTGCGTTCAAGTGCTCCATGTCACAACAAAGTGATATTTAGGGCTTCAAATGATGACCAGGTTTGTGCTACAAAAAGTCTATGTTTTGATATGTGTTCAGTGGAGGATCCAGGTACTGAACATACCTTAATGTGGGGAACGTAGTATGAGAAAGAGTCAGTCTGCACATGTCTGTTACAGTAGAAGGCTTTAATGAAGAACAGTTTATGAACACAGCATCAGTTAAATACAGTGAATTGTTTAAAGCCAGTCTCATGACTGTGTTGTGGGGTCATTTGTCATTTGTCAAACTGCCAATGTTTAATGTTTAACACTCTGACAAGTGTTGCTTTCTGTGTCTGTTTGTCTCAGAGAAAACCAGGAGAAGATGATCTATTACCTGCTGCTGGACAGGAAAGAGCGCTACCCCAGTTATGAGGATGAGGACTTGCCTCCGCGCAATGACGTAGGTCAGTCACTAGGGGGCAGGAGGGATTCGCTCTGTGAGGCATTTATACCACAGTCAGTGAGTCTGGTGCCATACACAAGCACTCATCACCTCTGCTAATGAATGCGGAATTATATGAGATTATTTTTTTGTAAATGTTATTACATTTTGGATGACATATTTTTGGCTGATAGTCATAAGCCTAAGCCTAAGTCTAAGTCATTTGTGTTTCTTTATGGCAGTTGCACAATATATCCTGTAATAATTAAAAAAATCGCAGCTTTAACATAACCTTGAATTGATGTTGGTAAATCCTGTCACAACTTTATGGTGCCGTTCCACAGCAGACCCTCCTCGAAAGCGTGTCGACTCTCCTATGCTGACACGCCATGGCCGCTGTCGCCCTGAGAGAAAGAGCCTGGAGGTGCTAAGTGTCACTGAGCAGGGGTCCCCTACCCCGCCTCGCAGGGCCCTGGACACAGCTGCACACAGCCAGAGGTACAACATATAATATTGCTACACTTATACACACTCTAAATGTTGAGAATGCACACGTGATTTTTTTGACCTCTGGTCTGTTTGTCAGGTCTCGCTCGGTCAGTGGAGCATCAACTGGTCTGTCCTCTAGCCCTCTCAGCAGTCCCAGGGTAAGGGCCGGTTGGCTGACTTTAAACAAACTGTATATCAACTGTTGCTGCTCTGATTACCTGCTTTATCTTTGAAAATGATGCACTGCAAGCATGCACTATGTAATATTGATCCAACATCTAGATATGTAGGTGGAAAAATATCTAGACCTGTCAGCGAGCCACAGCCAACGAGTCACAACAATAGGAACTTTACTGTGTGTTGTTGTTGTATCTTAAGGAAACAAACAGGCTATTTGTGAAAACAGGCCATTTTATGAACATGTGCCAGACAACATCAACATGCATGGCTTAACGTATTTACCGTTTCAACCAAGTGTGGTTTAGAGACCAGACATGCTCATCAGGTTCCTCCAGGTGAAAGATCTTGTAATATGTCGCTGGTCAGTCATGGAGAATGATTACTTCAATAATTTTAAGACTACAGATTACATAGCAAGTTGTTCAGTGTGAGCAGCACAGCCATCAGACTTTGATTGATGATGACAAACTATGAACAGTAGGAATGATAACAGCAAGCAAAAGAAAAAGTTAAAGATGTTTATATGGAATAGTTGATTTAAAACAGTCTTGAACATTTGTGAGCCAGTCCTTTAAAGCCCCAATATTCTGTTTTGCATGGTTTAGCATTTCCAAATTGCACCCCAGAGTGTACATTGTTCTCATATTTAGGTCATGAATATCTTGATGCTTAAGTAAAAACGGCACTGTCAGCCAACTGTAGGTTTTACTGACATTAGACTGAGACTGGGCAGTAATTCAGTTGTATTAGTTATTGTCTCTTCTGTAGGTTTGTTACAATATAATTTTTTTTGGGCATTAGACTGCTCAAGAAAATGTAATCACACTTTAACCCCTAAAATATCCATTAATCAAGCTCCTCAGCCATCTTTACACATAATCACCACTTCTTCAGATTAAATCTCACCCTGCAGGAGGTTTGTGTGGCATTTTTCTTCTGTCTTCATGTCACTCCTCTTCTGCACCATGCATGAAGTAGTTGTATGCACAACTGTTGAGGATTAAATAAGATGATTTATTTTGTTTTATGTGATAATTTGTTTTGTGGTTTGCTCATATTATAAACTACAGTAAATGAATCAGTCTTAACTGCAGTTAACAGTTCAGCAGTCACTGAACACTAACACATTCACTGCCACTGTCCTCTGTCACTGCATTTTTCAACCCTGTCACTACACAACTGTCACTAAACCCTCACTCACATAAAAGATAAAAATGGCACAACGTGAAGGCTTCTATATGCATTTTACACTTTCACTGCTCTCAAGATGCACTCTTTTGTCATGAAGCATGATATTCATTTCCATCCTTTCTCCATGTTCCATCCCCTCCTCTTTCTTGTTACCCATCTCTCCCACCCCACAAATCCACTCCCCAGTCCTATCAAAGTCCCGTCTTCACTTTCAGCCAATCAGATGTCACCTCTGCCATCGCTACACCCCTCACAAAGGAGCCCAAACAGGGAAACGCCACTACTCCTCGCTCAGCACGGGCCCATGACAAGCCCAAAGCTCCCCCCAACCCAAAGACCCAGACCCTGCCCACCAAGGGACCAGCAGACCGACCCCATCTGCAGCCCATCAAGTCCCTGCCTCTGCACAACCCATCCTCCCGCTCACCCTCCCCTTCTCCGCTCCTGTCACCCATCCCTCGTTTCTTCTTCCCCTCGTCCTCTGTCCTAAAGTCAGTGACTAAGAGCTTCTACCCAAACTCTGCCCACTCTGTGCCGCAGGTCACTCCCCAGGGCTCTCCGTTGCCCACACCCTTGGGCACCCCTGTCCACCACCCTCACCACCCTTCCTCCACCCCGCCCTCTTCTTCCTCGTCCTCGTCCTCCTCACGGGCAGAGGGAGGGGGAGGGGTGGGCTCGCTGTCACTGACCCCGCCCTCCAGTCCAGGAGGGGGAAGCGGCATGGCGGCCAGCAGCTCTGCTCACTGGAGGACTCGCCTCAATTCCTTCAAGAACAACCTGCTGGGCTCACCCCGTTTCCATCGGCGTAAACTGCAAGGTGAGTTTTGTGTTTACCTCTATGTTATGTGGGTGTCACATCTTTGCAGATGCTCCAATATTTGCACAGGTAAGGGCAAGACAAACGTAGGTCATCAGTTTCAAAAAGTTTCCTTTATTCTAACACTGGTAAAGATTTTTTTTCTGTTTTCAGCACCTACAATTACATAATTATAACTATAGTCAAACGTTTTTTTCCCCTTTGGCTTCCAGCTTAAGATCTAATATTGCACACACAAGTGTTTATTTTAAAAGGGAGTTGTCTCTTTCAGTTCCCACATCAGAAGATATGTCCAGTTTAACACCAGAATCCAGCCCAGAGTAAGTCACGCTCCTTGAGAACATTTGCTGAGGGTTTTCACTCTATTAAGCTGTGTGTTTGTGCTCCTACTGCATATTTTTTGTCTGGCAACCAGGCTGGCTAAGAAGTCGTGGTTTGGGAACTTCATCGGCTTGGAGAAAGAGGAGCAGATCTTCGTGGTGATCAGAGACAAACCTCTGAGTTCTGTCAAAGCTGACATCGTCCACGCCTTCCTGTCTGTGAGTATCTGGCGTTGTCTGTCTGTGGTTTCACGCCTCTCACTGTCAAACTTGTTTGTAGAAAGCATGGCTCTCACGCATTCTCATACTGAACGCACTTCTTTTCTTTCATTATTTCAGTTTTCTCTTTATTTCAGTCTTGCTCACTCGTGGCACGTTGATGGATCACTTTGCTTTCACCAATGGCTCACTCTTTCTCTCCTCTCCTCACCCTCACCCTTTGTCTTCCTATACTCACGTTGGCCCCCTGTACCTCTCCCGCCTCGTAAGTCTGTCGGTCTCTCTGCTTCTTCTCTGTCTCCCCGCCAAACAGATCCCGTCGCTCAGTCACAGCGTTCTTTCTCAGACCAGCTTTCGGGCCGAGTACAAGTCCTCCGGCGGCCCCTCCGTCTTCCAGAAGCCCGTCAAGTTCCAGGTGGATATCGCTTTCTCCGAAGGCGAGAGGGAGCGAGACAGGGAGAGGACGGAGAGGGAGGGCAGGAGGGAGACGGGAATCTACAGCGTGACGTTCACTCTCATTTCAGGCAAGTGGAGTGGACGTTTAACCCTTTCAATTTATTGAAATTGTTAGCATTTAATGGATAGATTTGTTTGTATCTACTTAAAATAACATTTCAACATTTCTGGGATTTGCTAAATTGCTTCCTGGTGGACTGATGGCTATGTATGGTTGGAAAGAAACAGGCTTTATGCTAAGCTAAGCTAATTGCTTCTAGCTGTGTAGTTAACAGACTGATATGAAGGTTGTATCAATT